>CM071926.1:138462603-139067240 GCA_016081115.2 Rehmannia glutinosa
TATAATAGATTAGATGTTACGCTAGTAAGATTTTGGTCAACCTTAATAACAACCTTCAAGGTCAGCCCCTAAAACTCCAAATAATGATAATGAGTATCAAAATTTGGAAAATAGAAAGAGAAGAAGAAAATGTACTTAAAATCCAATTTCTTACCTTATAGTCCAATTTTTCAAAATTTCTCTTCAAAGTCTTTCTATGATGACCACAATGCTTGCATGTCTCCAAGTAGTCTTCTAAGTGTACCTCAAAATCAAAAATCAAACTTAAATTAGAAGGTAGAAGAGATGAGCTAGGTGATATCAAAAATGGATTAGAAGATGAAATTTCTTACTTTGTTAGTAGAAAAATTCGAAATTTATGAAGGATAAGAGAAGAAGTCTTGTGGTTTTTTTGTTAAGTGTTTAAGAAGCACAAGAAGAAATGTGTAGAGAGAAGTAGGGGAATTTTAGAGGGAAGGAGGAGGAAAGTTGCAAGACTTGAATGTGTTGGTGTTAAAATGAGATGAATTTTTAAAAAAATGGCCTAATGGCCGTGTGTTTTAGGAAGGAAGAGAATTTTATATTTCAAAGCTGGAACTTTGGTTCTTGCATGTGAGACAAGGAGGGAGTCAAAGGTATGGGCATAGTCCAGGCTTGCATAAGTTTGGTGAGGGAATATTTGAATGGGATAATTAAATGTGAGTGGGAATATGTTGGGAATTTAATGATATAAAATTGAGGTATAAGATAATGTGTATAAAGTTTGTATTAATGGTGTAATTATACACAAGATGAATACATAAGGTGTATGTGTATAAGAGTTGGACGGCATTTCTACTCTAAAATCATCATCATGGCCGACCACTATAGGGGCAATTGTGGTATTCACTTTTTTTGTCCCAAAATTGATGATAATAAATGAATAATATCAATCTCCAAAATAAATAGTGATTTCCTTGATCACTTATAAGTCTCATGATCACTAATTCTAAATCAAATTCTTAATTCTATAAGGTATAAGTCTCTAAAATAAATAGTCTCTTAAAATTCTAGGGTGACTAATAAATACACAAGTGTTGTATCATCAACATCATCTAAGTCACTAAATAAAATTAAAATCAATGGTACAAGTCAATAATATCATCCAAGCAATAATTAAATTATAAAATTATTTTGAAATATATATAAATATTAATTTCGAAAATTACTAAATATGTAAATTAATATTTTGCTATAAGAAAATTAATATCTAGTCATATAAGAAAACAAATTCTAATCGGCCAATGTAACACATTAAAAGTTGAATGAAATCGACAATCGTTAAATAAGTGAAAATAGGTGTTATTAACATACACCATAAAATAAAAACGAGACTTTGTCATTTTCAATAAAAGAATTGGATTTTTATAGAATAAATAAAGTACTATTCTATTGAAAATAGAAATTTTGTACTACATGAGCTTTCAAGACAAATGTATTGTATTTTTTTTAATACTAATTTAGTAGTAGATAATTTTCAAAGATCATTAAGATGAAGTAGATGCTAAATCCATTAACATAATACGAATCACAAAATAAATATTAAATATAAAAATAAACTATCAGAATATTTAAAAAAAATTATATCGGAAAAGAAAAAGTACTGCCCGCGATCTTGTCGTCTACGGTTCAAAATCTGGGGCCTCACATATCCAAATTTTATATATCACATACATCCATACATATTTATATAAATTTATGTAAGAAGAAAATTAAGATTTATTTAATATGAAATTATACTCATAATAGTATTTTATATATAATTTTTTTTATGTAATAACATAATTTTCATGTTAACGGATTTTTTTATATTTATCAACGTATTTTGATATTCAAGTTTCAAAGTTGTACATTTGGAATTAGATATGAATTTGTTTGTTTGATAATTTTTTGATATATGTGTATATAGGGATTGGTTCAAATGAGACCAAGCCCTTTAAGTAAGAACATAAGACAACATCCAGAACATTTGATTCAATATCAATGGTCCAGATTTTACTCCTAATTTAAAGCATTTGCTTATCACTCAGGGATAATAGGGTAATTTCGATTGTAAAGTCTAGGGATATTTTTGTAATTATACCTGTTTTGATTTGGTAACCAAAATTTGGCCTTATCTTTATCCTGCAATTTTGGCTTCAGTTTCTTTTCAAAATCAAAACTGATCACATGAAACCACGAAATCAACCACGTCTTTGCAACTTTAACATTCTCAAAGTTTATTTCTCTTCAACAGGGGTGCGATTTTTGTGCTTCTTCGATAGGGTGCGAATTTCTCTGCGAACTTCTTTACTAAATTTCGGTTATTAATGTTCGGTGAGTTTTATTTAGTGTTCGTGGATAATTTACTGAATTTTTGGGGTTTTGATTGTTGTTTTTTCTTGTTGAAATGTGTTCATATGTTGTGTGTTATCTCTTGTGTAGCCACCGGTTTTTATAGTTCATCTTCTTTTAATTTCTTGTTTTTTTTTGTTTTTGGGATTTATCCCCAACGTCTACGTTTTTTTACATATGTGTTATATGCAACTTTATATTATGAGATTCCTGAAATAGATTTATGAGGTGTTAGAGTTCGTAAATTAGGTTTTTTCAGAATACATACGATTATGTAGTTTTAGAGTATGTATTGTGTATATTTGGTGTTGATATTTTGTATAAAATATGCCTTTGGTTATTATCACTACAACATAAAATGACATTAAGTAACACTCAAAAACTGTTACCTAATGGCCATAAAATGTTACTATAGACAATAGGTAGCACTTTTATGGCGTCAGATTTTGCATGTGCTACCTATAGTCTAAGGTATCACTTTTATTAGCTTTTAGTAACACTTTTTCTAAGTGTTACATTATGTTTTCTATTGGTAACACTTTGAATCAATATTTCTAAAGTGTTAGATATGAATCTTATGTAACACTTTTTTTGTAACACTTTTTATATTTGTAACACTTTAAAAAAATATTTTTAAAGTGTTACATATGAATCTTATGTAACACTTTTTGTAGCACTTCGTAGAAATACTATTTTTTGCCATCAAGTAGATTGAACCCACGACTGTTATGTATGGAAGTGCTATTTGCCACTAATCTAAGTTGATTCTTATTACAACTTTTGCTTTGTTTTATACACACACACACACACACACACACATATTATATGTATATATAATATATTTTATATAATAAAGATTATATTTTATATAATAAAGATTATATTTTATAATATATGTATTAAATTATATTATACACTGTATAAATCAAATTTTATATTGTATAGTATATAGTTTGAAAATCATATTATATTATATATTTAAGGACACAACAAATTAAAAATATCAAAAATATATAAATAAATTTATCACTGATAAATATTCAATTGTAAAAATATAAAATAAATAAAAATATAAAATTAATTTAAACGGATAAAAAAGTTCTAACAGAAAAAAAATTAAATAATAAAGAAAATAACAAAAAAATAATCTGCCGACGGAAAAAATTCCTAAGTAATTACCGACAACATCAATTTTCATTGGTAATTGTTTTTAAAAAAGGTAAAAAAAATGTTAGCGATAAAATTGGTCTCCGTTAGTAAAAATTAAAAAATAAATAAATAATACTAATAATAAAATATATGCATGCGCATTTTCCGTCGGTATTAAGACGGAATTAATTATCTTCGTAAAAAATAAAAAAATAAAAGCAAAACTAAAATACTTTGTAAAAAAGAAAACAAAAATCCATTAAAAATAGAGTACATGATGTCTACAATTTTTAGGTTTGGTGACATCAATTAATTAAATAAATCTTTGACATGACTTACTTGATAGTTATATAATTTTGTGTTACTAAAATATAGCTTAAAAGTGTTACAATCAATAAAATATAGTGTTGCCAAGTCTTCTTAAATAAAGTGATACCTATTTGCGTTACAAAGACATAACAAAAACAAAGTAATACTTAAAAAGTGTTACTTATATAAAAATGTTAAATATAAGCGTTACATATTGATAAAAGTGTTACCTATTTCCGTTACAAAAGAAATAACAAAAAAAAGTGATACTTAAAAAGTGTTACTTATATAAAAGTGTTACATATAAGTGTTACATATTGATAAAGTGTTACGAAAATGTTACATAAATATCGTAATGTAAAAAGTGTTACAAACATGTGTTACATATGTACCTTATGTAAAAAGTGCTACAAAATTTGTGTTACCTAATGTGATTTATGTTGTAGTGTATTCTTTGTATATATAGGGTTGTTATATTTTGTATACTTCATTATGTGATAATATATATTTAGTTATATAATATTGTACATTGTTGTGTGATAAGGTATATTTAGTATATAATAATGTATACCTAATTGTGTGATAATGTATACTTAGGTGTGTAATAATGTATATTCAGTTATATAATAATGTATATTTAGTTGTATAATAATGTATATTTTAGTTGTGTGATAATGTATATTTGGCTATATAATAATGTATACTTAGTAGTATAATAATGTATATGTAGTTGTGTAATAATGTATGTTTCGCTATATCTGTGTATACTTAGTGTACATATGTATGCATAATTAGTTATGTAACACTACTTACTTAGTTGTATTTTATTGTATAACTGGTATACATATTCTGCATATTATATTTTTGTATAAGACTTGGTTCTATATTTTTGCAAGTTTGTTTATTCAAGTCTTATTAATTAAATGGCCAAAACTAAGGAAAAAAAGGGATGCGGAGAGTGGGGCTGATGATGGGCGGCGGAAGGTAGAGGATGCACGCAAATGGTAGGTATTGCCCGTAAATGTGACCCGATGAGATTTTGTATGTCTTGGAGAGACACTACAAACAATGTTGATTGTGGTATATAATCTATGAGGCATATGGAGAGCTATATGGGCGGCGACACTAAGGGATGGGATTGCGGCTTGGAGAAGAACAATCTTTCACAACTGTGAAACATGCGCTTGAAATATTCAGCAGGAATAATCCTTCACAACAGAAACGAGCAAAAGGATAGGGCTATAGAAGAAGCCAAAACGTTTTGGAATCGGAAAAAACAATTGTAATGTTGTTTAATGGACACTTTACTATGTATATTTTGTTTATCTTTGTATATTTTGTCTATTAGTTGGGTGGATTTTTATTTGAGTCATATATACTTCACTTTGTAGGAGTATCTGTATATGTTTGGATGTTATTTTGACTTCTAGATATGAAGGGTCTGAGACCCTAGAATCGTATTATAATGCAATATTTTAACTAATGAATATTTTGTATATTTGAGTTCATTTTGTGAATTTATTTTCTTTTTATTTTATAAGCAATTCTATAATTTGATTTATTTAATTTATTACCCTAGTTAAATCGACTCGTATTCATTAGATTATTCTAACATTAGTATGATTTAAATTAGAATTGTATTTATTAAGAAATGATTTTTGGGATTTTAGTACTTGACAAACCACTAATATTCACCAACTATCTATTTTTTTATTTGATCCATAAACCATATCCGAACCCTAAAATGGATCATATACATTTTCTTACTCCATTTTTAATAAATCAAAATTCCACCAAACTTAATGACCAAGTCTCCTTTTTTACCACACAAATCAACCAACCATTTGCTTGGCCTAAAGTCACCAACATATTTTCTTCTACTTTTACATGTTGACCACAAGTTAAATTAACCTTCCAATTTCTCTCTACTGCCAAATGAGATAGCTTGAGGGCATTCTTTTCTTTTAACTTTGTCTACTCATCACATAATAAAAGCACACCAAAGTTTATTTTGCTATGTCTTTTCTCCATTCCTTTTTTTACTGGCGCAAACATCAAAACAAGAAATCAAAATATGCTTCAGTTTTATCCATTGAGCTATTGTATTCCCATTTTTAAATTAACCCTACAAATTAGTTGAGTATATTTTTCTTAGTTATTGGCGTGCAAGTATCTAGATTGGAGGGAAAAAAAATAATAATAAGAAGAAGAAGAATTACTTGAGCAAGTTTCATTTCCAGTGAAGCCTAGGTGAGTTTTAGGTCAATCTTAAGTATCCTTTGAGGTTTTTGATTTAGTTCTATGATTCAAAATTTACGGAAATGGTGGAAACATTGTAGGTGTTGATTTTAAGTTGGAGTAAGAGGTCCTTGAAGCTTGGTTGGTTGTTGAAGATGATTAAGGTGGGTAAAATAAAGCTTAAACAGTTTTGTTAAATTGTTTGCTTGTATTACAATCCTTGTAAAGCATGTTTTAATTCTTTAAGTAGCATGAAAATCATGTTTATGTATGTGCTTGGAGGTGGCTATATGATTCTAGGATGGCTTATAGTTATTTTGGAATTTAATTGGAATTGGGGAATTAAATTGCAGAAATATTAACTTGGGTGGTTAAACTGAAAATTCAGAATTTTAAGGGTTGTTTTGGGGTTATTTAAACTGATAAACTTATTTTAGAAGTGATTTAATGTGTTGTTATTTAATTTGAAAGAAAAAAAAATTGAACTTGAGGCCATTTTGCAATTATCGAAAAATGCAGGGGCTAAAATTTTTGAAATTTTGAAGCACTATTATGAAATTTCTATAAGCTGTAGGGACTTTTCTTGAAAGTGTATAAGTGTTTTTGGGTTGAATTGAAAAGAAAAATTGGACTTGAGGACAAAAAGGTGATTTCCCGTAAAATAAGGGGCTTAATGCAATTCCTAAAAAGTTGGACCCAAAACTGAAAACTGTTTTATTTGGGACTGATTTTTAATAATCGTAATTGTTTTCATATTTTTCTGAAATTTTTATGGGTTTGGAATATTTTAATAAACTAAGGACTAGTATGTAAAATGATAAAATCTAGAACCTTAAACTGAAATTTTTAGACACTTGTAAACTTATAGTCAGTTTATAAAACTTGCAGTTATTATTTATATTTTTTGGTATTGTTGAGGCAAGTTGTAAATTTGAAACATTTAGGGGCTTTCATGCAAATTGTTAAAGTCTAAATTTTAATGCTAAATTTAAAACGTTTAGGGGTTATAATAAAGTTTTTAAAGCAATTGATAAGTTTTATTTGAGAAATTCTAAACTTAGAGTTTCCCACAGTATTTTGTTATTACTACCCGATTAAATTCCAACTCCAACTATAAATCACTTTACTTGTTTAACATTGACACGTGTTATCTTGAACTTGCTTGTTCGTGCCTGTGAAGCATTTAAAAGTTCTTAGGTGTATTGCTATACTTGACTTGAGCATGTGTGCCACACAAAAATCGATTTTCATATTATTTTTAGATTTTTGTATTGCTTGTTTGTCTTGCGGTGTGGTTTGGTCAAATGAGATTGAGCAGGTTGCATGTGGTCTTGATTTGACCGGCCATGGTCCTAATCCCACCACTGTAGGACGGAGTGTCCTGTGGGCGAAGTGGATCGTAAGTTTAGTATATTCCGAAATATGGCGATCTCTGGACAGACAGGTACTAGGTAAAGAGACGTCAAGCCACGTGGGGTAGTTATAAGGTAGCCTGTGACTTCGGTCAACTCTTGTTTGTGGAGACATAAGGTAGAACGGTGTAATTGTGGCCCGATCATCTCAATTATAACTGTTAACACTTCGGTGTTCTTGCTTGCTTGCTCGTTATTGTTTGCTTTAATGATTCTACTCGCTTGTCCAGAAAACATTAAAAGTTTGCAATAATTGCTCATTATTGTTACTACTTGTCATTTCTTGTCATCGCTTGATTTTATTAAACTTTATTATTGTCAAACTGTCTCTGGAAAACTGCGATTTAACGAAACATTATTTTTTCCGTAACGATGCTTGCTTGTATGTCATTACATGTACATTTATAAAAATTGGTTAATTTTAAAAATGTAAACTCAATTTCTTTACTCAAGCCTTGGAAAACTAATACAATTTTATTTAAAATATTATTATCAACATTCCCCAACCACTGAGCTCGTTTAGCTCACTCCACCAATTTCAAAATTTTCAGAGACAGGTGGATTTGATAATGAGGGGTCCGATGAAGGGTTTCCGAATCAAGGTTGAAGTTAGTAGCAGAACTTCTAGGAATTATTTGTATTTTCAAACTTATTATGTAGCTTGTACTTAAGTATTAATAAGTCCGTTATTTTGTTATGTTATTATCATGTTAGACTTCCGCTGTGTATTTGTATTATGGTGTATAACATTTTGGAAAATGGTCTGGCCGAATTTAACTTTTGATTTTTCGAAGTCGTATTCCGATGAATTTTATGTTTTATTCCACTTATTAAGATTGGGGTGTGACAAAGGGAACATGATATGTATTGTTTGTTTTAATTAATATAACTTTGCATTTTTATGTACACTTGTCCAAATGGTGTTAGACTACAATAATATAGTATATGTAGTTACAGAATTTTGCATACTTACGCAGAAGATTATGTATATTTAAGTAATATGCCATTTATTGCTCCAGATGTAAAGATAACTTCATATAATGTATAATTACACTATAAGAAAAATGCCAATAGACACCACTACAAAGACAGCGGTTTTATGACTTTTCTGGTGTCTTTTCCCATATAACAGTTGTTATTAAAGAAATCGGTGTCTAATTAGTGCTGTCTTTTGATAGTAAACAGTGATTAACCAGAACCGGTGTCTATTGTAAACAATCCCCAAAGCAACAGCGGTTGTGGCATCGGATTTACGTAACCGGTGTCTATTTATATAAATTATTTTAGATTTAACAGCGGTTGTTTTGACACCGTTCAAACACCGGTGTCTTTAATTATTCAAAATCCAGATTTTTAGACACCGTTCTAAAATCGGTGCGTAATCGATCGTATCGTATTACACCGGTCTACAAAACCGGTGTCTATTTACATAGTTTTTTTAGAAGTATTTACTTAATTAGCTTTTAACTTAAAAATATAGGTACGGTTAGTCTAATAATTCTACCAAAAACCTTTACTCAAAAAATATAGTTTTTTAACTTAAAAATATAGTTTTTTAACTTAAAAATATAGTTTTTTAACTTAAAAAATATAGTTTTTTAACTTAAAAATATATTTTTTTTAGAAGTATTTCCCTTCTCATTATATGAGTTTTCTTCTCTATTTGTGTTAATCTGACATTCATAGTTCTGGATTCTATCGTCAATTTTTTTATTTTTCTTTTAGCTTAGTCATATTTATAAGAACCGATATCTAAATTTGTGGACTTGTTCGAGTTTAAGAGCATTATTCTCATTTTGATAATTGTTTTGGAATTGATGTGTTTTTGGATATGTGCTTTATTCATTTGCGTAACAAGGAGATGGAGCAAACTAAAAGTTACATAACGGCATGTGTTGGGTGTGTTTATGTTTGCGGAAAAGAATTAGGGTTTAATTGGAGAAAAGGGTAAATTGGGGAATATTGGAGGGTGTGTTAAGCAAATATACTATTTTTAAAAAGGGTATGGGGTGTATTAAGAGGGATGGGTGTATTGATAGGTTTTGGGGGTGTTAATAGCACTCCCTTTTCTCGATATCCAAGACATCTTGAAAATCGAACTAATGCTATGTACTTTCTGTTCAAGAAGAAAAATCAATGCTTTTTCCTACTAAAGCCAGAGGCGGAGAGGATATGAATTTGTTTTGATAAGGCGGTCTTTCCTTATTGATATTGTTCTTTATTATAGACGAGAGATTTGAAGTTATTGCCAAAGTTAATGCGTGCATATCCGAAAGTTCATTTGCACTAATTAGTCTTTGTCTTTTGATAAATCTAGACATGCTTTTGCTAGAGTCCTAATTGATGTTGATCCCTCCAAAATGCTTCCTGAATCGTTAGTGTCCAATTTGAAATGGACAATTTATTGAACAATGAATTGACTATGAATCTTTGCCAAAATTTCGTTCTAATTGTTCCAGACTTTGGCACTTTGTCGATAACTGTATGGGGATTAAGGACTCCACTAAATCATTGTATCATTACGGTTTTGCCAAAATTGTTTAGGGGAGTAATTCTAGTTTTTCTAACCTTAACAAAACTCGATCTTCTAATAAGGATAAAGGAAAAGTGTTTTCATTGACCCCTAATGCGTCTAGCATTCTTGATGAAACTTTAAATTGTGATCATGAACAATGTTTTTCTAACATTGAACAAAACATGGAAAATTGTATTGTAGAGTTTGACTTAGTCCATAATCTCAAGGTAATGTAATGTCAATGTAGGGGTTTTAGCAAACCTGACAGTCTTTGATGTTTAGCTTTGACTTGCTGACACGTCAAACATTTCAGTATAAATGATTCGATGTCCCTTTTCGTGCTTCTTCACCAGAAGATTTCTTTCAAGTATAGGTACATCTTCGTACCACCAGGGTGAGCTGTATGTGGCGTACTATGAGCTTCCTTAAGAATTTCTCTTCTAAGTTCTTCATTCTTAGGCACACATAATCTCCCTTTGTATGCCAATACAGTGCTAGTTGTCATCTCAAAACCCTTAATGTTTCATTCTTGAATTCACTTCTTCATCTTATTCAAAAATATATCTTGTGGTTCAGTCTCTTTGATTCTATCTCGCAACGTGGGTTGTTCTACCAAGAGTGTTTCTAACATTACTTTTGTACTTCTCGACGAGTCACGATCTCAATCTTCATCTTGGTGAACTCTTTCACAAATTCTTCTTGCTTCGTTACTAAACATGATAATTGACTCTTAGTTTTTCGCTTAAAGCATCTACCACGTTAGCTTTATCCATATGGTAAATGATAGTGAATCGTAATTTTTCACTAACTCTAACCATCTTCTTTGCCTCATATTAAGCAATTTTTGTGTGAAGATATATTTTAGACTATGGTCCGTGTATATCTCACACTTACTTCTATACAAGTAGTGTCGCCAAATCTTTAGTGTGTGTACTACTATGGGTAGAACTAAGTCATGGGTAGGGTAATTCAACTCATGCGGTTTTATTTGCCTCGAGGCATAAGCAACTACCTTGTTATGTTGCATCAAAACACACCCAAGTCCTAGTTTTGACGCATCACTGTGAACAACAAATCTCTCTGTGGGGTCGGGGTATTTTCAATATAGGTGTAGAGGTGAGTCTTTGTTTCAATTATTGAAACTTTCCTCGCATTTCTCTTTCAATGTGAATTTCTTCCCTTTCCTTGTCAATTGAGTCCTGGGTCTAGCTATTTTAGAAAATGCATTAATGAATCTTTGATAATAACTCGCCAAACTAAGAAAACTACGAACTTCACTCACACTCGTAGGTGTTTTCCACTCATTTTTAGTTTCGACCTTATCTGGGTCGACCTCAATTCCCTGTGTAGTTAAAACATGTTCAAGGAAAACTACTCGATTTATCTAGAATTTGCACTTATTGAACTTCACGTACAACTTCTCCTTGCGAAGTACTTCGAGTGCTATTCTCAGATGCTCTTCATGATCATTCTCATTTTCTCGAATATATTTGTATGTCGTCAATAAAGACAATGATGAATTTATACAAGTACAGGTGAAACACCGTATTCATCAAGTCCATTAATACTGTTGTGTATTGCTTAACCCAAAAGGCATCACTACAAACTTGTAGTGTCCATAACGAGTCCTAAATGTTGTTTTGGGATATCACTCTCCTTAATTTTCAACTGCTGATATCCAGATCTAATATCGATCTTAGAAAATGTGTTTGCACCCATTAGTTGATCGAATAAGTCTTAAATCTGAGGCAATGGGTATTTATTATTTATTGTGAGTCGATTCAGCCCCCCGTAATTGATACACATTCTTAAAGTCCCATCTTTCTTCTTGACAAATAATACTGGAGCTCCCCAAGGAGATACACTCGGTCGGACGAACTTCAAATCCAACAACTCATCTATTTGCATTTTTAGTTCCTGCAACTTCTTTGATGTCGTTCTGTATGGTGCCTTAAAAATCAGTGTAGCCGCAGGTTCCATGTCTATTGTAAACTCGACTTGACGATCTGGTGGAATTCCTGGTAGATTGTCTGGAAATACGTCTAGAAATTATCTTACGATCGGCAAATCTATCGGTGTTAATTCTGATGTTAAGGGTTTTAATTGTATTTATCAAATACCCTTGACAATTATCCTTCTTCAATATCCTCATTGTCTTCATCACTGATATTGTCTAAGGTACATTTCTAGTCTTTGCCCCGTAGTACTTTATTTCCCCATTCCCTAGTAGCCTGAGAGTTATCTCTCTCTCTTGACACTTAATGCTTGCCTGATGTCGTCTAAGCCAGTCCATACCCAAAATTATATCAAAATCCTTCATATCAAGTATATATAAGTCAGCACTAAAACCCCTTTCTCCTACGTTCACGCCTACATTCTTAATATTGGAGTCTATAATCATCGTCTTTCCTGACGGTAAGCTAATCTCAAGCGGTTCATCTACATGTTCTTTTCTTTGCCCAATTATAGCATGAATTTTAATAGACACAAAAGAGTGTGTGGCACCAGTGTCAAAAAAAGTAAAACCAGGTACATTACATATTGACATCGTACTTGCTTCATTCTCAGCCTCTCGTTGGGTCATAGCGCACATCCTCGCCTTCCCTCCAATTATTGTATGACTCGATCCCTGCCTTTGTATTTTGGGTAGTCCCTTGCAACATGCCCTGGCATCTTGAACCGACAACAAACTCCTTTCATATACAAACATTCTCCATAGTAGTTCTTACCACACACTAGGAACTGGGGTTTTTCTTGCAGTGGCGGCTGAGTAGGACCTCCTCTAACCTTAGGCAACTTGTTTTTATTCTCACCACTCATCTGACTTGGTCCATCTCACTTTTTTTGGTTGTCTCATTTATTTTGCGCGGATTTTCTTCTAGGTTCATGTTCGCTGCAACCAATCGAGCTCGATCTACTGCTTGTGCATATGTAACATCTCCAAGGACACTAACTATCCCACTCAACTCTGGGCATAGTCCTTCGACAAACCTTTCGATCCTCATTTGGTCAGTGCTGACCAAATGTGTCATGTAACAATACTATTGTTTGAATTTTTGCTCATAGTCGAACACTGTCATCTTTCGTTTTGTGAGGCTCATGAAGTCCCCCTCCTTCTTCTTTTTATGAGCTTGTGGGAAAAATTAGCGTGCAACATGTTCCTTGAAATCATTCCATGTTAGCGCATCTCTTTCTTCATTAGTGATCGTGCGTCGGCATAGGTCCCACCAGTGTTTTGCATCCTACTCCAGGTGGAAGATTTCACACAAAACCTTGTGTGCATCTGAGCAAGCTATCAAGTCAAACACTTATTCAAATTTGCCAATCCATTCTTCCACAACCATTGGGTCCTCTCGTCTTGTTCTACCTTTAAACACCTAAATTAATCTAGCAATCTTCGCAAGAGTATGATATCAATTGTAGGACAATAAATTAATCCCAAGTCCACTCTCAAGGAAGACTTAGCCGACAAATAAATATTGTGTATCACAATAAACAAACAGTTAATCCTAAACACTCTAACCAAATCTATTATTTTTATTATCCAGTGAAAAACCTATAAACAGAAACCAATTAAAATTTAACACTATTAAACTAGTTGAAATGGATATGGATAAAATGTCTAGAATTTTGGAATCATCTCATCAAACTCACAAGTAGAATATCAGTTAATTGATCATGAGATTAACAATTAAGGCAAATATATATAAACTAGGCCTAGATCTGATAACTCTTGTATCACAAATTAAGTCTAGATAGATCCAATTTACCCAATTATTTAATCAACTTAGATAATACATTGTTGATTCATATCTATCCCCCTAACTGAATTTAGTCTGGTAATAATATCTTCTCTCGATCTCAATTATTACCTAAGGTTAACTAATAGTTGGCCAAGCAATCAATTATAAGATAAAACAATCCAATCAAGAAAGACAAAATCAATCAATTAATATTCATGATTCTTCGTTCAAATCAACTCATCCAAATATTAGAACAAGAAATTTAGTTAATACTTGTAGATGGATTCGTCAATTCAATTGAAGGGAAGAAATCAATTATAAACATCATCATACAATAATAGCAATCATCCAACAATTGAAATTCAGATAGAGAAAATAAATAAATATTACACCTTGATCTAGCTGCAAAATATCTCCGGTGGAAGAACAAGAAATCCCCAATATTGGATGGAAGAGAAAATAACAAAAACTAGGGTTTAAAAGTGCTAAGAAGTAAAAATATTAAAAAATATGGACTCCCGAGTCTTATTTATAAGCTTAGAGTTATATACAAGGTGGAAGAGCCAAAAAAGAAAAATAAATTGCGAATTTCTTGTTCAGGAAGTCACTGTGTATGGCCACGCACTTCACCGTCAGGCCCAATGAGGGCGGCCAAACATTATCGCGCGTGCGGCTGAAAAAACACACTGCCAGACTTGTGCCACCACACCTTCAAAAACTTGGAATTTACTCTCGGTGTCTTCTTATGAATTTTAGATCTATCTCTTAGTTTTTCATAGCCATTTGAATGACCTTAATATCAAATTTCTAGGAGAGTTATGGCCAAAATACTACGATGTGTCATTTTAAAAATTTCATGACACTATTTCCATTTGCACATGATTTTAACCCCTTCAAAAGTCTTTATTTGCAAGTAGTAAATAGACCTTGTAGAACTTTGTCTTAGAATTCCAATGGTGCAAGAATCATGTCAATTGGACTTCAAATGAAAACGTTATGTCTAAAATAAGATGACTGCCACAGTTGCATGAATTTACTTTTTGACAATTCTTGCTTCAAATCTTGTTTAATCCACCAACAATTAGAAAATCATCAAACTAACAAAAAATGACACTAAAACCTGCAACATTAACTTTTAATCCCCTTTACTTTTAACATTTTTTATTGTAATTTTTCATATTATTTTTATTTTATTAAATAAAATTCTATCTATGATTAACAATATGCATACAGACAAGTAATAAATAAAAAAGTTGTGACGGAATATTAAGAGATAAAAATGAACAATAATTTGAGTAAGATTTGAAAAGTTATATTATTTCCTTCTTTGGAGTTTAAAATTAAAATTTTAAACATTCATCTATATGTGGATAACAATTAATTATCGAGTCAACAAATGTATATATTGATAATCTTCCACATCAAATTCATCATATGGTAAAACTGATTTAATATTAGGCTGCAGATTTAAATTTATAAAGATATTTATTTTTAACATTTTAAGCATTCAAATACATTCATTATACTTTTATGAATTGTGTTGTAAGTTTTTTGATACATTGAAAGATTGAAAGATGCTCATGGACAAATATAAAATGATTTTTTTTATGGTTAAGACAATACAATGATATGTCTATCAATTTATATATAATGTTTCTTCTAATTACCAAAGATAAAAAAAATTAAAACCTATATTTTGCTTCGAAATGTCACGGCGTGTAACAAGACAACTAAAAAGTGAGGAGTTTTTGTATTATGTCATTCTTATAAAATGTTATAGTGAACTTAACCAATGTTTTACGGTTGTTTGACGCACTTCTTGACTATTATATTATATATTCTAATACTTAGTTGTAGAGCTCTAATTGATGGATTATTCTTTTGGATATGCTCCATTTGATGGATATTTAAAATATTAAGTGGTTTTTGAAAACAACAGCAACATGAAAGACGTATTTTTGGATTTTACAAGTTATTGAATTAGCTCAGGTATAATAAAAAAAAAGTAATTGAAGTCCTTTATATTATTTATTTCAATGTGTTAATTAATAATTTTTGCTATTATTAAATTTGTCATTACTATATTACATAACTTATTTTTTGATATACAAGTTAATTAGAATAATTTGTAATCACATAAGCACACTCAATAATAAAAAAAATATGTGGAAACAATAAATTTATGAAATCGTGCATGCTCTTAATGATAGTAGAATAGAGCATAAATCTTGTAACGTACTCTATAATTTTGATTTTCTATATATGATGTGGGTTCTGTCATTTATTTGATATACAAATGTGACTATTTTTTCAGATTGAATCAATTTATTAACCATTTTCACTTATAATTAATTAATTTTTTTTATCTTCATTTCTAATATATAAATATTTAATTTAATCAAGGAGATCATGAGGAAAATCGGATACTGGTCAAGTGATTAAGACCGTCATCCCGACTAGAGGTATATACGGTTCGATTCCTATCATCCCTTTCCTCCCAGGTTATGTACTTATCAAAAAAAAAAAAAAAAAAAAAAGAGAACATGAATCAAAATCTTATGGGATCTAATCTTCTAAACATAAATGGAATTTTACTTTCTCATTATTCTTAACAAAAAAGGCACGCGTGGTGAATGAAACATTGAATCTTTTAGTTAAACAAATTTAAAAGATAACTCCCACTTAGGATATGGAGAAAAAGAGAAAGACACCGATATGTCATCAATCATGATCATGCTCAAAAATGCAATAAAAAAGGAATTTACAAAAAATTCTAAGTTAAGTATGGAAAATAAGTAGACACTCAAAAAGTAAACACGAGATGCATTGATTCAAAATGAGTCCTTGGAAATTTTTTTTTACTTATACAGATTATTAATTAGTTTTTTAATATCCATTGTACATTGTTCAGCGACAATATCATTTCAGATCATGTTTTTGGGTACAATGTATCTTAACCATATTTCACCAACAAAGAAGTTTAATTTTAGTATTGCAAGATTTCTTTTAAGATCAAAATACATGAATGCCATATATTATAAACACAAATATTATAATAAAAATTGATTCCAACTTAAAGATTTAATCAACCCTATATACTAAAAGAAAAAACAGGTTGCTACATGTCATCACCTCTGCAATTTGGTACACATGTCAACACCTTATTCATTCAAATACACATGTCGGCAGATTTAGCCACGTGGCAAACCATGTCAACACCTTATTCTTTCATTTATAAATTGGTTTTTTTTGATAAATTGATTTTCCGTATATAACTACTAATTAAATACTAATTTGAAGATTGACATCTGGCTTAGAAAGATTGACAAATTGGAAAAGTATATATACACAAATACATATAGTAATACATCATATATTAATGTATTTCCATATATAAAAGAACAATTAATCAACTTTTAATTATAAATAGATTTTCTTCCATAACTCAAGATAAATTGATTTTCCGTATATAACTATCAACTATCAATTAGAAAGTCTATAAAATAAACAATAATCACAAAAATCAAGGATACTCGTGTTGCAAATTAATTCCTTAACACAAGATAAATTGGAATTTTTTAGGCTTCTTATTATAAATTGGATTTCTTTGATGATCACTTATTTCGAATTTTTTTGGCTTCAAATTATACATTGATTTGCTTTAGTAACTCAAGCTGACTAATTAAATACTAATTTCAATATTGACAACTAGCTTAGAAAGATTGACAAATTGGAAAGCCATATACATATACTAATACAACATTTTTTTAATGTATTTCCATATATCAAGCTTATATACTAAAAGAAAAAACAAAGTTGTCACATGTCATTACCTCTGCCATCTGATACACGTGTCAACACTTTATTCTTTCAAATCCATTTAGAGGCTTCACATTTAGCCACGTGGCAATCCAAGTCAACACCTTATTCTCCAATTATAAATTGATTTTTTTTACTTATAATTATAAATTGAATTTCCGTCTACAACTATCAATCGAGAACTTTACAAGATAAATAATAATCCCAAAAAATAAGAATATACAAAATAGGAAGTTACTTTTGATGTTGCGGATTAATTCCATAACTTAAGATAAATTTGATTTTTTTTACTTCTAATTATAAATTGGGTTTATTTGATAAAAAATAAATTGGATTTTTTTTAAATGCCAAAAAATTATATTTTAGCCATTTCAATATACAATTAATTTGTGTAAAATTAATGTGGAAATGATTGTAACAATTTAATTATGAATTAAGAATTGTAAATTGTATTTCTATATTTTTGTATACATCTATCAATTAATAAAATTAGCAAAATTAACTAAGTGATTTTCTAGATGCCGAAACACTATATATCAGCCATTGCATTATACAATTAATTAGTGAAAACTTAATGAAAAAATAATTATAACAATATAATTAAATAATTAAATACTTGCATCATTTTGACAAGGAAATACACAAAATAAAAAATAATTAAAATTTTAAATTTATTTCTTTCTTATTAAATATCTTGTGAATTTAAATTGGCGTGATTATACCAAGCTACATTGTGTGCATATAGTATATGTTCACCTATTTAAATCTTATAGAAATTAAAAAGAATAGATTTTTATATTGAATATTTTTTATTAATAAAATTATGACAACTAATTAAATGTTTCTCTAAATGCACAAACATAATGCCGTTACCCTTGGAAATAAAACAAATAATTTAGATTATGAAGAAGTTTTTCAGAATTTGAAGTGAACGATTTGTTTGACACTCTTCTAAATATTGATTTTTTTAGTATTTCTCATTAATTAGTATTTTGAATCTCCTGTAACTATCAAAAATAAATTTACGGCACCAAAATTTTATTTTCTGATAAATTTCATGGAACACACGGGTGTTGTTCTTGTTTGAATTAAATTAATAAAATTATTTGGATCACGTGCATCACATGTTCAACGTACTAGTTATAAAAAAAAAAGAATCAGATAGTAAATCAATTGAACTTTTGAAAATTGAGCAAAGATTATAGACTAGACAAACGACTATTAAATTGCAAAATATTTCTTCTGGTTGATTTCCATAAGATGAAACAATCAAACATATGATAGAAACATAATCTAGATTTATGCTGATTTTTCAAGCTAGGAATTCCTTATTTCAAAAAAAAAAGCTACGAATTCCATATAAATACCCATTAGGTGCAAGGTAACTCCAGTTTTTCAAAATTTTGACATAACTTTCTATTGTAGTATAAAATTTTAAAACACGCCACACGGGATGCTTAATATTCAACCAAATACATTGACTGACTTAAAAAATGAGAACAAGAAAAAGTAAACCAAAAAGAAAAAAAAAAAAAAAAAAAGTCTAACAGCCTCGCATCAGTCCAGATGCTTGAAAGTTCAAACCAGCTTGGAGAAAAAACCATTACTTTTCTCATTTTTACCAACTATAAATAGAGGCTTTACTGATTACTCATTCATCCAAAACCAGAAATCAAGCATTAATGGAGACTACCAATATTACTACTCTTGTATTTACTTTCCTTGTAATTTTTTTATGCCCCTGGTCATCTTATTCCGACAGTCACGACGATTTTCTTTCTTGCCTTTCCGTTCGTTCGGATAATAAAACTTTGATTTCCAACATTGTTTATACCCCAAACAACTCATCGTACTTATCAATCCTACAATCCTCCATAAGAAACCCGAGATTCACGTCTCCCTCCACTCCGAGACCTCAAGTTATTGTTACGCCATTACACGAGTCCCAAATCCAGGATATCGTACACTGTACTAGACTTAATGGATTGCAAATTAGAACTCGAAGTGGTGGCCATGATTACGAGGGACTCTCTTATAGATCCCAAGTGCCGTTCGTCATCATAGATTTGATCAACCTTAGTGAAATAACGGTTGATATTGAACAAGAAACGCATGGGTCCAAACCGTGCAACCCTTGGTCAACTCTATTACACCATCACAAAAGAAGTAGAACTCTCGCATTTCCTGCGGTGGGTGCCCCACTTGTTGGGGTAGGTGGGCACATCGGTGGCGGAGGGTATGGATCAATGTTGAGAAAATTCGGTCTTGCGGTGATAATGTTATTGATGCACGATTCATCGATGTTAATGGAAGGATTCTTGATAGAAGGTCAATGGGCGAGATCTTTTTCGGGCCATCGGGGGTGGCGGAGGTGCTAGCTTTGGTGTTATAACCGCTTGGAAGATTCGATTGGTACGTGTCTGGAAACCGTAACCATATTTTGATAAGTAGAACTTTGGAACAAAATGCAACCAAACTTATTCATAAATGGCAATATGTTGCTCCCAATCTTCCAAAAGATTTACTTATTGCGAGAACAATAAGGAAAGTGAATACGAGTGGCGCGAGAAGAGAGGAAAATCATACAAGCCACTTTCATTTCGCTTTTCCTTGGTAGGGTGGATAGCTTACTTCCATTGTTGGAACAAAGATTTCCCGATCGGGTGTGAGAAGAGAAGATTGTCGTGAAGTGAGTTGGGTGCAATCGACTCTTTTCTTTGGTAATTATCCACCGACGAGTCACTAGAAGTCTTGACGAGCGAGTTCCTCTTACGAATTTGTATTTCAAGGCAAAATCAGATTACGTGCAAGAACCCATCCCAGAACAAGGGTTTGAAGGTTTATGGAAATTGTGGGACGAAGAAGAAGCCGATATGGCGGAGATGAATTGGGCCCCATATGGTGGAAGAATGAGAGAAATTTCAGAATCTGCACTTCCGTTCCCTCATAGAGCAAACAATTTGTACAAAATTTTGCATTTGGTGTATTGGAATCAATCGGGAGGCAAAAGATCGAGAAAGGAACATAAATCGGATGAGGAGAACGTATGCTTATCTAACACCTTACGTTTCAAAATTTCCAAGGGCTGCATATGTTAATTATATAGATCTTGATTTGGGAGTTAATAATCAGGACAACACAAGTTATGCCCAAGCGAGCGCATGGGGAATTAGATACTTTAGAAATAATTTTAATAGATTGGTTCGAGTGAAGACTATGGTTGATCCGAACAATTTCTTTAGAAACGAGCAGAGTATCCCACCTCTTTACTCTTGGTGGAAGAAGAACTAGAGAACAAGAGGAAAAGAATCACATATATATTTTATGTGCATGGCAATAATAATAATTTATATTTTATGTTAAATTAATAATATGTTAAGAAGTTGATCTTCTTGAAATTGTTGGTTGAGTATGTATCTTATTGAATAATACCATTGTATTTTTAAGAGTGTGACCCAAAGAAATCAGACATGATGCTTTGTTTTAAAATATTGTTTCATTTTATAACCGACCGGGCATGTGATTGCCACTATATAAGAACCATATTAAAAGCTCATAAATTGTGATTGATTTATGATTTAAAACTAATATAGTAATTCTTATACACGTGACAATAATCCGTGCAGTGCAGTGGAATATGAGATGAGAAATAGTATTGAATGAGGATCCTAGCTCTCCGCTAAGAAATAATTAGTGAGGGAACTATTTCTCTGGTCCTCCATATATTTACAAGGACTTGTATATTTGTAATTTTAATGTTTGATAATAAATAGAAAAATCAAAGTTTCTGGTGCAATCTACCGAACAAATGATGAATATAAGGAATTGACTCTTGCAATTAGAATTAATAATTTATTTGCTTGCAGTCAAATAGCCAAAAACTGCTGCAGAGGAGCCATTTTTGTCAAAAAGGGCGGAATTGTTTAATTCATTTTGGTTGAAATTGTTTTTTATTTTTTTTTTTGGCGTGTAAAATTCATTTTGGCCCCTTGTAGGGTGGGGTAAAATCAAGAATGACCTCTTTTAATATTACAGTTACAATTTTGGCCTTCTTTATTAAAAGGAATCAATTATTCATTGATGTTCTCATTCTACCCTTTATAACAAATAAGGAAACATGATTAAATTCGTTCCAGATATCACATAATATAAACACTTTCAATTTTTGTCACTTGTTTCATTCGTGGCATTGTTACACCTATTTAGATCTAGGAGGTTTTAAGTGGATCATGTCAGGTTTCTAGTCGATAAACTTAACAGGGCATACTCTTAAAAGATCTCACGATTCTATGATATCAGTTCCAAACTAAGGTTCATAGGTGAAAATGGAAATAGTCCATCACGACAATATCAGGCCCAACATGCTTCCGTAAAATTAATAAATCCCTTAAAAATCATACCTCTTTTTGACCGAAATAGCATCGGGTGAGATGACTCGCAATAGCACCAGTCGGAAAATCACCGCCCCTAGACCGTTTGACAAACAGTTCACATTGTTCAACCAACAGGGAAGATGATCTACAAGTTATCCGACTCCTTCAGCAACTCCTCAGCACAGTCTTGGTTCGTTTCCTACTCCAGGCGTATAAAGTAATTCTTCAAAGGGATATACTAATAGTACATTATGAACACATATTGAACAAAAAAAATTTTTATTAAGAACTTAAAGAAAAACTTATTACATCAGTAATCCTTTTGGGAGGAGAAAACTAGTTTAGCCTTTCATATTCAAGGCTATCACACTCATGTACATAAACTTAAAACTAAAAACACTCTCAAATTTTTTTAATAACTTAACTATATTATTACAAAGGATTTTATTTTTCTGAAGTCTAAGGAAGATATTCGATATCCTCGGTCTCCAGCAAATCTTGACATTTATAGGGGTAAGAGACCTCTATGTTCTGCATTATTGCCTTCAAATGGATGTCCCTTTCATCTTTTAATTATTGTTACTCTTGTCTGGTATCCGAAGCTTTATGAAAACTTCCAAAGTTTGTTGACTCCGCCCTTTGTCTTGTAGTGGCTTGGACATCATCTTTCATGGACCCACATTTTGTCTTTTTGCTGAGTGGGTTGTTACTTATCTGGATTCACATGCCTCAACTGACTTTGTCAGGGAATCTACCCTTTTGGTGGTCCCCGAAACTTTGGTTGCTTATGTGACTTGTCTTCTCCATAGCCGGGTCTTCTCCGATCAACCTTTGGCCGGAATCCTTTGCCAAATTTTGGTTCCTTCTGGTTTGGACACTCAAGATAGACTCGATTTTCCCAATGGGCAATATGAGCCATATTGCAATATTTCCGGCGAGTTTCTTTACTCCCCGACAGCTTGTTTTCCCAAAGAAGATTTCTTTTCTTTTCAAATAAATCTTCCACAAATCTTTTTCCTGTCATGATGTTTAAAGGAATGATCCGTTCACTAAATTCTAATAGAATTTAAATGGAAACTTGACTTTGTCCATCTCAGTGAGACAGACCCATAATCCCCATGCCCTTCTCGTTGTGATCTGAACTTCTGTAAAGGTCATGGCTAATTGGACTCCTTCTGAATTCGCTTCCTTGATATGCTTGAAAGCTCTTTCTTCTGGTCGGTGAAGCCTAATGTAATGAAAGGCTTCATGACCATCTTTTCTGACAGGCTCTGGAGCTGCACTTATAAAATATAGTTCCAAGTTATCCCCTCGTTTCAAGCTATAATTGTTTGACCAGCACTCATAAACTGCTTCCTGGATCCATTTTGGCAATTGCTTAATCTCCGGGAAGGCTGGTGAAATTGTATAGATCTAGGCCAAAGACCCAAACTCATACCACCGTTTCACTTCTTCTGGGTTGGAATTTGGAAGGATCCATACCCTTGGATATTTTCCAGAAATATCGATCTTTGTTCTTTCAGGAGATATCCCTTGCCTTGTGATCAGTTAATCCCAATTCTCCTGGTATTCCTGCCAAGAAGAAGAAACTTTAATATGGTTAGTATCAATCTTAGAGTTGCCCATCATATGCCTAAGATTGATCTCTTCGTCCTTTACCCCGGACATGCTGGGTTGATATGATATCTCGGGATTTGACTCCGGAGTATCATATTTTCCTTAGGCCAACATTTCTGCCAGTTTAGGACCTGTGCTAGAGGTACTTGAATCCTCTGATGCGGGTTGGGGAGCCCCGCGCTCAAAATGCTCCTTTTGCTTATTAGCGGCCTGGAGGAGTGGCCCTTGAAATGCCGTTCTCAACTGAGAGTGAGACTGGACACATGCTCGTATTTGATCGGTTAGTTTATCCCGATCATTCCTTTGTAATTTCCCGGCCAAATCAGCATTGACGACCAGGGTATCGTATTCTCAGAGTAGCATTTCAAGCTGGTCTCCAGGATGTCTTGATGCTGTGAGAATGGAATTAGCTTCAATTCCGTCCATCTCTTGTTAGAAAATCTGCAAGAACATTTTCATGAGATTTTATAATGACAATATCATAATCATAATATTGGCATTCAACTTGCCATCTAAGTATTCTAGCCTTTTCTGGTTTGGATTCAATTTTATTTTTCAGAAAAGCCTTAACACTTGAATTATCAATTTTTAAAGTAAACTTTTTAGCCAATAAAAATTTTGGCCATTTTTTGAAAGCCTTTCTGACAGCAAAGAATTCTTTCTCGTTTATATGCCTTCGATGTGCTTCACTGTCTGTAAAAAGTCGCTACAATATCTCGCATGGCACTTCTCTGTTTGGTGTGCGTTTTGTAAGAACTGCTTCCCACCAATAGTCACTGACATCTGTATATAGAACAATTCATCTTCATCTTGTGGAATTGCAAGTTTTGGAAGCTTTTTGCAAACTTCTTTAAGCTGCTTTATTCCTTCTTGATGTTCATCTTCCCATTTGAATATGGCATCTTTTTTGAGCAATGGGCTAAACACCTTCCTGTAATGTGCTAGATTGTTTATGAACATTCCAGCAAAATTAACAACTCCGAGAAAACACTAAAGTTGCTTCTTGTCTTTCAACGTATCTGGAAATCCTTGCATATTTTATACAATATGGCTTTGTAGGATGATTCAAGATTCATCGATTTCAATTCCAAGGAATTCAATCTGTCTTGTAGCAATTACTGCCTTCTTTTCTGAAAGCACTAATCCTTCCATGTGACAAACATTTGAAAAATATTTCCAAGTGTTTGAGATGCTCCTTCATGTTTTTGATGCGATAAAGATGTCATCAATATATACGAACATGAAACTAAAATAATCCTTGAAGAGATTATCCATCTTCCTTTAATATATCTGGGGTGCGTCAGACAATCCCAGAGGCATCACGTTATAAATATAATGTCCTTGTGGTGTGGAGAAAGTTATGAACTTCTTACTTTCTTACTACATCATAATCTAGTAAAATCCAGACTTGCAATCGAACTTTTAGAATATATTGGCACCTTTGATACAGTTCACCAAATGTTCTTTGCTTGGGATATAGTATCCGTCGAACTCCAAAATGTTATTAATCCCGTTGTAATTAATAACAAGTTTTGGCTTTCCTCTTTTGATTTCTCCATGGTTTCTGACTAAGAATACTTGACTACTGTATGGAGAAACTCCTGGTGAAATCAACTTAATGTCAAGATGTTCCTTAAGTATCTTATGCATATCCTCGCGATCCTCCTGATTCATAAGGATTGGTTTGAATTTCATGAACTCGTACTCCTTTCCTCGTTTAACTTTTACGGAAGCTTTGAGCTCGTTCTCATCCCACCATGCCAAGATTTTCATTATAATTACTTTAGATTTTCTTCTTAATATCCTGAGTGATATTTTTTCTTCTATGGTAATGTCACTCTGTGGATTCTCCATTAGGCTCATCATTAATTCAGCAATAGCCTCTAGAGGTACTCGTTCTTCTCCTTGTATTCTAAATGAATAAAAGTAATCATCCCATCATTTTATATCTTTTTGCTTCGAACCATATTGTCGAAAGGATAATAATGCATCACCAAATCTTCTTTTATCCGCCATTTTTGGATTTCGAAATTTGGCTTCATCATCACCACACTTGCTGCGAAAATGGATAGGCATTTTACTATAAAAAGCTTCCCGCAGTCTCTGGACAATAATCTTATGATCACATAATGTTGTGAAAATAAGTCTTCTTATCTAATTTTCCTGTGTAAACCGCTTAAATGTTTGTAGGAAATTGTTTCCTAGCAAAAATCTACTCCTGTATCGTGGAAATAGATTGGTGGCGTCTTCACTTTGTACCATGGGGTACCGCCTGTGCCCCCGATCATGATTTCTGCTTGTTTAATTCATCTGTTAAGAATAAGAATTCTTTAAGAGAAATCTCTTCCTGCAATAGCAGGTAAATCTTCTCCAATTTCTTTAGGAAAAACATCCGACTTTGTAGTACATATTCTGGCACCTGAATTAATATAGGCGGCGAAATATTCAACCTTGTATTTAACATATAAATATTCCGATAGAGATGTATATGGAGAATGGGCTAGTGGTCATCTGATTCTGTATCTTTTATCAACCACTGTGAACTCCATTCCATCTAGTAATCTTTTCCAAGGTTTATGATCCTCAAGAAATTCAGGCTTCCTTGATATCTTCCAACTATGGGTTGTTGGAGATAATATAGAACATCACTAGGAAAAATATTATCCTTTTGAGTGATGTCGAATATTACTTAAACTTCTCTCCATCCTTCTGGACATTTCAGCTCTCCTCGTGTCTTGAAAACATCTGGGATGCGTTGAACTGTACCCGGTCTCTTTTATTCCCAACGACTACTATTTATCATTCTGTCTTGTTGGAAAAACATCCTTCTTGGCTCAACTTTGAGACTTCTACATTTGTTGAAGACTGGTTGATCTTGAATTTTCATATCGATCTCCTTTATAGTTGGAGATTAAATAATATCTGGTAGAACCACCCTGGCAAAGTCCCCAAAGATTCTTAGGACTTCAATAAATTCCTTTCTCAAGAATACCTCTGAATGATGTGTATTCGAGAGAGCATATGAAATCTTTTATGTAATCGAGTAAGGTCTATTCCCTTCTTTCATCAAATCAACTCTTTTGAAATCTTGATGAAGGATTATAACTCTGTTGAAATCTCGATCTCCCAGATGGTATGCAATTCTAGGATAGACATTAAATGCCAATTTCACTGCATACAAATTTCTCAGAATCGCTTGCTCAAGGCATGAATCCTTGAGATTTGAGATTCGCTTGTCAAAGATAGCAAGATTGAGTGGCGAATCTATTCTTTCCTTGAATGTCACCTTAATAATAACTCTTCTGGCTCCAATATGAATCCATGAAAGTGTGTTGGAAACTTCTCTTTTGACTGTGCTTTTGATCTCCAGAACTTCTCGGCAAGGGACCAACTGCATCTCGATCAGGTTACCAGTTAATTCCATCAAATGGCAAATTCTCCGTTTGTTACCCTGTGGATAATTTCGGGTTTTCTCTTATGAAACCCAATCTTATCTAAAGTCTTTTCCATCTCTCCAATTGTAAAACCATCATAAATTTGAAGCTTTAGATCTTCCTTCATAGTTCTCATAAGAGTCTTATGAGAAACCATAGTGTGAGAGAGGAATCCTAACATATCCTCTCTAACCGTCTGCTGAAGAATTTCTTCTTCACTATGATTCTGAACTAGATTCTCTTCCATCGTCAGAATAGATCTCTTCTTCATAGATGCTTTCATCTGAGGGTATATCCTCAAATCGATACACCTATATAAGATCTTGATAATAGACAGCTTCTTCGATTCCTGGTGTAGCTTCGAACTGTTTGACTCCTCGTTTTTGATTGTCTGGGCAATCAGTTGAGATATGCCCTCTTGCTCCACATGTCCAGCAATTACAATCTTTGAAACTTTCATTGGCTCTGGTATGAGCTCGCGTGAAAGTTCTTCTTCTTTTTTGTTCTGCTGGTACTTCCTTGATTCGAGCCTAATGAAGAGGCTCTACTCCTACTTGGTGCTGGTCTTTGCCTTAATTTGTAACTTTGGGCCTTTTGTTTTGACCTGAACCTTCTAGGTCTCCATGAAGACCTACTTCTTTTGCTGCTACTTCCACGGTTGTATGGATGGCTTCTCTCCTTCTTCTTCTTATGTCGCCGTGGTTGACCTCCCACAACTGTTGGGATATCATCGTCTATGCAACATAGATGAACTGCTTTGTTAATTCATCGTAATCTTTTGTAATTCCTGTATAATGCTGCCTGGTAACACCATTCAGATAACTTGGCCTTTAGGAATGACATTCTTCTGGCCACTGTATCTAAATCAGCTGCACTCTTGTATTCCCTGATAAGCATTTCTCTCCAGGGACTCGGAATCTTCGCAAAGAATAGTTGCGAAGCTTCTTTGTCTCCCACCTTGGACTTCCATTGGTCCTCACTTAACAACTTGATATATTCGTGAATATGACAATTATCATGTAACTCGAGGCAGTAGAGGGCTTGTTTGTATCTTTTTCTTTTTTCTTCTTCTAATCCCTCAAAATAGCCTGTGCCGATAAAATGAATTTTGAATAATTTGGCCCTATTATCGATAATTTCTTTCGATGATTCTCCAGCTGTGACCGTGCTTTTTATATTTGCCTCGATCATATCCCATGCAATCTTTACAGATCCTTCAAGACCCATCTCAAGTAGTAAGATGAATCCTTCCTTCGTAAGATCGAGGGTACCTGCTGCATTCCTCATAGTTGATGCCCATTCATCAATAATGACTTCTCGATTTTTTAAATCTGGGATATCCAGCTTTAACATCAATCCATATGGATATATGGGATCGTGCTGCGATCTTCCATAAGGTGTATTATATAAATTTGGCCTTCTGGAAGGTTGTCGAGTCCCTATAATAGGATATCTCCTTGTAGTAAAATCTCCAACGTGAGGCATTCTTTCATCCTGGTATCCAGGATTTGATCCCGAACATTCTTCAACATTGGGATTTACTAGTGGTGGTGGAGGTGGTCTTCCATGTTGGTCAAGTGTAACCAAAGCTGATCCATCTCTTGCATTCATCTTTAAATCTACAATTCCTAATCCTGCGAAGGATTCTGCAAGGTCATGTAGATCTTTAAGATTTATCTTATCCATCACTTTTTAGTTTGTAAAGGATTTTCCTTTGATGATAGCGATAAGCTTTTCATCATCTATCATCTTTCGTACAACTTCGGTTGGTTTCCCATTATGGTGTAAATAGGATAATGTTCCAAAATCAATACGTTACTTTCCTCCGGATGAACTTGGTATGTCCTCCAGATTCTTGACTCGTTTCTGAATATCATGAAGGATTTCAAGAGTTTCCTTTTGATATTTCACCATTGTCTCCATCTGCTTTTGGATCTGATGAACTTGTGTTGTAGATGATTATGGCGGTTGCCATAACTCTGCACGGTCTTCTGGACTTCTCTAAAATCTTTTGAGAACTTGGATGTGTCCAGAAATATCTCGTTCCATTATGGTGTTCCATCAGGACTCATGATTTTTATGGGTTGTTTCCTGATAATTTATCAGATCGACATATCATATCTAATTTACCGTGAGAAAACTCAGATAATAGGCTGCTTGTTTATCACATTGTCTCAACGTTTCCCTATCGGCTCCTGCGAGTTCCTTTTCAACATATTGATTATTCGAATATGTTATATTGTCCTGGTGTTCTTGTGCATATATCGTCAAAATTTGACGATATCTCCTGTAAGGTATATATCTTGGACAATTGTCCAGATCCATTTTCTTGGAGAAGTTCTCGTCACCAATTGTTAATTACATAAATATAATAGATTTAACTAAAAGTTCATAATAAACCTAAGATCTGATACCATTTTTATGGCCCACAAAACCTTGATAAAACCATAGTTTCCTTCAATTTAGTATAAGGGGTATTTTGGGGTTTAATAAAGAAAAAGCGCTATAATTGAACATTTTGAATAAGTAAGGCTAAAGTTGTATATGGACTTTAAAAATGGGCCATTCATAATATTTTCCCTTGTAGCTTGTACTATGTAGTTTGCGTCAATTACCTCCTTGTAAAATAAAAACATTTATTACTTACCTCCTTGGTCTCAAAAAAATAAGTTAATGGACGAATACACCCTTGAACCTTAAAAATGAACTAATTCATATCATGCCTTATGGAAATCTATATTTCATTTGCTCCTATATCTCACCACTGATGTTGTAGCTAGGAAAAAGAACAGTTCATTTTCTCCCATAAACGGTGTGCTACAAAAGCTATGTATTTATCAGAATGAGATTTTGAGATATGAAGGAGGAGCTATGTCTAAACATATATGGTGCTTAAAATCTAGGAATAGAAATATTCCCAATCTTACATTAATGGCCATAGTTATCAACTTCAAAATATGGATTTAAATTACACTATTAATATTGTTATTCAACCTATATGTAGATAGGGGTGTAAATGAATCGAGTCGACCCGAACATAGTACTATTCAAGCTTGTTTGAATTCTAATCGAGCTTCAAAAAATTGTGTTTGAGCTTAATGGGTTTGATTATTAATCGAATCAAGCTCGAACAAGCTTGAGTCGAGCCGAACACGAATCGAGCTCGAGTAGCTTGATATTTTAATAAATTTTTACTCTTTTGTTACTAACCGAGTCGATCATGAGCCGAGCTTTACATCTTGTTAAACGAAACAATATGTTCAAACTTGGTTTGTTATGGTAATGAAACGAGCTCAAACAAGCTTTTAATGATCGATCTCAAATCCAGTAGCTTCATTCGCTTTTCAGCCCTATATTTAGATTAGCTTATATTTGTTATAAATTATAATTAAAAACTTTGGTAATATTTAATAGGGCTGTGTACGGGACTTGGAGATTATCGAAACCAAATCATTATCCGAACCAAAAAATCTCTGAACCGAAAATATCCATTGATCTTTTTACTTTCCCCGAATCGTACCGTCCTTAAAATATTTGTGGTACTGTTCTGGAGATTTTTCAAATACCCATACTGAGAACCATACCGAACCACTCCGAACCGAGGACCCGAAGCTAGAACCGATTTTAAATATTTTATATAAATACATATGCATTATTTTTATTTTGTTTATATTTTGATATTGATTTAACTACAAATTATTTAAAATTAAATTAAATATAAAACATATTTATAAAAAACCATAATACTGCAATATTGTGAATTTTAAAAAACTTTGATATTATTAGTTAGTTCTCCTCTTTGTAAGGAGCAAAGTCACCCTAGGGTTTCGTTAGGTCTTTTTTGCCTCATCGTCACTTGCGTACGGCACAGGTCTCTCATCGTCGAGTCCGCTTCAACCATGCATTCTCCGTCCTGTGTTTTTCTTCATTTACTCCTTATTCCTCTTTCTGTTTGATCCTTCTCGTTTTTCCCTGGCGTAGGGTTAGGGTTTTTTGTTTTTGCACTTTTTTCTTTTTCTCTTGCGTGTCATTTTCTCTTTTTTTCCTGTATTGTATGAACATTTAGCAGGTTCTGTTAATCTCTTTGACTCATTTCCGAACAGGTCGCACTATTAGGTTGATAGTGTCTCGAACCCTACCAGATCCTAATGAGTTTCAGTCCGTGGAACGACAGGGGGTATGGAGGACATGACAACAAATGAGGGTGATATAGTGGATCTAGATGGGGATGTTAACAATACGGAACAAACCCAGGTGGCAAACTCTTTCTGTCTGGTCGGAAAACTATTCATTGATAAGGCATGGAAACCCCATTACCTTATCGAAATGATGAAAAAATTATGGAAATCCAAACACCCAATTGTGGCCAAAGAATGGGGGCTAACCTCATTCTGTTTCCATTCGAATCCGAAGACGACAGAGAATGGGTTCTTAACAACCAACCCTGGTATTATGACAGCGGGCTCTTTGCGGTTCGGAAGGTTAATGAAGAAGAACATCCCTTGAATGACCCGGGTTACACATTCCGCGTTCTGGATCCGATTATATGACGTGTCGGTGGCCTGTATGAACGTAAACACATCAAGAATTTTGGCAAGGCAGTTAGGGAATCTGATCACCATTGACAGCACCACTGAGGGTCTATTTGGAAAGTTTATTCGCTTCAAAACTTCACTCGACATAACCACCCCCTACCCAGAATAATAACCATAAAAACCCGAGGTAAACTTTTAACCCTCCCGGTGAAATATGAAGGCCTCCCAATATATTGTTTCTCTGTGGCCTTATCGGGCACTCATTTTGAAACGATGACCTCTATGATCGGAATGAATGCCAGGATTTGGCAAGCATGAAATACGGCCCATGGTTAAAAACTTCCCCTCTAAAATGAAATCCAATCTCCCGGGACATTACACTCCAATCTCATAACCCCCCAACTCGAAACCTTTTTCACTCATCCTCACCATTTTCATCAACAACCTCTAGCCTTAAACATATCTCACACACACCCCTCTCGACACCACCAAATAAAACCGATAAAGAGCCTAACACTCTCAGCCCCATTACGAACACCAGACATGATGAACACATACACAACTTTCTAGAATCCCTATCTTTAACCTCATCACCAAAAACAACATTGAAAAAACCATCATGCTCACACAGGACAAATCCGAGCAACCTCGACAGCTCTCATTCACCCTCCCCACAACTTTAACCAATTTGAACGAGCCCAACCCCCACCTAAACCCTCAAACCTCATCAAAACCCTAGCACACCCCGTTGAATAGTAACCCCCCTCACGGTACCTCTGCTGATCGAACCCCCATGCCTACCCCAAACCACCAACTCATCCTAAGCCAACCGTAGCAACACAACAAACCTCCACTAAAACCTATACCTGACACTCTCATATCCGAAACCAAAAAACCCAAATCACTCCATGTGGAAAAAACACACCCAAAATCAAAGGGTGGATGGCATAGACTCAAGCAACGAACCCCCACAAAAAAACCATCTCAGCCCGATACTATTTTTTTTTAATAATAATTAAAACCCATTGGTTAAAGAAATATTCCATGAGCTCAAATGGTGATTTCATGACCCTTAATTTGCATTCATACCCATTTGGATTACTGGCTCAGCTTTGTGAATAAGTTAAGGCCCAAACATGTAAACCAGACTCTAGCGGTGACATGGCCCTTGTAAATTTCACCCCAGACCAACCTATATCCAGGCCTAGTCCAATCTCGTTCATGCTCTGTAATTTTGCATTATGTTCATTTTATGTTATATATTATTTAATGTGCATATATATATAGGATTTGGTTCAAATCTTACAGCCTAGGTGAGACAGTATGAACTCATCAAATCCATTAATTATAAAATGTGAAGAGTTGTGATTAAATCATTTTTTTTCTATTATTTCCGCTATTTTATGGGTAATCTTGTAATTTTCCTAAACTTCATAAGTGGTTTCACCACATCTATCACATTCCACTTTCTTAGGGCTGTGAATTTTCAAAATCTTTTCACTTTTCACTGATTCTTCTTCAGTTATTCTCTCCTCTCAATCGATTCAGAATTTTCGCTCAATCATAGTCTACTCTTTACAAGTTCGTAGTCTACATTTTTCAACTTTCGGTGGGGAATAGTCAAGTTATTTAGAATTTTGGTTTAGTATTTAATTGTTTTACATTTTTATTGTATAAACTGTTCGATGTTTTAGGAGTTTTTCGTTTTTATTTTCGATTGTTTTTATTTTTTTGTGGTTATTACAAATTTTGTGTGAGATTTGTTTTTTTTTTAGTGAGTTATTTCCAATTAGGGTTTCACCATTCTAGTTGCTTGGTTTTTGGGGCTAGGTTGAAGAAGATGTACTTTTTGTTATTTGGTATAATTGTTTTGTTTTAGATGCATACTTAGTTATGGTTTATTGATTTGATAGAATGTTATTGATGTATACTTACGATACGCAAAGTGTTTTTGTTTGTAGCAGCGAATTATGTGTGATATTTTGTTTTCCTTTTTGTGTTTTCATTGTGAGTTTGTTGCAATTAGGTTTTGCTTTGTCAGATGTAGGTGTATTGGTCTGGATGCATATTTAGCTTTGTTTTGTTTTTAATATTGTAGATGTTTTTGTGATTTTGTTGCATTCAGGGTTAGTTTTTCAGTGAAGGTGTATTGTTAATAACATATACTTAGTTTGGTTTTGTTGCTATAATAGAATGTTTTTGATATATACTTACTTTGCGAACAATGCATTTAAATTATCTTGTTTAAAGTATGAGTATCTTGGTTTAGATTTTTTTTTGACAGGTTTTTTCTTTGTTTTTGTTTTTAGGTTCTTGTGGGTAAATGGCTAGGAACGATAGAAAAAAACAACAACCTCGCTGCAGTTGGAGGTTGGGGAGGAAAGTGAGCGTCCAGCTGATAAGAAATAAAAGAGCGCCAAAACAAAAGCAAAAGATGCGTTCTGTACGTTAGGCACAAGGTCAACGCCAAGTACTCTTGTTGAGGTGATGAAAGATTTCGTAGTAGCACAGAAGAATGTGGTGGTTGAGATGAGTTTTGGTAGTTTGCTAGAATTGAAGGTGGATGAATATCCATCACGTCTCATCTTTTGGTTAGTGTACAACTTTAATCCTGTCAGTTGTGAACTGGAATTGCCGAAAGGAAGGTCTATTCATGTTGATAAGAAAGATGTGGAAAGGGTGTTGGGATTTCCAAATGGACATATTCCTATTGAGAAGAAGAAGAAATCTAACACATGTGATATGTATGATGAGTGACACAGTTTTTTTGACATGACCCCTGTTAGTACAAGTGGCTATGATAATCTGGGGGGGTGAATAGATTATGTCGGTTTTCCAAATTCCGCCCTCTTTTTTGATTGAACAAGCAAAGATAAAAACTGTAAATGCGAAAAATAAATAACACACGATGATTTAAAGAGCTTCACCCCACCTAGGGACTACGTGCTCTACCACCCCAGTATATCCGGGATGGGTTTCGAAAAAGAAAAAGAAATTTGATTAATAATTACCAAAATTATTACACCACCACCTTTGAAGATTACCACAATCTTCTTACAACAACTTCATGGAGATTACCATAATCTTCCTTCAACACCTATGAAGAGTACCACACTCTTCAACACCTAAGATCACCCAAGCGTGCTCTTACCACAAGAACAAAAACAAGGATATCTTGTTTGGGATGATGGATAAAATTCAAGATTACAACTCGATAATGACAATACAAATATTGAGTGCAAGTGTAATCAAGAATGAAAAGCCTAGACCTCAAGATGTGCAAGTATAAGTACTTAGGCTAATACAACAAGAGTTTAGACAAAGTGTTTTGCTTGTATGCTTTTGCTTGTATGTTGTGTTATATGTTGTTGCTTGAATGGTTCCTCTATTTATAGGAGAGGTCTTGTATTGATTCCAGACATTGGCTCCTTCTTAGAGAGTGAATTCTGCAAAAACAAATGCAATTAAAATCAAGATATAGTCATTAGAAATCAACCCCTTAAATTGAGGAAAAGTCATGCAGAAAAAAACCAACGGATAGTTTGTCATTAAAAACCTACGGCCGACCGTCACAGAGAGAATGATTTTAATGTATTCTTACGAAAAATACATAGGGGGACCGGTCACTTTGGGGTTGGACCGGTCCACCCCCATGTCAACCGGTTGGGGTCCTCAAAAATTTAATACAGAGAACTCTGTAACTCAGGACTTGATTCAGGCACCGATCGCCCTAAGGTTGACCAGTCGCCCACACCGGTCGACCCGAAGTCGCCCTCCCTCATTTCTCTTCTATCTCGTTTTCTGTTTTAAAACACAATTCAGGCACAGGTTGCCCTATAGGGCGACCGGTCCAACATAAGATAGAAGTGTTGTCCAATTTTTGTCGAAAATAAACTTCAAGAAATACTCCAAACAATTAGTAAAAATATTTTATAACGATCGGGAGTATTTGGACAACATTTAGAAACATTGTTTTGGTGTAAAAAACCATTTAAATATAATCATCAAAATCATGATAAAAATATTTATCTAACAACCCCTAGGGATGGTTATAAAATTACTCCGGAGGCTATTTGTCAGAGAATGATGGCGGCTATGAATGGTGGTGTGTGGTTTAGGAGACACTTTATTGCTTTGGTGGATAGTTTGATACTGTGTAATGTACAGTGTGGTTATAAGAATCCGTTGGTTATGAAGAGTTTGGGTGATGTTACAAACATTAGGAAGTTAAATTGGTGTGAGTATACTTTGAAAACATTGGTTGCAAATAGGGATAAGTGGGAGTCATCAATCAAGACTCAATTCAATGGCCATCTGCTTTTTTGATTGTGAGTTTTGTGTTTTTTCTATATATTTTTTGTTTGTTGTTCAATTATCTTATGTGTGTTATATACCTTTACTGTAACTGGGCTTGTACATTGATAGAATTGTTATTTAGGCAAGGGACATTCCTAAAACAGTCCCGAGCATGTTGGCTTTGAGTTCAGAGTTATTAAAGGAGAGGTGCAAGAGTGAGATTGATCACGGTGGTTTTGGTTTGGGATACATTGACGATTTGTTTGATGGTGAGGCTCGTCTGAGGTTGTGCCCAATTGTGTGGCGGGTGGTGTTGACAAGGGAATGGATGTGGCTGGGCCATTTTCGCAGGTTGATGATGCTCAGGTACATTTATATGCAGTTGGATTATTTATAATTTTGAATCCTAGGTGTTCTGTATATTGACTTACTTTACTGCATGTTTATTCCGAATATCATGCATATTTAGGGAACACTTATTGCATAACTAATATATAGGCAATAATATTCCAGTGCATATGTTGGCTCAATTTATTACATGTTTAGTCTGAATATCATGCATATTTATTTAACAGTTATTGCATAGCTAATTTTGTTTCTTTGTAATAACTAGAACATACACTATTATTTCAAAGGTTTGCGTATTTGGAGTATGTTTAATGTATAGTTATGACACAGACAATGCATATTGAGTATGTTATTTTTAGAAATGATGATGGTATAACATATTAATTATGATTTATCATTTTATATAGGGATATGCTGGGAAAGTGTTGGCCAAGTTGGCCCGTATAGCCACATATATTGTTGATATCATTTCATTGGTCAATAATGTTCCGAGAGATTTAATCTTGATTTTGGTAAAATTGAGGAGGTTGCTAGAAAGTTTATTTGTTTTAATAGTGGAAAACCAAGTGAAGATCAGGGCGGAGGTAGTGAAACACAATATAATGAAGCGTTTTGGAACAACGCTGAAAATATTTCTGCTTTGGAGAAGGTGGAAAATCCATTATTGCAGAGGGAGGAATTTAAAAAGTGGTATGATGATGCTCCAAGTTTTAGTCTTGGTGTGACACAGGATTTCAATAATCCTATTTGGGACGCTGTCTTGGAGATGTCACGACACTATGATCATGGAAATTTGGAGGCAAAGAAAGAAGGAAATGCGGATGGGGACAATGTTCGGGTTGTAAGTTTTTTATAATTTATGTTTTTAAATGTTTTTTTTCATTGATATAATAGAATATAATTTTTGTGATTTTGTTCTGCTTGTAGGAGGGAACATCTAAGGTTGTTGTCCCTGAGGTGGACGTTGAAACTATTGTTCATGGTGTAGTAGGAGATGAAAATTGGTGGTAGCCGTAAGTTTTTTTTTCCGTTGTTGTGTGTTGATTTTTTTTTTATTTTATACTTTTATGGAATTATAATTTATTTTGAGGATTTTGTGTGATTGCAAGGGGAAACAAGTAACGTTGTGGGTGATGATGTTGGTGAGAAAGTTAATATTGAAATTGGTGTTCGTGCTGAGGTTTGTCAAGTTGTTGGTCGTGCTAAAGCTCGAACTTGGAGGGGCGATCCAAGGTATGTGCAAGAAAGAGTGTGAGGAATCTGTAGAAAACAGAAATTCTGTCATCGCCATTTCGTGCAAGACAAGTTGACATGTCGAAGAAGCTCAACAAGAACCACATTATGATTTCGAAATGGATTTTTGAGAATCCACATGGAGAAAAATAGGTAATGTTTTATTTGAATTTTTTGTTGTCTATTATATTTTAGTTGAACGTTTCTTTATTTATGTTGCTTTAATTTTTTTTATATGTAGGAATGAAGTCATTTTTAAGTTTGGGGATAAATGCTGATGAGGGAAGAGTTTGAGTCTATGAGATCGGGATCTTATATTAGTGACACATGGTCCATACTTTTAAATGCAAAGAAACAATTAAGGGCCGCAGGATCTCCGTTGAGGTTCTTTGCGACGATATATTGTACGGTATAATTTTATTGCAATATTTATTTTTGTTTTTTGTTATGTTTTGTATTTTTGTAGTCATTGTTTTCAGTTGAACCATGGGTGGATCATAGTGATGCCAGCACTGGGTTTCAGCCCAGTGCAAATATCCTTGAAGCCCCTATATGTGTATGCTATTTTGTATAATATAAACCTAGTCCACTCACCAATCCTTTTAATTTCTCAGATTTTTTTCACCAAGCCCAAGCCCACCAAACTAAATCCGAGTGTCCAACCCAACTACCTATTATTCCAAAAAAACAAAGTCCATTTATGTTTTATATCTAATGATGTTAAAATAAGTAAAATATCAAGGTAAAATAACTTTCCCAATTTTCAATTGAATTGAGACATATTGGGCATCAACAACAACAAAAATTCAATAAAGCTCGGAGATTATTCCTCCTAATTCCTCAACTTTTTTTTGATTAATATACATTCTAGCCCCTAGTTTCAAGATTCAATTATAAAATTTTCTTTATTCTTGTAATTATTTTCTTAAAATTCCGTTGGCCCAACTTCATTGAATTAAAAAAAAAATTCTGTGAAATTTTTACTTCTTAACCCACCCTACTACTAATTCTTGGATCCGCCACTGAGTTGAACTATTTTTTTTGTTTTGTAGTTGCACATAGTTGTATCATATTCTCAGGAGTCGGATGATGAATCTATTTTTGCATTGTTTTCACAAAACTTTGATCTTTGAATTTGGATATTGCAACAAGCAATCGTTAACGGTCGGTTGACATGGTATTATTTTTTAAGCGCATTTTATGCTAGTGTGTTACCATTTGTTTCTTCTTAAATGTAGATTAATTTTTTTTCTAGTTCTTCTTCCCTATCTGCAAGAGCGAGCATATTTACGTGATTTGTTTCGATATTAAGAGAAGGCTATGTCACATTCTGGATAACTCATCGGTTGGAGGTGTTGATTCTGACAAATACGAGCATATCCCGCAGATGCTGGTAAGTTTGTTGTCTGTGTACAGGTGCAATGAATATTTATATTTAATTTATCACAAATTTAGTGTATGTTTATTGCATATGTAGTTAATTTTTGTGGGATTGATACAGTCTGGGATGTGAGTTTATGTATATTTAGTATATTTATGTTGCATATTTAGTTAAATAATATTGCATAATTATTAATCTTTATATCTTATAAATTGTAAAGCAATGGGTAAAGATACAAAATTATCCAGTTTGCTGCATAATTATAATATTAATGATGCATATCTACTTTTGTTATAACATAGATATTTGATTTTTGTTTATATGCAGATTCAACTATTTTCCGATACCTGCTAGCCCGTGCATGCTATCAATTATCTTATACTGTGGAAAAAGCCAAGCCTGTTAGGCTTGCGATGTCATGGAGGGACTCGGAGAACAAAATTGATTGTGGTATCTTTGCAATGCGACATATGAAGACATACATGGGGGAGGTACGAGGAATTGGAATGCTGGCCTTGAGAAGGGGAACACATCTATGATGACAAAATTGAGGACAATGTATTGTTCTGCTATTGTTCAAGAAGAATTTAATGAGCAAAGGGAGTTGAACATGGCAAAGGCGAAGAAATTCTTGACCGGAAGGAAAAATGCTTAGTTTTATTTTTTTGTCTAAGGAAAAATGTATTGGGAAAATTTGTACTATGGGGGTTTGTTGTTTTGGATAATTTGCTATTTTGATGTCTTTTTAATTATGCAGCTTTGAATTGAATGTTTTCAACTACCTGGTACTAATTACTTAGTGGTATTAGTAATTTGATATGTAGCAATGTAGTAGTTTTGGTATTAGAATTATAAAGCAGTGGAAGTTTGATTAATGTAATGATTTCTTTTGCAAAAACGAATGAAAATATAACACAATTGTATTTATGAATCTATAATTAGCCTTATTTTTTTCTCAAGAAAAAAAAATTAGCCTTATTTTATTGCAGGTTTCACAGAGTATCAATTTAGTATATAGTTATTATACACATAGTGCATAGTTATTGTTATTATGTTGTATAAATACCCAGTGAATGTGCTATATGATTTATATATGGGATGTTTCAAAGTTAATGCATATTTAGTTATGGTGTGTTGCGTACTTAGTTGTGATGTGTTCTATATTTATTGTACATTTTCTGTATATATGCAAATTTATTGGACAAACTATGGATGCATATTTATTGGATTGAATGCATAAATAGTACAATTTTGATGCAAGTATTACCCGAACTGAATACTTTAATGTAAATCGAAATCTTGGCACGTTTTAATTAGACATATAAGTGATTCATAATGTCAAAAAATGTACCAATTGTAAATTGTATCAAACAAAATAAGTACTATGACAACATTGTAGTTCTTTTGGGGCATGTTCGATTGTTATGTGTTGTAACCTCACCACATGTCACGCATCGTCTCTTTAGCTTGGTGCTTAGGGCTGCAAATGAACCAAGCCACTCGTGAGCGATTCGGAGCTCGATTCGATAAAAGCTCTTTTGAGTTCATTTAATGAAGCTCGTGAAAATAAATGAACCAAACTTAAACTCAGAGATATTCAGTTCGTTAGCTCGTGAATAGGCTCGCTACTAAGCTCGTATAAATAAAACTAATAATTTAACTTTAAATAAATATAAAAATATTTGAATAAATTTATTTGTTTGAATAAAATTATTGGTCTTGATAAATGTATTATGCGTTTTAGATATATATAATTTTATTTTTGTAATAAATCGAAGAATAAGTTAATTTATAACTAATATTTACTAAGCTCGTTTAGGCTCAATTAATCTCGAAAAAGTTCGTGAGCCATCAATATGTTCGATAAATTTAGGCTCCAGTTCGACTCGATAATAAACGAGCCAACCTTAAACTCTCAAAAGCTTGGCTCGGTTCAATTCGATTGCAGCCCTATTGGTGCTTGCTTTGATCGTTTTTTCTTTTTGGCTTTGCAGATAGCTTTTTATTCGGCTTCCACTCCCTTTGTTTCTTGCTTATTTGGTGGCAATACTGTGATGTCTATTTGCAATGTGGAGCGACAATAGGTTTCCATAATTACTTTTTTGCTTGCCTTGGTGGCCTCACTTGCTTGCTCGGACATCATCTTATTTTTATGAGTTGATATTGTACGGGACAATTCTTCTATCTTGTCTGTCCTGCCATGTGCAAGCCCAATGCAACATAAAAATCTGACCATAGGTTGTTCAAACTTGTGTTTGCCTCTTCTCCCCTTTCAAATTGGTACATAAGTCCTTTGTTTGTAGATTGTATTAAAGAGACTGCTTTCATCCACCTTGTGGGTAGGTATTTCGCAGGTATCATCTATAGACTTTTGAAAATAACGAATATATGGCGACATATTAGTCCATGTTGCTCAAATATTTTGCATGTACATGCTGCTACTGTTTCATTTTCTCTGTACATGACTTCAAAAATGCTACCACTGTCATCTCTGATCGAGTATGTGTTATAGCCAATAGAACTGGTGGTTTGTACAACTAAACACGTGTAACAAGCTTCTTTAATTTATTTGCTTATGGGAGAAAAAATTGTGTGTGTACACTGTTGCCGCATGTTGTTCAATGTCCAAATGTGTCATGCATTCTGGACTAGAAGCCTCACATTCATTGTTCAATTTGTCAACTGCACGATGATGTGCCTCGATAGTGCTGTCAAAGTGCACAAAAAATTTCTACCAAATTGACTTGAGGGTTAGTGAACCATCTGAACCAAATATTGGCGCTCTCAGACCTTTAAGTAGTTCGTAACAACCCACCCATTGGCACGTCTCTGAAATATGCGGGGATCCAACTTTGCCTAATATCAAACATTGTTTAAACCATAGATGATCTGTTAATTGAAAATCACACATGATTTCAAGCCATTTTTTTAAAAAATCAAATGGCTGAAGATGTTGGTCCCAAACAATTGAATTTAGAATCCGCATGAATTTTTCATTCTTGCACAGTACATGACCTACTTTCGAGCTCACCTTTACAATTATGTGCCACATATATAATCTGTGTCTTGCCTTTTTAAAAACAACATGAAATGTATTCTTCATTGCGGGATCTTGGTCGGTGACAATGTAGTATGACTCTCGACCCATTGCATTCAAAAAACTTTGGAACAATCAAACATATGGTTCCTCATCTTCTTTCAATATTAACTCTGTTGCGAATGTTATTCAGCGTCGATGATTATCAATCCCGGTGAATGGTGCGGAAAATATTTTGTACTTGAGGACAAAGCAATAAATTAATGTTCAGTGCAGTTTTTTGTTTTGTGCAGTATTAAATATATAACTATGTAGAGGTATGTTTATATATATGCATTGTAATTAAAATATATATATTAAATAGTAGATGTATGAATGTTTTAAGAGCCACATTTAATATAGTTTTGTATCATTTTTGTAATATCTATATGTATATTCTAACATATATATGCAATACACAAGTTTTTGCATCTCACCTATTTGTGTTGTATGTAGCATCGAACGAGATGATGTCACCAAAGACAATGTAGTTTTGAATTGATATTAGATTTGCCCATAGCAACCTTGTCAGCTGCTCATTTTCATCAACAACGTAATTGAATGCCATACCAGGGCATATATCTTTCTTCTTTAGGAAATTATCTGTTATCATTCCACGTCAGCGCCGCATATATAAGCCTTCAAGTCCCTTTTTGAAATTTTTGAAATCTATTTGCAATGCATCAACTTGTGATTTTCCTCCAACCATCAGGCTATATAGTCTATGAGTTTTTGTTGTACCAAGTCTATGATTAATTTCTTTTATCCAAAACTTAGATTTCTGTTTACTCAAAGAAATTATCTGTATAGTTCGGATCTCATAGAATGCGTGTGGCGCTCCTCGAATTGCTTGATTATGTTTGTATTGTCATTCGTGTGTTGAAATATACATATTGCATGGCATCCAACACGATTGGAGACTCTTTTTCGGCTTTCTCTATGTTTACTCGCCTCATTGTTTGCATTTGCATTATCTTGAACGCAGTTACTAACGTTTTTGTAACCTTCTCGGCTGTACTGCATACGTATTGCCTCATATTTATAGCGTCTAAATGTACTTTTATGTATGTCAAATCCACTGGTTGATCCATAATTCTTATAAAATTGAATACCATCATCTGATGTATTGAATTGCATTCCAATTCGAGGTATTTTCTCCTGCTCAATCTTAGGAATCCAGTATTTGGTAGATCCTGGAGATATGACAAGCATCTGTATGAGGTTTATATCCTCATTTCCTGTGGCAAACAAAAGTATACAATGAAACTGCTCTATATATGTAGTATGATATTGCGTTATATGCACCAAATACCAATTAAATATGTTGCTCTTTCAATGATCTGTTCTTTAGGTTAGCAAAATAACTTTTTTCAATGATTTTTTGGCATTTTTAGTTTAATCATACATGTATCAAATTATAAATATTTTTATGCAATGGTTTTTGTGAACTAGTCACAACAGATTCCCCCTATTTTTCCCGTGCCCGATTACGGATGGAAGAGTTAATATGCATGTATATACATTAAAAACATGATATATATATACAATATTACACTGATATTTATACTCCAAAACCATAATATTACATTGAATACGTGTGAAGAGAGTATATATGCAGTAAAACATTGCTATGTATATACCAAAACCATACTATATATGCATTATATTTTATTCATATAAACAATATTCACGAGTATTCGAACTTCAACTTCTTCGATACAACTTTTACAGTTTTGTAAGATTTGAATGTACACACCTTCGTACTAGTTCTCGTTTGAAACTCAAGTTTTCAATATATGCAGTGTATTTATATTGTATAAACAATATTCATGAGTATTTGATTTTCATCCTATTCGATAATTTTTTTACTGTGTCTATGATTTCAATTTACATACCTTCATCTGGTTCTTCATTGAAGCTGAGTTCTTCAACATCCATTGTTGCAGAATATTCTGTAGTTGGCGTTGATTCTTCATATGGATTTGATGACAAATTATTTCCCAATTTTTCTGTGTTTTCGTGTCTTTGAGTTCTGGCTATGGTGATCAATGTGAATTTCCGAGATTTCTGTAATTCTCAATTATCGAATGAATGATGGTGTGAGAGTAAGAGAATCAGCGTGACAAGATACAGTTTCCATGTGTAACCGTCTCTATTTTTATTTTTTTGACTATAATACCCTTATGTTAATTAAAATAAATCATTAATGTTATGTTTATCTATTTTTATTTTTTGACTATAATACCCTTATGTCTCACCTATAGCAATGGTATGACATGATCCTCCCCGCATATATATATATATATATATATATTTACAAAATACTTAGGTATGCATTAACTCTTTAACAATCAAAATCAGTGAAACAACCTTCATTTTGTTGATAAATATGAGTTATATATATACAATACATCTAATCAAATGAGGATACAAATTTAGAATAATAAAATTAGAATAATCAAACAGATATTGATACCAAATTATAACAATTTACATTAGAATACTCAATTAAAGAATATATTGTATAGTAGTTACACTAAAGAAAACTCATAATCTATCTATATCTATATCTATATCTATACTATCTTTAAAAGTGTGAATAGTTTGGAAGGTTTCTTAAAACTTTTTATTAGACAAAATTATCCTTCTAACATAAGTAGTATAAGGTCATTCAAGTAATTTAATTTTGTATTTAGCTTTTATTTGTTACGTTACAAGATAAGAGTCTTTTTGTATTCCCATTTTTCTTAAAAAATTGAAAGTGTGTTTTATTTCTATTATAATTTTTGTAATACTTTGAATTTTCAAATAATATTAGGCTCATATTAAACTAGATTTTGAAAGCTTTCTAACAATATATCATAAGCACCTATAGGAAATTTTGTAAAAGATGATACTAGCCATTTAAAGTTTAGTAATATGTAAAATTATAAATGTATGGTTATTTTTAATGTTCTCAATAATTAAAATATATATAATAATTCAATAGAAAAAGAAATGGTTAATTTATAGTGCAAGTGAAAAAAAAAATTCTAGGATTTTGATGCTACATTTAAATAAAGCTATATAAAATACTAATTCCCGTAACTCATCTAATTTGGTCACAAACATGAAACATACCCTTGAATAATAAATACTTCTTAATATACTGAAACTAATCTATATTCTTTTGAAGGGACTATAAATTTAAAATTTATTTCATTTAATATCATTGACAAAATCATATTATTTATTCTAAAATATATTTATCAATCCATTTTTTGTACATTTATTAAGAAAAAAAGGTATATAATACACTCATCTTTATCTAATTTTTTTAGTTTTTTATCATATAAGAATATATAACTGCCAATGATTTAACACAGAAAATCTAGTTTAATATGAGCCTAATACAATAATATTATCACATCACTTCATTGTATTATTGTATATGGTTTAACACAGAAATTGGTACATAAATAATATTTTAAATATTATATTGGTACTTGAGTTAACATGTAAGTTAAGAAGTATTAGACTTTGACATACATATCAAATTATTTTATTTAAATAAGTTTTTTTTCTTATTAATTTACTACAATTACATATTCAAAAAAGTGGCTTTTGATTTCAAATCATTGTTTAATTTTTTCTTCATAATATGTTTTGTAAAAAATAGAATAAATTGTTCTGAAGTTTATAATAATTATTATTTTTATGCTTGAATTTTTGTAAGTTTTAAAGATGTACTTTTAAAATGAACCAAAATTTTATCAAAAATATCAAATTATTCATATTATATGAAAGTCAATTAATTTTTATTTAGAAGTTCTAGTTATGACCCACATATTGTTTTTTACTATTTACTTTTATTCTTTTAACTTTTTATAACATGTATCATTTAATTTAATCCTAAACTATCTTTGTGAGATTAACCCTTAAAATTATTTTTGATAGTCTCAACTAAAGTCAAGTATAACTATTTATTTCTCAATATTTTTTATTCTTAATTTTCACTTTACTTTGTTGTAATTATTTTACTTACTTAGCTTGTTATGAATGTTATAATTGTATTTGAATTAACATATAATATAAGTACTATATTACTTTCTCTGCAAATGTCAAATTGTTACATATTAAATGATTTTATTTATTTTTTTCTTTTACGTAACATATATGATCTTTTAGAATTAACCCAATTTTAACACATGCTTCTTTTATTAAATTTGCCTTCTAATATTTTTACAAATATATATACAAGTTTTTGCACTTGATCTTTTAATTTATATATGTATATATATGAGTGTGAGTGTGTGTATTTTATTTGGTTAAATCAAATTCAATGTATTAATTGCATAAATTTAAGATATCTCATAATATATATAGGAAACAAAATAATTGAGAGACTAAAATCATAATATTTTCAAAAGTTAAACTTAAAAACTAAAATTTATAATGTAAGATATAGAAAAATAAGTAAAAGTTATATTAACACATATAGATAAAATTTAAAAGGTAACTTGTTTTGCTGCAATAAAGTTGTTTTGGTTCTATTCTCTCTTTTTTCTGATCGACTGAAAGGAGAGGGATGTTCGACAACTAAATACCTAAAATAAATCTAGCGACGCTCGCAAGAGCACAAAATCAATCGTAGAGTAGCAAGTTAACCAAAGTCGTCTCTCGCAGAAGACTTAGCCAATAAATAATTATCGCGTGTCACAATTAACATAAAATGAAATCCTAAACACTTTAATATAATTTTTAAAGTTTGTAAATAACTAAATTAATTATTAAAATGAATACTCAAAATTAACACATGAGATCCAAATTGAAAATGAATGATAAAAATGTCTAGGGATTCAGACTCGTTTCCTCATATTAAGGTCAAGAAATTGATAATGCAATTAAATAATTAAGAAAATAGATATAAACTAGGCCTAGATCTGATAACTTTCGTGTTCATAGATTAAGTCTATCCATATCCAATTTAGCTAATTAATTAACCAAGTTATATAATACATTACTGATCCATATCTAACCCCCTAATTGAATTTAGTCCAGGAATAATATCTTCTATGTATCTCAATTATTCCCTCCAAATAATCAAAAGTTGGTCAAACAATCAATTATAAAATATAGCAATTCAATCAGGAAGGCAAATCAATCAATTGATATTCACGCTTGTTTATTTGATTCAACTCATTCTAACCCTAGAACTAAGAAATTAAATCATGGATAGATTCATCAATTCAATTAAACAAGAGATAATAATCACAAACATCATCATGAAGTAATTAATATCAAAAGAAAATTAAATAGACAAATAAAGGGGAAGAAGAATTACACTTTTTCAAGTTGTAAGGAGATCCCAAAGTGAAACCCAAGTATTAACGTGAAGAAGAGAAGGTAGAGAGAAGAGAGAAATCCAAATCTTGTATCTAGCTTGAATGAATTAAAATCTAAAGCATAGACTTCCCTTTTATAGACTAAAGACCCTAACAACTTGAGAGAGTCCAAATTCTAAAAGAAATCTAATAAAAATAGGATGACATCACGTAAATCAGATGCCCCAACCATTGCTTTCTTGAACGGTCACTGAACGGATGGGGAATGACCACAGAACGGCCACAGAACGGTCGTTCCATGCTTCAGGGGTGCGAACGATCAATCTTTAGCTTGTTATTTTTGGCAAGGGTCGTTCCTTTGTTTTCTCCCATGCGAACGACCGTTCATCGTCTGTTCGCCTAATTTTCTTCCTCCTCATTCACTACATTATCCAAAATTGTGCTTTCCGCCCACTTCTTGGTCTTTCGTCGTTCTAATTGCACCTTTTCACCAACAACAAGGATAACATAAAAACAATAGACTCAACGACAAATACATAAGCAAAAATACGAAATACACTGTGAAGCCCTCGATTTTTATTCGAACATGTACTTATATCACGTATCGTTTTTTTACTATTTGACAATTCTACCGCGTCGCTTTGACGGGTAAATATTAATGATAACTATATTTCGTCTTTAAATTTCCTTATTTACTTCTTGTGATCATAATCATTTATTAATTTTATTTCGCATTTATGATCACTTGATTGATCATCATTAATGTTATTTGCGTATCTCATTAGTCACCTTAGAATTTTGGAGACTATTTATTTTAGAGATTTATACCTTATATAATTAAGAATTCGAATTAGATTAAGTGATCATGAGACTTATAAGTGATCAAGGAAATCACTAATTATTTTGGAGATTGATATTATTCACCTATTATCATCAATTTTGGGACATAAAACAAATATGGCAAATACCACTAATACCCTTAGGTGGACGGTCATGAGGTAAATTTTGGTGTAGAAATATCTCCCAACTCTTGTACATGTACACCTTGTGTATTTATCTTGTGTATTTTTACACCATTAATTCAAATCTTATACACAATATCTTATACACCAATTCTTTATTATTAAATCATCCAACATGTTGGAGGCTTCCCAACAACCCATGCCAACATTCCTCTCTATCCTTGCAATTGCATCCTCCCATGCAAGACCTCATCTTGACCAAGGTCCTTGTCTCTCATGCAAGCTACACCTTTCAAGCCATAGAACAAAACAAAATTTTGTCCCCCTCCCCACCCCATGTGGACGGCCAAGAGGCCTAGTTGGGCAAGAAATTTGTCCAAGTTTCATTCATCACTTCATTTCACCAACATTCATCTCTTCAAGCCTTGAATCTTCTTACCTCTCTCTAAAAATCCTCCTACCCCTCTCTACAATTTTCTTCTCTTCTCTTAAACACTTAGTAAAAATACAAGAACTCTTCCTTCCATTTCCTACAAAAATTCGAACATCCCCCCTTCAACAAGGTAAAAAAATGTTGTTCATCTTCTTGTATTGATGTCATCTAGCTATCTCCTCTCACTTATTAATGTAAGTTTGGATTTTTATTTTTGAGGTTTACATAGAAGACTTGGAAGATACTAAGAGCCTTACCATCACCTTGAAGGAGACTTCTAGACTTGAAGAAATTTGAAGGGTTTTGGACTATAAGGTAAGAAATGGGATTTTTGGTACCTTCTTCTTCTCCCCTATTAATTTGGAATTTTAACACCAAAATTATCATTTTGAGGTGATTAGGGGCTGACCTTGGAGCTTTGTTTAAGTGGTGATCAAGTTCTTAAGAGACCATCAATTTTTGACTACAACTTTCAACTACACAAGGTAAGTGTGGTACCTTTGGCCTATTCCTTCTCTTTTTCCCTTCTTGGTTCAAATCTTCATTTTTCTAACTCAAAACTCCTTGTATTATTGGACTTAGGGGCTGCCTTAAGTGAGGATTAAAATCCTCAAGGTCTTGTGACACCACTTTACACCAATCAACCGAACAAACAAGGTGGGTGGAAAAATCCTTTCAACTTCTAGGTGTTTTAATTCATAAAAATGCATGTAGTATTTTTTTATTGAGCATTTGAGATATATATTATGTATTGCATGCTATTTTCTTGTATCAAGTTGAAAAATTTCTCAAGTGTTGCTCAAAATGCGATTTACCGAAAATTAGGACATACATGTACACTTTATTGTCATATTTGATAAATTCTTGTATGAGATGGATATGTATGTTTATGACTCTTGAAATCTATGTTTTGTATGGCCTATAACCTGGACAAATCGAGCATAATTGATTAAATTTCGATTTTTGGACTTAAAATGCAAAAATGGAAAGTTGGTGGACTTAAGTGCAAGAAAATAAAACTTAAGGGACCTCCCTGTAAATTTCGATTTTTGGGACTGTACTCAGGTTCAAAAATGTTGTTTTGACATTTTAATAAAGTTTTAAGAGTTTTTTTTTGATAAATAAAATCAACCCTTAAAAGCCCAAGGACTAGATTGTAAAATTTGAGAAGTTTAAGGGCTATTTTGCAAATTTCGAAACTGTACCAGACCCTAAATTTAAAATTTGAAATTTTAACTCTTAAGGGACTGGAAATAACATATTTTAAGTGTATTCCAAAAATCCAAGTGTTTAGAGCTTGGAAAGTAATTTTATAAAACTTGAGGGACCAAATTGTAAAAGATTAAACTTGAGGACCCAAATGAAATTTCCAGGACTTATACAGCCCATGTACCTGGAAATACTAATTTACCTATAACATAATTATATTTTGGACCCAAGGTTCAAATTTCATAACAATTGGACCCCTAAAAGCCTTAAAGGCAATTATTTCAAAATGGGACAAAAATGAGATTTTCAAAAGTTGAGGGACCTATACTTATGACGTTTCAAAACTGCTTTTGTCCCAATATCCCACTAACCTTAGTGACATTTTCCAACTGGAATCACATTAGAAGCCCTTCCGGTTTGTGAGTTCCGATTATTTTAAACTTAGGGCCCGAAATGACAATTTTAACAATTTTGGGGCCAATGTGAGACTTTTATAAAAACTCGACCTCAAAACTTTAAAAACCTGAATCTCTGAACAATTTAGAGAATTTAGGAACTAACCTCATAATTTTTCAAGGTCGGGACATTTATTTATTTAACTTTTAACCCCAAAAGTATTGGTTTTGACAAAACGGGGCTAATTGTAAATTTTATTTTTATAAGGACCTAACTCAAATTATTTTCTTTTAAAGAAACAGCCCTGGACTCTCTTACTTTAATATTTAATTAAAATATTTTAATTTCTCAAAAACCCTTGACTTATCGGATCGCCCGACCGATTAATACCCGATCGCGGGGACTTCCTCGCCTTGCGATTTGAATCTATAACGGGACTTATGTTCCACCTAATCGTTCAAGATATCGAAGATTGCTTATCCTCCCGATAATCATCTTCATCCAAATAACTCCACCAACGCCATAATTACCTTACGCAAATTTTCGAAAACTTTTCTTGAACTGCTTCCCGAATCAATAATACTCGACTGCCTGGTTGACTACATGAACTTGTGTTTACTTTCTGCTGAGTCAACTTGGTGTGTCGAGCTCACAAATCGGAATGGATACGTCGGGGATGGAACCGGGCAGCTCGGCTGCTATTCCACTCTTCCGCCCCATCGTCCTAATCCCGCAACTGAGGGACGGAGTTTATCCAACGGAAGCGGGTCGTAGTACTTGAGGTATAATCATGATTATGACAAATCCAAGCCTTGCTAGCTCCACTGTGATTTTGTCTTTGCCTATGGAGCGATAAGGTGACAGTGTCTTGACCATCTTGCTCGGGGAGTTACAAGGAAGAACGAAGGAATCGATGTCTGATCCACACGATTCCGGAGTTAATCGGACCCGTTTGGTTGGCGCTACAAATCCGTACGCAACCGCTACTTGTCTTGCATAGGATTGGCGTTACAAATCCGTACGCAATCCTCCTGTCTGCTTGAACCATAGTGCCTGCGTGACCACGAACTATTTTCTTAAAATATATAAGTATGTTACTTAATATATTTATCACGACGCTTGTGGACTGGGTGTGAAATCATGCATCATCGCTCACGCGTTTTCATACAACTAAATTTCTCGCATTAACTATTTATATCGCCACACTTGCACACGATCACCCCATCCACCGAGATTTCTCGTCTCATTCCCTCCTCGTTTTCTAACCTTTAGATGAAGAGTTCGAAGACATCGAACCTACCGCAGATTGAATCCCTATCCGTGATGTGGAGCGACATTTCCTTTTACTTTTATTTGTTGTTGAACTCCTTCATTTTATTTTTGTTTGGACTGCAAGTTAATTCGAGATAATCTTTTGGGTTGTATTCGGATATCGCCGACTTTAAGATTGTAATTTGTACTCGTGTTTATTTTAATTCCGCTGCATTAGACTCTATTTCACTTGGAGTTTGGTATCTTTGGTTTAGACTGTTGATTTAATTTTGTTTAAGTGATTGATCGTTGTCGCGTCACGTTTGGGGCGTGACAGTTATGGTATCAGAGCTCGGCTAGTAAGATGGAAACTTACACCGAGCTAACCCGAGATAGGACCCTGGATTGTGTTGGGTAGTACCGTGACTTGACTAATTAAGTGTGATATCGATTTCAAAAATGGCACAGAACCATATTATTGATGTTAGGTTAAGCTAAAATTTATACTTGGAGAATCCATAGTCATACTTGATTTGACTTAGTTGACTTTGACTGACTTTCCTTAGTCATTCTTTCCTTGTTCTCCTTATCTTTCCCTTGCATCCGTCTAATCCACCTCGCTTTTATTTGCAAGGATGGAGCCAGCACCCCCAACCTGGTGGGGCGTGATCGGCTCGTTTTGAACGGGATCATTATAAGGCCTTAGAACTTCATTGGCGCCAGGTATTCCTTCGGGCTGACTCCGAGCTTACCAGGGAACGACAATGCACTCGTGAACTAGGACACCTTCTGACAAAGAGTCAAGAGGAGAAGAATAACCTTACTCTCCTCGTTAAAGATCGCGAGGACACCATCCGCGCCGCAAGGATCAGATTCAGTTGATCCAGAACGCTGGATAATACTACGAGAAGGTGGAACGTGCCAAGGGAAGGCCGCACGAAGTGGAGAATGGAGGCGCACAGTCAAGAGACACCATAGGACGCCATGAGGAGACCATCAACAAACAAATGCAGATAATCGAGGAACTCACGCATGCCTTAACCCAGCGGGATGCGGCTCTGGAGGCTGCCTTAGCAGCCAATGCGCCACCATTGCCACCGCCCGAGGCGGAACCAATGCTCGACCTTGAGGCCGATAATGAAGAGGATCCCGAGGAGGATCCTGAAGAAGACCCCGAAGAGGATCCCGATGAGGATCCAATGGAAGATGTAGAGCCCGAGGCGCTTGAAGCCGCCCACTCAAGATGCTCCGGGACTAGAACAAGGTGGCGATTTCGCCAATCGGCCTAATGTCGAGGTGCTACCTCGGCCCGATCAAGTTCTCGATTACGGGGCGAGGCCGCTAGTGATGATGACGGCGACCTCACCAATAGATAGCTTTTGTAATAGATAGTATCAGGCGCATATTACCTTTCTGTTGTATTTTGCTTTTCGTTGTACCATGATTTCGGATTTACCATTGATTCTGTATTTGTGTTGTATGAACTCATTTGGATGTATTCAAATTTTCACATTAATGGATATATCCTTTTACTTATTCTATGTCTTGTGCACTTGTGTGGATCTCCTTGCGATATAACTTGTTTTACGCGAATATTTATTGGAATCATTCATTTTGTATTGTAGCTAAGCTCCAGATTCATGGCTGGAAACCGGGGACGCGGGAGACCCCGCCGTATACCCCAAAGGAACGATGATGCGCAAAGGGATCGGGCACCCTCCCCCGAATTGCCACCACCTCCTCCGCCAATCGCAGGAGATAACCTAATCGCAATAGCACTTGCAGCGAGATATTAGTTTTCATGAGGCAACAAGCGGGCCTCGTCGGCCTAACCATGAACCTACTCGAGAGACGAATGACCGCACCTTGGAGCGGTTTTTACGATCGACCCCGACTTTCTTAGGGGAACCGATGACGTGAAAGCGAAAGAATGGATCGGGAAACTGGAGAATATCTTCAATGCTCTCCAATACTCAGGGGAACAAAAGGTTACGCTCGCCGTGTTCCGACTAGAATCAGCTGCTCGAGATTGGTGGAGAATAGTTGAGAGAAAGTGGGAACAGGATCAAATAGATAGGACATGGGAAAATTTCTGGCTGATTCAATGAGCAATACATACCCCAAGTCGTGAAGGAGGCACGCCGGATGAATTCCATAAGTTGAGACAGGGGAACATGTCGTGGCCCAAGATGAGTCCGAATTCCATCGGTTATCCAAATATGCCCCGGGAACAATCAAAGACGGCGGACAAATTGTATAAGTTCACACGGGGGTGAAGGAACTCCGAAACAACTTTTGATCGTTGAAATAACAACATACTCAGCCGTAGTAAAAGCGACCCTCCGCATTGAGTCGGGACTTAACCGCATTGGTCGATTCAAATAATAGGCCATCGAAACAGATCTCAAAAGGACAGATGGGGGACAACCATCAAGGCCGCTGTTAAAATTGAGGGGGGCGATTGTTAAGACAGAAAAAAGGAAAGGACCGATGAGGGAAAACCGGGCCAAGTATGTACACATTGCCAAAAAGCTCGGGTCATATCGCCAATGATCACATTGGCGTAAACATAGAAGGTGTTTACGCTGTGGTAATAATCAACACCACCAAGGATTGTCCAAAATACGAAGACCGGACCAAACAGTGCAACCACGAAGCGCTAACGGCCAGGGTAACGGGCAAGGATGCCGCCGAGCATTTGCACTAGCCGGACATGAGGCTCGGAGGCAACCGACCGCGTGGTGGAAGGTGCGCTTCTAGTATCTAGCCATTACGCTAAAGTACTATTTGACCTTGGATCAACGCATTCATTTGTCGCACCACATTTCGTACACAAGTTGCATGCATGCATGGAACATATGCCTATAGGTTTAGAGGTATCCACTCCTATGGGCGCAAGCCGATAATGATATATTATCTATAATGCATGCGAAGTTAAAATTGATGAGATAAATTTCCTGCTGATTTGATCTTCTTTATATCCGAATACGACATTATATTGGGAATGAACTGTTTGTCTCGCACACCATGCACAAATGGACCCATCGCAAGTCCATTAAACTATGTGCACCCGATAAGCCCGAAGTGGAAATTTCGGAAGAGCACGAGTTAAGATTGCCCCAATCATTTCAGCAATGAAAGCGAGGAAGCGATCACTAGAGGGGCACAAGGGTACTTGGCGTTTGTAATTAACAAACCTAAGGTTGAAAAACAAATTAATCAAGTACCTATAGTATCGGAATATACGATGTATTTCCACAAGAACTCACCACTGTCCCTCCGGATAGGGAGGTTGAGTTCACCATCGGGTATTACCAGGAACCGCCCCAATCGCTAACGCCGTATAGAATGGCTCTGTTGAGTTACAAGAGTTGAAGACACAATTACGAGCTTATGGATGTAAGATTTATTCGACCAAGTACGTCTCCCTGGGGGCACCGTACTATTTGTCAAAAAGAAAGATGGCACATTAAGACAAAGTGTATAGACTATCGCGGACTTAACAGCGTGACCATCAAGAACAAATATCCCCTCCCGAGGATAGACGAATCGCTTGATCAACTTCAAGGAGCGACGGTGTACTCAAGTTTGATTTACAACAAGGATATTATCGATTAAAGATCCGGGGAAGAGGGCGTTTCCAAAACAAAGCATTTCGGACCGGATATGGACACTACGAGTTTGTAGTGATGCCTTTCGATCTGACAAACGCACCAGCAGCGTTTATGGATCTAATGCATCGAGTCTTTCAACCTTATTTGGATCAATTCGTAGTGATATTCATTGATGACATACTCGTATACTCTAAGTCTAAAGAGGAGCATGAGCGTCATCTGAAAATTGTTTTAGAGACACTACGAGAGCACAAGCTATATGCCAAATTCAAGAAGTGCGAATTTTAGCTTAGTGAAGTCGCATTCTTGGGACACATAGTATCCGGCACCGGGATCGCCGTAGATCCTTCGAAAGTACAGACAGTGGTTGAATGGAAACAACCCGAGTCCGTAACGGAGATCAGAAGTTTCTTAGGACTAGCTGGATATTATCGTAGATTTATCCAAGATTTCTCCAAGATAGCCGGGACCACTCACTCGACTAACCCGAAACAAGTCAAGTTTGAGTGGAATGACAAGTGTGAGGCTAGTTTCTAGAGTCAAGAAACAACTTACTACTACGCCGATCTTAGCCCTTCCAAAGGGAACAAAAACTTTGTCGTCTACGGTGACGCATCAAAGGAAGGACTAGGAGCGTACTCATGCAAGAAGGAAAGGTCATTGCTTACGCATCACGGAAACTCAAGCCGTATGAAGCCAATTACCCAACGCATGACTTGGAATTGGCAGCTATAGTGTTCGCGTTAAAGAAATGGAGGCACTATCTCTACGAGCAACATGATCACGGTTTACACAGATCATAAGAGCCTAAAGTATCTATTCTCTCGGAAGGAACTCAATTTGAGGCAACGGAGATGGATGGAGTTAATAGAAGATTAACACTTTGATATTCAATACCATCCCGGAAAGCTAACGTAGTAGGCGACGCCTTGAGCAAGAAGCGAGTTTAGCTAGACTAATGATTCGAGAGTGGAGATCATTAGAAGAATTGAGCACTTGGAATCCGATAAGAACCAAGTTACTCAATTTCATGTGCTAATATTTCGATTAAACCCGATCTATTGAACGAGATCAAAGTAACACGAGGGATTGACGTGCAACTTCAAAAACTAAAAGAGAAGATACTCAAAGGAGAAAGATCGGAATTCTCGATCTGGAAGATGGAATCATCGATTTCTGGAATAGAATATGTGTACCGAGTGATGAGCAACTTAGGAACAGAATCCTTTCGAAGCACACCGTTCGAAATACACTATACATCCTGGAGGAAACAAGATGTATAAGGACTTGAAACAGCATTACTGGTGGGTAAACATGAAGAACCAGGTAGCAGAGTTCGTTGCGAGATGTTTGACTTGTCAACGAGTAAAAGCTGAACACCAACGACCATCTGGTTTATTACAACCGTTGAGAATTCCCGAGTGGAAATGGGAACACATAACGATGGACTTCGTGACGGATCTACCAAGGACCAGACGAGGCGATGATGCTATTTGGGTAGTCGTAAGACCGATCACGAAATCTGCACATTTCTTACCCATGAAGAAAACCGACACTTGCGAAAACTTGCGCAAATTTATATCCGAGAGATCATCCGACTGCATGGAGTGCCAGTCGACATAGTGTCAGACAGAGACCCGAGGTTTGTCTCCAGATTCTGGAAATGCTTACATGAGGAATTAGGCACCTCGCTAAGTTTCAGCACAGCAGCACATCCGCAAACTGATGGCCAGTCTGAGCGAACAATTCAAACCCTGGAAGACATGTTGCGAGCCTGCTCATTGGATTTCCAAGGAAGTTGGGATTCGCACTTACCATTGGCCGAGTTCGCTTATAATAACAGTTATCAGGCCACGATTGGGATGGCACCCTACGAAGCTTTGTATGGACGAAAGTGTAGATCCCCTCTACACTGGGAGATTGATGACCAATGGACTCCGAAGGAGAAACGGAAGTCACCCTCGATTCCAAAGGTCGACTTAGTTCAGGAGGCCATGGAGAAGGTCAAGTTGATCAAGGAACGGATCCGTACGGCTCAGAGCCGCCAAAAGAGTTACGCGGACAAGAGGAGAAAAGACTTGGAATTTGAAGCCGGAGATGAGGTATTTCTCAGACTCTTGCCACGAAAAGGATTGATCAATCCAAGGAAAGGGGGCAAATTGAGTCCGAGATATATTGGACCTTACAAAATTTTGCAGAGGATCGGAAAGTTGGCCTACAGACTTGAGTTACCGGCACAGTATGCGGGAATGCACGATGTATTCCATGTGTCGAGATTGAAAAAGTATCAACCAGATCCCGAGCATATCATCACTCGTGATGCTCCTCCTCTAATGGAGAATTTATCTTACACCGGGAACCAATCAAAATCATTGACCAGTAGATACGTCAGTTGCCGTAACAGAAAATTCCAATGGTTAAAGTTGTATGGCGACACCACAACCGAGACGAAGACGCAACATGGGAAATGGAAGAAGACATGAGGAATCAATATCCAGAGTTGTTATGAAGAGAATTTGGGGACCAAATTCTTTTAAGGAGGGGAGAATGTGAAGCCCTCGATTTTTATTCGAACATGTACTTATATCACGTATCGTCTTTGTACTATTTGACAATTCTACCGCGTCGCTTTGACGGGTAAATATTAATGATAACTATATTTCGTCTTTAAATTTCCTTATTTACTTCTTGTGATCATAATCATTTATTAATTTTATTTCGCATTTATGATCACTTGATTGATCATCATTAATGTTATTTGCGTATCTCATTAGTCACCTTAGAATTTTGGAGACTATTTATTTTAGAGATTTATACCTTATAGAATTAAGAATTCGATTTAGATTAAGTGATCATGAGACATATAAGTGATCAAGGAAATCACTAATTATTTTGGAGATTGATATTATTCACCTATTATCATCAATTTTGGGACATAAAACAAATATGGCAAATACCACTAATTCCCTTAGGTGGACGGTCATGAGGTGAATTTTGGTGTAGAAATATCTCTCAACTCTTGTACATGTACACCTTGTGTATTCATCTTGTGTATTTTTACACCATTAATTCAAATCTTATACACAATATCTTATACACCAATTCTTTATTATTAAATCATCCAACATGTTGGAGGCTTCCCAACACCCCATGTCAACATTCCTCTCTATCCTTGCAATTGCATCCTCCCATGCAAGACCTCATCTTGACCAAGGTCTTTGTCCCTCATGCAAGCTACACCTTTCAAGCCATAGAACAAAACAAAATTTTGTCCCCCTCCCCACCCCATGTGGACGGCCAAGAGGCCTAGTTGGGCAAGAAATTTGTCCAAGTTTCATTCATCACTTCATTTCACCAACATTCATCTCTTCAAGCCTTGAATCTTCTTACCTCTCTCTAAAAATCCTCCTACCCCTCTCTACAATTTTCTTCTCTTCTCTTAAACACTTAGTAAAAATACAAGAACTCTTCCTTCCATTTCCTACAAAAATTCGAACATCCCCCCTTCAACAAGGTAAAAAAATGTTGTTCATCTTCTTGTGTTGATGTCATCTAGCTATCTCCTCTCACTTATTAATGTAAGTTTGGATTTTTATTTTTGAGGTTTACATAGAAGACTTGGAAGATACTAAGAGCCTTACCATCACCTTGAAGGAGACTTCTAGACTTGAAGAAATTTGAAGGGTTTTGGACTATAAAGTAAGAAATGGGATTTTTGGTACCTTCTTCTTCTCCCCTATTAATTTGGAATTTTAACACCAAAATTATCATTTTGAGGTGATTAGGGGCTGACCTTGGAGCTTTGTTTAAGTGGTGATCAAGTTCTTAAGAGACCATCAATTTTTGACTACAACTTTCAACTACACAAGGTAAGTGTGGTACCTTTGGCCTATTCCTTCTCTTTTTCCCTCCTTGGTTCAAATCTTCATTTTTCTAACTCAAAACTCCTTGTATTATTGGACTTAGGGGCTTCCTTAAGTGAGGATTAAAATCCTCAAGGTCTTGTGACACCACTTTACACCAATCAACCGAACAAACAAGGTGGGTGGAAAAATCCTTTCAACTTCTAGGTGTTTTAATTCATAAAAATGCATGTAGTATTTTGTTATTGAGCATTTGAGATATATATTATGTATTGCATGCTATTTTCTTGTATCAAGTTGAAAAATTTCTCAAGTGTTGCTCAAAATGCGATTTACCGAAAATTAGGACATACATGTACACTTTATTGTCATATTTGATAAATTCTTGTATGAGATGGATATGTATGTTTATGACTCTTGAAATCTATGTTTTGTATGGCCTATAACCTGGACAAGTCGAGCATAATTGATTAAATTTCGATTTTTGGACTTAAAATGCAAAAATGGAAAGTTGGTGGACTTAAGTGCAAGAAAATAAAACTTAAGAGACCTCTCTGTAAATTTCTATTTTTGGGACTGTACTCAGGTTCAAAAATGTTGTTTTGACATTTTAATAAAGTTTTAAGAGTTTTTTTTGATAAATAAAATCAACCCTTAAAAGCCCAAGGACTAGATTGTAAAATTTGAGAAGTTTAAGGGCTATTTTGCAAATTTCGAAACTGTACCAGACCCTAAATTTAAAATTTGAAATTTTAACTCTTAAGGGACTGGAAATAACATATTTTAAGTGTATTCCAAAAATCCAAGTGTTTAGAGTTTGGAAAGTAATTTTATAAAACTTGAGGGACCAAATTGTAAAAGATTAAACTTGAGGACCCAAATGAAATTTCCAGGACTTATACAGCCCATGTACCTGGAAATACTAATTGACCTATAACATAATTATATTTTGGACCCAAGGTTCAAATTTCATAACAATTGGACCCCTAAAAGCCTTAAAGGCAATTATTTCAAAATGGGACAAAAATGAGATTTTCAAAAGTTGAGGGACTTATACTTATGACGTTTCAAAACTGCTTTTGTCCCAATATCCCACTAACCTTAGTGACATTTTCCAACTGGAATCACATTAGAAGCCCTTCCGGTTTGTGAGTTCCGATTATTTTAAACTTAGGGCCCGAAATGACAATTTTAACAATTTTGGGGCCAATGTGAGAATTTTATAAAAACTCGACCTCAAAACTTTAAAAACCTGAATCTCTGAACAATTTAGAGAATTTAGGAACTGACCTCATAATTGTTCAAGGTCGGGACATTTATTTATTTAACTTTTAACCCCAAAAGTATTGGTTTTGACAAAACGGGGCTAATTGTAAATTTTATTTTTATAAGGACCTAACTCAAATTATTTTCTTTTAAAGAAACAGCCCTGGAATCTCTTACTTAAATATTTAATTAAAATATTTTAATTTCTCAAAAACCCCTTGACTTATCGGATCGCCTTGACCGATTAATACCCGATCGCGGGCGACTTCCTCGTCTTGCGATTTGAATCTATAACGGGACTTATGTTCCACCTAATCGTTCAAGATATCAAAGATTGCTTATCCTCCCGATAATCATCTTCATCCAAATAACTCCACCAACGCCATAATTACCTTACGCAAATTTTTCAACTTTTCATGAACTATTCCCGAATCAATAATACTCATTGCTGGTTGACTACATGAACTTGTGTTTACTTTCTGCTTGAGTCAACTTGGTGTGTCGAGCTCACGATCGGAATGGATACGTCGGGGATGGAACCGGGCAGCTCGGCTGCTATTCCACTCTTCCGCCCCATCGTAATCCCGCAATCCGCGAGGGACGGAGTTTGTCGAAGGAAGCGGGTCATAGTATTTGAGGTATAATCATGATTATGACAAATCCGAGCCTTGCTAGCTCCATGTGGATTTTGTCTTTGCCTATGGAGCGATAAGGTGACAGTCTTGGACCATCTTGCTCGGGGAGTTACAAGGAAGAACGAAGGAATCGTTTGTCGATCCACACGATTCCTGGAGTTAATCGAACCCGCTTAGTTGGCGCTACAAATCCGTACGCAACCGCTACTTGTCTTGCATAGGATTGGCGTTACAAATCTGTACGCAATCCTCCTGTCTAGTTGAACCATAGTGCCTGCGTGACCACGAACTATTTTCTTAAAATATATAAGTATGTTACTTAATATATTTATCACGACGCTTGTGGACTGGGTGTGAAATCATGCATCATCGCTCACGTGTTTTCATACAACTAAATTTCTCGCATTAACTATTTATATCGCCACACTTGCACACGATCACCCCATCCACTGAGATTTCTGTCTCATTCCCTCCTGTTTTCTAACCTTTAGATGAAGAGTTCGCTCAAGACATCGAACCTACCGCAGATTGAATCCCTATCCGTGATGTGGAGCGACATTTGCTTTTACTTTTATTTGTTGTTGAACTCCTTCATTTTATTTTTGTTTGGACTGTAAGTTAATTCAGATAATCTTTTGGGTTGTATTCGGATACTGCCAGACTTTAAGATTGTAATTTGTACTCGTGTTTATTTTAATTCCGCTGCATTAGACTCTATTTCACTTGGAGTTTGGTATCTTTGGCTTAGACTGTTGATTTAATTCTGTTTAAGTGATTGATCGTTGTCGCGTCACGTTTGGGGCTTGACATACACTATGAAAAACATGCTAAACAACTCACAATGACCACACAAAATACTAATAAAAACACACAAAACAAGGAGCGAACTCTTTTTGATGTTAATCTTATTACTTTTATTTTTTACTTTTTATTTTTTTGATATGACTAACAAAACAAAATATGTATGGAATTGCAGTAAAAATAAACTAAGAAACTCTCTTATTTTCTATCTTATTTCTTTAACAACCGTCAATAAAATTAATTTCTAAATTACATATTATTAACCGAGTGAGAATTTTGCGAGCATAAAAGACTTATGTATATTTTTTATTTTTTATTTAGCATCAAAACCACTAATTATTTATTTATTTTTGTTTGCTTATCATGTCTGTCGTGATTTGATCGTTTTATTATAAATTGTAATTAGGTGTATAAATGAGTCAAGTCGAGCCGAACATGATATTGTTCATGCTTGTTTGAATTTTCGAGCTTCAAAAATTATGTTTGAGCTTGGTTTGATTATTGACCAAATCCAGCTCGAATGAGCTTTAGTCTAGTCGAGCATGAGCTCGAGTAGCTAGATAGTTTTACACACCTTTTATTCTTTTTTTACTAATCGAGTCCAGCTCGTGCCAAGTTTTACATCTTATCTAACGGAAAAATATGTTGAAGCTTGATTCATTATGTTAACGAACCGAGCTCAAATGAACTTTTAATGATCAATCTCGAATCGAGTATCGAGTAGCTTGGTTCGTTTTTCTGCCCTAATTGTAATAGACATAGTTAAATCTTTGTTGGGAAATTATTTTGTAGATTTTGATGAATGCTATGTAAAACTTAGAATAGGAAGTTGGCACCCCATTCTTGTTGTAAATTGCATTGTAATAGATAGGGTCAATTTGGTCAAGTGTCAGTCGGCTATGCCTAAACATGCAAGAAGACAACTGGAGACTAGAAGGAAGACTCACATGCGAGGCGGTGAGTGTGGCAAAGAAGAGAAGACAGGAACTCGACTGAAGGTGCAGCTGAGTAAAGTATCAGTCAAGTCACCTCAAGACAGCCAATTCTCAAGGTTGAAGTGACAGAAGAGTCATCAAATGATTGGAAGATGACTCAAGTCACCTGGGGATGTTAAGAAAATGCAGTCAAGTCAAGACAACTGAAAGAAATCCGTTGCACAAAAATCAAGAGAATTACTTAAACAAGTAATACTTCCATACTGTCTTTCTTGAAGTGTTCAGTCCCAGAAGCGTGCAAGAGGAATAAACCAATGGGAAACACTGCACTTGGGTCGAACTCGAAAAGTGAAAGAATCATTCATACGAGGAAGTGGCAATTTCAAGGATCGCAACAAGACAAGCCAACGACCACAAGTGAATTTCAAAAATAAGCTATCTCTTCAACGGGCGATTTTTGAAAGATCACTATAAAAGGCCGAGGAATAACTCGAGAGAAGGTTACTGAACCACGAACATTCAAGCAAACATTTGAATCTGTAACCTAATATATTCTCAAATAATTCTAGTTCAATCCTCAAGCCTACATTACGAAGGAAATCAATCCAACACTCACCTGTGAAGGAAAGATTATTTCAATTAGTTGAAGAGGAAATTTTTGAAGAATCAAGGGGTCTACATTCCACGGAGGATTGTAGGAAGGTTCAAGGTCGAACCAGTCACAAGTTTTTGGAGGGCTTCGTGATCAAATCCAAGAAGCTTGAGCAAGTGGGCTGTAGTAGCAAGGCAACTGCCCTGTGAAGAAGCTGAGTCGTACGAGAAGCCATCTGAGTGACCAAGGCATCTCCGGACTAACTCCCAAAGGATCAAGTCACCAGGTGTGATCAAGACTTGTATCGGGTACCGTAATCACTCGTATATTGATCAATACTTAGTGGATTCCTCCGGGGAGTTGGAGAAGAGAGGAGTAGAAGAATTACCCCATCTTCTTGAACCTCTATAAAAACCTATTGTGTCATTTACATTTCAAAGACTTTAATTTACGCATCTTATTTTTATATCTCTGATAAATTTGCAATCCAATTGATAATCAACTAAGTGCTAAAATCGAGTATTAAAACAAACTTAACCAAATTCAATGGTGTTAAGTCTTCCGCTGAAAACAAATCACAATCGAGTTAAGTCATTAGTCAAAACAATGAGTTATTCTATCAACAGCTCGGTCAAGTCGTTGAGTGACTAACTATCTTTGATTAACTAACTTAGCCGTCCATCAAGGACACAAATTGTGAAGTATTAACTCTGAATATTTAAAAGGACTAAATCGAAAAATTGGTAAGGTTTATTCAACCCCCCCTCTAAACCTTACACTCACACCCCTTGGGACCTACAAGTGGTATCAGAGCGGTTGGTTCATTGAGCCTTCCGCACTGGTTACTGAACTAGATCTCCAAATTTTTCAAAGTCTGTTTTAGTACTTGATCTTTCAAAACTCTTTTTACCAGCAAAAGTTATTATCATGGAAGCAAATTTGACACGCATCCCTATGTTCACAATTGAAGAATTTGATGATTGGAAAATTCGTATGCAGGCTCATCTATCAGCATTACATGATGAGATGTGGATAGTGATAGAGGATGGGCCACTGCAAATTTTAAAAGTGAACACAACAAGGAGAGAGCTGCGGTGAAGGTGAAGAGGATGTTGCTCCCAGACCAGTCATGGTTGAAAAACCAAGAGCTGAATGGACAAATGATGACAGAAAAATATATAACTTGGACAATGTGGCCAAAGACATTCATTACAAAACCTTGGACAAAGCCATGTTCAATAAAGTCAAATCATGCAAAACGGCTAAAGAAATCTGGGACAAACTAACATTGATTTGTGAAGGCTCAGAGCAAATCAAGGAAAATAAACTATTAGTTGTTGTACAAAAATTTGAGAATTTCAAAATGATCGCAGTAGAGACCTTGGATCAACTGGATGCTCGGTTCACAGAAATTACCAACGAACTATCTCGCACTTGGGAAAGAATATACACGACAGAAGGAAATGTGTATGAAGATTCTAAGAAGTCTCCCGGTGAATGGGAAATGAAGGTCATGGCACTAAGACATTCCATGGACCTATCCAAGACATCCAACCATGAGCTATTCTCGGATCTCAAAGCCTACAATTTGAGTGAGAAGAAAAGACCAAGAGGAGACAATGTGCCCAAAATAATCGCTCTAATTGTTAAGGATGGCAAGAGAGCTGAGGTCAAAGAAGTCATTGACCAAGAGGAAATAGCCCGATGGTTAAAAGGTTTAACAAGTTCTTCAATAAGAACTACAAGAGAGGCAAGGGCGAATCCTCCGAGAAGACACTCGGCTCACTCCAAGTCAAGAGAAGATAGGCCAACTAAGAGAGTAGAGCATCAAAAAGTTGAATATCAAAGGGTGACAATCCAAGAATGGAAAGAGGCCGATCAAAAGGTTGAAAATCTATCTTTGGAACTATGCAGCAACCAGTCACTATACCATTGATTGCCCATATCTTGTAGTCAACAAATACAAGAATGAAGAAGAAAGAAAGGTCTTGAGAGAAAGAAGACAAGAAAAGAAAAAGCGCAATGTTGGCTGCGAGATCGCCGAGACAGCCAAGTCAAGAGACACAAGCTGATTGAGAGTAGTGAAGTGACTACTCAAGTGACTCAAGAAGAAGCCTTGATCTGTTTAATGGCCAAGGAACAAGACCAACCTACCAAGAAGATGAGGTACACTCTAATTCATCACACTCGATTCTAGTGATAGTGATCGTGACATACACACTTCATCACCCACTCGATCTTTATGATTCATTAGGCAAAATGATGAAAGACTTTGAACACATTAAATCCTCACACACACTACTAAATGAGGAAAACAGCCTACTCAAGAGCCAAAACTCACAGCTGACTAAGGAGCTGAGCACTCTAAGTCAAATAGCTGATGAGAATGAAAGTCTAAAGGCTAAAAATGCTAAGCTAATAGCAGAGATAGCTGCTATAGAAAAGAGGGATAATGACCTCAAAAATGTGATTGCCTCATTCACTAAGGCATCTAAATCATTGTATGATCTTATTATGAGTCAAAGAGAATGTGGAGACAAGACAGGCTTAGGATTTAATTCCTCTGTGCTATGTCAAGCTCCAAAAGTGATTTTGGAAAAAAGGATCTTCAAGTAATGAAGTATCTCAAAAATCCAAAACTCCAAAAGGTGCACACACATTTATTCCAAAGCACAATCACAAGCAAACGGCCTTGGCTATAAAGGAAAAAAGGAAAATTGACCGATTGAGAGTCTTTGAGAGGGCAATGAAAAAAATCCCGGCCGAGTTCCTCAGCAAACTCTAAACAGGAGATACTCTGTAAAGAAGAAACAGAGCTACCAAAAACCCCAGAAGTTCTATAAAAGAAACACATATGAAGAAATGGTAGAAAGTACCCAAGACAAGCTGATTGGAATAATGTGAACTATCAGCAAAGACCTATGGAATATAAGCCCAAATGGCAAAGGCCTAGAATTCAGCAAAGGCCATTCCAAAGGCACATGAGCTTTCATCAGCACACATATGCACCTAGGCACTACACTCAGAGATATCACAACTACCCAAAGAAGGCAATTGCTAAAATAAACACACAAGCATACAGACAAAAGAGACAGCTGTATGAACCTAACCCCCAAGCAATTTGCCAAAATTAATTATGATTATGGCACTGATAGATGGCAACCCCTTAAAGTCAAATCATTTGGCTATAGGTTGGTTGGATCATCTTACAATACTAACCCCCAGGCAAGTATGGGTACCTAAAACCTAACTTCCTTGATTGCAGGTTCAAGGAGCAGCTAAGTGCCAAGGAACCTGGTACATGGATAGTGGCAGTTCCAGGCACATGACAGGTAACAAGAAAAATCTATCAAAATTCAAGGAAGTCAGAGGTGCAAAAGTCATATTTGGAGGAAATGAAGCTCCAGGAGAAATAAGAGGCATTGGATCCATCAAGAAAAATGGATTAGAAATCACAGATGTTGCATATGTTGAGGGACTCAACTTCAACTTGCTAAGCATCAGCCAACTCTGTGACAAGGGTTATAATGTTAGATTTAACATGGGTATATGCCAAATCAAGGATCTTGAATCAAATGAAGTTGTGTTGCAAGGATGCGAGACAAAAGAACATGTATGTCGTGGATTGGTCAACTCGCAACATCAAGCACTGTCTGCAAGAGCAAAGACACAATGAATCAAGTTGGTACGTGGCAAGAAGCTGAGTCACCTGAATTTCAAAACAATTAACAAGCTTGCGCGAAAGCAATCTTGTGGAAGGACTTCGGACTTCGATTATACAAAAAGGAGAGTATATGTGATGCATGTCGAAGGAAAACAAATCAAATCATCATTCAAAGAAAAGACATGTCCATCTTCAACAAGAATATTGCACCGCTACATATGGATCTATTTGGTCCATTGAACCAACTAGCATAAGTGGGAAGAAATACACCATGGTGGTAGTAGATGACTACTCAAGATATACATGGACAATATTCATGTGTAAGAAGAAAGAAACTCTGCGAGAAACTATCACAAATGATGAAGAGGATTCAAAATGAGAAAAGTCAAACCATTATCAAAATAAGATCTAACAGAGGAACTGAGTTTGTCAATGGTATAATCACTCAAGATCTTGTATTGAAAATGGTATTGGTCATGAATTATCTGCAGCAAGGACTCCACAACAAAATGGAGTTGCGAGAAAGAAGGAAAAGAACTCTTAAACAAGCGGAAGGACCATGTTAGGCTGAAGCGGGGCTACCTAAAAGATTTTGGGTCAAGCAATAAACACAACATGCTATACTCAAAATAGATGCATGATAAGCAGACACCGACAAAGACTCCTATGAAATTTGGACAGGAGAAAGCCAAGTGTTGCATATTTTAGAATATTTGGATGCAAATGCTTCATCCATAACAATGGCAAATATAATTTAAAGGCTTTTGATGCTAAAGGCGATGAAGGTATCTTCTTGGGATACTCACCGAAAGCAAAGCCTACAGAGTACTCAACAAAAGGACTATGGTTACAGAGGAATCCATTCATGTGGTGTTTGATGAGCCAAATGTAAATGGAGAAGACATTGAAGAGTCGGTGATAAAATTGAATCAACCAACCATGCGAGAAGAGTCACTATCTTTGGAGCCAAGCCGGAATTATAAACCCATATGAAGATGAGATGGTGAGTCTCAAAAACAGTTGGAAAATCTGCGGCTAAGTGATGATGAGAGAGAGCGATCAAAGCTACACAGCTGCAAGATGACTAAATCCAGCTAACTTACTCCAACCTAATGTAAGATGGCTGAGAGACCATCCACCAGAACTAGTCATTGGAGATGTAAGAGAAGGTGTTAAAACGAGATCCAGAACTCAACAAGAAGCAATGTTTACCTGCTTCATCTCACAAATAGAGCCTAAAGATGTGTCACAAGCATTGGATGACACACATTGGATTCAAGCCATGCAAGAAGAGCTAAATCAGTTTGAAAGAAATAAAGTGTGGGAATCTGGTTCAAAGACCTACCCATCAAAATGTTATTGGCACTAAATGGGTATTCGAAAACAAGATGAATGATGAAGGTTACGTGGTAAGAAACAAATCAAGATTGGTAGCCAAAGGATATTGCCAAGAAGAAGGAATAGATTTTGATGAAACTTTTGCTCTGTAGCAAGATTGGAAGCTATAAAGATGTTTCTTGCCTATCGACTCACAAGAATTTTATTGTATATCAAATGGATGTAAAGAGTGCATTCCTTAATGGTTTATTGAAAGAAGAAGTATATGTTGAACAACTGCGGGATTTGAGCGAGAAGATTCTTGGAGATAAGGTATACAAACTCAAGAAAGCTCTATATGGATTGAAACAGGGCACCCAGTATGGTATGATACATTATCACAATTCCCGACGAGAATGGATTCACAAAAGGAAAAGTGGATAGAACACTCTTGAGAATTCAAGACGGGAAGAGCATCTTTGCTTGTTCAAATATATGTGGATGACATCATTTTTGGATCCACAAACAAAGAGTCATGTGATAAATTTTCAAACCTCATGCAAAGCAAATTCGAAATGAGCATGATGGGAGAGGCGACATTCTTCCTTGGACTCCAAGTGAAACAACTGAAGGATGGAACCTTCATAAGTCGGACAAAATACACCGAGAGATTTAATGAAGAAATTTGGTATGGAAGAGAAGTCTTACGTGAAAATACCAATAAATACATCGATCAAAATGGATATGGATCACGGTGGCAAGCTGTAGATCAAACAAGATCTGAGCACTTATTAGATCATTGCTTTATCTCACATCAAGCGGGCGGACATCACCTTTGTTGTAGGTGTATGTGTAAGATTTCAATCTGCTCAAAAGAAAGCCACATGATTTGCGGACCAAGAGGATCTTGAGATATTTGAAAGGAAGCCAAGAAGTTGGCTTATGGTATCCAAAGGAAGGTGGATTCAAGTTAATTGGTTATTCAGACTCTGACTATGCTGGATGTAGAGTTGACATGAAGAGCACCTCAGGCACATGTCAAATGCTTGGAAATAGGCTAATTTCTGGTTTAGCAAAAAGCAAAATTCAATAGCCACTTCCACAGCTGAAGCAGAATACATAGTTGTTGGCAGTTGTTGTGCCCAAGTCCTATGGATAAGTCTTCTGTACATTGAATAAAATTATGCAATTTCTATACGTGAGTAGATATAGAACAACATGGTTAGTCTAAGCCCCGTTTAAGCTCTGATACAATTTTTTTTTTGGCTTAAGCTCGATACACTCAGAACTATGTAAAGAACAAGAATGTTATGATCAATAAAAGATCGATTCTAACCATACATTCTGTGGTTCTACATTTGTTTGTATGTATCCTTGCTGTTAAATAATTGTATGAATGTTTTAAGTTTTGGCATCATCAAAAAGGGGGAAATTGTTGGGAAATTATTTTGTAGATTTTGATGAATGCTATGTAAAACTTAGAATAGGAAGTTGGCACCCCATTCTTGTTGTAAATTGCATTGTAATAGATAGGGCTGGTCGAGCTGAGTCAATTCAGCTATGCCTAAACATGCAAGAAGACAACTGGACAATAGAATGAAGACTCCGCTGCGAGGCAGCTGAGTGTGGCAAAGAAGAGAAGACAGGAACTCGACTGAAGGTGCAACTGAGATACAACTGAGTAAAGTATTAGTCAAGTCAACTCAAGACAGCCAAGTCTTAAGGTTGAAGTGACAGAAGAGTCATCAAATGATTGAAAGCTGACTCAAGTCACCTGGGGATGTTAAGAAAATGCAGTCAAGTCAAGACAACTGAAAGAAATCCGTTGCCGAAAATCAAGAGAATTACTTAAACAAGTAATACTTCCATACTGTCTTTCTTGAAGTGCTCAGTCCCAGAAGCGTGCAAGAGGAATAAACCAATGGGAAGCACTGCACTTGGGTCAGAACTCTGAAAAGCTGAAAGAATAATTCATACGAGGAAGTGGCAATTTCAAGGACTACAACAAGACAAGCTAACGACCACAAGTGAATTTCAAAAATAAGCCTATCTCTTCAACGGGCAGATTTTTGAAAGATCACTATAAAAGGCTGAGGAATAACTCTGAGAGAAGGTTACCTGAACCACGAACATTCAAGCAAACATTTGAACTATAACCTAATATATTCTCAAATAATTCTAGATCAATCCTCAAGCCTACATTACGAAGGAAATCAATCCAACACTCACCTGTGAAGGAAATATTATTTCAATTAGTCGAAGAGGAAATTTTTTAAGAATCAAGGGGTCTGTAGGTCCCAAGGGGTGTAAGTGTAAGGTTTAGAAGGGGGGGAGGGGTTGAATAAACCTTACCAAATTTTCGATTTAGTCCTTTTAAATATACGAGTTGATACTACAATTTGTGTCCTTGATGGACAAATCAACTTAGCTACTCAAGAGTTAATCTCTCAACGAGACTCAATCGAGCCGTTGATGGAGTAACTCATTTGTTGGCTCTAAATTAACTCAACTGTGGCTTTGTTTTCATTGGAAGACTTAACACCCTTAAGTAAGAGTTTAGTGCTTGGTTTAGTACTTATAAATTATCAAGTGAATAGCAAATTTATCATCGGATATAAACAGTTAAGATCGGGAATTAAAGTCTTTGAAATGTAAATGACACAATGAAATTTTTATAGAGGTTCGAAGATGGGGTAATTCTTCTACTCCTCTCTTCTCCAACTCCCCGGAGGAATCCACTAGGTAATGATCGGTTTACAAAGTGGTAACAGTCCCGGATACAAGTCTTGATCACACAAATTGACTTGATCCTTTGGGACTCGATCAGAGACGCCTTGATCACTCACCGGCTTCTCTTACGACTCGAAACTTCTTCACAGGCGTGCCTTGCTACTACTGACTCACTTGCTCAAGCTCTTTGGATTTGATCACGAAGCCCTCCAAAAGCTTAAGACTTGGTTCGACCTTGAACCTTCCTACAATCTTTCGTGGAATGTAGACCCCTTTTCTTCAAAAGTTTCCTCTTCAACCGATTGAAGTTATCTTTCCTTCACATGTGAGTGTTGGATTGATGTGCTTCGTAATGTAGGCTTGAGGATTAATCTTGAATGATTTGAGAGTATTTACGTTACAATTTGATTGATTTCTTGAATGTTCGTGGTTCGAGTTAACCTTCTCTCGAGTCATTCCTCGGCCTTTTATAGTGATTTTTCAAAAATTTGCCCGTTGAAGAGATAGGCTTATTTTTGAAAGTCACTTGCGATCGTTGGCTTGTCTTGTTGCGATCCTTGGAATTGCCATTTCCTCGTATGAATTGTTCTTTCACCTTTTGAGTTCGACACGGTGTTGTGCTTCCCATTGGTTCATTCCTTTTGCACGCTTAAGGGGTGAGCACTCCGAGAAAGGTGGTATGGAGATATTACTTGTTTAAGTAAATCTCTTGATTTACGTACAACGGATCTTTTACTGATTATCTCGACTTGACTACATTTCCTTGCTCTCCCCCGAGGTGACTTAGAGTCGACTTTCAATCATGGATGACTCTTCTGTCACTTCAACTTGAGACTTGGCTTTTCTTGAGTTGACTTGGTGATACTCCACTCGATTGTATCTCACCGCTTCTTCATTAGAGTTCCGTCTACTCTTCTTTGCCATACTCACTGTCTCACGCGAGTCTTCCTTCCATCTTGATTGTCTTCTTGCATGTTAGGGCGTAGGCGACTTAACTCGGCTTGGCCGACTCTAATTGTTACAATGCATTTTACAGCAAATTGGGGTGCCAACTTTCTATTCTAAGTTTTACATGGCATTCATCAAAATCTAAACAATAAAATTCCTAACAATTTCCCCTTTTTGATGATGCCAAAACTTAAACCATTCAAAAATGCAAATAACAAAGATACATACGAGATAGTGTATTGACATAGATCGTATCGCGCGAGAATCAATCTTTTTATTGATCATATCATTCTTGTACTTTTACACAACTGTTTTACAAGGTGTATCGAGCACATATTTGTCTACACGAGAAAAATAAAGAATTTATAGCTTTAATACGAGAAGACTTACATTGTATGTATTTACATAATAAAATACACGAAGGGTTGGACAAAGAAACACTTCATCTCCTTCGTGTCTCCTTCTTTCATCTTGTTCAAAGATCTTCTTCTCTTCTTCTCTTTTTCTCGTAAATCACCGCCTTCTTTTTCTTTTCATATGCCTTCCTCAGCGACTTCATCTCTTCTTATTCTTTCTGTCTCTCCTCCCATAGCTGAGTTTGTCCCTTGTTTTCTTCTTCTAGTCTTTTTACATACTCGGCGTTAGTTTTAGCCACTTGCAAATTTGCTACTTGGTCAAGCCCGGCCAGTAGATCCCTCCTTTCTTTCCCGGATCCACATATTCAATGTTTTTGGGCGGAGGCCTGGAGTCCAAAGCTTCTTCCTCCACTCTTGCTTCTTCCTCTACCCTGCGGGGCGTATCTTGTACTTGGGTCTTCTTCTTTCCAATCGAGTGACCAGGCGGAGTGACCAGGCGAGAATACCGCCGGTGTCTGTTTGCTGTCGGCTTCTTCACATAACGTGAGACCCTTTTCCCGAACAAGTACCAAGCTTGAGCCATAGACATATTTGCAAAGTATCCCCGTTCGAGCGTTTTAAATTCATCAACCGATCGTGGCTCTGTCCCGACATCCGAGATGGCATAAGTGTCTCTCTCTCTCGGAATGCCTCCGTGTTCTTTCAAGATGTTCATAATTCGGGCATCCATTCTTCCTTCCACTTCCTTCATCCCTGCTTCAATTGTTTTTCTCTTATCGGCCATGGATATAGCGAGTGTTGGAGTGGCGAGTCACGAGGAGTTTCTTGCTTATAATGTCACCGTGATGACCTTGTTGGGGGTTTGTGCAATCATCAAGGTCACATCCGTCGACCCTTCCTCCTCAACAAGCTTTCCTTTATTTTTGTTTCAAAACTTCCTCACCTGATTTTCCCTTCTCATTTTGCTCCTTTCTTTTTTTCGGCTTGATTTTAGCGCTTTAAGGTATTTCTCTTCCCCCTTTTTGGCATCATCAAAGGATAGAGGAACCCCGGGAACATCTTTGGCAAGCGGGAAGTCGAGCCTGGCGATAGTCGAGTTACGCTTCAAGTCTGTTGCGTTGTAAGCGACGAATTCGGATCGAGTAGCGTTGGACTCTGCTTGAAATCGGCTTCATCTCGGCCATGAGAAGGCTGAATTTTCTAGTCATGTGTTCTTCCAAACGCTGTAGATCATTCGTATTTTGCTCACGCAGAACTTTATCTCGGCGGTGTGAGCTTCATGCATGTGCTCAATATGTTCTCTCGGCCGTTTTTGCATCGGCATTTTCACTCTCCCATACCAAAGACTTGTTGAACAATGTCCTGAAGAATCTAACTTGTTCCACACGCATTGTTTCTTTGTTGTTGCCACCATTCCCTTATTCTTCGTTATGCCTCTCAAGTCGGCTTTGTAAGGTTGGCATCTCTGTTGTCGATCGCATGTCCAAAGAGGCCTGATGCCTCTCCATCCGTTCAACCTCGGCAAATAGTGCCTTGAACACTTCTCTAACTTCAAATGATTCTTACGTTGCGGTGATGGCCATACAACATCAAAGTCATAAGCGGTGGAACAATGGTACCGATGAGAAAACGGGAGCTGGTGCAGTGATAGCGTGCGCGTTCATTCTCGACTCTTCATGGAGGTCGGGTACCTCCAGGGAAAAAGGAAAAGATTCTCAGAAAGATTCATCACCGCCCACCGGGATTTGTTCGATGATAAGCGGTGCGCGTGAAGTTCTTTTAGGAATCGACCTGCTGCAGCTTGAGGAGCTGCGCGATGGTCTCTTGTTCAGGTGGGTTTTGTTGTGAAGTGGACCCGGCTTGCTGAGCCTCACTGTCTCAACAACCGTTGGTCTTAGCTGATTTTTCCATTTGAGTAGACGGTCCTCGGCCTTATCGAAGCGTCATCGGACGATGATGAGATTTCCATTGGTGGCTCATCATCAAAGTTAAAGGTTTGACGAGTAGTCTTGGGATCGAACTTGCTCGTGCTTGGAACATCCGCACTGAGTCTTTTGGATTTGTCATGGGGGATGACTCGAACTTCTTCTTCTTCGCCACGATCCCAGAAAGGTTACATCGAGATTATCCTGGGAATCATGAAGTGCGCTTATCTCCTTCTCGGATGGGTCGATGATAGCCGATGGGATGTTCTCTACTTGATTTCTTTACCCCGAGAAGTCTCAACCTCCCGTGGGCCTTCGATACCTCCAACGGTCTCTCTTTGCAGCGAGGCCTTGGTCCTCCCTTTCGACGATGTCGGTGTCTTAGGGTCTTCTACGGTGGCATCCATTGGAGTCTCAACCCCATGGATTGCACTTTCATCGCCAGTGTTAACTCCCGGGCTGTTCCTTCCTGTGCCTCGACGACCGCATCGGCGCGTCATTAGCCTTCAGAGCGGTTGGCACCTCAGTGAGACAGTCTCAAGCGCCGAGCTTCGTTGATGGCAACTTGCTTTGTTTTTCTTGTGTTTGTATTTTCTCTACTTCGCCTCCTTGATTCGGTGTGGAGTCATCTGCAGCATCCTCCGACCTTGCTTTGCGGTAGAGGGAGTTTCCCCCTCGGTGGCGCACCACCGAGTGACTTGGAATGGGGTCACTCGTCTCCAAGCTCCCGGCTTTGTTTCGATTGATTGTTCAGCCGTTGGGGCGGTGGTAACACACCTTCAATAGGGGTTGGCTCGACCGGGGTCCCCACTATCCCGGTTTCATCGCCAGTCCCTTATTGCCTTCTTCCGAAGTTAGGGGGAAGTGGTGGCGAAACAACATGGCGATTTCTTGAACCACTCCCATTGGATCAATTTCAGTTGTGTTCGGAGGACTCTCCTGGTCCCTCCATCGAGTCTTTGCTCGTGAAGGATTACTCGGATTCATGCAATGCTTGCTGCATTTGCAACTCTTCAGAGCGGCCAGACATTCTCCTGGATCCTCATCATCGTTAGAGAAGACATCAAGGAGAAGATGTGTGTGTTACGTGGTGCCGGAGATAGGGCGGATGCTTGCCTTCTCACGTGCCTCGGCTTCCTCGGCTTGCTTTTCTCTCTCCTTTTCCTTGAAAATCTGCGGGATGTCTATGCGATTGTCTTCATCAAGTCTTTGGGAGTACGATGGATAGTCCAAGGAAGTTTAGCGATTCCTCTTCTTCTTCTATGAACTCGGGCCATTGGAACTGTTCCCTTGATTTACTCAACTTCCATTTCCTCCACTCATGCGACGATTTTGGATGTCCGGGTAAGGTGGAGATAGGATCATTACATCACTATCCGCTCTAGCGAGTTCTTCTTGTGTTTCGATTGTGTGAACTACGTTTGTGTCTTCTTGAGTTGCCTCTGCGTCGCCTTTCAAATGAGACTTGGCTGTTTCATCAACTACATCGGAGACTCTACTTCTCCCGGCCAGCTCTCCGGTATTTGCTCTAGCCGAGTGGTGACTCACTGGTTTCTCCAGCTCGGAGCGCTTGATAATTCGTCTTCATCTCCGAGTTTGTACCGAGAGGATTTACGGTTCGAGACGGTGTCCTCTCGAGTCTTGGGCGGTGGGGGCGGTCTTGGTGTCTTTTTCTCGAGGAGCGGGCCGTCGTGGCTTCTCGGTTCTCCTCTTTTTGATGATCGGAGAAGGTATTTGTGAGTCCTTCTCGACCGGCTAACTTGTAAGGGCGGGAGACACGATCTAGCTGGGGCGGGACTTCTGCGGCGAGGAGCATGTTTGGTTTTCTTTCTTTGCGGGCGGCGTGATCTTCTTAGCAGTTGCGGGGGCGGCTTTCTTCTTGGTTGGAGAGAAACATTGTATCTTGAGGTCGGCTCATTCCCCCTCACTTGTGTCGCCTCTCTTGGCGTAAGCTCTCTTACGTGCGCCCGAGAGATTTGCTCAACATCCTCTTGTTAACATGGAATGCTTTCCCATGTCTAAGAGGGACTCCTTTCACCTACATCAGTCGGCCAATCACTAGGCCATATCCTGAGGATCCTCCAAATGTGCCATCTTCCTTGAAGGATTTGTTCCCCACGTTAAGCGAGTGCTGTGAGACAAACTCAGCCCGATTTATCTTCTTTTTCTGCGATGATTGCAGCCATTACAATCAACTTTGCCTTTGTGATTGGTCAAAGCCGCCAAATTGATGTCGATACATTTGGCAACTATGTCCAACGACTTGTGATAATCCTCCTTGGCCATCTCTTGTTTCTTTGTATACACTATTTTATCGGCAAAGTCGGGCTTGGCTATTTCTTTCCAAGCATCGGCCAGGTTTACATCGGCCGTTAATCTCGATGCTCCTTCGCCGGTAGTGAGCAATGTTCGCCAAATCCTTGGCGAGAGATAGTCACCGCTTTAGTGAACAGATGACTTTATTCCTTCATCGTGAATCTCGGCATTCACGTAGAATTGTGCGACCTCCTCCACATATGTCATCGGTATTCTAACGTCGAAAACGGTTTTGAATCGGGCGTTTCTAACTTTTCAGCGATTTTCTTCACTAGGGTGTCGTCGGACCCTGCTTCACTATTCCGTCGAAATCCACCGTAGAGGTGTGGATTTGCTTTCCTAACTTGGTAAAGTCATAAGTTGGTGCCATTTTTCAGAATTATATCGAAGAAAAACTCGAAATTGATTTGAAGATAGATAGGGTTTCGAGAGAATTTTTGCCTTTGCTTTTGAGAGAAAGAAATGAACAGTTTTAGAAGTGTGAGAGAGAAACGGGCGAAAATGGTTTAAATATGGTTTATGAAAGGGCGTGCGGGTGGTTTTTGAAATGTGATCGAAATCAACGGCTTAGATTTTGCACGCCTATTTAGCATTTAATGTCTCGTATTTAATGCGGCGAATTTATATCCAATCATAAGCTTGGTGTGCGGCTTTATGTCTGTACACATCATCATTATCTTTGATGTATTTCTTAAAACATTCCCGCTTAGTCAAAACGATTTGCGTTTTTGTCACTTTGCTTATAAGTGACTCGAAATTATTCTTTAGGCGATTTAACTCTACTTCTCACGAGTTCTCTTAGTGACTCACTATCACCGACTCGGTGTAGCTGTCTTTCCGATACAAACCGATTCTTGGTGATTTTACGTGTTCACTCTTTTTCACCTCCTTTTCTGTTCCATTTCTTTTCTTTGATTCTTCTCCGTGTCACTCGAGTTCAATTAACCCCAACTCATGTTTGAGTTCTTCAAATCTTGACTCACATAATGGTTTTGTGAAGATGTCGGCTAGTTGTTTATCGGTTGAGATATATTCCAGGATGATGTCCTTCTTTTTCAACATGATCTCTTATGAAGTGATATCGACATCAATGTGCTTTGTTCTTGAATGCAACACGGGATTTTGAGTGATTGCAATTGCACTTGTGTTATCACACATGATTGGAATTTCTTTTCCTCAACTTCATAGTCTCTCACTTTGTCTCATCCATAGGACTTGGGCAACACCGCCTTGCATATGTATTCTGCGCTTCACCGTAGAGGTGGCTATTGAATTTTGTTTCTTGCTAAACCAGGAAATTAGCTTTGTTTCCTAGCATTTGACATGTGCACGAAGTGCTCTTCCTGTCCACTCTGCATCCAAAGATAGTCGAGAATCAAATAGCCAATTAGCTTGAATCCTCCTTCCTTTGGATACCATAGGCCTACTTCTTGGCTTCCTTTCAAGTATCTTAGTATTCTCTTAGCCTTTGTCATATGGCTCTCTTTTGGAGCGATTGAAATCTTGCACATACACCTACAAGCAAAGGTGATGTCCGCCCTTCTTTGTGAGATAGAAGCGATGATCCATAAGTGCTCGTATCTTGTTTGATCTACAGCTTGCCATCCGCATCCATGTCCATTTTGACTGATGTGTTCATTGGTATTTTTACGAAGACTTCTCCTCCATACCAAACTTCTTCATTAAATCTCGGTGTATTTTGTTTGACTTATGAAGGTTCCATCCTTCACTTTGTTTCACTTGGAGTCCAAGGAAGAATGTGAACTCTCCCATCATGCTCATTTCAAATTTACTTTGCATGAGGTTTGAAAACTTTTCACACACTCTTTGTTTGTGGAACCAAAAATGATGTCATCCACATATATTTGAACAAGCAATATACTCTTTTTGTCTTGAATTACGAAAAGTGTTCTATCTACTTTTCCTTTTGTGAATCCATTTTCGGTTAGGAATTGTGACAAAGTATCATACCATGCTCGGGTGCTGTTTCAATCCATATAGAGCTTTCTTGAGTTTGTATACCTTATCTCCAAGAGTCTTACGCTCAAATCCTGGAGGTTGTTCAACATACACTTCTTCTTCCAATAAGCCATTCAGGAATGCACTTTTTACATCCATCTGATATACAATGAAATCCTTGTGAGCTGCATAGGCAAGAAACATCCTTATAGCTTCCAATCTTGCTACAGGGGCAAATGTTTCATCAAAATCTATCCCTTCTTCTTGGCAATATCCTTTGGCTACTAATCTTGCTTTGTTTCTTACCACGGATCCTTCCTCGTTCATCTTATTTTTGAACACCCATTTGGTGCCAATAACATTTTGATGTATGGGTCTTTGCACTAATTCTCATACTTTATTTCTTTCAAACTGATTGACTCTTCTTGCATAGCTTGAATCCAATGTGTGTCGTCCAATGCTTGTGACACGTCTTTGGGCTCTATTTGCGAGATGAAGCATGTGAACATGGCTTCTTGTTGAGTTACGGATCTTGTTTTGACACCTTCTCTTATATCTCCAATGACAAGTTACGGTGGATGATCTCTCGGCCATCTTACATCATGTTGGAGTAAGTTAGCTGGATTCGATCGACTTGCGGTACGTGTTCTTTCTGGGTCGACTCTCTCGTAGTCACTTAGCCAAATTTTCCAAATTTGTTTTTGAGATTCACTATCTCATCTTCTTCGAATTGATAATTCCCGCTTGAACTTGAAAGATAGGGACTCTTACGTATGGTTGGATGATTCAAATTATCGGTGACTCTTCAATGTCTTCTCCATTTACATTTGGCTCATCGAATACTACATGAATGGATTATTCAGAACCATAGTTCTTTTGTTGAGTATCCTGTAGGCTTTGCTTTCACCGAGTATCCTAAGAAGATACCTTCATCGACTTTAGCATCAAAAGCCTTTAGGTTGTCTTTGCCATTGTTGTGGATGAAGCATTTACATCCAAATATTCTCAAATATGCAACATTTGGTTTTCTTCCAGATCCGGATCTCGTAGGGAGTCTTTGTCACCGTGTCTATTTATCATACATCTGTTTTGGGTGTAGCAAGTGTGTTGATTGCTTGACCCAAAATCTTTTTGGTAACCCCTGCTTGACTAACATGGTCCTTCTCGCTTCTTTGAGGGTTACTGTTCCTTCTTTCTCGCAACTCCATTCTGTGTGGAGTTCTTGCTTTGATAGTTCATGACCAATACCATTCTCAATACAATGCGAGTTATTATTCCATTGACAAACTCGGTTCCTCTATCGATCTTATTTTGATAATGGTTTGACTTTTCTCGTTTTGAATCCTCTTCATCACCGTGGTAGTTTTTGTAGAGTTTCTTTCTTCTTACACATGAATTTGTCCATGTATATCTTGAGTAGTCATCTACTACCACCAAGGTGTATTTTTTTCCACTTATCTTTGGCTGGTTCCACTTGGGCCAAATAGATCCATATGAAGCGGATGCAATATTCTCGTTGAGGATGGGCATGTCTTTTCTTTGAATGACGACTTGATTTGTTTTCCTTCGACATGCGTCACATATACTCTCTTTCTTGTAAACGAGTGCGGAAGTCCTTCTACAAGGTTACTTACGGCAAGCTTGTTGATCGTTTTGAAATTCAGGGTGACTCGGCTTTTTGTGCCACAAATGAACTTGATTCAATTTGTGCTCTTTGCTAGTAAACAGTCTTTGGGTGTTGCGTTGACCAATCCACTACATACATATTTTTAATCTACATCCTTGCGACAACTTCATTTGATTCAATATCTTTGATTTGGCATATACCCATGTTGAATTCTACATTGTAGCCCTTGTCACGAGTTGGTGATGCTCGATAAGTTGAAGTTGAGTCCTTCAACATATGCAACATCTGTGATTTCTAATCCATTCCTCTTGATGGATCCAATGCCTCTTATTTCGCCAGGAGCTTCATTTCCTCCAAATATGACTTTTGCTCCTTTAACTTCCTTGAATTTTGACAGATTTTTCTTATTTCTGTCATATGTCCGGGCATGACCACTATCCATGTACCAGGTTCCTTGGCACTCAAATTCCTTGAACCCGCAATCAAGGAAATTAAGTTTTAGGTACCCATACTTGTGCAGGTCTGAGGGGTTAAATTGTAAGATGATCCAACCAACCTATAGCCAAATGATTTGACTCTAAGGGGTTGCCATCTATCGATGCCATAATCATAATTAATCCTGGCAAATTGCTTGGGGATTGTAGGTTCATACAATTGTCTCTTTTGTCTGTATGCTGCATATGTGTTTTAGCAATTGCCTTCCTTGGGTAATTGTGGTGTCTTTGAGTGTAGTGCCTAGGTGCATATGTGTCTTTGATGAAAGCTCTTATGCTTTTGGAATGGCCTTTCTTTGAGTTCTAGGCCTTTGCCATTTGGGCTTATATTCCATAAGTCTATCTTTGATAGTTCACATTATTCCAATCAACTTGGCTTGGATATTTTCTACCATTCCCATCATATGTATTTCTTTTATGGGTTTTTAAGGGTTTTTGGTAGCTCTGCTTCCTTTTTGCGAGTAATTTTTGTTTGGAGTTTCTTTGAGGAACTCGATGAATCTCTTCTCGGATGTCCTTTCAGGCGCACTCAATGGCTGTTTTTTCCTTTTCCTTTATAACCAAGGCCGGTTTGCTTGTTATTGTGCTTTGGAGTGAATGTGTGTGCAACATTTATAGTTTTGGATTTTTCGGACTCTTCATGGCTTGAAGATCCTTTTTCCAAAATTACTTTTGATATTTGACGTAGCCCGGAGGAATTAAATCTAAGCTGTCTTGTCTCCACATTCTCTTTGACTCATAATAAGATCATCCAATGATTTAGATGCCTTAGTGAATGAGGCAATGACATTCTTGAGGTCATTCTCCCTCTTTTCTATAGCAGTAATCTCTGCTATTAATTTAGCATTTTCAGCCTTTAAACTTTCATTCTCATCAGCTATTTGACTTAGAGTACTCGGCTCCTCGATCGACTTTGAGTTTGACTTTTGAGTAGTAAATTTTTTCTCGTTCAATAGTGTGTGTGAGGATTTAATGTGTTCAAAATCTTTCATCATTTTGCCTAATGAATCATAAAGATCGGTGGGTGATGAAGTGTGTGTGTCACGATCACTATCACTAGAGTCGAGTTTGATGAGTTAGAGTGTACCTCATCTTCTTGGTCGGGTTGATCTTGTTCCTTGGCCATCAAGCGGATCGGGCTTCTTCTTCGTCACTTGAGTAGTCGGCTTCTTTGCTCTCGAATCACCGTCTCTTTTGACTTGGCTGTTTTTAGCATCTCTGCGAGCCATCATTGCCTTTTTCTTTTCTTGTCTTCTTTCTCTCAAGACCTTTCTTTCTTCTTCATCCCTGTATTTGTTGACTACGGGGATATGGACAATCAATGGCATAGTGACCTGGTTGTCTGCGGTTCAGATAGATATTCAACCTTTTGATCAGCTCTTTCCATTCTTGGATTGTCGACCCTTTGATACTCAACTTTTTGATGATTTGTTCTCTTGGTTGGCCTGTCTTCCCTTGATTTGGAGGGAGGTAGTGTCTTTTGGAAGATTCACCCTTTCCTCTCTTGTAGTTCTTATTGAAGAACTTGTTGAACCTCTTAACCATCGGCTATTTCTTCGGTCAATGACTTCTTTGACCTCGGCTCTCTTCCCATCTTTGACAATTAGAGCAGTTTGTTTTGGGTACATCTATCTCTTCCTGGTCTTTTCTTCTCGGCTCAAACTCGTAGGCTTTGAGGTCCGAGAATAATTCATGGTTGGATGTCTTTGATAGGTCCATGGAATGTCTCGGTGCCATGACCTTCATTTCCCATTCAAATTGAAAGACTTTTTAGGATCTTCATACACATTTCCTTTTGTGTATATTCCTTTCAAGTGCGAGACGACTCATTTGTGATTTACGTGAATCGAGCATCCAGTTGATCCAGGTTTTCTCCAGAGATCATTTTGAAGTTCTCAAATTTACTGTACGACCACCGATAATTTGTTTTCTTTGATTTGCTCACGAGCCTTCACAAATCAATGTCGGCTTGTCCCAGATTTTTATTTAGTTTTGCATGATTTGACTTTATTGAACATGGCTTTGTCCAAGGTTTTGTAAAGGATGTCCTTGGCTACATTGTCCGAGTTGTATCTTTTACTGTCATCATTTGTCCACTCGGTTCTTGGTTTTCAACCATGGTAGTGCAGGGAGCAACATCTTCTTCTCCTTCTTCACCGCAACTCTTCGCAAATGTGTTTTGTTTACCTTTAAGATTTGCGAGAGGCCCATCTTCTATCACTATCCACATCTCATCATGTAATCTTTGATAGATGAGCTGCATACTGAATTTTCCAATCATCAAATTCTTCAATAGTGAACATAGGGATGCGTGTCAAATTTGCTTCCATGATAATAACTTTTAATGATAAAAAGAGTTTCGAGAGTTTAAGTACTAAAGCGGACTTTGAAAAGTTTGGAGATCTAGTTCGAGAACCGGTGCGGAGGGTTCAATGAACCAACCGCTCCGATACCACTTGTAGGTCCCAAGGGGTGTAAGTGTAAGGTTTAGAAGGGGTTGAATAAACCTTACAAATTTTCGATTTAGTCCTTTTAAATATACGAGTTGATACTACGATTGTGTCCTTGATGGACAAATAACTTAGCTACTCGATAGAGTTAATCTCTCAGCAGACTCAATCGAGTTGTTGATGGAGTAACTCAATTGTTGTTGCTCTAAATTAACTCAATCAAGGGCTTTGTTTTTATTGGAAGACTTAACACCCTTAAGTAAGAGTTTAGTGCTTGGTTTAGTACTTATAAATTATCAAGTGAATAGCAAATTTATCATCGGATATAAACGGTTAAGATGCGAGGAATTAAAGTCTTTGAAATGTAAATGACACAATGAAATTTTTATAGAGGTTCGAAGATGGGGTAATTCTTCTACTCCTCTCTTCTCCAACTCCTGGAGAATCCACTAGGTAATGATCGGTTTACAAAGTGGTAGCATCCCGGATACAAGTCTTGATCACACAAATGGTGACTTGATCCTTTGGGACTCGATCGAGACGCCTTGATCACTCACCGGCTTCTCTTACGACTCGGCTTCTTCACGGGCAACTGCCTTGCTACTCTGACTCACTTGCTCAAGCTCTTTGGATTTGATCACGAAGCCCTCCAAAAGCTTAAGACTTGGTTCGACCTTGAACCTTCCTACAATCCTTCGTGGAATGTAGACCCTTTTCTTCAAAAGTTTCCTCTTCAACTGATTGAAGTTATCTTTCCTTCGAGGTGAGTGTTGGATTGATGTGCTTCGTAATGTAGGCTTGAGGATTAATCTTGAATGATTTGAGAGTATTTACGTTACAATTTGATTGATTTCTTGAATGTTCGTGGTTCGAGTTAACCTTCTCTCGAGTCATTCCTCGGCCTTTTATAGTGATTTTTCAAAAATTTGCCCGTTGAAGAGATAGGCTTATTTTTGAAAGTCACTTGCGATCGTTGGCTTGTCTTGTTGCGATCCTTGGAATTGCCATTTCCTCGTATGAATTGTTCTTTCACCTTTTGAGTTCGACACGGTGTTGTGCTTCCCATTGGTTCATTCCTTTTGCACGCTTCCTCGGGGTGAGCACTCCGAGAAAGGTGGTATGGAGATATTACTTGTTTAAGTAAATCTTTTGATTTACGTACAACGGATCTTTTCTGATTATCTCGACTTGACTGCATTTCCTTGCTCTCCCCCAGGTGACTTAGAGTCGACTTTCAATCATGGATGACTCTTGTCACTTCAACTTGAGACTTGGCTTTTCTTGAGTTGACTTGATGATACTCCACTCACCGTATCTCACCGCTTCTTCATTAGAGTTCCCGTCTACTCTTCTTTGCCATACTCAAATTGTCTCTCACGCAGTGATCTACCTTCCGTCTTGATTGTCTTCTTGCATGTTAGGGCGTAGGCGACTTAACTCGGTTTGGCGGCTCTAATTGTTACAATGCATTTTACTGACAAGAATTGGGGTGCCAACTTTCTATTCTAAGTTTTACATGGCATTCATCAAAATCTAAACAATAAAATTCCTAACGGTCTACATTCCACGGAGGATTGTAGGAAGGTTCAAGTCGAACCGGTCTCGGGTTTTGGAGGGCTTCGTGATCAAATCCAAGAAGCTTGAGCAAGTAAGTTGTGTAGTAGCAAGACAATTTTGCCCTGTGAAGAAGAAGCTCGAGTCGTCGAGAAGCCAACGAGTGACCAAGGCATCTCGGATGACTCCCAAAGGATCAAGTCACCGTGTGATCAAGACTTTGTATCGGACCGTTAATCACTCGTATATTGATCAATACTTAGTGGATTCCTCCGGGAGTTGGAAAAGAGAGGAGTAGAAGAATTACCCCATCTTGAACCTCTATAAAAACCTATTGTATCATTTACATTTCAAAGACTTTAATTTACGCATCTTATTTTTATATCTGGCGATAAATTTGCAATCCGATTGATAATCAACTAAGTGCTAAAACTGAGTATTAAAACAAACTTAACCTAATTCAAGGGTGTTAAGTCTTCCGTTGAAAACAAATCACAGTCGAGTTAAGTCTTTAGTCAAAACAACTGAGTTATTCTATCAACGTTCGATCAAGTCTGTTGAGTGACTAACTCTGGCGATTAACTAACTTAGCCGTCCATCAAGACACAAACAAAAGTATTAACTCTGAATATTTAAAAGGACTAAATCGAAACATTGGTAAGGTTTATTCAACCCCCCCTTTCTGAACCTTACACTCACACCCCTTGGGACCTACAATCTTAAGAAAATCCAAAAGAGTATTAAAAATGTATAATTTGCATCTTACTCAATTTAAACAATTTATATTTACTTCGACTTGTGTATATGTTATAACATATGGTTAAAGATATTGAAACCTAGTTTAATTTGGAATTGATTTTATAAGAAATTTAAAGTATTCTTAGTATTATGATTAAAAAATAACATATTTTCAATTTTTGAAAACGAAATTTTGTATAAATGAACATTTATCATATAATTAAAAAAATAAATATTTAAAAATTAACAAAATACATAATTACCCTTAAAATAACGATGCCAAATGAATCTGTTTTTAAAATCAAATATTTTGATAAACCATGCATGGATTTTTTTACATGGTATAAAATATATTAATACAGGGGCTTAGCCAGCCCGGCTGGTTACCCTTAGCTCAAAATTTTTCCCACTAGCTCAACTATTTTTTTCCCTTAAAAAACACATATAAATTTTTTGTTCATTTTTTTCATAGAAAATATGGGACAAAAAATAATTTGAAGTCTTGTGGTAGGGGTGGCCCCTATCTACGCCCCTGTATTAATACATATAGATATATAGATAAACATATAGATATAAATATAAATATAAATTTTATCCATGTATTTAGTTTAGAGAGATAAGTGATACATTTGTTAGTTCAAGGATGTATTGACACCATAAATAAATAAAGAGAATAATGTATTTTTCTGTACAACTTTTTAGCATCAAAACACCTATTTTTCTTTAAAAAAAATTATTTTCTCTTTTAATTTTTTTTTAACCTTGAAATGATCTTTTTTCTTTCCCCTTCTATATTATAAATTCTTAGAACTACACAAAAAAACATAGATTCTTACTTTTACATAGTGATGAACCTTAAATGGTTAATTTTTTTCATGTGAAGTCCTAATATGTACTTACGAGATATAGTTAGAAAGCTCTCGAGATCTAATTTAATATAAAAGTATTATTATTTCAAAATTTAAAATATTTTAAGAGTTATAAATAAAATAAATACTTTCAAAGTGTGGAATATAAAAGGTCATTTGTATTATAATTGAACAAACAAAAAACTAAAAAAATATAAAATTAACTAGTTGCCCTTAGAATTTACTATGTCAAAAGGATAAGATAAGTATAGATAATAGATATAGCCTTGGAAGCTTGTATATTCAAATCCAGATTCCCCTAATAATTAAGTTCTTTTAAATATATATTCTTTTAAGTGAATACATTCAATCAATATGATAATATAAACTTAAATTTGAACTACAAGAAGTAAACATATTGAAAAGAATATGAAAGGATTTATACTAAAAAAAAGAATAGAAAATTAATTAAAAATAAAAATAAACCTTGATCAAGGATTTACTTTTAAAATTAATGGGAAAAATCTTAAAAATTATTTTTAACATAGAGGTATGAAAGACTATAGGACATAAGAAAAATATTTTTTTTATTCTTATTATATATTTTGTATTATTTATTTTATTAGGCTTGAAATGCACTCAAAAAAGTTGAATGTAGAAGAAGAAGATGAATAAAGACTAAAGAATGTTGTTACGAATAACAACTATTACTTATTTTATATCCACATCATAAACAATAATTTTACATGATTATCTAAAAATAATATAATTCTTGTCTCTCCATCATGGATTTCTTTTTTAATATTATAAGTAAATATATTGTATAAAATATATATAACCAATAATAAGAACTATAATGACAAACCAAATGTATATAGAGTAAGAAAGAATTAGATGTGTATGAAACTTAGAATGAACATTAAAATAATATATGTAATAATTTCAAATTTAAACTTTGATGTCACTTAAAAATTGCATTCTTAAACTATTATTAGATGTCAATACCATTATTTATGATGGCATTATTTATAATAAATCTAAGTACCAAAGAATTTAAATTAACAAAATAAAATATACTGTGAAATTTTTGAACAAAATAAAAGATTTGATAGAGTCTAAAAGAACTTCAAGTGAAGTGTTACTATTTCAGTATTTTTATTAAAATTGGATATATCTTAAAATATTTATTAATTTTAATAATGATCTAACATTCATGATGAGAACAAAAAGTTTCCTTACAAATTACTATGTTCATGATGTATAGTAATTTAAGAGGTTATTTGCACTATTAGGTTTTGAATTTTGACAATTATATTCCTTTACTTGAAAAAAAAAATCCATAAAAGAATTATTTAATAATCAATACACAATATTGGTTTATATTTGAAAAAAAATAATTTTCTAAAAACTAATTGGTAGTTATATATATGTTTTTAAAGAGACTATAAATTTTGTAGTCTCTATATAAAATAAACTTTATAGTTATACACCATTTATAAATATATAGTTTTCAATTTTTTATATAAAATGCATTGTCAAATATATATATATATATATATATATATATAAATGCAAGTGTAATTTTTAATAAGAATTTATATTTCGATCATTGTCTCTAATTTTCTGATAAGTAGAAACAAAAATGAAAGTTATGTTTTTATTAATTATGAGTATTTATTAAAATACAGGATACTACTAAACACTTGAGGAAAAAAAATGGTATAAAAAATTATTCCATTAGTTTTATATAATTTATTTTACAATGATGGATATAGCATTTACCTTCCACATTCCACTTTAGATTAAATTTTACTTATTTTCTCAGGATATATGCTTTTGATTAAATAACTATTACAATTATGATAATATAAACTTAAAATTTAATAATGAAAGATATCAAAAAACTTGTATATATATCCTTGAAATTAATGAGACTAGGCTTTGGTTTGGAGTTTTAAGAAAGTTGTTTGCTAAAAATATTTTGGTTCATACAATTGCAAGTGTACAATGTAGTTTATAGAATAATGGCAAACAAGGTCATATTCCTCAAGGATTGATATTCGAAACACTTAGGCTATAATAACATCGCATTCCAATTTTATTGAAAGCATCAATATCAAGTTATTTTAACTAAAAATCGAAACTAAAAGAAAATAAAAGAAATAAATTCTGAACCCCACAAGTATATTCACCATCTGTAGGAGCAATCTTAGGCATATAATCTCAACATGTTTCTTCAATATTAAATGTGAATAAAGTTTTAAAAACCAATTCATGCAATTCTATGGGTTCAACTCCTAAAATAGTTTATTCCCCCTCCCGAGTGGCGCATAAACAATAGATTAATAATAAGTGAGGTCTCCTGATCCATCACAACTATTATTAACTCCCAAAAGATCTTTGAATTGAAGTATTCCCCACAAATAGAAGTAGTCTCCCGATACATTACCCTATTTATGTTTGAATTCGATTTTCGACTTACTAGAATTCACCTCCCGAATTATGGACTAGAAGTATGACATACAAATTATTGATCAGATAAAAAGCAATTAAGAATAAGCACTCGAATTCATAAAATAGAAAACATGAATTAATTAAGAAAATAAATAATTATATATAACATGAATCAACAGTTTCGATTATGCCCCTAAGATCTGAAAAGATATGCCAAACATTGATTACAAACTCATAGACAAATTCGAATCAACATTAAGACATCGTTTAAGCATAGACAAGACATCCTCTGTTTTTGCCCTTCTTCACACGGTTGTGTGGTTTCACACCGGCATTTCCACACGACCGTGTGACACAACACGGTCCGACTGTGTGAAGTATTTTTGTCTACTTTTTTCGTCGTTTTGATTTTTGCTTTGCATTCGTCAATCTTGGTCGGGCATTCCAACTGATATTTCTGCATTTTAAGCTCCGTTTCCTGCAAGAGTTACAAGAATACGCAGCATGCCCTTTTAAGGAAACCAAGTAAAAACATAGTAAATGTGCAAATGCACCAAATATATATCATTTTAAGCCCCAAAATGCACGTATATTTTACACACATCAAAAGTAAATAAGGAGAACAAGAGAATATTTTATTTATTTTTAATATATTTCTTGTCTGTTTTTAATTAAGACCTATCTACATTATTGTCTCTGATTTTCTGATAAGTAGAAACAGAAAACAAAATTATGTTTTCTATTAAAAAGAATGTCAATGCAGGTCTAGAAAATATTTTAAAATATAAAAGAAGAAGTTAAAATAAATTTTACCTCTTAAGTGTTAATTTCAAGATTATTATTCTTTTTTAGTGTATATTGTAATTTCAGTTTTCACTATTCTTAATTATATAGTATATTGTTAAATATTCTATATTTAAGTTAATGATAGTAGAATTTGTTTAAGCAAAATAAAAAATAAAACAAAAAAAGAAAGAATTTAAAAAAGAAATTAGAGTTTAAAAAAGTATATATGTTGTAATATTTATAAGGAACTTAAATAAAAATAAAATATAATAATTTCTATTTAATATGGATCGTTACAACAACACTAGTTGGGTTCACTTCAAACTATTAACTTTTACAAAATCATTGAAGTTCAGACACAAAAATATAATATTTTAATTGATGTGATTTCAATACTAAAAATTTAATTATTCTTTGATATTCTTATTTTAAAACATGACTCTTTAATGAAATTTCAGATTATTTTCATATATTAGATTAGAGTCTTTTATTTTGACATACAATTTTTTTTGGGAATAACTCAAATGAGATGAACACTTTTTTAACATCCCATTTTCAAAATCGCCAAATAAAATACGATTTATAAAGGAAAATGTGATTTGAGGTAAAATGCGTTTTCTAAGTATTCTAAAGGAACATTTGCCAACTAAGAAACAATATAAAAAATATTAAATCACAATTCGAAAAATTATTCCATAAACCAATTTCAGTTCTAAAACATCTATTTAAGAGGTAAAATTGAAATTGGCTATATATTAAAATATTTATTAATTTTAATACTGATCTAACATTCATGATAAGAACAAAAAGTTTTCTTACTAATTACTATGTTCATTATGTATAGTAAATCCTAGAATAACAAAGCAAAGAACTGGATTAAAAGATCAAGAAGAATAATGGATGAAAGGATTACTGATGGTTTCAGTTAATATCCCTTTTTATTAGCAGATTAATCAAACCAAAGTTAAACGTATTCTTCTCTATAGACCAATCACAACAGTAATTTACCCTCTCTCTCTCGAAATGTATGTAAAAGTGTTGATTGGAATATCTATGCTAGAATCTCTACCCAACATGAGATATCCAACTCCCAAAAGATCAAAAGATTTAAAGGCCTCACGAATATTCACAGACTTCTCAATCATTCAAGCTATTCATGTAAATACTCGTAGATATAATATTGAAACTCATCTATTCGAATTATGAATCAATATATCAAAACAAGTTAAACCAATAGCTTTTTGATAAAACCAGAATTAAAGCAAAGTACTTGAATAGATTTGGAAAACATTAACTTTGACTGCAATGAATCATCAAACAAAAGTATCCATTAACCCACTCACAAACCCGGGAATCACAAAGTGTTTAGCCAGACATAGAAAAGAAATAATTCATAGACAAATTATTAAAGTTCATGTCCAAACTAATTGAAAATAATGATACTATGGAATGAGTGAACTCGGGGATGATGACGATCTCTCGATATATCTTCAATACTCAAAGGTGTGGTTGCGGTCTTGATCGATCTCTCCGAATCTCCGGTGGAAAACTGCTCTTTTCTCTGGTTTCTAGGGTAAAATTCAGCGTCTCCCTGTTTGTGGCCGCCCCGTGTCTATTTGTACTTCGTTTGGGTCGAAACCTAGTTGAAAACGAATCAAACTCTGTTTTTCCCGCAGAGTAGCACGGACCATGCTATATGGCATGCCCAGCCCGTGCTGGGTGCTGCATGGATTAGGAAGAATTCTGCAAGAGGCACGGGCCGTGCCATAGGCTGCCCGTGCTGGTAGCCAAACTTTAGAGTCTTCACTTATAGGTTGAGCACGGGCCGTGCTAGGGAGCACTCCCTGCCCGTGCTCACCTGTAGCAACTATCACTTTGCCTTTTTCTTCCATTTTTCGCCCAGTTCGTCTGATTTCTTCTCGATTCGACTATAAACTTCGTACTTCAAGTCAAGCATTGACGATTGCAATGCTCCGAATTGTTGCCAAAATGCTACAATTATCAATAAATTCCTACAAAACGAGCAAAACGTAATCCTTTTCCACAAAACAGGAAAAAAACCCTATTCACTCTTATAATGCATGCATATCACCACATTCTAGCTAAGATCAAGCCCAAAATACATGCAAAATACATGTCAATAACCCTCGTATTCCGTTCCACTCCTCAGACAAATGGCTTTACACTGCTCTATTGGATTAACCTCAGTGTTGCTCGGAATTGGCCTTTCTGATGCTGCCCATCAATAATTGTAGCTAATTGGCCAATTTGGGTTTCAAGATTTTTCATTTGGGACCCCATAATGCTGGCCAATTGTGTGACATGGTTTTCGATTTTATCCATATTCGCCTCATCCTTATTGAATCTGTTCCTCGTCTCACTTATAAACGAGGTGAAAATATCCTCCATAGTTGGCTTAGGCTCTGCAGTAATGACACTGTTTGTCACATTAAACCCTGGTGGTGGTTGCATCATGTTCTTTGTGTTTGCGTAGGAGAAGTTCTCGTGGTTCCTCAAACCCAGATGGTAATGGGTAGGAGCTTGATTATTCCGGAAATTGTTGAAATTCCGGTTATTAACATAATTTACTTCCTCTATCAGATCTAGAGGAACTCCCCCATTACTTGCACCCGCGCTTCCCTCATTTGCCTTTGTCAAGGCACTCAATTGGTTTGTCAATACGGCCATCTGGGCTGTAAACTCTTTAATTGGGTCCGAATCAAAAACTTCGGCTACCTTTTTCACATTAGTCCTCTCGGAGGGCCACTTATAGCTATTCATGGCCATCTCCTCCAACAAGTTTAGCGCATCCTCCGGAAAATGATCTAGTCTGCCCCATCAACCCATTGTAAAAGAAGCAGAGTTGTTGATCTTCAAGAAATCCGTGATGCGGGCACGTCCTCAACAGATCCCGAAATCTCTCCCAGGCCTTATACAAAGGCTCATAATCGAGCTGCCTGAACTGAGTGATTTCACTTTTGAGCTGTAGTGTCTTGCTTGGTGGGAAGTATTTAAACAAAAACCTCTGACTCAGCTCATCCTAGTTGTTTACACTCCCCTGAGTTAAGGTGCCTAGCTAGCCTTATCCCTTAAAGAGAAAGGGAATAGGCAAAGATTTATATCAGTCACCCCATTCATCTTGATAGTATTGCAATTCTTTATGAAGTTCGCAAGATGAGAGTTGGGATCCTCATACGGGAAACCCCCAAACTGATTCTGCTGCACCATCGAGATCAATGCTGGCTTCAGCTCAAAGTTATTCGCATTGATTGGGACATTGCCAATTCCACCATAGTTGTGATTGGTCTCTGGGCGAAAGTAATCGCGAATCGCTTGCTGCTGGAGCCACCGGAACCTCTGGTATTGGTAACTCGACATTGACCCTGTTGGCCCGATTGTTACCTCCATTATCGACCCCGTTATTGCCTTTGTTGTTATCTTCTACGTCTGCCATAGTCTGTCCTTGCTTTCTTTCTGCCTGTTTAGTAGCTGCACTATTTCGCCTAGCAAAACCCTCAACCTCCGGTATGAATGGTGCTAATTCTCCTTGCTTCGAGCGAGTGTTCATGCACTACCTGAACCAACTAAATAAAACAAGTCGAACACAGTAGAAGTAAAATTAAACAATAGAATAAAGAAAGAAAAATGTCTAAATTAAAAATAATTCTATTTATTGCAATATTAGTAATAAAAATTTAATTAGTCCCCGGCAATGGCGCCAAAAACTTGTTCGCCTTATTTTTAGCTTCACAGCAAGTGTACAGTGCAGTTTATAGAATAGGGTTAGCAAGGTCGAATCCACAGGGACTAATACATTATTGTACTACGTACTGGATTGTAATAGCCTTATTTTTATCTAGACGATCGAAAGTTGATGGATTGGTTTTGTAAAACTAAGACGAGAATTTATCTTAAAATAAACAGAGTAAAGAGTGATTGAAAGATCAGAAGATGAATGGATTCCTGGGTTATGGTTTCAGTTAATATCCCCTTTTATTATCAGAATAATTAAACCAAAGTTATATGTATTCTTCCCTGTAGAACAATCACATAAGTAATTTACCCTCTCTCTCGAGATGCATGTAAAAGCGTTGATTGGAATATATATGCTAGCATCTCTACTCAACATGAGATATCCAACTCTCAAAAGCACAAAAGATTAAATATCCTCACAAATATTCACAGACTTTTAAATCATGCAAATATTCATGTCAAGTACTCACAGATCTAGTATTGAAACTCATCTGTTCGAATTATGAATCAATACATCAAACCATGTTAAAACAAAGGCCTTTTGATAAAACAAGAATTAAAACAAAGTACTCGAATAGGGTTGGAAAACAATAACTTTTTGTAATTAATCATCAAATAAAAGTATCATTAACCTATTACCAAACCCGGGAATCACAAATTGTTTAGCCAGACATAGAAAACAAATAATTCATAGATAAATTATCCATGTTCATGTCTACTAATTGAATGATAAAAATACTATGGGATGAGTGAACTCGGGGATGATGACGATCTCTCGATCTATCTTCAATCCTCGAAGGTGTGGTTGCGGTCTTGATCGATCTCTCCAATTCTCCGGTGGAAAATTGCTCTTTTCTCTGGTTTCTAGGGCAAAAATCAGCGTGTCCCTGTTTGTGGCCGCCCCATCTCTGTTTTTACTTCGTTTGGGTCGAAACCTAGTTCACAACGAGTCAAACTCTGTTTTCCTCGCAGAGGCGCACAGGCCATGCGCTAGGGCACGCCCAGCCCGTGCTGGGTGTTGCAGGAATTGTCCAAATCACTGGATGGACCATGGGCCGTGCCAGATAGCACGACCAACCTGTGATGGTAATCCAACGTTGAGGCTTGATTTTGGGTTGAGCACGGGCTGTGCTAGGGAGCACGCCCTGCCCGTGCTCACCTGATGCAACTCGTACTCGGCCGTTTTCTTCCATTTTTCGCCCAATTCGTCTGACTTCTCCTTGATTCGACTCCAAACTTTGTCTATCATGTCAATTTTTGGCGGTTCTCGATTGCCATGCTCCAAATTGTTGCCAAAATGCTGCAATTATCCATAAATGCGTTATCCTTTTCCACAAAATAGGAATAAAGCCCTTTTTACTCATGTAATGCATGCATATCAATACATTCTAGCCATGATTAAGCCCAAAATACCAGCAAAATACATGCCAATCAAACCCCCAAACTTAAATTGTTGACAGTCCCGATCAACACTTTATAAACAAGACAACACAAATGGGGTAAAGAATAGCAACTCAAGAACACCGCATCACAATTCATGTCATCTATCCATAGACATCAAGCACAAATCAACCAAGTTTCAAATATCTAGCACGGAGCACAAGTCTATCAAAATCATTGCAAATACATCAAATCACGCCTCTCATGGATAAAATGTATACTCTACTCACTAGAATAATAAGGGACGTGTATTCGCTCAAGTCATATCAATGGTTGTAATGAAGGCTCTTTGGTTAAGGTAGGGAAATATGGATAAAGAGACTCAACTCAAGCGTATAGATTGGTAAGCACATCGGTTTTCTCAAACAGGTATTCTAATATGAATCAACTATGCTCTCCCAATCGCCTTATATTCTATCACCTCTCTATTTCTCCCTTTTTTTTCAGACAATTCATTCTTCTTTTCCTTACATCACAATTTCCAGCCTATTTTTCACTTATGGCCGACTCTCTTATTGTAGTCGTTTTTTTGTTTTTTTGTTTACTCGTTTGTGAGTATTCTCCCTTTTCCTCCTTTTCTTCTTTTATTCCCAATTACCCAACATACACACTATTTTCTAACTTCTCGATACCCTTTCATTCAACCATTTTTTCCAATCCCTTTACTCAATACTATACGCTCAAACTTAGGGTAACAAATATATCAAGTTAAGTTTTAAGGCTTGAAATGTGGCTATCAAAAATCCGACAATAGGCTCAAATTGGCTAACTAGGGAAATCAAATATCATAAGGTAGGCAAAAAGGCTTGAAAGGCTAAACAAAAAATGGCATAAAATCATTTTCATGAATGCATAAAACATGTGACTCTGACGGAGATATCAGAGTAAGTTCTAGAATTCAAATCAACACGAATGACACACTCAATCAACAAACAAGACTGCATAATATGAAAGCAGTAAAGGCTCAAAAAGCTCACAGGCATGTAAGTGTATAATTCAAAGTATAGTAACCATGATCCCAATAATCACATGCTCCATATTAATTATTCTCAACCCGGTCAACTCACGCTCAACACCCAATTCGAAATAACATAAACTGTTCAACACATGCTCTCAAGATCAACAAACACACAATAGCGGACAACTCAATCCCTAAACAACTAAGAAAGCAATAAACGTGCTAAAGTAATAAGCGTGCTAAAAAAATCAAAAACATCTATTGCAATGCATCCTACATGCTCTAAATGCAACTACATGAATGCAAAAAACACCAGACCCTTCAACAAAATTACTACCTCTCCCCCTTGAATGAAATTATAGCACATATAAGAGAAGGTAGAATTTTAAAGAAAAGTGTGGATATGACCTGGATCACTATGGGGGTGGCGGCGGAAAGTTTAAGGAAATGGGTGTATTATATAAGTTTGAAATAAAGATGAGAAGGCATAAATATAATTAGTACTATTTTTTGTTGGGGAATGGTAAAACTACCAAGTTCAGAAAATTAAAAACAAAAAACCAAATAGGAGACAGGACCTTTTAACAATGAAAATTTTGGTAGTCTAATTGAACCGTATCGAGGTATAGTCTAACTTTCTAGTAATTGAATATCAACAAGCCCTTTAAGATTATTTCACAAACCAAACCCAGAAAAGAACTGTCTGATTTTGAACAACAATATTAATTAAGACCTCTTTGAAAAACTCTCCTCATATACAACAAAAGTGATCAAAATGCTTATTCCTTAGGCCTAACCTCAATCCCTTCAACAATAAGCCCTTTTTTCCAATTAAGATGTTGAGTTTCACAAAGTTGAATTTGGACATCAAATTCATCTCCTTCAGCAATGAAAAATTCACCTAACTCAATTTCCAGCCAACCATCTGTTCTACTCAACGGAACCCGATCACTCTCAACATTTCTGGAAGGCGGCCGACGTGGCGACCTGAATCGTAAATTCGCACGTTGGGGTCTTGGTGGGACTATGTAAACAGTTCTGGTCTGGCCTTCAGACTCGATTATGCTTTCTCTAACAACGTTAACCGATGCCTTTGAGGAACATTGGAGCCCATAATGGTTCTTTGAGAGTTTAAACACAAGATATGCTGCATAATTGGTGCCAGGTGATAGCAATTTTGTTTGCAATATTACCCGGATTTCGAGCCAGCAGACACTTTGTAGTTTAGCAACCTCAGCGAATCTGTAGACAGCAGACAATATACAGAATATATTAACTTTAAGAGGTTCAGCCTAATTATAAAAATCTCCAGTTATCTTTCAAAATTATAAGTAATCCTTGCTACAAACAGTTAAACACCCTCTCAGGATGTAATTTGTAAAATAAAAACAAATATCAATGGAGTATGTGAGTTTACGATAACTGAGGCTTTTTGTAATTAGACTATATATCAGGGGTAGATTTTGCCAAGAAAGAAATATACCTAGACTCTGGTGAAAATGTCCATGTCCAGTGTATTGGAGTGTCAATCCATGCTATTTCAAGTTTTCTTGCGCACAACATATAACACTTCTTGCCGGTTGACCTACTCAATCTGAAACTCTGTTCCACAATTCAACATTTGGGTTTAAACATAGACAAATGTGAGATTAAGAAATATATTTTCTATATTCCTTTGTCCATAAAGTCGAATCAATAGCAATTTATCTTTTTTTATTTGAAACATATACTCTATGCTGCGCTATCTATTCCATATTGGAGAATGAAATGGAGGGATTCGATACATGATGCTACAAGAAGCGGAAAAACCAAGATTTTCTGTAGACAAATGAGAAAATTGTTACATACACATCAGATTACAAAAAAAACAACCAATTTTATTGGCTATTATTCAGGGGAGAAATTTTTTTATATCAGCAGCTCATTAATTAAAAATTAGGGAGAATATAAACATTTAGCTACTAGATCGGCTTTGTGATCAAGACTTTTTTCTTTTCTTTTATATATTTTTCGGCTTATTAAAAAAAGACCTCAGGTTTAGTTTAATTACAGAAAAACTCATAAAATTTTGAAAATTACAAAAAAAATCTTGAGATTTGATTTTATCTTAAATACAAGTGTCCATAGTGCTACAATAAACGTCATGAGGGCTTTATAAATATTTTTTTGCATATGAAAAATGAAAATATAAAATAGAATCAAATCTTTAAGGGATTTTTTATATTTTCCAAAATTCTTTAGTTTTTTTTTTTTTTGTAATTAGTCCCAAACATCAGGGGATTTTGTATTCCCTAAAAATTATGAAAAATTTTGATTCATTACAGAAGTAAAAAATTAACCAAACAATAATGGGATCAGCCCAGAATTTCAAAATGAAAGCAAACGTCAAAGGGATGAAACACATGAAATGAAGAGTTACATAGAAAAAAAAATGCAATTACCATTTTACCCGCATCAACAAGTAGAGGAGATTGACACAGCAGAAAATAGAGTTCTTTTTTGGTGGAACATGCCACCGGAGAATTGGACCCTGAAACGATTTCTTTATAATCAGGCGGCAGAAACCGCTCCCAAACGACGTCGGATTCAGCGGCGGGTTTGAACCCCAAAGACACGGCGGCCGCCCTGCATGCATCTTTTGGGGACGTGAATGATATGATGTTTGCTATGCAGCCCTCTGGCAACAATGAAAACGGTGTCGTTCCCGAATTCTCACCAGCCATGGTGCGCGGTCTTAAGTGAAATGACACTGGATTTATATTTTGGTTTTACAGAAGATGAAACTCTTTCTTTCTTGCCTTGAGGTTTATATTATGCTTGTCTCATTATTTGAATGAGACCATAAACTTAAGGGGTAATACTTAGTTGCTAAGTTTGTTTTAATGGTAAGTAGTGACAAATGTTTTCCTATGGAGATTGGGGAGTAATTTTTAGTGGCAAATAGCCATAGAGGGAAATATTCCAGAGACTCTTGACTTAATAGTTAAGCTGATTCCCTCAAAAAAAAAAAAAAAAATAGCTAAGCTGAGTGTTATGACGGTTTTATCATTCTTGTCACACACAATGCATATATAATATTTTTAGACTTAAATAAGACACATGAATTTAATAAAAATACATATGCATGATCAATGGCAATACGAGGCCATATTTTGCCCTAAATTGGAGTTTACACGGTTTTTTTCTTGAATTTAATTTCCATCTGACGCACCATACTTTCGTGTGATAGCTCCACCAATATATTAATAAATTTGTAATATTAATAATGAAAAATTGCATATATCAACCAATGAAATATTGTATGATCTAACGTAAGAAAATGTATGAAAAGATTATATGAATTACATTATTAAAACAGTGGGCTGGTTTTTTAGCTTTTTCGTCAAATAAAAATGATTTTTAGCCATCTTTTTTAAACACGTGTTTTTAGCCATTTTGACACGTGAAATTCCACAATTGCCCTTTAACCCTGTTTACCTCCTCTTCGAGTGAACATTGTTCCATAACTCAAAATCTAACTTGGCAAAAGCACAAAATCGGAGATCTGGAAAAATTGAACCTTCCACCGCCGTACAGTCGACTTCACAACAGGTATGTATTTCGAACTCACATATTTATTCTAATTTCATGTTTTTTGTTGAATTAGTTAGTCTATAGTTGTTTTAGGTTAGAATTTGTTGTAGATTTTGCAGAAATTCTAGGTTTTAGACAAAGTAGGCCTGGAATTGAAAAGCTTGAACTTCGTTAATGGTGGTTTGGGGGTGGAGGACGAGGGTTTCGCACTATAACCCGTCATCCACAAACTAACTGGACATTGAGTAAGTCTAACTCGATATCGAGTTAGGTGTAACTCACCATCGAGTTACACGTGGATGGTGAGTTACATGTGACTCGATATCCAATCACATACTTAATATGTAACCTGATACCGAGTTACATGTCGAGTTCCATGTATCAAGTTACATGTAACTCGCCATCCTTGTGTAACTCGATATTGAGTTAGAGCTTGACAACGACTTTTTTTGTTTTATCAGACAATTAACTTGTTCATTCTTGATGTGTTTTTGACGGTAATTGGGCATGGAGATGGGGAGCAACTCAGAACCGAAAGGGAAGTCAATTCATATTCCAAGTTCTGGCTGATATCGGATATCAGGGACGAGTTGACGACATCCGGGATTTTAGATGAGTTTAGGGATAGTCCATCTGGCACTTTTCTGGACATTGACTCAGATGCACACTACACGAGCAAGGGGATGTTGCGATTGCTCGGTAGAGAGATCACATTTGATGGATCGGAGCGAGGCGAGTTGTGGTTCCGCGTTGGTGGCGGAACCCGGTTTAGTCGACGAGTTACGTATGATGGCGGGGCTACACTTTGGCACATTGACACTTGACCCATGTTCCTCTCATCATCTCCCACCGGCAGGAAGAGTTTGCCGTCAGTATTTCGACGAGAAGTCCGTGATAGCGGTCAAGTTAATGGCGATTTTCACAGAGGACCATTTAAGAGCGCGTCCAGTTGATGATCTGAAGATCTCGTATGTGCTGTTTGTCACGATGTGCTTATTAGGATATGATTCGTGGACCTATGTCCTATTGTGGCTATGGACCTTAGTCGAGGACGTCCCGAGGTTTAGGGCATTCCCATTGGGCTCCTACGTGTAGAGTTGACAAATTTTCCAGGCCGGGATGACCCGGTGCTAGCCCGTGGGCCTAAGAAACAAATCGAGTCAGGCCAAGCTGGCCAGAAATTTCTTCGGGCCGTTATTTTGGGGATCCCAACCCAACCCATGTATTAAAAATACACTTGATTTGCTTCGAGCCAACCAAGCCGACCGGGCCAGCCTGGTGTTTCGGGCCTAATGGATCGGGCCAAATATGCCCAACTCTTTTCGGGCTTACAAAATCGCAGCCTAGCTTGGCCCTATTATCGGGTCGATAGGACTAGCCCATCGGACCAGTTTTTTTTTTGATAGCTCTACCTACATATATGGGTCTAGTTCCAAACCCATACCTACTTGTACCCTCTACAGGTATATATATTAAACATGTATCACTTTTAACACGAGCATTTCATATTGTAATTGAGTTGATTACTTATTTGTTTTTTGTTTGATAGAGTTCTGGGCATATGAGACTATTACTGCATTCACTCAGGCCCTTGCCCTGACATCTGAGTTGGAGGGCTATCCTAAGGGCAGACGGTTGAGATGCCTCAAGAGGGGCTTCGCTGCGGTGGCCTTATTTGATAGCTCCCAGGTAAATTTCATTTTTTTTAAATAATTATGTGTAATTGTGGTATTTATTCCATTTTGTTCATAATTAAGTAAATTTTTCTTGTTTTTTGACAGACGATATGTAACGACCCAAATTTTCTAAGTACAAACATTTTAACAAGCAGTGCAAATACTTAATTAGAATACAATTTTAAATAAGATAGCATGTGACTAAAAATTTGCATCCAAATAAACAAAAGTATTTTAATTCGAACCCAAACATAAGTAATCCAAAAATAAAATAGTATCTAACATTAGTTAACAAAATAAAATATTTCAAAAGTTGTATAACAAATAAAATTATTGACTTCGCATCCACCGCCTCCAATCCCCGCTCAGACTTCTCAACATGAAAAGTGTTAATAAATATGGGGTGAGCTTTCAACTCGCTCAATGGAGACACGTTTGTCAAATTTAAATACATCAATAGGCATAATCATAAACATTCAACATGTAATCTATGTTTATTTCTAACTGGCCAGTTACTTTATAGTACTGCAGGTTCACCGATGATACTTTTGATATTGGGCCTTCTTACAACCCCGACTAACTACTGCAGGTTCACCCCGAGGATGCTTTTGATCCCAAACCTTCTTACAGCCCCAGACTAATTATAGCACTGCGGGTTCACCTCGAGGATGCTTTCGATCCTGGACCTTCTTACTGCCCCTGGCTAACATGATTTCTTTTATTCCACATTGCACATAAATGAATAAACATATACGAAACATTTAAAAATGACAAACAATAAGTGAATTTAAATTTCCCCACCTCAAATAAATGCAAATGTCTGTACGGAGAATGCAATAATGCAGGAAATCCTACTCCTCATTTTATTATTTTTATAGTAAATTATAAAGTGTAATTAATAAATAATATATGATATGGGTTGATTAATAAAAGTGATCGAAAACTAAAATAAGAAGGGAGATTATAAAAACTGGATTGAAAGCTTGTTATCTGATCAAAATTCTCCACTTCATAAAGAAAATTGTGATTGGATTCCTAAGGCCCAAATTGAATAGATGAATTAAAGTAAAATAACCAAAAACCCTCAAACACAACTCCCCAACTCACGCCCCAACCCACTTTTCTTCTTCCTTTCTCTTCTTTGTTGTAATTTCTCCTTATCCACTCTACAACTCTTTCCAACAACTTAACCATTTGCTTTTCTTTCTTTATTTTTCTTTGCCTTTTTCTTTATCCATTAACCCTCATTCCCAAACTCCCCTGCAACTCCCGTAAACCAAATCTCTTTTCTATCTTTTTTTTTTCTTCTTCTTATTTCTTCTTCTTCAATCAGTCTCCAATCACCTAACTCTCCTTTCTTTCTTCCTCATCTTCTATTTTATTTTTCCTTTGTTTTAGGTCTGATTTGGGGAATTTTTTAGCGAACGGGGACATACAGGATGATGTCGTGGAAGGAGAAAAAGGAAACAAATCCTGCTGTTGGATTGACTTGGCTAGTTTCTGTATGGGAAAAAAATCATAAGAAAAGAAACATGACTCAGGGGATTCATGGCGCGATGGAAAAAAAATATATCTACGGTAAGGTTGTGTGTTTATAGGGTTAATTTCTAGAGTTTGGGATGAGTAGGATTTGTTAATGATAAGATAAAATATTAGATTTTTACTCATCTATTATGCGTAGAAGTCTATCTCTAACTGAATTTTAACAATTCTGAACTGTAAAAGGATAACGATGGAATAAAATGACTGATACTTGATAATTATCATAATTAAAATGAAAATAATTATTGAACTAATTAAACAGATAATATTAATACGATAATTAACTTAATAAAATGATAATCATATAAGTACCAAAGATGCGAATACTACCTTTGTACTTCTTGGTGGGGTTATAACTTCAAGCTCGCAAACTCCCGTATTAGTTGCTCTTGTTGCGTGAGCAAACTAGACAGCTCACCCTTATTCTTACGGCTCAAGGCATCAACTATTACATTACCTTTGTCCGGATGATAATTGATGGTGCAATCATAGTCCTTAACTAGTTCTAACCATCTCCTCTGTCTCATATTTAACTCTTTTTGAGTAAATAGATACTTTAGACTCTTGTGATCAGTGAATATCTCACATTTCCCACTTGATACGTGTAAAATATACGTTTATTTAGGAGCTTATTGTAATATCCCGTATTTTTCAATTATTATTATATAAATTATAATTTTATTTATTAGATATTAATATTTATAATTCAGTTATTTTCCTTTTACAATCCAGATTTTTATTAAACCCTATTAAGATAGAATTTTACTCGTACTATATTTAGAAAACAAAAATCAGATTTTATCTTATCATTAACAAACTCTACTTATCTTCAAACCCCATAAATCATCCTACAAATACAAATTCTTTCAATACACCCTAGTTTCATAATTTGGTGCAGAAATTTCAATTAGGGTTTAGAATTAGGTTCAATTTGGGGATTTAAATCCCTAATTTTATAATTTAGCACATACTCAATTTAAGATTTTAACCCTTAATTTTAATTAAATGGTTTTCTTCAACATAACTTAAAATTTAATCTTTTGTTATAATAAATAACATATTAAATGCAACATTAACTATAAATTATTAAATTCCATCATCAGTTTAGAAGTGTTTGATTTAATAGGTTTATTTAATTATCCTAATTCTAACGTAGGAGTTAGATTTAATAGGTTTATTTAATTATCCTAATTCTTATGTAGGAGTTAAATATATTATATTTATATTCTTAACGTAAATTTCTTAAATTCCGTCATTAATCTTCACAAATATCTTCAATATAAATTCAATCTTTTCATGAACACATTATCCAAACAATTCTCTGATTTGCAAAGTAAATTCTTTAAAACCAATTCATGTTTTATCTTTTTCATAATATACAGAAAAAAAAAGAAAAGAAAAGAAAAGGAAAAAAAAAAGATAGAGGGAAAGGTGCAGAGTGAGACATGAGTGAGAAGATATAACATTAAGAGGAAACACCATATATTTTGCATCACAGATTTTCTTCTATTTCAAGGTGGGGATATTTCTATTCAAGTATTGTTTGTCATTATTAAATACTTCATATATGTATTTTTGTTTATGTGCAATGTGACAGAGGAAATTATGTTAGCCAGGGACTGTAAGAAGGTCCGGGATAAGAAGTATCCTCGGGGTGTACCCGCAGTGCTATAAAGTAACTGGCCAGTCAGAGGAAATATTACAGAGGAAAATTACATGTTGAATATTTACGATTATGCTTATGTGTAGTATTTAATTTTGACAAGCGTGTCCCCACTGAGCGAGTCGAAAGCTCACCCCATATTTATTAACATCTTTCAGGTCAAGGAACCCGAGCGAGAATTAGAGGCGGTGGATGCAAAGTCAAAAGATTATTATTTAGTTTGAAAATTTTAGGAAAACTATATTTTTTGATGATTTTGAACTATGCGATTGCAAGTGTTTTACTTTTAGTGGACAAATAGATTTGGATATAAAGTATTTTTATTTATTTAGATGTAAAATTTTTAATTATAGACTATGTTTTATAGAAGATATTCTTTTATAGTTTTTTTTATTTAATTACTTGAATTTTTAAAAATTGGGTCGTTACAAATGGTATCAGAGCAGGTCTACGGTTCTGTAGACTTGAAAAAAAGTATCTTTTCAAATTTTTAAAGAAAATTATTTAATGGCATCCACCTCTGTCATATCTCTTCGGATTCCTCAAGGTACGCAATTTATTATGTCATGTTATTCATTTTATTCATGAAATATTTTATAATTGCATTTTATAAATTCAAGTCATCATTTTTTTTAAAAAGCATTATTGCATGTGTACTTTCAATATTAGACAAGAAATCCTCGTGTAAAAAAAATGACACTATTTTCTATGAACTTTGTTAAGACAACGAATTTCGAGGACGAAATTTTTTTAAAGTGGGATAGTATGTAATATCCCATATTTTTCAATTATTATTATATAAATTATAATTTTATTTATTAGATATTAATATTTATAATTCGATTATTATCCTTTTACAATCCAGTTATTATTAAACCCTATTAAGATAGAATTTTACTCGTATTATATTTAGAAAAAAAAAATCAGATTTTATCTTATCATTAACAAACTCTACTTATCTTCAAACCCCATAAATCATCCTAAAAATACAAATTCTTTCAATACACCCTAATTTCATAATTTGGTGCAGAAATTTCAATTAGGGTTTAGAATTAGGTTCAATTTGGGGATTTAAATCCCTAATTTTATAATTTAGCACATACTCAATTTAAGATTTTAACCCTTAATTTTAATTAAATGGTTTTCTTTAACATAACTTAAAATTTAATCTTTTGTTATAATAAATAGCATATTAAATGCAACATTAACTATAAATTATTAAATTCCATCATCAGTTTAGAAGTGTTTGATTTAATAGGTTTATTTAATTATCCTAATTCTAACGTAGGAGTTAGATTTAATAGGTTTATTTAATTATCCTAATTCTTATATAGGAGTTAAATGTATTATATTTATATTCTTAACGTAAATTTCTTAAATTCCGTCATTAATCTTCACAAACATACTGTCAATATAAATTCAATCTTTTCATCAACACATTATCCAAACAATTCTCTGATTTGCAAAGTAAATTCTTTAAAACCAATTCATGTTTTATCTTTTTCATAATATACAGAAATAAAAAAGAAAAGAAAAGAAAAGAAAAGGAAAAAAAAAAGAAGATAGAGGGAAAGGTGCAGAGTGAGACATGAGTGAGAAGATATAACATTAAGAGGAAACACCATATATTTTGCATCACAGATTTTTCTTCTATTTCAAGGTGGGGATATTTCTATTCAAGTATTGTTTGTCATTATTAAATACTTCATATATGTATTTTTGTTTATGTGCAGTGTGACAGAGGAAATTATGTTAGCCAGTGACTGTAAGAAGGTCCGGGATAAGAAGTATCCTCGGGTGTACCATGATCTATAAAGTAATCGGCCAAATCGGAGGAAATATTACGAGAGGAAAATTACATGTTGAATATTTATGATTATGCTTATGTGTAGTATTTAATTTTGACAAGCGTGTCCCCACTGAGCGAGTCGAAAGCTCACCCATTATTTATTAACATCTTTCAGGTCAAGGAACCCGAGCGAGAATTAGAGGCGGTGGATGCAAAGTCAAAAGATTATTATTTAGTTTGAAAATTTTAGGAAAACTATATTTTTTGATGATTTTGAACTATGCGATTGCAAGTGTTTTACTTTTAGTGGACAAATAGATTTGGATATAAAGTATTTTTATTTATTTAGATGTAAAATTTTTAATTATAGACTATGTTTTATAGAAGATATTCTTTTATAGTTTTTTTTTATTTAATTACTTGAATTTTTAAAAATTGGGTCGTTACAAATGATATCAGAGCAGGTCTACGGTTCTGTAGACTTGAAAAAAAATATCTTTTCAAATTTTTAAAGAAAATTATTTAATGGCATCCACCTTTGTCATATCTCTTCGGATTCCTCAAGGTACGCAATTTATTATGTCATGTTATTCATTTTATTCATGAAATATTTTATAATTGCATTTTATAAATTCAAGTCATCATTTTTTTTAAAAAGCATTATTGCATGTGTACTTTCAATATTAGACAAGAAATCCTCCTGTAAAAAAAATGACACTATTTTCTATGAACTTTGTTAAGACAACGAATTTCGAGGACGAAATTTTTTTAAAGTGGGATAGTATGTAATATCCCATATTTTTCAATTATTATTATATAAATTATAATTTTATTTATTAGATATTAATATTTATAATTCAGTTATTATCCTTTTACAATCCAGATTATTATTAAACCCTATTAAGATAGAATTTTACTCGTATTATATTTAGAAAAAAAAAATCAGATTTTATCTTATCATTAACAAACTCTACTTATCTTCAAACCCCATAAATCATCCTAAAAATACAAATTCTTTCAATACACCCTAATTTCATAATTTGGTGCAGAAATTTCAATTAGGGTTTAGAATTAGGTTCAATTTGGGGATTTAAATCCCTAATTTTATAATTTAGCACATACTCAATTTAAGATTTTAACCCTTAATTTTAATTAAATGGTTTTCTTTAACATAACTTAAAATTTAATCTTTTGTTATAATAAATAGCATATTAAATGCAACATTAACTATAAATTATTAAATTCCATCATCGGTTTTGAAGTGTTTGATTTAATAGGTTTATTTAATTATCCTAATTCTAACGTAGGAGTTAGATTTAATAGGTTTATTTAATTATCCTAATTCTTATGTAGGAGTTAAATGTATTATATTTATATTCTTAACGTAAATTTCTTAAATTCCGTCATTAATCTTCACAAACATACTGTCAATATAAATTCAATCTTTTCATCAACACATTATCCAAACAATTCTCTGATTTGCAAAGTAAATTCTTTAAAACCAATTCATGTTTTATCTTTTTCATAATATACAGAAAAAAAAAGAAAAGAAAAGAAAAGGAAAAAAAAGAAGATATAGGGAAAGGTGCAGTGAGACATGAGTGAGAAGATATAACATTAAGAGGAAACACCATATATTTTGCATCACGATTTTCTTCTATTTCAAGGTGGGGATATTTCTATTCAAGTATTGTTTGTCATTATTAAATGCTTCATATATGTATTTTTGTTTATGTGCAATGTGACAGAGAAATTATGTTAGCCAGGGATCAGCGTAGAAGGTCCGGGATCGAAGTATCCTCGGGGTGTACCCGCAATGCTATAAAGTAATCGCCGGTCGGAGGAAATATTACGAGAGGAAAATTATATGTTGAATATTTACGATTATGCTTATGTGTTGTATTTAATTTTGACAAGCGTGTCCCCACCGAGCGAGTCGAAAGCTCACCCCATATTTATTAACATCTTTCAGGTCAAGGAACCCGAGCGAGAATTAGAGGCGGTGGATGCAAAGTCAAAAGATTATTATTTAGTTTGAAAATTTTAGGAAAACTATATTTTTGATGATTTTGAACTATGCGATTGCAAGTGTTTTACTTTTACTGGACAAATAGATTTGGATATAAAGTATTTTTATTTATTTAGATGTAAAATTTTTAATTATAGACTATGTTTTATAGAAGATATTCTTTTATAGTTTTTTTTTTATTTAATTACTTGAATTTTTAAAAATTGGGTCGTTACAAATGGTATCAGAGCAGGTCTACGGTTCTGTAGACTTGAAAAAAAATATCTTTTCAAATTTTTAAAGAAAATTATTTAATGGCATCCACCTCTGTCATATCTCTTCGGATTCCTCAAGGTACGCAATTTATTATGTCATGTAATTCATTTTATTCATGAAATATTTTATAATTGCATTTTATAAATTCAAGTCATCATTTTTTTTTAAAAAGCATTATTGCATGTGTACTTTCAATATTAGACAAGAAATCCTCGTGTAAAAAAAAATGACACTATTTTCCATGAACTTTGTTAAGACAACGAATTTCGAGGACGAAATTTTTTTAAAGTGGGATAGTATGTAATATCCCGTATTTTTCAATTATTATTATATAAATTATAATTTTATTTATTAGATATTAATATTTATAATTCAGTTATTATCCTTTTACAATCCAGATTTTTATTAAACCCTATTAAGATAGAATTTTACTCGTGTTATATTTAGAAGAAAAAAAAAATCAGATTTTATCTTATCATTAACAAACTCTACTTATCTTCAAACCCCATAAATCATCCTACAAATACAAATTCTTTCAATACACCCTAATTTCATAATTTGGTGCAGAAATTTCAATTAGGGTTTAGAATTAGGTTCAATTTGGGGATTTAAATCCCTAATTTTATAATTTAGCACATACTCAATTTAAGATTTTAACCCTTAATTTTAATTAAATGGTTTTCTTTAACATAACTTAAAATTTAATCTTTTGTTATAATAAATAGCATATTAAATGCAACATTAACTATAAATTATTAAATTCCATCATCAGTTTAGAAGTGTTTGATTTAATAGGTTTATTTAATTATCCTAATTCTAACGTAGGAGTTAGATTTAATAGGTTTATTTAATTATCCTAATTCTTATGTAGGAGTTAAATGTATTATATTTATATTCTTAACGTAAATTTCTTAAATTCCGTCATTAATCTTCACAAACATACTGTCAATATAAATTCAATCTTTTCATCAACACATTATCCAAACAATTCTCTGATTTGCAAAGTAAATTCTTTAAAACCAATTCATGTTTTATCTTTTTCATAATATACAGAAAAAAAAATAAAGAAAAGAAAAGGAAAAAAAAAGAAGATAGAGGGAAAGGTGCAGAGTGAGACATGAGTGAGAAGATATAACATTAAGAGGAAACACCATATATTTTGCATCACAGATTTTCTTCTATTTCAAGGTGGGGATATTTCTATTCAAGTATTGTTTGTCATTATTAAATGCTTCATATATGTATTTTTGTTTATGTGCAATGTGACAGAGGAAATTATGTTAGCCAGGGACTGTAAGAAGGTCCGGGATCAGAAGTATCCTCGGGGTGTACCCGCAATGCTATAAAGTAACTGGCCAGTCAGAGGAAATATTACAGAGGAAAATTATATGTTGAATATTTACGATTATGCTTATGTGTAGTATTTAATTTTGACAAGCGTGTCCCCACTGAGCGAGTCGAAAGCTCACCCCATATTTATTAACATCTTTCAGGTCAAGGAACCCGAGCGAGAATTAGAGGCGGTGGATGCAAAGTCAAAAGATTATTATTTAGTTTGAAAATTTTAGGAAAACTATATTTTTTGATGATTTTGAACTATGCGATTGCAAGTGTTTTACTTTTACTGGACAAATAGATTTGGATATAAAGTATTTTTATTTATTTAGATGTAAAATTTTTAATTATAGACTATGTTTTATAGAAGATATTCTTTTATAGTTTTTTTTATTTAATTACTTGAATTTTTAAAAATTGGGTCGTTACAAATGGTATCAGAGCAGGTCTACGGTTCTGTAGACTTGAAAAAAAATATCTTTTCAAATTTTTAAAGAAAATTATTTAATGGCATCCACCTCTGTCATATCTCTTCGGATTCCTCAAGGTACGCAATTTATTATGTCATGTTATTCATTTTATTCATGAAATATTTTATAATTGCATTTTATAAATTCAAGTCATCATTTTTTTTAAAAAGCATTATTGCATGTGTACTTTCAATATTAGACAAGAAATCCTCGTGTAAAAAAAATGACACTATTTTCTATGAACTTTGTTAAGACAACGAATTTCGAGGACGAAATTTTTTTAAAGTGGGATAGTATGTAATATCCCGTATTTTTCAATTATTATTATATAAATTATAATTTTATTTATTAGATATTAATATTTATAATTCAGTTATTATCCTTTTACAATCCAGATTTTTATTAAACCCTATTAAGATAGAATTTTACTCGTATTATATTTAGAAAAAAAAATCAGATTTTATCTTATCATTAACAAACTCTACTTATCTTCAAACCCCATAAATCATCCTACAAATACAAATTCTTTCAATACACCCTAATTTCATAATTTGGTGTAGAAATTTCAATTAGGGTTTAGAATTAGGTTCAATTTGGGGATTTAAATCCCTAATTTTATAATTTAGCACATACTCAATGTAAGATTTTAACCCTTAATTTTAATTAAATGGTTTTCTTTAACATAACTTAAAATTTAATCTTTTGTTATAATAAATAGCATATTAAATGCAACATTAACTATAAATTATTAAATTCCATCATCAGTTTAGAAGTATTTGATTTACTAGGTTTATTTAATTATCCTAATTCTAACGTAGGAGTTAGATTTAATAGGTTTATTTCATTATCCTAATTCTTATGTAGGAGTTAAATGTATTATATTTATATTCTTAACGTAAATTTCTTAAATTCCGTCATTAATCTTCACAAACATACTGTCAATATAAATTCAATCTTTTCACCAACACATTATCCAAACAATTCTCTGATTTGCAAAGCAAATTCTTTAAAACCAATTCATGTTTTATCTTTTTCATAATATACAGAAAAAAAAAGAAAAGAAAAGAAAAGGAAAAAAAAAAGAAGATAGAGGGAAAGGTGCAGAGTGAGACATGAGTGAGAAGATATAAGATTAAGAGGAAACACCATATATTTTGCATCACATATTTTCTTCTATTTCAAGGTGGGGATATTTCTATTCAAGTATTGTTTGTCATTATTAAATGCTTCATATATGTATTTTTGTTTATGTGCAATGTGACAGAGAAATTATGTTAACCAGGGGTATAAGAAGGTCCGGGATCGAAGTATCCTTGGTGTGTACCCGCGATCTATAAAAGTAATCGGCGTCGAGGAAATATTACGAGAGGAAAATTACATGTTGAATATTTACGATTATGCTTATGTGTAGTATTTAATTTTGACAAGCGTGTCCCCACCGAGCGAGTCAAGCTCACCCCATATTTATTAACATCTTTCAGGTCAAGAAACCCGAGCGAGAATTAGAGGCGGTGGATGCAAAGTCAAAAGATTATTATTTAGTTTGAAAATTTTAGGAAAACTATATTTTTTGATGATTTTGAACTATGCGATTGCAAGTGTTTTACTTTTAGTGGACAAATAGATTTGGATATAAAGTATTTTTATTTATTTAGATGTAAAATTTTTAATTATAGACTATGTTTTATAGAAAATATTCTTTTATAGTTTTTTTTATTTAATTACTTGAATTTTTAAAAATTGGGTCGTTACAAATGGTATCAGAGCAGGTCTACGGTTCTGTAGACTTGAAAAAAAATATCTTTTCAAATTTTTAAAGAAAATTATTTAATGGCATCCACCTCTGTCATATCTCTTCGGATTCCTCAAGGTACGCAATTTATTATGTCATGTTATTCATTTTATTCATGAAATATTTTATAATTGCATTTTATAAATTCAAGTCATCATTTTTTTTTAAAAAGCATTATTGCATGTGTACTTTCAATATTAGACAAGAAATCCTCGTGTAAAAAAAAATGACACTATTTTCTATGAACTTTGTTAAGACAACGAATTTCGAGGACGAAATTTTTTTAAAGTGGGATAGTATGTAATATCCCGTATTTTTCAATTATTATTATATAAATTATAATTTTATTTATTAGATATTAATATTTATAATTCAGTTATTATCCTTTTACAATCCAGATTTTTATTAAACCCTATTAAGATAGAATTTTACTCGTATTATATTTAGAAAACAAAAATCAGATTTTATCTTATCATTAACAAACTCTACTTATCTTCAAACCCCATAAATCATCCTACAAATACAAATTCTTTCAATACACCCTAATTTCATAATTTGGTGTAGAAATTTCAATTAGGGTTTAGAATTAGGTTCAATTTGGGGATTTAAATCCCTAATTTTATAATTTAGCACATACTCAATTTAAGATTTTAACCCTTAATTTTAATTAAATGGTTTTCTTTAACATAACTTAAAATTTAATCTTTTGTTATAATAAATAGCATATTAAATGCAACATTAACTATAAATTATTAAATTCCATCATCAGTTTAGAAGTGTTTGATTTACTAGGTTTATTTAATTATCCTAATTCTAACGTAGGAGTTAGATTTAATAGGTTTATTTCATTATCCTAATTCTTATGTAGGAGTTAAATGTATTATATTTATATTCTTAACGTAAATTTCTTAAATTCCGTCATTAATCTTCACAAACATACTGTCAATATAAATTCAATCTTTTCACCAACACATTATCCAAACAATTCTCTGATTTGCAAAGTAAATTCTTTAAAACCAATTCATGTTTTATCTTTTTCATAATATACGAAAAAAAAAAAAAAAGAAAAGAAAAGGAAAAAAAAAAGAAGATAGAGGGAAAGGTGCAGTGAGACATGAGTGAGAAGATATAACATTAAGAGGAAACACCATATATTTTGCATCACATATTTTCTTCTATTTCAAGGTGGGGATATTTCTATTCAAGTATTGTTTGTCATTATTAAATGCTTCATATATGTATTTTTGTTTATGTGCAATGTGACAGAGGAAATTATGTTAGCCAGGGACTGTAAGAAGGTCCGGGCTCGTAAGTATCCTCGGGTGTACCCTTGATGCTATAAAAGTAATCGCGGCGGTCGGAGGAAATATTACGAGAGGAAAATAACATGTTGAATATTTACGATTATGCTTATGTGTAGTATTTAATTTTGACAAGCGTGTCCCCACTGAGCGAGTCGAAAGCTCACCCCATATTTATTAACATCTTTCAGGTCAAGAAACCCGAGCGAGAATTAGAGGCGGTGGATGCAAAGTCAAAAGATTATTATTTAGTTTGAAAATTTTAGGAAAACTATTTTTTTTGATGATTTTGAACTATGCGATTGCAAGTGTTTGACTTTTAGTGGACAAATAGATTTGGATATAAAGTATTTTTATTTATTTAGATGTAAAAATTTTAATTATAGACTTTGTTTTATAGAAGATATTCTTTTATAGTTTTTTTTTATTTAATTACTTGAATTTTTAAAAATCGGGTCTTTACAAATGGTATCAGAGCAGGTCTACGGTTCTGTAGACTTGAAAAAAAATATCTTTTCAAATTTTTAAAGAAAATTATTTAATGGCATCCACCTCTGTCATATCTCTTCGGATTCCTCAAGGTATGCAATTTATTATGTCATTTTATTCATTTTATTCATGAAATATTTTATAATTGCATTTTATAAATTCAAGTCATCATTTTTTTTAAAAAGCATTATTGCATGTGTACTTTCAATATTAGACAAGAAATCCTCTTGTAAAAAAAATGACACTATTTTCTATGAACTTTGTTAAGACAACGAATTTCGAGGACGAAATTTTTTTAAAGTGGGATAGTATGTAATATCCCGTATTTTTCAATTATTATTATATAAATTATAATTTTATTTATTAGATATTAATATTTATAATTCAGTTATTAATCTTTTACAATCCAGATTTTTATTAAACCCTATTAAGATAGAATTTTACTCGTATTATATTTAGAAAAACAAAATCAGATTTTATCTTATCATTAACAAACTCTACTTATCTTCAAACCCCATAAATCATCCTACAAATACAAATTCTTTCAATACACCCTAATTTCATAATTTGGTGCAGAAATTTCAATTAGGGTTTAGAATTAGGTTTAATTTGGGGATTTAAATCCCTAATTTTATAATTTAGCACATACTCAATTTAAGATTTTAACCCTTAATTTTAATTAAATGGTTTTCTTTAACATAACTTAAAATTTAATCTTTTGTTATAATAAATAGCATATTAAATGCAACATTAACTATAAATTATTAAATTCCATCATCGGTTTTGAAGTGTTTGATTTAATAGGTTTATTTAATTATCCTAATTCTAACGTAGGAGTTAGATTTAATAGGTTTATTTAATTATCCTAATTCTTATGTAGGAGTTAAATGTATTATATTTATATTCTTAACGTAAATTTCTTAAATTCCGTCATTAATCTTCACAAACATCTTTGTCAATATAAATTCAATCTTTTCATCAACACATTATCCAAACAATTCTACGATTTGCAAAGTAAATTCTTTAAAACCAATTCATGTTTTATCTTTTTCATAATATACAGAAAAAAAAAGAAAAGAAAAGAAAAGGAAAAAAAAAAGAAGATAGAGGGAAAGGTGCAGAGTGAGACATGAGTGAGAGGATATAATATTAAGAGGAAACACCATATATTTTGCATCACAGATTTTCTTCTATTTCAAGGTGGGGATATTTCTATTCAAGTATTGTTTGTCATTATTAAATGCTTGATATATGTATTTTTGTTTATGTGCAATGTGACAGAGGAAATTATGTTAGCCAGGGACTGTAAGAAGGTCCGGGATCAGAAGTATCCTCGGGGTGTACCCGCAGTGCTATAAAGTAACTGGCCAGTCAGAGGAAATATTACAGAGGAAAATTACATGTTGAATATTTACGATTATGCTTATGTGTAGTATTTAATTTTGACAAGGGTGCCCCCACTGAGCGAGTCGAAAGCTCACCCCATATTTATTAACATCTTTCAGGTCAAGAAACCTGAGCGAGAATTAGAGGCGGTGGATGCAAAGTCAAAAGATTATTATTTAGTTTGAAAATTTTAGGAAAACTATATTTTTTGATGATTTTGAACTATGCGATTGCAAGTGTTTTACTTTTAGTGGACAAATAGATTTGGATATAAAGTATTTTTATTTATTTAGATGTAAAAATTTTAATTATAGACTATGTTTTATAGAAGATATTCTTTTATAGTTTTTTTTTATTTAATTACTTGAATTTTTAAAAATTGGGTCGTTACACTTATAATGGTATATAATTGTTACATTTGCATGTATATTTAGTGTATTTTTACTTGGTTTCTTTAAAGGGCATGAGACTGCGTATTCTTATAATTTTTACAGGAAACGGAGCTTAATTGAAGTGATATCAGTTGAAAGGCCCAGATGGGATTGACGAGTGTAAAGAGAAGATCGAAAAGACAAATAAACTGGACAAAAACTAGTCACACGGCCGTGTGATTTGCCCGTGCGAAGATGATATGTTCGTGTGAAGTTGGGAGGAAACAAGGAACGAAAACAAGCCGCACGGTCGGACCAGGGGAGAGCCACACGGCCGTGTGGAGTGGCCATGTGAAGCTTCACAGTCGGACCATGTGACGAGCTATGGCGGATTTTTGTGTTCTTTTCCCATTCAAACTCTACAAGTGATCTCTCCAAACACCTATATAAGGGACCCAAGGGCTGCATGAAAATCACAACATTTATATACTATACAACATACCAAAATACACAAGAACACAAGATCAAAGGTCTTCTGAGAGAGGAGTGCTAGGTTACGAAGAACACCACAAGGCCTTTCGCATCTACGGAAGCACAAGAGCTTCAGAGGCTTGGAAGAAAGATCCATCCTGACAAGAAGGGGTTTTCTTTCTTATTTTAGATCTATTGTCTGTGCTTAAACAATGTCACAATATTGATTTCAAGTTTGTCTATGAATTTGTTATCCATATGTGTCTAATCTTTCGGATCCTAGGACATAATCAAAACTGTGGATTCATGTTCAATCTTGATTAATTATTTTCTTAATTGATTCATGTGTTCTATTTTATGAATTCGAGTCCTTATTCTTAATTTTCGATTATTTGGCCAATAATTTGCATATCATACTTGTTAGTGCATAATCTGGGAGGTGAGTTCTAGCAAGATGAAAATCGGATTCAGACATAAACAGGGTAATGTATCGAGAGACTACTTCTGTTTGTGGGAAGTGTTTTAATTCAAAGATCTTTTGGGAGTTAATAATAGTTGTAATTGATCGGGAGACCTCAATTATTATTAATCTACTGTTTATGCGCCATCCGATAAGGGGAATAAACTAGTTTAGGAATTGAATCCATAGAAACACATGGATTGGTTTTGAAACATTAATTGGGTTTAATATTGATAAAACATGTTGAGAATATGTGCCTAGGTCTGTTTCTGTATTTGTTGAAAATACTTGTGGGGTTCGCAAATTTATTTATTTTTCTTTTTATTTTTTTATTTTTCTAAAAACTTGAGATTCGGTCGCTTCAATAAAATTGGAATGCATTGTTATTATAGCCTAAGTGTTTTGTAGTCAATCCCTGGGGAATACGACCTTACTTGCCATTATCCTATAAACTACATTGTACACTTGCAGTATAGAGATCCAAATATTTTTGGCGAACACCACCATACAGATAATGTCTCCAAATCTTCAGTACATGGACCACTGCAGCTAACTCCGAATCATTAGTTGGGTAGTTCAGTTCGTGTGGCTTTAATTGTCTTGAGTAGTAGGCAACCACATTTCCGTGCTGCATCAACACGTACGCATCCTAAGCCTTATTTCGATGCATCACTGTAAATCATGAAGTCCATGGTTGGGTCAGGAATCGTCAATACTGGTGCGAAATTTAGTTTCTGTTTCAACTCTTGGAAGCTCTCTTCGCATTTCTCGGTCCACAAAAATTTCTCTCCTTTTCTGGTGAGTCGAGTCATGGGCGCAACTATTTTCGAAAATCCTTCTATAAACATGCGATGTATCCTGCCAATCCCAAGAAACTACGAACCTCACTCGCATTTGTAGCCCTCCATTCATTAAATTCTTCAACCTTTACTGGATCCACTTCAATTCCTTTCGCAGTGATTACATGCCCAAGAAATCCAACTCCATCTAGCCAAAACTCACACTTCTTGAACTTCACGTATAATTTTTCCTTGCGAAGTGACTCAAGCACTATTCTTAAGTGTTCCTCGTGTTGTTCCTTGTCCCTTGAATACACGAGTATGTCGTCTATAAAAACTATAACGAATTGGTTCAAGAATGGATGGAACACTCAATTCATCAAGTCAATGAACACTACTGGCACGTTACTTAACCCAAAAGGCATCACTACAAACACATAATGTCCATATCGGGTCTTGAATGTTGTCTTCGAGATATCACTCTCCTTAATCTTCAATCGGTGATACCCGGATCTCAAATCAATCTTAGAAAAAGTACTACCACCCCTCAATTAATCAAATAAGTCTTTGATTCTTGGAAATGGATACTTGTTCTTCACCATGAGTTGATCAAGTTCTCTATAAACGATACACATCCTGAGTGACCCATCTTTCTTCTTAACAAATAGGACTGGTGCTCTCCATGGTGATACGCAAGGCCTGATAAAATCCAGGTCCAGTAGTTCTTATATCTGCATTTTTAGTCCTTGTAACTCTTTTGGTGCCATTCGGTAGGGTGCTCTAGATATCGGTCATGTTCCAGGTACCAAGTGTTAGATAAATGTTTTTATCATAATTTTGATGATTATGTTCGATTTTGTTCAAATGAGTTTTTAAACCAAAACAATGTCCCTAAATGTTGTCTAAATACTTCCGATCAACTTAAAATGTTTTTACTATTTTTCTGAGTATTTCTTGGAGTTTATTTTTAATAAAAAATTGGACAACACATTTGTTTCAGCTCGACCGGTCGCCCTATAGGGCAACCCGCACTGAGTTGAGCTAAGAAACAGAAAATGGGCGTAAGAAAAATAGGCGGCGGCCAGGTCGACCAGGTGCGGCGGCGGTCGGCGACGGCCGACCGGCCGTGGCGACTGCACTGAGAGTTAGATTTTCGTTCCAGGACTTCTCTGTTTTGTAAATTCTTCAAGGGGCAACCGGTCACGACTAAGGGCGGCCGGCCGCACTTCCCCTTCGACCGGTCCCCCCTGTGTAAAAATTCGCAGAATTCAATTTCAATCTTATCTCTCGCTGCGACCGGTCGAACCCCTTGTTTATCAAAACTATCCGCTGCGTTTTTGCACAACTTTTCCCTATTTTGTGGGATTGATTTCTAACAGCTATATTGATCATTTTAAATGGTTTCTTTTGCAGCAAATCACTCCCGAGGAGGAGCCAATGTCCGGAAATGAAAGCCAAGTCCTCTCCTATAAATAGAGGCTTCATTCAAGCAACAAGATATAACACTCCATACAAGCAAAGAGCAATTGAGCAAACACTTTCATATATCTTGTTGTATTAGCCTAAGCACTTTCACTTGCACATATTTGAGGTCTAGGCTTTCAATTCTTGATTACACTTGCACTCATATTGTATCAATCATTATTGAGTTGTAATCTTGATTTTGGTCATCATTCAACACAAGACATCCTTGTGAGTATTCTTGTGGTAAGAATACACTTGGTTGATCTAGGTGATAGGTGTTTGAAGGTTGTGGTAATCTTCAAAGGTGTTGTAAGAGGGTTGTGGTAATCCTCAAGGTGTTGTATTAATTTTTGGTAAATTAATAAAACCTTTTTTTCTTTTTGAAATCCATCCCGGAGATACTGGGGTGGTAGAGGATTAGGCCCTAGGTGGATTGAACCTCTTTAAATCAACGAGTGTTGTTTAATTTCCACATTTACATTCTTGTCATTTACTTGTTGTTTCGAAAAAGAGGGTGATTTGCGAAAAATCGAGATAATCTATTCACCCCCCTCTAGATTATTGTAGCCACTTGGACTAACACCAAGTCTATAGAAAATTCGACTTGACGGTCGGACGGAACTCCAGGCAAGTCCTCTGGAAATACATCCAAGAATTCTCAAACAATTGGCACGTCTATAGGTGCTAGGTCCGTTGTTGGAGCTTCAACTTAACTCATTAAATACCCTTGACAATTCTTTTTTGCTAATATCCTCCGCGCCTTCATCGCCGGCATAACTCACGGTACAACTTTAGAGTTAATTTCTAGAACGTAATTCCCTCATATCCAGTAGTTTGAGTGTTATCTCCTTCTCTTGGCACTTATTGCCTGCATGATACTTACTAAGCCAATTCATGCCTAGAATTACGTCAAAGTCCTTCATCTCAATTATGTATATGTCAGCATTTAGATGTTTTCCCCAATGTTCATGTCTATAACCTTGTCCATTATGTCAGTAGTTATTTTCTTTCCAGATGGAAAACTAATCTCTAGGGTGCATCTATTCTAGCGTCCTTATGTCCAGTTATATCATGAAACTTAGCAGATATAAATGAGTGTGTGGCACCAATTTCGAAAAGTATAAGTGCAAGTTATTGTTAACATACCTGACATCGTACTGGGATTATGATCTGCCTCTTCCTGCGTCATAGCATACATTCGAGCAGTGCCTCCCTATCCTCTCTTTTCTCTTATGTCTTTCAGTAGTGGGCAGTCAGGAGCATCATGGCCTGGTTTCTTACCATGAAACACTTTCCTTGTCCAACTAAACATTCCCCGTAGTGATTCATGTTGCATTTTGGGTAGGTCAGCTTATTGTTTGGTGCACTCGTGCGAGAATTGCCATCGGTTTTTATCTATTTATTCTGATTTCCCATTTTACTCTATTTTTCCCATCAAACTTTGTCTTTTTAGACCCAACGACTGCGGTCATCATCATCCCCATCTAGTTGTTCGCCTATTTTTATAGCTTCACCGCAAGTGTACGGATCAGTTTATAGAATAGGGTTTGCAAGGTCGAATCCACAGGGATTAATAAATTAATGTACTAAGTATTGGATTATAATAGTCCTATTTTTATCTAAACTATCGAAATTTGAAGGTTTGGTTTTATTACTACTAAAGCAGAAATTAATCCTAAAATAACAAAGTAAAGAGTGATTAAAAGATCAAGTATGAATGGATGGATTCCTGGGTTATGGTTTCAATTAATATCCCACTTTTATGCTCCGGGTTAAGCAAACCAAGGTTAAACCTATTCTTCTCTATAGACCAATCACCAAAGTAATTTACCCCCTCTCTCGAGGTGTATGTAAAAGCGTTGATTGGAATATCTATGTTAGCATCTCTACTCAACATGAGATATCCAACTCCCAAAAGTTCAAAAGATTATAAGATCTCACAAATATTCACAGACTTCTCAATCATGCAATCTATTTGTGTCAAGTACTCAAGATCTAGTATTGAAACTCATCGGTTAGAATTATGAATCAGTACATCAAACAAGTTAGATCAAAGGCCTTTTGATAAAACAAGAATTAAAGCAAAGTACTTGAATAGAAGAAGAAAGCATTAACTTCAATTATCCTTAATCATCACATAAAAGTGTTTATTAATCTACTCCCAAACCCGGGAATCACAAGATGTTTAGCCAGACATTGAAGATAAACAATTCATAGACAAATTATTCATAATCAAAATCTAACTAATTGAAATAACGATATGATGGAATGAGTGACTTGGGGATGATGACGATCTCTCGATCTATCTTCAATCCTCGAAGGTGTAGTTGCGGTCTTGATCGATCTCTCGAAGTATCCCTTGGAAAACTGCTCTTTTCTTTGGTTTCTAGGGTAAAAATCAGCGTATCCTCGTTTGTGGCCGTCCCGGGTCTATTTGTACTTCGTTCGGGTCGAAACCTAGTTGAAATTGGATAAACTCTGTTTTCCCGAAGACGGCACGTGCCCTTTGGCACGCCTTGGCCCGTCTTTGGCCGGGTGCCGAACAATTTGTAATCTTTCTTCAGAGGAGCACGGGCGGCCAATATGGCACGGGCCCGTGCCCTAGGCCGCACCTTGAGTCATCCTGTTTGGGTTGAGCACGGGCTGTTCTAGAGGAGCACGCCCTGCCCGTGCTCACCTGGAACACTATGCCCATAAACTATTTTCTTCCGTTTCTCGCCCGGTTCGTCCAACTTCTTCTCTACTTGACTCCAAACTTCATCACTTGTGTCAAGTATTGGCGGTTGCAATGCCCGAATTGTTGCCACTATGCTACAAATATAGATAAATTCCTACAAAACGAGCAAAGCGTAATCCAATTCCACAAAACAAGAATACTACCCAATTTACTCATATAACGCATGCATATCCACACATTCAAGCCAATATTAAGCCCAAAATACATGCAAAATACCAAAATCAAACCCCCAAACTTAAATCTGTTGTGATCTGGTCAACACTTTATAAACAAGACAACACAAATGGGGTAAAGAAGAGCAACTCAAGAACACCTCATCACAATTCATGTCATCTATCCATAGACATCAAGCATAAACTAACCAAGCTTCAAGTAGCTAACACGGAGCACACGTCTATTAGAATCATGGTAAAACACTTCAAATCACGCCACTCAGGGATAAAGTGTATACTCTACTCACTAGAATAATAAGGGACGTGTATTCGCTCAAATCATATCAATGTTGAAGAATTACCATATGCTTGCAAATCGTCTCACATCTCCGCCACTCGTTTGTATGCAATTCACAAATCAGAAAGGACTTTGTTTATGGTTGTAATGAAGGCTCTTTGGTTAATGTAGGGAAATATGGATAAAGTGACTCAACTTAAGCGTATAGATTGGTAAGCACATCGTTTTTCTCTAACAGTTAGCTTAATACCAACAAACTATGTACTCCCAATCGCCTTATATCTTATCACCTCTCTATTTCTCCTTTCTTTTTCATACACATCAGTCTCTTTCGCCTTACATCACAATTTCCAGCCTATTTCTAGTACATGCCGACTCACTTTTCCGGTCGCCTTTTTTTTCCGACTATTTTGTGAGTATCCTCCATTTTTCTCCTTTTCTTCTTTTATTCCCAATCACCTATTATACAAACTAGTTTCTAACTTCTCGATATCCCTTCATTCAATCATTTCTTCTATCCTTTACTCAATGTTATACGCTTAAGTTTAGGATAACGGATATATCAATTTAAGTTCTAAGGCTTGAAATGTGGCTATCAAAAAATCAGGCAATAGGCTCAAGTTGGCTAACTAGGGACATCAAATATCATAAGGTAGGCTAAAAGGCTTGAAGGCTTAACAAAAATGGCCTAAAATCATTTTCATGAATGCATAAAACATGTGACTCTGACGGAGATATCAGAGTAAGTTCTAGAATTTAAATCAACATGAATGACACACTCAATCGCAAACAAGACTGCATATGATGAAAGCAGTAAAGGCTCAAAAGCTCACAGGCTTGTAAGTGCATAATTCAAAACATTTTAACCATGATCCCAATAAGCACATGCTCCATATTAATTATTCTCAACCCGATCAATTCACACTCAACATCCAATTCAAAACAATACGAACTAATCCGCAAATGTTCCCAAGATCAAAATCTCAATCAAAACACAACAAACACACAATAGCGGCCAACTCACTCCCTAACTACTAGGAAAGCAATAAACGTGCTAAAGCGATAAACTTGCTAAAATCATAAAAAAAATTAAATGATAAACATCTAATGCAATGCAACCTATATGCTCTACATGCAACTAAATGAATGCAAACGCCACACCCATCAAAAAAATATACTACCTCTCCCCCCCAAACTTGAATGAAATTATAGCTCATGCAAGAGAAGGTAGAATTTCAATGAAAAGTGTGGAAAACACGGATCATCATGTGGGGTGGCGGCGGGTAGTGACCCCGGGAGATATGCCAATTCTCGATCCGTAGTACTGCCTGCAATATCTCCGACTCCCGCTGCTCGTGTGCTTGGTTCCACAAGCTCTGCATATGGTACCTTTGATCCTGGACTTATTGGTAAGCACGGAAATCACTCCTATGTTGTCGCAAGCTTTCCTCGAATCCACAGAACTTGTCATGATCATACTAGCCCCCACGCTCCTCGCCTTGGCGAGAGCTCTCTGGAATATCAGGTTGTCCCTGTGGGCCGCTCTGATCGAAGCTTCCCTGTTGGAAGCCTTGCTCAAACCCCCTCTTCTGTCTATCATACTCATGTGCCTCCATGACCAAGTCTTCTTCATCGGGCAACCCGGCTATCCTTCGCCTCTTTCGCCCCGCCAAACCCTGCATGACTTTGATATGCTCCTCGGAGTACATAAGCCAGTTGATTTGGTTATCAATTACTTCTGTGAGCTGCGGGTTAGGAAGTGGAAATGAAGACCCGACTTTTTGTTGAAAACATAGGATATTCTCCTCATTACTGATGATCTTCATGGTGAGAAGGGCGCTCATGTTAATGCTTCGGCTGCCCGCTAATGGTTCCATGCGGCTTATGTCAACCCCAAAATGTTGTGCGATTGGGGTTATCATTCCCCCAATTAGTATTTTCCCCGCGTCTTGCTGTTGTACGTAGACGGCGTGTTCCACAAAGTATGCCGCCATGTTATAAGGGGTGCGATTGAGCATACACCAAAGTAGGTATAGCTCTCTCGCTTGCATACCCCCATTGTTGTACCGTAACACATAATGGGCATTACTTTTTGAATGTATCGGAATATGGGATTGCGGAGTGAGGAGGCCTTGGAGGAGCGTCTTTGCGTATTGCATGAGCCCCGTGTCGAGTTTCGATCAACAATCGCCAAAAAGCACGCGAGTCGTAATTTGCGGTGTTCGGTATGGGGCGTCCGATGGTACCCCAAAAATTTGATTTAGTTCGGCAATAGTGACGGTTCTCCATTCGTTGCCCAACTTGAACCGGATTTCCGAGGCTCATTCCGTGGTCGTGTTGCCGTGACACGAGCGATTGCTTAAGAACTCTAGTGCGAGTATCTTGTAGGTTGGTCACCGCCCTTGCATAAATGCGGTCCATCCAACTCGATCAAACATTTGCCACACTCCTCGTGTATCCCGAGCTCGGGTACATTCATCGTCGGTATAGCGTGTAGGTGCGAATGAACGATGGATGAGCCGGTTCCATTTATCCAAGATTTCATTCTCATCAATAGTGAGCCCGTAAGCAGTCGGGGCTATCCGGTGTGGTGGCGCTCGAGCGGCGCGGCTCCCAACCTCGTCTTCCTCGGTTTGGTCATGGTTCAGCCATGTTTCAATTTAGTACTGGCGAAACAATCGTGAGAATCCATACTTGCCAAGTAAAAACAAACAATGAATTAATACAACAATTTCACTAGAAGTATAGTAGCTCATCTTCAACAATTCGATCCATAATCAATCGTTCAATTCACATACCAATATAATAGCCGAGAATCCTAGCCCCTAACTTCCTAAACAATCTAACACAAGTATAATCCGTCAAGCAATCAACTAAATTCATCACAATTCAACAACCCACAAGGTGTTCGATAAAAAGCCTCTTAGAAAATTCCAATTAAAAACATGGCTAAAGTATCACACAAGCATTATATATCAACCCTAGTCCATAACTCTCAAGAAATTTGACATAAAAAATTTCAATTCACACCTTAAATTTCGAGAATTAGAAGAGAGTTGGATTTTTTTTGAAACCCTAGGTGCTATCTACCCCAAATCCTTGCTTCCAAGCAAATCCACACGCGTAATTCGTGTTTAGAGTAGTGTGGGAGGTGAGTAGTGATGATATCTAGAAGAAATTTTCGAAAAAAATTGGAGGGGGAGTGTCTCTTGTGTGCTGCGCGCGAGAGAGAGGAATGAATTGTGCAGAACATAAGCCCCTGCCCATCCGATATAAGCTCAAGAGTACGAGCACGGGCGTGCTCATTCGGCACGGGCCGCCGTCTTGGGGCCGAAGGATTGATCCCCAAAATCTGGCGCGCACGGGCCGTGCCAAACGGCACGGGTGGCCCGTCTTTAGGGCCCAACTTTTGAACCCTGAATTCGGAAAGGGCACGGTCGTGCCATATGGCACGGGTTGCCCGTGCTGGGGTCCGAACCTTGTGTTCGAATATTTTTTTTTTAACCTATGAAAGCAATTAAATCCTAACTTAGAAAAGGGAAAGGAAACAAATTAAGAAACATGGGAAGAAATAAAACAACAAAACCATTGGGTTGCCTCCCAACAAGCGCTAAATTTAACGTCTATAGCTTGATGCTGTTTAGTTGATCACGGCTCACAGCAATGTGAGGCGTGTCACCTCCTCCTTTTGCTCCGGCTCAAGTAATGCTTTATTCTTCGGCCATTCACCATGAATGTCTCCCCATCTTGCTCAATAGCTCCACTATTCCCTGAGGATTTAACACTTTCTTTATCACAAACGACCCGACCATCTGAGACTTAAGCTTTCCCGGAAAGAGTTTAAGACGCGAGTTGAACAAAAGGACTTGTTCACCCGGTAAAAACTCCTCTTCTTTATCATTCGATCGTGCCATCGTTTGGTTCGCTCCTTGTAAATCCAGGAATTTTCATAGGCTTCATCCGAATTCCTCCATCTCATTTAGGTCTGCAAGAGCCTCTTTTCACCCGCCGCTTGGAAGTCAAAATTCAACTTCTTTTACACCCGAAAACGCCTTATGCTCTAATTCGACGGGCAAGTGACACAATTTCCCAAGACTAACCTGATGATGTGCCCAAAGGTGTCTTGTATGCATCCGATATGCCCATAGTGCGTCATCTACCTTCATGGCCCAATCTTTGCGATTTATGTTCACTTTGTTTTCTAAAATCGCTTAATCTCACGATTGGCTACCTCTGCTTGTCCGTTTTCTTGCGGATGGTATGCTAATGCCACCTTGTGCTTAACCCCGCTCGCAAGTAGAGTGCTCATTAATTTATTCACAAAGTGTGACCCCCGTCGCTAATCAAAGCTCTCGGGGTTCCAAACCGAGTGAATATATTTTTCTTCAGAATTTGAGCACTACTCGCGCATCATTGGTCCGAGCCGGAATAGCTTCAACCCAACGAGATACATATTCCACCGCAAGTAGAATGTATTGATAGCCCGACGAAGATGGGAAGGGCCCATGAAGTCGATCCCCCACACATCGAAGAGTTCAACTTCCATCACATTGGTCATTGGCATCTCATGTCGCTCGAGATGTTTCCCATCCGCCGGCACCTATCAAAACTTTGTACGAATAGATAGCAATCGTTAGATAATGTAGGCCAGTATAATCCACTTTGTAATACCTTAGCCAGCGGCGCTACCGGATCAAAATGTCCTCCGGAAGGTGAAGAATGGCATCTTCTTTGATAACTCCCTCCCACTCTTCTTGAGGTACACATCGTCGAATGATGGTGTCGGCGCACCTCTTAAAGAGCGAGGGATCGTCCCACATGTAAAACTTGACATCATGGAGGAACTTTTCTTTTGATAGGATGATAAATCCGAGGCAAAACCCCGCAACCAAATAATTAACAAAATCGGCATACCATGGGAATTTAGCTTGTAGCATCGAAGTTGCTCATCGGGAATTCCTCCTTAATTGCCTCCGTGATTTCTTTCTCCTTCTTCTTGTATTCTAGTCTGGACAAGTGATCGGCTACTACATTCTCGCAGCCCTTTCTATCCCGAATCTCCACATCGAATTCTTGTAGTAAGAGGATCCACCGAATCAGTCTCGGTTTGGCATCCTTTTTATCAAATAGATATTTAATTGCCGCGTGGTCGGTGTGGACTATCGTCTTAGTGCCAATCAAGTAAGAGCGAAACTTGTCGAATGCAAACACGATAGCGAGCATCTCCTTCTCAGTGGTGGTGTAGTTTTGCTGGGCACTATCTAAAGTTCTGCTCGCATAGTAGATGGCTCAGAACATCTTGTCTCTTTTCTAACCCAAAACAGCTCCGACTGCAAAGTCGCTGGCATCACACATTAGTTCAAGGGCCGACTCAATCCGGAACTACTAGAATCTCTTTGTTACCAAAGCCTTCTTGAGAATTTCAAACGCCCAAACAATCATCTAAAAATTGAAAGCGATATCTTTTTCTAATAATCGACTTAAAGGTTTAGTGATTTTAGAAAAGTCACGAGATAAACCTTCAGAGAATCCGGCGTGCCCCAAGAAACATCGAATTGCTTTTTCGTTTGTTGGAGGTGGGAGTTTCTCTATTGCCACAACCTTCGCTCTATCAACTTCCAAACCTGCAGAAGAGACTCGGTGGCCTAAAACAATGCCATCTCGTACCATGAAGTGGCACTTTTCCCAATTTAAAACAAGGTTAGTCTCCTCGCATCTCTCCGCAAAACTAGAGAAAGGTTATCCAAGCAATGATCATATGAATCTCCAAAACAGAAAAATCATCCATGAAAACCTCCATTATTTTCTCAATGAAATCATGGAATATAGCCATCATGCATCTTTGAAAAGTAGCGGTGCGTTACAAAGTCCGAATGGCATCTGCGAAATGCAAAGGTACCATAGGGGCATGTAAAGGTCGTCTTCTCTTGGTCTTCCGGGCAATCATGATCTGATTATACCCTAATAATCATCGAAAAACAATAATAATCATATCCCGCCAAACGATCAAGCATCATATCAATAAAGGGGAGGGGAAAGTGATCTTTGCGAGTAGCATCATTCAACTTCCTATAATCAATACAAATTCTCCATCCAGTTACTACTCTATTCGCTATAAGCTCATCACTCTCATTTCTTACTACCGTCATCCCCCCTTTCTTTGGCACCACTTGTACCGGACTTACCCAAGAGCTATCAGAAATAGCATAAATAATTCCAGCATCGAACCATTTTAAAACTTCTTTTCTAACGACTTCTTGCATTATAGGGTTTAATCTTCTTTGATTTTGCACCGAAGGTTTGTAGACATCTTCCATTCCAATTTTATGCATCACAATCGATGGACTAATGCCTTTTAAATCAGAAATTGACCAACCTATCGCCGACTTATGTTTTCGTAACACCCTAAGCAATTTATCGAGTTGAATTGAAGTTAAAAGCGATGATACGATTACCGGACTCGTGTTATTCGCTCCAAGGAATGCATATTTGAGATGCTCGGGCAAGGGTTTGAGTTCTGGGTTCGATTTGGCCTTTTCGGATGGGAGCACGGGCTGCACGGGCCGTGCCATCCTTAGCTCCTTCAGCGTTCCCTTCGACCTTAGGCACGGGCTGCCCGTGCCATTTGGCACGGGCCGTGCCGTCGCCGTTTTCTTCAATTTTTTTGTCGGCCATACGCACGACCTGGGCATGCTCAAGGGCACGGGTCGTGCGTCCCTATAGGACTGATTCACGTACATTTTTCAGCGTGTGTGCGCCTCTTGCGCTCCTCGGTAGTTCCTACATATTATCCAAAGCACAAACACAATCATACAAGTCTTGGTTATCAATATCAATAGTCAAGTTCGATGTTGAACACGAATGTGTCAAACCAAACTCCAAAGTATCCCGAAACAATGTATGATCCGCATACTCATCAATACAGGATTCAACTACGTCTATGAATTTACAAGTCTCCACACCATCATGAAATTGAAGCGCCTTATATATCGTAAATAGAACATGCTCGTCATTAACCCGTAACGTGAGCTCTCCCTTTTGCACATCTATTAAGGCCTTCCCCGTCGCTAGAATGGACGCCCAAGTATCCGAGGGAACGTCTTTATCTTCCTCCATGTCCAAGACTAAGAAATCCACAGGAATATGAATTTATCAACTTTGACAAGTACATCCTCGATGATTCCTTTGATACGTGAGTGATCGGTTCTGCGAGTTGTAAGGTGACCATAGATGGCTTCACCTCTCCCAATCCAAGTTGCCTCGAAAATAGACAAGGGCATTAAGTTAATACTCGCTCCTAAGTCACAAAGTGCTTTCTTAAAGAAAACATCACCAATAGCACAAGGGATAGTGAAACTCCCCGGATCTTTCAACTTTTGTGGTAGTTTCCTTTGGATTATTGCACTACACTCCTCTGTCCAGTTACTTTGTCTCAAACTAGTCATCTTCCTTTTCTTTGACATAACATCCTTCAAGAACTTAGCGTAATTGGGCATCCGCTCCAATGCGTGCCGCAAAGGAATGTTAATATGCGATTTCTTAAAAATATCTAAAAACTTAGCAAATTGTCGTCTAACTTTTTTTTGAAAACGTTGGGGAAAAGGAAGGGAACATTAAGTTTAGAAATATCGGGGTTAGAGGAGAATTTAAGCTTCTCACTTTTTTGTTCAAAGACGATGTTCCTCGGCTCCTTCCTTGGCCTCAACCTCGCCATTTGCCTCGGTTTCCGCATCACCCGGCGCATCGATTGTCGTTCCCAAAGAGGAGCACGGGGCCGTGCGGCAAGCGCGCACGGCCGTGCCGTCCCGCGATTCTTGAGAATTTTCGGTATTTTCGGCCCTCGTATTCCGTTCCACTCCTCGGGCGAATGGCTTTACACATTTATTCCTTTGGATTTACCTCGGTGTTGCTCGAAATCGCCTTTTTGATGCCGCCCACCAATAATCGTAGCTATTTGACCAATTTGGGTCTCAAGATTCTTTATCTGGGACCCCAATTGGGTGACATGGTTTTCAATTTTATCCATCTTTGCCTCATCCTTGTTGAACCTGTTCCTCGTCTCATTCATAAACGAGGTGAACATGTCTTCCATGGTTGGTTTAGGATCTGCAGTAATAACTCCATTAGTCACATTAAACCCTGGTGGTGGTTGCATCACGTTCTTTGTGTTCGCATAGGAGAAATTTTCGTGGTTCCGCAGGCCCGGATGATAATGAGTGGGATTTTGATTGTTCCGGAAATTGTTGAAATTCCGGTTATTCACATAATTTGCTTCCTCTATCAGATCTAGAGAAACTCCCCACTACTTGCACCGCGTTTACCTCATTTGCCTTTGTCAATGTACTCGATTGATTGGTCAAAACGGCCATCCGGGTCATCAACTCTTTAATTGGGTCCGAATCGAAACTTCAAAACTACCCTTTTCACATTAGTCCTCTCGGAGGGCCACCGATAGCTATTCATGGCCATCTCTCTAACAAGTTGAATGCATCTTCCGAAATCTCGCGAGTAGAGCGCCCGCCGTGGCATCTACAAATGATCTCGTCTGTCCCATCAACCCATTGTAAAAAAACAATGCTGCGATCTTCGGAAATCCATGTTACGGGCACCTCCTCAACAAATCCGGAATCTCTCCCGGCCTCGTCAAAGGCTCGTGAGTCAAACCGCATGAACCGAGTGATCTCGCTTTTAAGTCAGAGTGTCTTACTTGGTGGGAAGTATTTAAACGAAACCTCGACTTAGCTCATCCTGATTGTTCACACTCCCCTGAGTTAGGGTGCCTAGCCGAGTTCTAGCCTTATCCCTTAAAGATAAAGGGAATAGGCGAAGACGTATAGCATCATCACACCCCATTCATCTTGATAGTATTGCGATTTGTATGAAATTCGCAAGATGAGAGTTGGGATCTTGGGGGGAAGCCCCAAACCGGTTCTCACGCCATCGAGATCGGAGGCGCTTTAGCTCAAAATTATTCGCATTGATCGGGACATTTGTAATGCCACCATAGTTTCGATTGATTGGGCGAAAGTAATCGCGTATTACTGTTTGTTGGGTCGCGTGAGCCATCGGAACCTCTGGTATTGGTAACTCAACATTGACCTGTTGGCCTGGTTGTTACCCCGTTATTTCCTCTTTGTTGTCTTCAACTCTGCCATGGTTTGGTCTGTTGTCTTTTCCTCCCGTTTAGTAGCCGCACTATTTCGCCTAGCAAAAGCTTCAACCTCCGGTATGAACGGTGCTAATTCTCCTTGCTTTGATCGAGTGATCATGCACTTTACTGAACCAACTAAAGAAAACAAGTTAACCACAATAGAAGTAAAATCGAACAAATTAAAAAGAAAAGAAAGAACGTCTAGATTAAGAATAGTTCTATTTTATCGCAATATTAGTACTAAAACTTTAATTAATCCCCGACAACGACGCCAAAAACTTGTTCGCCTATTTTTATAGCTTCACCGCAAGTGTACGGATCAGTTTATAGAATAGGGTTTGCAAGGTCGAATCCACAGGGATTAATAAATTAATGTACTAAGTATTGGATTATAATAGTCCTATTTTTATCTAAACTATCGAAATTTGAAGGTTTGGTTTTATTACTACTAAAGCAGAAATTAATCCTAAAATAACAAAGTAAAGAGTGATTAAAAGATCAAGTATGAATGGATGGATTCCTGGGTTATGGTTTCAATTAATATCCCACTTTTATGCTCAGGTTAAGCAAACCAAGGTTAAACCTATTCTTCTCTATAGACCAATCACCAAAGTAATTTACCCCCTCTCTCGAGGTGTATGTAAAAGTGTTGATTGGAATATCTATGTTAGCATCTCTACTCAACATGAGATATCCAACTCCCAAAAGTTCAAAAGATTATAAGATCTCACAAATATTCACAGACTTCTCAATCATGCAATCTATTTGTGTCAAGTACTCAAGATCTAGTCTTGAAACTCATCGGTTAGAATTATGAATCAATACATCAAACAAGTTAGATCAAAGGCCTTTTGATAAAACAAGAATTAAAGCAAAGTACTTGAATAGAAGAAGAAAACATTAACTTCAATTATCCTTAATCATCATATAAAAGTGTTTATTAATCTACTCCCAAACCCGGGAATCACAAGATGTTTAGCCAGACATTGAAGATAAACAATTCATAGACAAATTATTCATAATCAAAATCTAACTAATTGAAATAACGATACGATGGAATGAGTGACTCGGGGATGATGACGATCTCTTGATCTATCTTCAATCCTCGAAGGTGTAGTTGCGGTCTTAATCGATCTCTCGAAGTATCCCTTGGAAAACTGCTCTTTTCTCTGGTTTCTAGGGTAAAAATCAGCGTATCCTCGTTTGTGGCCACCCCGGGTCTATTTGTACTTCGTTCGGGTCGAAACCTAGTTGAAATTGGATAAACTCTATTTTTTTTCCCGCAAGACGACGGCACGCCGTTTTGGCACGCCCAACCCGTGCTTTGGTGCCGAACAATTTGTAATCTTTCTTGAGAGAGCACGGCATGCCAATATGGCACGGGCTGCCCGTGCCCAGGCCGCACCTTGAGTCATCCTGTTTGGGTTGAGCACGGGTCGTGCTAGAGGAGCACGCCCGCCCCCCGTGCTCACCGGGAACACTATGCCCATAAACTATTTTCTTCCGTTTCTCGCCCGGTTCGTCTAAATTCTTCTCGACTTGACTCCAAACTTCGTCACTTGTGTCAAGTATTGGCGGTTGCAATGCCCGAAATGTTGCCACTATTCTACAAATATAGATAAATTCCTACAAAACGAGCAAAGCGTAATCCAATTCCACAAAACAAGAATACTACCCAATTTACTCATATAACGCATGCATATCCACACATTCTAGCCAATATTAAGCCCAAAATACATGCAAAATACCAGTCAATCACTAGTCATGCTTCAACTTCATGAGCCCTTCTAACCATCATAGAATATTCCAATTCCCACTGTACAGATAGGATTTTAGACAATTGTGACCTCAATCCCCTTCTAAATCTCAAGGCTTTCTTTAGGTCGGTGACAACCCAATGTGGTGCAAAACTGACATAATTGATTGACTCCCTTTTGTATTCAGTTACAGTCAATCCCATTTGCTTGAAATTTAGAAATTTTGTTTTCTTCTTGTCACGGTAGGATCTAGGAAAATACTTCTCCATCACCACTTCCTTAAATTCATCGCAGAAAAATGCATTATGTTCTTCTTCAGTCATGTTTCTCCAGCAACCTTCCCACCAATGATCAGCATCATCAGTTAGTTGGAAGGTGGCACAAGCCACTCGTTGTTCATCTGTGCAAGCTATAAGTCTGAAAATCTTTTCCAGCATTCTTAACCATTCTTCAACTACTATTGGGCATCACGTCTGTTAAAGGTGGGTGGACGGTAATGGCAAAATTGTTCCACCACTCTATTATTGTTGTTGTGGTTGTTCCCATTGTTGTTTTGTACGACATTGAGAATCTCAGCAAACAACTCGCCAACCGTAGGTTGGTTTCCAGTGTTAACTGGATTTTCTTCATTGTCTTGGTTCCCGACATTGTTCTGGTTAAAGGTTCATGGGCGTCGAGGCACTTGTGGAGGATTTCGTGGAGGCATCTTCCTATAATCATATGTAATACGTTCTTAGTACCCATGTTAAATTATTATCGCATAGTAGTCAAATTTAAAAAAAAAGTCATTATATATAATATATAAATACATATATATATATATATATATATTAGTACGACTAAGTCAATATGATTCATTATGAGTCTTTCTTCTTTTTTTTTAACGCGAGGAGCCTAGAGTCTGTTCTTCTAATATAGCAAGTACACATGCAATAAGAAGTATGAAATAAAAGCAACAATGCATAATGACATGGATAATATGTGCTGCATAATATTGGGACATGGTATATCATGAATAAATGAGTAATGACATAATAATTTACATACCTTGAGGAATCCGACGAGATATGGCGGAGGTGGATGTCACTAGACTATTTTTTTATATTTAAAAAGACACATTTCTTTTAACATGTCTACAGAACCGTAGACACACTCATACTACTTGTAGTGACCCAAAATTTCTAATAGTACAAACATTTTAACAAGCAGTGCGAATAACTTAATTAAAAGAACACAATTTAAAAAAAGATAGCATGTGATTAAAAATTCGCATCCAAATAAACAAAAGTACTTTAATTCGAACCCAAACATCAGTCATTCAAAAATAAAATGGTAACTAAAATTTGTTAACAAAATAAAATTTTCCTAAAGTTGTATAATAAATAAAATAATTGACTTTGCATCCACCGCCTCTAATCCCCACTCGGACTCCTCAATCTGAAAAGTGGTTAATAAATATGGGCTGAGTTTTTAACTCGCTCAATGGAAACACATTTGTTAAAATTAAATACATCAATAGGCATAATCATAAACATTCAACATGTGTTAGGAAATTTATTGAGTAGATTTTGATGATACCATGTAAAGCTTAAACTAGGAAGTGCACCCCATTTTCCTTGTAATTTGTGTTGTAATAGATAGGGTTGGAAAAGATGAGTCAAGTCAGCTATGCCAAGGATTACAAGAGGTCAACTGCGGACTATATGAAGACTCTGATATGTGTCAGCTGAGTAATGCCATGAAGGAAGTCAAGGACTCGACTGAAGAAGAGTCAGCTGGGAAACAACTGTAAGAAGTGTCAATCAAGTCAACTCAAGAAGCCAAGTCTCAAGTTGAAGTGACAGATGAGTTATCCAATGTCTGGAGCTGACTCAAGTCACATGGGGTACAGACAGCGGTCTAGTCAAGACAACTGACTTAGATCCATTGATTAAAGTCAAGAATGTTACTCAATATAGTAATATGTCAAAGCTGTCAGGTCTAAAGTGTTAGTCCCGGAAATATGCAAAAGGAATGAACCAATGGGAAACATTGGACCTTGTGTTAGACACCTGCAATGCAGCGAAGACATTGAATACGAGGAAGGGTCAACATCAAGGACTGCAGACCAAGACAAGCCAACGAACACAAGTGGCATTTGAAATTAGCCTATCTCTTCAACGGGCAAAATTTCAAATGTGCACTATAAAAGGCCGATGAAGTTATTGAGAAGAGGTCACCTAAAACACGAGCAAGCAAGAAATATTCAAGCATTTTAACCTGCAATATTCTCAAAAACATTCAAGCAATTTATCAAGCCTGAAACTCGAAGGAAATCGATCCAACACAAGTAGTGAAGGAAAGACAACTTCAAATCTGTTGAAGAGGAAACTTTTGAAGAAATCAAAGGGGTTTACTTTCCAAGCTAGGATTGTAGAAATGTTCCAGGTCGAACCATTATCAAGTTTGTTGGAGGGCTTCGTGATCAAATCCAAGAACTTGAGAAGTGAGCTGAAGTAGCAAGGCAGTTGCCCTATGAAGAAGCTGAGTCGCAAGAGAAGCCAGTTGTGTGATCAAGGCTGTCTCCAGACTGTTCACCGCTTTGTAAACTGATCTATTACATAGTGGATTCCTCCAGGAGTTGGAGAAGAGAGGATTAGAAGAATTACCCCATCTTCGAACCTCTATAAAATATTTGTGTCATTTAGTTTCAGCAAATTTACTTTCCTGCATATTCATTTTATATCTGCTGATCATAATTGCAATCCAACTGATAAATAACTACGTGCTAAAATCAAGTGTTTAAAACAAGCTAAAGTCTAATCCAAGGGTGTTAAGTCTTTCGCTGTTAAAAACCAATCAACCAAGTTAAGTATTTAGCTTGAGCAGCCAAGTTATACTATCAACAGCTCTATCGAGTCTGTTGAGTGGGTAACTTAGCTGAAAAGCCAACTTAGCTATCCATCAAGGACACAGCTGTTTGAATCAATTCTGTTGAATTTATTTAAAAGGACTAAATCGAAAATTTGGTAAGGTTTATTCAACCCCCCTTCTAAACCTTACTTCACACCCCCTGGGACCTACAAGTGGTATCAGAGCGGTTGGTTAATTGAGCATTCCGCACTGGTTACTGATCTAGATCTCTATCTTTTCAAAAAATGTTTTAAACACTTGTGTTTCAAAGACTTTCATTTCTAAGCAAAGTTATTATCATGGAAGCAAATTTGACACGCATTCCTATGTTCACTGTTGAAAAATTTGATGATTGGAAAATTAGCATGCAGACTCATCTATCTGCATTACATGATGAAATGTGGCTTGTGATAGAGGATGGGCAACTGCAAATACTCAAAGTGAACACGACTGTAAGAAGAGCAACCGCAGCTGAAGGTGAAGAAGCTGCGGCTGAAGCAAGACCAGCCATGGTTGAAAAACCAAGGACTGAGTGGACTAATGAGGATAGAGATACAACTTGGACTATGTGGCCAAGGATATACTCTACAAGACGTTGGACAAAGCCATGCTCAACAAAGTCAAATCTTGCAAATCTGCAAAAGAGATTTGGGATAAGCTGACTTTAATTTTTGAAGGATCAGAACAAATTAAAGAAAATAAATTAACTGTTGTTTTTCAAAAATTGAAAATTTCAAAATGCTTGCGGGTGAAACCTTGGATAAGTTGGATGCCAGATTCACTGAAATCACAAATGAGCTTTCAGCTTTTGGGAAGGAATATACACAAAAGAAAATGTGTATGAAGATCTTAAAAAGCCTCCCAGCTGAATGGGAATGAAGGTTATGGCTCTGAGACATTCAATGGATCTCTCAAGCACACATATGCACCCAAGCAGTAGACTCAGAAATACCACAACTATCCTAAGAAAGCAATTGCTAAAACACAAAATAGGTATACAGACAAAAGAGACAGCTGTATGAACCTAAAACCCCCAAACAATTTGCTAATGTGCATTATGATTATGGCACGGATAGATGGCAACCTCTTAGAGTCAAGTCCTTTGGCTATAGGTTGGTTGGATCATCTTATAGAACTAACCCCTCAGGACCCAGGCAAGTATGGGTACCTAAAAATTAATTTCCTTGATTGCAGGTTCAAGGAACAACTGAGTGCCAAGGAACCTGGTACATGGATAGTGGATGTTCCAGACATATGACAGGAAACAAGAAAAACCTATCAAGATTCAAGGAGATTAGAGGTGCAAAAGTCATATTTGGAGGAAATGAAACTCCATGGGAAATCAAATACACAGGATCTATCAAGAAGAATGGATTGGAAATCACAGATGTTGCTTATGTTGAAAGTCTCAACTTCAACCTGTTAAGCATCAGCCAACTTTATGATAAAGGCTACAATGTTGGATTCAACAAGGGAGTGTGCTTGATCAAAGATGCTGAATCAAATGAAATAGTGCGGCGAGGATCAAGACAAAAGAATATGTATGTGGTAGATTGGTCTACTGCTACACCAAGCACTTGTCTGCTAGCAAAGAGCACATCAGCCGAATCAAGTTGGTTGTGGCACAAGAAGTTGAGTCATCTGAATTTTAAGACAATCAACAAGCTTGCAAGGAGTAATCTTGTAGAAGGATTGCCAAATTCAGTGTACAAGAAAGAAAGTGTATGTGATGCATGCCAGATGGGAAAGCAAATAAAGTCTTCATTCAAGAATAAGCCAAGTCCTTCTTCAACAAGGATATTACATCGGTTGTATATGGATTTATTTGGTCCAGTTGAGCTAGCCATCATAAGTGGAAAGAAATACACCTTAGTGGTGGTGGATGACTATTCAAGATATACATGGACAATCTTCATGTGTAAAAAGAAGGAAACTTTGCAGAAGTTGCCTCAGCTGATGAAAAGAGTTCAAAATGAAAAGAGCCAAACCATTATAAAAATAAGATCTGATAGAGGAACTGAGTTTGTCAATGGGATAATAACTCAGTATTGTGTTGAAAATGGAATTGCTCATGAGTTATCAACTGCAAGAACTCCACAGTAGAATGGAGTGGCTGAAAGAAGTAATAGAACCCTCAAGAAAGCTGCTAGGACCATGTTAGCTGAAGTTGGATTGCCTTAGAGATTTTGGGCTGAAGCCATTAACACAGCATGTTATACTCAAAATAGATGCATGATCAACAGGCAATTGACCAAGACTCCCTATGAGATTTGGAGAGGGAGAAAGCCAAATGTTGGATATTTCAGGATATTTGGATTTAAAATTTTCATCCATAACAATGGCAAAGATAATTTAAAGGCTTTTGATGCTAAAGCTGATGAAGGTATCTTTATGGGATACTCAGCTGAGAGTAAAACCTATAGAGTGCTGAACAAGACGACTGTTACAGAAGAGTCTATCCATGTGGTCTTTGATGAACCTAATGTAAACGGAGAAGACATTGAGGAGTTAGCTGATAAGCTGAATTAGCCAACTATGCAGAAGAGTTCCTATATTGAAGCTGAAGTAAGAGCACTCAACCCAGATGAAGATGAGATAGCTGAATCTCAAAGCAGTTGGAAAGTCTTCAGCTGAATGAAAATGAAATAGCTGTTCAAGACAACTTAGCTGCGAGACGACTGAATCCAGCAGACTTACTCTAACCTGATGTAAGATGGTTGAGAGACCATCCCAGAGTTAGTTATTGGAGATGTTAGAGATGGCATAAGAACCAGATCCAAAGCACATCATGAAGCTATATTCACTTGTTTTATTTCCCAGATAGAGCCTAAATATGTATCTCAAGCATTGGATGACACACATTGGATTCAAGCCATGCAAGAAGAGCTGAATCAGTTTGAAAGAAACAAAGTATGGGAATTAGTGCAGATGCCAACCCATCAAAATGTCATTGGCACAAAATGGGTTTTCAGAAATAAGATGAATGAGGAAGGATCTGTTGTAAGAAACAAAGCAAGATTGATGGCCAAAGGGTATTGCCAAGAAGAGGGTATAGATTTTGATGAAACCTTTGCTCCTATTGCAAGATTGGAAGCAATAAGGATGTTTCTTGCTTATGCTGCACATAAGAACTTTATTGTGTATCAAATGGATGTGAAGAGTGCATTTTTGAATAGACTATTAGAGAAAGAAGTCTATGTTGAAAAACCTTTAGGTTTTGGGCAGAAAATTATTGGAGATAAAGTCTACAAGCTCAAGAAAGCATTATATGGATTGAAACAAGCACCAAGAGCATGGTATGATACATTGTCTCAATTTCTAACTGACAATGGATTCACCAAAGGCAAAGTTGATAGAACACTCTTCAAAATTCAAGATGGAGAGAGTATACTGCTTGCTCAAATATATGTGGATAACATCATTTTTGGTTCCACAAATATAGAGCTGTGTGACAAGTTCTCAAATCTCATGCAAGGTAAATTTGAGATGAGCATGATGGGAGAGCTGACTTTCTTCCTAGGACTTCAAGTCAAGCAAATGAAGGATGGAACCTTCATAAGTCAAACAAAATATAACAGAGATTTGATGAAGAAATTTCGTATGGAAGAGAAGTCTTCTGTGAAAATTCCAATGAATACTTCAGTCAAGATGGACATGGATGCGGATGGCAAAGTCGTTGATCAAACCGGATATAGAGCACTCATTAGATCATTGCTCTATCTAACAAAGAAGCAGGCGGACATCACCTTTGCTGAGGGGTGTATGTGCAAGATTTTAATTTGCACCAAAGGAGAGCCACATGATCACTTTGCTAAGAGAATCCTAAGATATTTGAAGGGATGCGGGAAGTTGGCTTATGGTATCCAAGGAAGGTGTATTCAAGGCGATTGGTTACTCGGACTCACTATCTTTGGATGTAGAGTTCACAGGAAGAGTACCTCAGGTACATGTCAAATGCTTCGAAATAGATTGGTTTCTTAGTTCAGTAAGAAACAAAATTCAATTGCCACATCCATAGCTGAAGCAGGGTACATAGCTACGGGCAATTGTTGTGCCCAAGTCTTATGGATGAGACAACAACTAAGAGATTATCATATTGAAGAAAGATAAATTCCAATTATGTGTGATAACACTAGTGCTATTGCAATTACTCGATTCATGTGTCGCATTCAAGAACAAAGCACATTGATGTCAGATATCATTTCATAAGAGATCATGTTGAAAAGAAAGACATCACCTTGGAATACATCTCAACTGATAAACAGTTAGCTGATATATTCACAAAGCCTCTATGTGAATCAAGGTTTGAAGAGCTCAAGAATGAGTTAGGGTTAATTGGTGAGTTGAAACTCGAAGACTCAATCGAGAGAAAGAAGATGAGAAAATGGAAGCAGAGCGATTTCACATTTACGCCAAGTGAAACAAACCTTGCTCGGGAAGCCGGTTGTATCACGTTAGGCGGCCGGTGAGTTACTTCATGAGAAGAGAGAAGCAGACTTAAGTCACTTTGGATATAAGCTGAATCATTCATGAGCTAAGTGACAAAAACGCATTCATTTTAATTGAGCGGGAATATTTTTAAGGATGACGTCAGCGTAATAATGACGGTCAAAGTAAAAGCTGCACAATAAGCCATATGATTAGATATAAATGTTGATGCATTTAATGCGGGGAATTAAATGCGGTTTTGATGTTATCTTAGCCGTTGATTTTGATCAAAATTTCAAAATCTGAAATATGTCCTTTCACGTCCCTTATATACGGAACTTCGCATTTCTCTCTCCTCACGTGAACTATTCATCTTCAAGCAAAGGAAGCATTTTTCTCTGAAACCTTGTGCAAACCCTAGTCTTTCTCAAGCAAGTTTTTCGTACATTAATTGGTAAAAACTCTGTAAATGGCCCCAAAGTAAATCCACACTGGTGCTTCAGTGGATTTTGATGGAATGATCAAGCAGGGTATTGATGAGACCCTTGTCAAGAAGATAGCAGAGATGTTGGAGAAGTCCGGCCTGAAGGACGTTTTGACAATGGAATACTCCCATACGTACCTCGAGGAGGTCATTATGTTTTATGTAAATGCAGAAGTTCAGGACGATGAAATCAAATCTTCCGTCCACAGCAAGGTCATCAAACTGACTGCAAAAGACCTTGATGAGCATTGTGTGTTGCCCGCGGAGGGCTTGAAGGACATCTATGAGGCAGATGTCGACTTAGCTGTGACTTGGAAAGAAATTGCCAAGCCTGAGTGTGCTGCGAAAGTGGTCTATACGGCCAAGAAGGATTCATTAAAGGACGACTATCACAAGCTGATGGATGTCATCTCAAAATGTGTTGACATGAAATTTGGAAACTTCAACGAACTGTCCAAAACTAAGCTGATCGTGATGGCTGCGATCATGCAAGGAAAGAAGGTTAACTGGGCTGAGTTGTTTACAACAGACTTTGCCAAAATGTGCTGAACAAGACCTTTAGGAAGGAGGAATCCTTTGGATGCTCGTTGGGCTATGACCTTGTAATTGGCCATCTTATGGACGTAAAAGGCATTGCTTTTCGTCATGGAAAGCCCTTCCATGTTAATAAGAAGATGTTCAGGGCAAATCTCTCTGGTGCCCAGAAGAAGGCCTAGGCCAGAAAGGCTGATACCAGTGAGGGGGAATCAGCTGATCCTGAAGATGCAGCTGAAACTCCTCCTCCAAAGAAGAGAGTTGCGATATCCAAGCCTGCTCCTGCTCCCGCAGCCAAGTCCAAAGCCCCTGCCCATGCAGCCGAGTCACCTACCCGCGCAGCCGAGACTCCTGCCCCCGCAGCCAAGATAGAGGAGGAACACCATATTCCCTCCCCTATCATAAAAAAGAAGAGACTGCCAAGTCGAGAAAGGCAGCTACCTCTAAGAAGAGTGTCCAAATCCCTACTTCTAATGAATCTAGTGAGATATAACCAAAAGTTCCATTGGTTAGCTGCAAGAAGAGACGGTTGTTCAAGTAATCTGAACTTGAAAAGATAGCTTAATCCAGTACTCAGCTGGAGAAAGAAACTAAGACTGCTGGTGAACAAGAATAGCAGTCTCTGGAAATTGTTGATGAATCTATGCAGTCTGCTGGTGATGGTCAGCAGAGATCCGCCGAAGACCCAGATGTAAGGAAAACAGCCAAGGAAAGTGGAGCAACCGAGACAACTGAACCTGAAGTTGAAAGAGTTGTCTCCCCTCCTATAACTGATGATGCTGCATCTGAGGAAGAGCAAAGTGGAGCAACCGAAAACTGGATGAGAAGATGATGGTGATGATGATGATGACCTGTTCATGTATTCTCTAGTTTATCCAAATATTAAAAGACGCTTAACAGAGTGGAGAGCATGTAAGTTGGATCACTCAAGGGTACAGTTCACTCGCCCTGAGTTCATTGAAGAAGAAGAAGAGCTTCTCTGATTTCTCTGTGTAAATATTGTCCGATCTGCCCTAAATGAAGAAAACTGCTTAAACATCCTTCACATTCTCAAAGAGGAAGAAAAGGAGAGAGCTGCCAAGCAAGATCGAGTGTTGGAGAAATCCAAGATGTGCATTTACATGCTCTCTAGAGCATACTCATGAGCATCTTGATCAGTTCTTAGATAGTGATGAAGACATGGATCCTGATGTTGCAGCTGAGAAATTGGAAATGCAGCAAGCCTCGCAGGAATCCAAAGCCATGCACGCCCCCCATGCAATCAGAAAATGGCTCCCAGTGTGATGGTGATGAAGTTGGGAATTTGGGCACCCGAGCTAAGCCAACCCCTGAAAAAAGTGTTCTCACACCTGCCCTGGTGGCTGAACACTCGAAGGACAAAGCCGCGTCTCTAGAGATTAGTGACCCCACTCTTGTTCACTCGGCTGGTGTGCCAGCTGAGGAGGAAACTCTCTCCACCACAGCTAGGTTGGAGGTTGATGTGTGAGACACATTAGTGGAGTTAGGAGGCGAAGGTGAGAAAGAACTTGAAAAACAACAGAGTGACATTGATGAAGCTCGGACAGTTGAGTCTTTCTCCGCTGAAATGTCTACTGCTTTGAAGGCTGATGACGCTGTTATCACAGTTGAGGCAAAGGATGGTGAAGCCTCGGGAGTTAACACTCTGGCTTTGAAAGTGCAATCCAAGGGGTTGAGACTCCTTTGGATACCAATGTCCAAGACTCTAAGACAGTTGAGTCTGTCGAAGGGATAATATAAGACCCTAAGATAGCTGAGACTGTTGAAGGGATCGCTGAAGGCCCTGCAGCAGTAGAGACTACTAGGGGTATTGAAGGCCAACGAGAGGTTGAGACTTCCCATGGTAAAGGTGTTGAAACTGAGAACATTCCTCAACTTGAAGGTGATGCCATAGAAGAAGTTATTGGTGCCCTTCAAGACTCCCAAGAAAACATTGACACATCATTTTTGGGATTGGAAGATGAAGCTGAGTTCGTTCAACTTGATGATCCTACGAAGGACACAACTGAGGTTGTTCACAAATCTCAGAGCCAAGTCTGTGAGAAGACAACTCCCATGAGATTAAATTTTGATGATGAGCCAACCCCACAAGTCTCATCATCCTCCGATGAAGTTGATGACACAACTGAGGACACGATTACTCAAATGGAAAAACCCACTGAGACCGAGGAAGCTGTTAAGACAGTTGAGGCCTAGTCAGCTGGGCAAAATATCTCAAATGCCCCAGTTGGAACCGAGTCATCTGCGCAGGCTCCTATAGCTGTAGCAGTAACGACTCCATTGCCAATGAAGCTGCTGCAGCCGAGGCACAACGAGCTGAGTCATCGCAAGCACCTGAGCAACAAGAAATCCCATATGTGTGCGATGATGCATTCCAAGACATGTCCCCCTTCTCCAAGGATTTGCCTGAACTAGAGGAAGAGACAGCTGCTAAAGTAAGAAGATATACCGTAAGGGAAGATTCAGTCATTCCCATAGATACGATTGTTCCAGCAGACTTCAATACTGACGCAGCATGGCCATCTGTTGATTCCAATGTGCAAGCCGAGTTCCTTGACATCTTTAAGAAAATATGCGAAGAGATTGAGAAGATGGAACATCATCAGGCCTCTATGGACTTGCGCCTGGACAATCGAGATGCCACTCTCACAGCCAATCTGAGAGACATCGTAGTGAGATTACGGGAATGGACTCACCAACATACTACAATACGAATCGAGCAAGTTCGTTATTTCCATGTACAGGCAGAGGATGAAGGTGTTCATTGAAAGGATAAACCAGTCTCACAAAATGGATATGGAGCTGTTGCAATATTTCCACAAGAATGAAATTGCCAGACTCGAGAATGCCATGAATGACAAAATCAGCCTTCTCATGGCTGAAATGAAGATAGTATCAGCCGAGTCCAAGGCAACACGCTCAGAATTCCGAACCACGTATGATGCAGCAGACTCCAAGCACAACTCAACTATCAACAAACTGGATTTTATCCTTGGAGGAATGTTCCCTGGGGTACCTCTCTCCTTTGATGATGCCAAAAAGGGGGAAGAGGAGCTCCTCAAAGGTTTGAAAGAAGAAAAGTTGAAGAAAAGTGATGCAGCTGAGGGGGAAGAAAGTTCAAAGAAAATAGAACTGATGTTCGCTGAAACCCCTTAGCAAGGTCAAGTCACTGCCTCTATCCTCAGGAAACTCCCTGTGACCTTACCAATCGAGAAAGTTGATGTGTCAATAGTAGACAAAAGAAAGATCATTGAAGCAGGATTTGAGGAGTTAGCTGAAAAGTAAGATGCTCGCGTTCAAGAAATCATGAAACAATATGGTGGTCCTCCATCCGGAAAGGACTACGCCGCGATTCAAACCCCAAGACAACTTACGATGCCCGATGATGGATCTGAGCCCAAATTGATTGAGAAGTTTAATACTCTAGAATCAGAAGGCTATTTTCAAGGAATGACTCTACCGCAAGCTTGGGATCTGTATTGGGAGAAAGGATTGGATGTGGTCAAATCAACTGACACTCAGCTGGAAAGCAGAAGACTCTCGTGCAATACACTCTAAGAGGTGGAAGAGCTGAGTCAAGAAGGGGAAAAAGTCGTGGTGGAAGAGGTTCCCAATCTTGGCCAAAACCCCAAGACGTAGTGTATGTAGATCCTGATAAGAAAGACTTAATCTACTAGGTTGGATATGATCACCTTGCCAACCGAGAGGTTGAAAGAAAGAACGTTGAAGCTGCAAGGAGGCAAGAAGAAGAAAATCAAAGGCAAACAAGAGAATGGCTCGAAAGGAAGCAAAGGGATGACCCTGCTGCAAAACGAGCCTACGAAAAGAAGAAGAGAGAAGAAGAGGAAAGAAAGAGGAAAAAGGATGATCCAGATAAAAGAAGGGCTGAAGAAGAAAGAGGAAGGAATCAGCAAAGGCGTTGAAGTGTTGCTGCAAACCTCTTCGAGTATTTTTGTTGTAAATACAAGTCTTCTGTAATAAGCTCAATGATTTTCCCTGTAATTTTTCACTCTCTATGTATCTTAGCTTAGATATACTATGATGTGATATATATACATTTATGTTGCTTTGATACCAAATGTAAATAGCTGTGTAAAGGACAATAATGGGAATCATGATTGGTGCTAGCTTTGATATTTTTGCTATGTTTTGAATGAAATCTTCTTTAAGGAAATTTATCAAACACTTTGTGGGCTTGTGTAATTGAGGAGATTTTGGATGAAATATTGTTGAATAAGGCATGGCCAATGATTGTTTGAGCTAATACTTTTCTAGAATGGCCATAATTCTTGCTTGCTTGGGTAATTGATCGATCAAAGTGAAGTAGGGAAATGAATTTGCATCACTTAATGTTTTATCTTTAATCCCCTACTTTGTTGTTGCCATTGATGATCTTTGGGATGCTAATGGATTGTATTTCGGTACAAATCTTTCATGGCGGCGAAAGAAATCCCCAGGTGGAAGGAGATCGCGTGCACGCGGGCGGCACAACAAGACGCGTGCACCGCCGAGAGGTAGACCAAAAGCGGTCCGTGGCATATGGGGTTGAATTGACAAACGCAGATGATCTTGAGCGATGGAATCGCTTGGTTGGTCGCCAAATAGCTCCATCACGCTATGCCGACGATGACTGTACCCAAACTTTGGGGATACATGAGGACGTTTAGCGTCTCTTCGCAAAGGTCGGATGGACCAATTTTATGAGCCCAAGGTGGCCGACCTTTAAACAATACACATTGGAGTTTTTGAGTACCGTAGAAGTACTCAAACAAGGCGGGACTTTTGAACCATATATGATACGATTTCAGTTGGGGAACGTTCGTAGACAACTATCTATGACATAATTGAACACCATTTTTTAGGTTCCAACGAACGCGCGTACCCGACGGATGCCCAATTATGATCAATATGACTTTTGGAGAATGCTGGTGGAAACACCACAAACGGGGCCTATGTTGTATGCCGCACGGACCGCCAAAGCCTCTTGGATCTGGAATCCAGTTTTCCGGTACATACAACGCGTGACTGCATCCTCCGTGTTCGCCCGAGAAAATATTGGAGGGATAACTACTAAGGAGCTGTATCTACTATGGTGTATGCTCACAAATACCCCCTACAACACAGCCGTCAATTTCCCAGAGCAAATAGAACAGTTAGCTAAGCGAGAAGGGGGTACGATTTCTATAGGGTGCCTCATTACCCCTATTGCCCGACATTTCAACGTCGATTTCCGAGGCTTGGTGCCTATTCCGGGCAGCACTCGGGTTAATTTGGCATCGTTGCACCACATGAAGTTCATAGCAAACGAAGACAACACATTGGTACTTCTACAGAAGAAAGGTGCTGCATTTCCATTGCCTAACCCGCCATACACCACAGTCGATACATTAACGGACACCACCAACTTCCTAATGAACTCTGGCGCACATAACCGAATTACAGAGGCTATAGATGCAAGGAAGAAGCGCAGAGTTGAAGGTTTCCAGGATGAAGAGGATATGGTGGCGGAGGAGGAGGAACTACACAGACAAGAAATGGGGGTGGAACCTCATCACCCCTAAATTGGATATGATATACCCGAGTCCTCACACGGATGCGCTTACCCCTGACGTTCTCAAAGCGGGGATCGTCCCGGTACTTCTCATAGTGGAGGGCCCCAATGCGGCACTGATTTTCAAGACATGTTATATGCGTTTGGGGAGGACTTGCGTCGGCAAGGAGAGGAGTTGAGGCAATAGGGGAAGGATTTGAGGCAACATCGGGCTGATTTTCTCGCGTTCAGCGAGTGCTATGATCGGCGTTCCGAGGAGACGTGGCAAGTGCTCCAACAGTTACAAATGTGGCATATTTCCCAAGGCCACTTCCCACCGCCGCCACCGCAGTGATTCAGGTATATCCCCACTTTTCGTTATTGAAATTCTATTTTTTCCCTTAGGACACTATAATTTCATTCAAGTTTGGGGGGAGAGATAGTATTTTAATATATGAAAAGTGTGGATGAAAAAAAAAATCATGCATTTCGTGTTTCATATAGTTGCATATAGAACATTCTAGGTTGCATTGCATTAGAAGCACGTTTATGGCTTTAGCACATTTATTGCTTTCTTAGATGTTAGAGAGTGAGTTGACCAGGCATGTTGCAACTTGTTGTTTGTGTGTTGATTGAAAATTCATATTGTTGGGATTGGATGTTGGTTATGAGTTGATTGAGCCTTGAATAGATAACATTGAACATGTTGATATGGAAAACTTGGTTTGATGCTTTGAATTACATATTTGCAAGCCTGTGAGCTTTTGAGCCTTTCTTTGCTTGTATCTTTTGCAGTCTTGTTGTGATTTGAGTGTATCATTCATGTTGTTAAAATTCTAGAACTTTCTTGGGTATCTCTGTCAAGGCCACATGTTGTATGCGAATTGTGAATGTGATTAAAGGCCATCTTTGCTAGCCTTTCAAGCCTTTTACCTACCTAAAGATGTTGAAATTCCTAGTTAGCCAATTTGAGCCTATAGCCTATTTCTTTGATAACCACAAAATTTAACCCTTGATCTTAATATATCCATCACCCTAAACTCGAGTGTATAACGTAGAGTAAAGGGAATAAATGGAGTTGAAGGAGTAGGATAAGTGGCATACTTGGTTAAATGGAACAAAAAGAGGAAGGGAAGGAGTTGAAAAAGAAGTGTTGAAAATGCACAAATGAAAAAAAAAAACTTGAAAAGTTGATAAACTTGGGGGGCGAAGGACTGTGATTTGAGGCGATTCTCAAAAGAAAGAAAGGAAATGGAGATAAATAAAGTTGATAAAAATGAGGGATGATTGGAGTAGCATATGGGATTGTAATGCAAATGATTGATATGCTCATCGGTCTATATACTCGAGTTTGAGTCACTTTATCCAAACTTTCCTAGCCAAACCAAAGAGCTTTCATTACAACCACATGAGAAAGTCCTTTTTGATTCAAAAATTGCATACACTCTAGTGGCGGGGATATGAGACGAATTGCAAGCCTATGGTAATTTTGCGACATCGAATTGATTTGAGCGTAAACACGTCCTATATCCTCGTGAGATGAGAGTATACACTTAACTTTGAGAGTTGGAATTCAGAGCATTTCACTTTGTTTTACTTGAGGCGTGTTCTTTGATCAGATATTTGAGGCTTGATTGGGTTGTGCTCAACATTCATGACTAATAATATGAATCTTCTTGTGAGTTTTTTGTGTGCGTTGTTATTCTTATCTCCATGTTGTGCCTTATTGTGTTCTAAACATTGTTGATCGGGACGGTCAACAGTTTAAGTTTGGGGGATTTTGATAGGTGTGAGTTTTGCATGTATTTTGAGGCGTATTTCTGGCTATAATGATGGGTAAACATGCACATACTCGCGTTAAATGTTACATATTCACTCCTTGTGGAAAAGATATTACACTTTGCTTATTTTGTAGGAATTTCATGATATTTGAAGTAAATTGAATACGAATACGAGGATAGCAAAGTGGAAACACGGAGAATTGAGTGAGTATACGAAAAGTAAAGTCAAAAAGAGCGAAAGTTGAGCGTTTAAGGAAAAAACAGGGGGCACACGGGTTGGGCGTGCCTTAGGCACCACCCGTGCACCCCTGAATTTAGAAATTTAGAGCTGCAGCATGGCGCACGGGTAGCCCATGCACCGACGCATGACCCATGCGCCCTACAGAGAATAGATAAGTTCAACCGAGATGGTGCACGGGTAGCCCGTGCTCCTACGCACCACCCGTGCACTCTACAGAGACAGGAATTATTTCAACAGGGTGGCGCACGGGTAGCCCGTGCTCCGACGCACCACCCGTCTTGTCTGCTACTGAATCTCATAATCTGCAGCATTATGCACTAAACTAATTTGTGGGTATAAAAAAGCTTTTTGGGGAGCGCACACAGGGATATTCTGGCATTTTTGGGATCTACAACACAAGACAAGGGTCAACTCTTGGAAGAAGATATCAAAGAGACAATCGGGTTGCATCGGAGCTTGAAGAACGGAGATATATCGAGAGATTGTCGACGTTCCTAAGTTTTTCTTGCTTGCTTCTTTTTAGTTTCAATCTTTCATTTTCATTTGTAATGGCTTTGAACAATTTGTTTATAAGTTGTTTAGAAATCATGTATAGCTAAACTCTTGAGATTTCCGGGTTTTGGGAGTAGATTGATGAACTCTTGTTGGATGTTTTAATCTTAGTTGAAGTTATTATCTTGAAGCCTATTTGAGTATTTTTGAGCTTATTCTTGTTTTATCATTTGATCAATGATTTAACTTGTTGTAGGTCCCAAGGGGTGTAAGTGTAAGGTTTAGAAGGGGGGGGGTTGAATAAACCTTACCAAATTTTCGATTTAGGCCTTTTAAATCTACTGAGTTCTACACAAATGTGTCCTTGATGGACATCGAATTAGTCACTCGGTAGAGTTAATCTCTCAACAGACTTTCACCGAGTACATTAATAGAAGTAACTCACCGTTGGCTATAAATTGACTCAACTTGTGGTTTTGTTTTTCGATTGGAAGACTTAACACCCTTAAGTTTGATTAAGCAAGTTTTTACGACTTGATTTAGTACTTATAAATTATCAAATGGATAGCAAATTTATCGTGAGATATAAGCAATTAAAAGTGCGAGAAATTTAAATCTTTGAAATGTAAATGACACATAAAGTTTTTATAGAGGTTCGAAGATGGGGTAATTCTTCTACTCCTCTCTTCTCCAACTCCTGGAGGAATCCACTAAGTAATGATCGGTTTACAAAGTGGTAACATCCGGATACAAGTCTTGATCACAACAGCCGACTTGATCCTTTGGGACTCGATGCGGAGACGCTTGATCACTCGGTGGCTTCTCGTGCGACTCGGCTTCTTCACGGGGCGTTGCCTTGCTACTACTGACTCACTTGCTTAAGCACTTTGGATTTGATCACGAAGCCCTCCAAGAGCTTAAGACTTGGTTCACCTTGAACCTTTCTACAATCCTTCCTAGAATGTAGACCCCTTGTTTTTATATTTTCCTCTTCAACTGATTGAAGTTCTCTTTCCTTCACGGGTAAGTGTTGGATTGATGTACTTGAGATGTAGGCTTGAGGATTGAGAATGTTTCGATTTTTGATAAGCTTGTATATCTTCACGTGTGTGTCATTCATTCATTTTTCTCTCAAACAAATTCCTCGGCCTTTTATAGTGAACTTTCAAAAATTTGCCCGTTGAAGAGATAGGCTCATTTTTGAAAGTCACTTTGCGATCGTTGGCTTGCGATTCTTGGAATTGCCATTTCCTCGTATGAATTGTTTTATCACCTTTTTCGAGTTCGACACGGTGTAGTGCTTCCCATTGGTTCATTCCTTTTGCACTCTTAAGGGGTGAGCACTCCAAGAAAGGTGGTATGGAGATATTACTTGTTTAAGTAAGTCTCTTGATTTACGTACAACGGTTCTTTTCTGATTATCTCGACTTGACCGCATTTCCTTGCTTTCCCCAGGTGACTTAGAGTCGACTTCCAATCATGGATGACTCTTACATCACTTGACTTGAGACTTGGCTTCTCTTGAGTTGACTTGGTGATGTTCCACTCAGTGCATCTCGATTTGCTTCTTGATCGAGTTCTGTCTGCTCTTCTTTCTTTGTACTCAAATTTCTCTCTCAGTGAGTTTTCCTTCAAGCCTTGATTGTCTTCTTGCATGTTGGGCGTAGGCGACTTAACTCGGCTTGCGGCTCTAATTGTTACAATACATTTCTGACAAGAATTGGGGAGCCAACTTTCTATTCTAAGTTTTACATGGCATTCATCAAAATCTAAACAATAAAATTCCTAACAATTTCCCCCTTTTTGATGATGCCAAAACTTAAATCATACAAAGATGCAAATAACAAAGATACATACTGAGATAGTGTATTGACATAGAATGTATGCGCATAATCAATCTTTTTATTGATCATATCATTCTTGTACTTAACACAACATTTTACAAGGTGTATCGAGTATGTAATTGTCTTCACAAAAAAATAGAAAATTTATAGCTATATTACGAGAAGACTTACATTGTATGTATTTACATATAAAATACACGAAGGGTTGGACAAAGAACACTTCATCTCCTTCATTTGTCTCCTTCTTTCATCTTGATCGGCATCTTCTTCTCTTCTTCTCTTTCTTCTCGTCATCATTTGCCTTCTTTTTCTTCTCATATGCTTTTCTTGCGGACTTCATCTTTTCTTATTCTTTCTGTCTCTCCTGCCATAGCCGAGTTTGTCTCTTGTTTTCTTCTTCTATTCTTTTTGCATACTCGGCGTTGGTTTTAGCCACTCGCAAGTTCGCCACTTGGTCAAGCCCGGCCCGATAGATCCCTCCTTTCTTTCACGGATCTCGTATTCAATATTCTTGGGCGGAGGCCTGGTGCAAGCTTCTTTCTCCACTGCTTTGCTTCTTCCTCTACCTGCGGCGTATCTTTGTCTTTGGGGCCTTCTTCTCTCGGTGAGTGCCCGTGGAGTGACCAGTAGTATTGCCGGTTGTCTGGCATCAGTCGGCTTCTTCACATAATGTGAGACCCTTTTCCCGATAGGTCCCAAGCTTTAGCCATGGACATATTTGCAAAATATCCTTGATTCGAGCGTTTTGAATTCGTCAAGCGATCTTGGCTCTGTCTCGACATACGAAATGGCATACGTGTCTCTGTCAACCGGAATGCCTCCGTGTTCTTTCAAGATGTTCATCACCCTGGCATCCATTCTTCCTTCCACCTCCTTCATCCCCTGCTTCAATTGCTTTTCTCTTCTCGGCCATAGATACGAGAGAGTGTTGGAGTGGCGAGTCACTGGGAGTTTCTTTGCTTATAATGTCGGTTTGTGTGAGGACCTTGTTGGGGGTTTGTGCAATCATCAAGGTCATATCTTTTGATCCTTCCCCCTCGTGATTTTCCTTTCTTGATTTCAAAATTTCCTCGGTGATTTTCCCTTCTCAAATTTGTTCCTTATCATTTGCTCCTTTCTTTTCGACTTGATTTTCTTTGCTTTTTAAGGTATTCCTCTTCCCCCTTTTTGGCATCATCAAAGGATAGAGGAACCCCGGGAACATCTTTGGCAAGCATGAAGTCGAGTCTTCGATGGTTGAATTTTGCTTCAAGTCTGCTGCGTTGTATCTTTGCCGCGAATTGACCGAGAGTAGCGTTGGATTCTGCACGAAATCGGCTTCATCTCGGCCATGAGAAGGCTGAATTTTCTTGTCATGTGTTCTTCCAAGCGCGTATATCATTTGCATTACTGCTCACGCGATCTTGATCTCGGCGTGTGAGCTTCATGCATATGTTCAATGTGTTCCCTCGACCGTTTTTCGCATCAACATTTTTCGACTCTCCACACCAAAGACTTGTTGAATAAGGTTAAAAGTATCTCACTGTTCCACACGCATTGATTCTTTCTTTGTTGCCACCATTCCCTTATCTGGTTGTGATGCCTCTCAAGTCGGTTTGTAAGGTTGGCATCTCTGTTGTCGGCGCATGTCCAAAGAGGCTGATGCCTTTCCATTCGTTCAACTTGACAAAGAGTGCCTTGAACACTTCTCGAACTTGGTGATTCTTCTTTTTGCGGTGATGGCCATCTGACGTCGAAATCAAAATCGGTTTGGAACAATGGTGCCTGAGTGAAAAAGCGAGGAGGTGGTGCGTGATAGCGTGCTTGCTCATTTTTCGACTCTTCGTGGAGTTACGGTATCTCCGGTGAGAAAGGAAAGATTCCACAAAGGATTCATCACCGCCAACCGGATTTGTTCGATGATAAGCGGTGCGCGTGAAGTTCTTTTGGGAATCGATCAGTTTGTATCTTGAGGAGCCGGGAGCGGTGGTCTCTGGTTCAAATGGGTTTGGTTGTGAAGTAGATCCGGCTGGCTTGAGCCTCAATTTGTCTTAAACCGTTGGTCTCGGTGATTTTTCCATTTCGATGAGACTTGTCCTCGGCCTTATCGGCGGCGTCATCGGACGATGATGAGATTTCTAGTGGTGGCTCATCATCAAAGTTAAATGTTTGACGAGTAGTCTTGGGATCGACTTGCTCGTGCGTGCAGGAACATCCGGTGAGTCTTTTGGATTTGTCATGGGGTTGACTCGACTTCTTCTTCGCCTTGATCCCGGAAAAGTGACATCGGGGTTGTCACGGGAATCATGAAGTGCGGCGATCTCCTTCTCGGATGGGTCGATGATTGCGGGAGGGATGTTCTCTACTTGACCTCTTTACCTCGGGAAGTCTCAACCTCCCGTGGGCCTTCATTTCCTCCGGCGGTCTCTCTGCTGCGAGGCATGTCCTCCCTTTCGACGATGTCGGTTTGTCTTAGGGTCTTCTGATGGCATCCATTGGAGTCTCAACCCCATGGATTGCACTTTCATCGCCAGTGTTAACTCCCGGTACATTCCTTCCTTCGTGCCTCGGCGCATCGGCGGCGTCATTAGCCTTGAGCGGTTGGCACCTCGGTGAGGCAGTCTCAAGCAATCGCGAGCTTCGTTGATGGCAACTTGTTGTTCTTCTAGTGATTGTAATTTCTCTTCTTCGCCTCCTTGCTTCTTTGTCGAGTCATCTGCGGCATCCTCCGACCTTGCTGCGCGGTGGAGGGAGTTTCCCCCTCGGTGGCGCACCCGGTGAGTGACTTGGAGTGGGGTCACTCGTCTCCAAACTCCCGGCTGTTTCAATTGATGGTTCAGTAGTTGGGGCGGTGGTAGCACACCTTCAATAGGGGTTGGCTCGTTGGGGTCCCCATTGTCCCGGTTTCATCGCCATTTCCTTATTGCCTTCTTCCGTGGTGAGATGGGGAAGTGGTAGCGGCAACATCGGTGGCTATTTGTTTGAACCACTCCCATTGGATCGATTTCAGTTTGTGTTTTGGAGGACTCTCCTGGTCCCTCCATCGATCTTTTTGCTCGTGAAGGATTCTTGATTCATGCAATGCTTCTTTGCATCTGCATTTTCTTACGTGCGCGACATTCTGCAGTTCCTCGTCACTTTCGGAGAAGACATCAAGGAGAGGATGGAAGTGTTACGTAGTGCGGAGATAGGGCGGATCTTGCCTTCTCACGTGCTTGGCTTCTTGACTTGCTTTGCTCTCTCCCACTGTCCTTGTAGATTTGCGGGATGTCTAGCGATTGTCCTCATCAAGTCTTTGGGAGCACGATGGTCGATCGAGGAAATTTAGCGATTCCTCTTCTTCTTCTATGAATTCGGGCCGTTGGAACTGTTCCTTGACTTGCTCAACTTCCATTTTCTCCACTCACGCAGACGATTTTGGATGTCGGGTAAGGTGGAGATAGGATCATTACATCACTATCCGCTTGGGCTGGTTCTTCTTGAGTTTCAATTGTGTGAGCTACAGTGTGTCTTGGGTTGCCTCTGCTGATCGCCTTGAACAGACTTGGGCTGTTTCATCAACTACATCTAGGAGACTCTACTTCTCCGGTAGTCTCAGGTATTTGTGCTTTAGGCGAGTAAGCCCACTCAGCTTGGTTTCTCTGTTCGGGCCTTGTGACGAGTCTTCTTCGTCTCTGGTTTGTACCGGGGGAATTTACAGTTCGGGCGGCGTCCTGCGTCTTGGCGCGGCGGGGCGGTGCTTGTGTTTGTTTACGAGGAGGAGCTGGCCGTCTAGGCTTGTCGATTCTCCTCCTTTTGATGATCGGAGAAGGTATTTGGGAGTCCTTCTCGATCGGCTCTGCCTGACATGGAGGGCGGGTGACATGGGCTGCTTTGGGGCGGGTGACTTCTGCTGCGGGGCGGGAGCATGTTTGGTTTTCTTTCTTTGCGGGGCGGCGAGATCTTCTTAGCGTGCGGGGCGACTTTCTTCTTGTTGGAGAGGAGGCGGTTGTGTCTTGAGTCACTGATTCCCCCTCAGTGTCGGCTCTCTTGGCGTAAGCTCGCACGAGCACCGGAGAGGTTAGCTCGAACATCCTCTTGTTAACATGGAATGTTTTCCCATGTCTCGAGAGGGACTCCTTTCACCTCCAATAGTCGGCCAATCACTAGGCCATATCCCGAGGATCCTCCAAATGACCCATCTTCTTTGAAGGACTTGTTCCCCACGTTAAGCGAGTCTGCTTTGTAGATAAACTCAGGCCCGATTTATCTTCTTTTCCTCGATGATTGCGGCCATCACAATCGGCTTTGCCTTTGATAGTTGGTCAAAGCTGCCAAATTTGATGTCGATACATTTGGCAACTATGTCCAACAATTTGTGATAATCCTCCTTGATCTTTTGTTTCTTTGTGTATATAATTTTATCGGCAAAGGTCGGACTTGGCTATTTCTTTCCATCGTCGGCCAAGTTTACATCGACTTCCTTAATCTCGGTTGCTCCTTACTGGCGGTAGTGAGCAATATTGACCAAATCCTTGGCGGTGATAGTCATTGCTTCCGTGAGCAGATGACTTGATTCCTTCATCGTGAATCTCGGCATTCACGTAGAATTGTGCGACCTCCTCCACATAGGTCATAGGATATTCGGCGTTAGAAAGCGGTTTTGATCCTGGCGTTTCCAACTTCTCGCGATTTTCTTCACCAGGTGTCGTCGGACCCCTGCTTCACCATTAAAATCGAAATCCACGGTCGAACCGGTGGATTTGTTTTCCCAACTTGGTAAAGTCATACGTTGGTGCCATTTCTCGAGAATAATTTCAAGGAAAAGTTCGAAATTTGATTTGAAGGTTGATAGGGTTTTGAGTATTTGCCTTTGCCTTTTGAGAGAAAGAGATTGAGCAGTTTTTAGAAGTGTGAGAGAGAAAGCGGGCGAAAATGGTTTAAATATGGTTTATGAAAGGGCGTGCGGCGGTTTTGAATTGTGATCGAAATCAACGGCTTGGATTTCGCGCATATTGAGCGATTCATGTCTCGTATTTAATGCGGCAGACATTTATATCAATCATAGGCTTGGTGTGCGGCTTTATGTCTGTACACATCATCATTATCTTTGACGTGTCTCTTAAAACATTCCCGCTAAGTCAAAACATTGCGTTTTTGTCACTTTGCTCATAAGTTATTCAACTTATCTCTTAGGCGATTTAACTCTGCTTCTCACATTTCTCTTAGTGACTCATTATCATGACTTGGTATAAGTGACTTTCCGTCTGGTGATTTCTTGAGCTAATTTTTGTTTTTCGACTCTTTTTCACCTTCTTTCTGTTCCATTTCTTTTCTTTGATTCTTACGTGTCTCGGCTTAGCTCAATTAGCCCCAACTCATGTTTGAGTTCTTCAAATCTTGACTCACATAATGGTTTTGTGAAGATGTCGGCTAGTTGTTTGTCGGTTGAGATATATTCCAAGATAATGTCCTTCTTTTCAACATGATCTCTTATGAAATGATATCGACATCAATATGTTTTGTTCTTGAGTGCAACACGAGGATTTTGAGTGATTGCAATGGCACTTGTGTTATCACACATGATTGGAATTTCTTTTTCTTCAACTTCATAATCTCTCATTCTTTGTCTCATCCATAGGACTTGGGCTGCAACAATTTGCCCATGACTATGTATTTTGCCTCAATTTGTAGAGGTGGCTATTGAGTTTTGCTTCTTGCTAAACCAGGAAATTAGTCTGTTTCCTAGCATTTGACATGTGCACGAAGTACTTTTCTGTCCACTCTGCATCCGGCATAGTCGAGTCTGAATAGCCAATTAGCTTGAATCCACCTTCCTTTGGATACCATAGGCCTCTTCTTGGCTTCCTTTTAAGTATCTCAATATTCTCTTAGGCTTGCGGTCATATGGCTCTCTTTTGGAGCGATTGAAATCTTGCACATACACCTACAACAAAAGTGATGTACGGCTGCTAGGCGTGAGATAGAGCAATGATCGATAAGTGCTCGTATCTTGTTTGATCTACTGGCTTGCCATCTGCATCCATGTCCATTTTGGTGATGTGTTCATTGGTATTTTTACTGAGAAGACTTCTCCTCCATACCAAATTTCTTCATTAAATCTCTGGTGTATTTTGTTTGACTTATGAAGGTTCCATCCTTGGTGTTTTACTTGAAGTCGAAGGAAGAATGTCGACTCTCCCATCATGCTCATTTCAAATTTACTTTGCATGAGGTTTGAGAATTTTCACACGACTCTTTGTTAGTGGATCCAAAAATGATGTCATCCACATATATTTGAACAAGCGTATACTCTTCTTGTCTTGAATTAAAAAAGTGTTCTATCTACTTTTCCTTTTGTGAATCCATTTTCGATCGGGAATTGTGACGGGTATCATACCATGCTCTGGGTGCTGTTTCAATCCGTCTGGGGCTTTCTTGAGTTTGTATACCTTGTCTCCAAGAGTCTTACGCTCAAATCCTGGAGGTTGTTCAACATACACTTCTTCTTCCAATAAACCATTCGGGAATGCACTTTTTACATCCATTTGATATACAATGAAATTCTTGTGAGCGACATAGGCAAGAAACATCTTATAGCTTCCAATCTTGCTACGAGGGCAAATGTTTCATCAAAATCTATCCCTTCTTCTTGGCAATATCCTTTGGCTACCAATCTTGCTTTGTTTCTTACCCGCAGAACCTTCCTCGTTCATCTTATTTACGAATACCCATTTGGTTCCAATAACATTTTGATGTATGGGTCTTTGTACTAATTCCCATACTTTATTTCTCTCAAACGATTGACTCTTCTTGCATAGCTTGAATCAATGTGTGTCGTCGATGCTTGTGACACATCTTTGGGCTCTATCTGCGAGATGAAGCATGTGAACATTGCTTCTTGTTGGGTTACGGATCTTGTCTTGACACCTTCTCTTATATCTCCAATGACAAGTTACGGTGGATGGTCTCTCGGCCATCTTACGTCGAGGTTGAAGTAAGTTAGGCTGGATTGATCGACTTGCGGTTTGTGTTCTTTGTGGTCGACTCTCTCGTGATCACTCACAGTGCAGATTTTCAGGTTCTTTTGAGATTGACTATCTCATCTTCTTACGAATTGATAATCCTGCTTGACTTGACATAGGGACTCTTACGTAAGGTTGGATGATTGACTTATCGGTGACTCTTCAATGTCTTCCCCATTTACATTTGGCTCATCGAATACTACATGAATGGATTCTTACGTAACCATAGTTCTTTTGTTGAGTATTACGTAGGCTTTGCTTTGGTGAGTATCTGAAGATACCCTCATCGACTTTAGCATCAAAAGCCTTTAGGTTGTCTTTGCCATTGTTGTGGATGAAGCATTTACATCCAAATATCTGAAATATGCAACATTTGGTTTTCTTCCATCCGGATCTCATAGGGAGTCTTTGTCAATTTGTCTATTTATCATACATCTGTTTTGGGTGTAGCAAGTTTGTGTTGATTGCTTGACCCAAAATCTTTTTGGTAACCTGCTTGACTAACATGGTCCTTCTTTTCTTTTTGAGGGTTACTTTCCTTCTTTCTGCTCCATTCTGCTTTGTGGAGTCCTTGCGGTGATAGTTCATGACCAATACCATTCTCAATACAATCTTGAGTTATTATTCCATTGACAAACTCGGTTCCTCTATCGATCTTATTTTGATAATGGTTTGACTCTTCTCATTTTGTATCCTCTTCATCAATTTGTGGTAGCTTTTTGTAGAGTTTCTTTCTTCTTGCACATGAATATTGTCCATGTATATCTTGAGTAGTCATCTACTACCACCAAGGTGTATTTCTTTCCACTTATGCTTCTTTGGTTCCCTTTGGGCCAAATAGATCCATATAAGCGGATCAATATTCTTGTTGAGGATGGGCATGTCTTTTCTTTGAGCAGCGACTTGATTTGTTTTCCCTTCGACATGCATCACATATACTCTCCTTCTTGTATCTTGAGTCGGAAGTCCTTCTACAAGATGACTTCTTGCTAGCTTATTAATTGTTTTGAAATTCGGGTGACTCGGCTTTTTTGTGCCCACGGCCAACTTGATTAATTTGTGCTCTTTGCTAGTAGGCAGTCTTTGGGTGTTGCGATTGACCAATCCACTACATACATATTTTTACATGTCTACATCCTTGCGGCACACTTCATTTGATTCAATATTTTTGATTTGGCATATTCCCATGTTGAATCCAACATTGTAGCCCTTGTCACGAGTTGGTGATGCTTAGTAAATTGAAGTTTAGTCCTTCAACATATGCAACATCTGTGATTTCTAAACCATTCCTTTTGATGGATCCAATGCCTCTTATTTCACCAGGAGCTTCATTTCCTCCAAATATGACTTTTGCTCCTTTGACTTCCTTGAATTTTGACAGATTTCTCTTATTTCTGTCATATGTGCGGAATGACCACTATCCATGTACCAGGTTCCTTGGCACTCAATTTGTTCCTTGAACACGCAATCAAGGAAATTAAGTTTTAGGTACCCATTCTTGTGCGGGTCTGAGGGGTTAAATTATAAGATGATCCAACCAACCTATAGCCAAATGATTTGACTCTAAGAGGTTGCCATCTATCGATGCCATAATCATAATTAATCCTGGCAAATTGCTTGGGAGTCTAGGTTCATACAATTGTCTCTTTTGTCGTATGCTGCATATGTGTTTTAGCAATTGCCTTTCTTGGGTAATTGTGGTGTCTTTGAGTGTAGTGCCTAGGTGCATATGTGTCTTTGATGAAAGCTCTTATGCTTTTGGAATGGCCTTTGTTGAGTTCTAGGCCTTTGCCATTTGGGCTTGTATTCCATAAGTCTAGGTGATAGTTCACATTATTCGATCGGCTTGGCTTGGATATTTTCTACCATTCCCATCATATGTATTTCTTTTATGAGTTTTAAGGGATTTTTGGTAGCTCTTCTTCTTCTTTCTGAGTATTTTACTTTTGGAGTCTGTTTGAGGACTCAGTGAATCTCTTCTCAATGTCCTTTCGGCACTCTCAAGTAGGCTGTTTTCCTTTTCCTTTGTAACCAAGGCCGGTTTGCTTAGTATTGTGCTTTGGATTGAAAGTGTGTGCAACATTTAGAGTTTTGGATTTTTCGGACTCTTCATGACTTGAAGATCCTTTTTCCAAAATTACTCTTGAGGTTTGACATGGCACAAAGGAATTAAATCTAAGCTTTGTCTTGTCTCCACATTCTCTTTGACTCATAATAAGATCATCAATGATTTAGATGCCTTAGTGAATGAGGCAATAACATTTTTGAGGTCATTCTCCCTCTTTTCTATAGCGGCAATTTACGCTATTAATTTAGCATTTTCGGCCTTTAAACTTTTATTCTCATCGGCTATTTGACTTAGAGTACTCGGCTCCTTAGTCGACTTTGAGTTTTGACTTTTGAGTAAATTTGTTTTCCTCATTCAATAGTGTGTGTGAGGTTTTAATGTGCTCAAAATCTTTCATCATTTTGCCTAATGAATCATAAAGATCGGTGGGTGATGAAGTGTGTGTGTCACGATCACTATCACTAGTGTACGAGCTTGTTGAGTTAGATTGTACCTCATCTTCTTGATCTTGTTCTTTGGCCATTAAGCGGATCAAGGCTTCTTCTTCGAGTCACTTGAGTAGTCGGCTTCAACTTGCTCTCGAGTCACCTTGTCTCTCTTGACTTGGTTTGTCTCGGCCGATCTCTGCAGACCATCATTGCCTTTTTCTTCTCTTGTCTTCTTTCTCTGAAGACCTTTCTTTCTTCTTCGTTTACGTACTTGTTGACTACGAGGATATGAGCGATCAATGGCATAGTGACCTGGTTGTCTACAATTCCAACATAGATATTGACCTTTTGATCGACTCTTTCTATTCTTGAGTTGTCGGCCCTTTGATACTCAACTTGTTGATGATCTGTTCTCTTGGTTGGCCTATCATCCCTTGATTTGGAGGGAGGTGAGTGTCTTACGGAGGATTCACCCTTTCCTCTCTTGTAGTTCTTGTTAAAGAACTTGTTAAATCTTTTAACCATCGGGGCTATTTCTTTACGGGTCAATTGCCTCTTTGACCTCGACTCTCCTTCCATCTTTGACAATTAGAAGCGGTTTTTTGGGTGCAATTTGTCTCTTCTGGTCTTTCCTTCTCGGCTCAAACTCGTAGGCTTTGAGGTGCGAGAATAACTCATGATTGGATGTCTTTGATAGGTCCATGGAGTGTCTCAATGCCATGACCTTCATTTCCCATTCAATTGGAAGACTTTTTAGGATCTTCATACACATTTCCTTTTGTGTATATTCCTTTCCAAGTGTAGACAACTCATTTGTGATTTTACGTAAACCGAGCATCCGGTTGATCCAGGTTTTCTCCGAGATCATTTTAAAGTTCTCAAATTTTTGTCTGACCATTGATAGTTTGTTTTCTTTGATTTGCTCACGAGCCTTCACAAATCAATGTCGGTTTGTCCCATTTCCTTAGCGTTTTGCAAGATTTCACTTTATTGAACATGGCTTTGTCGAGGTTTTGTAAAGAATGTCCTTGGCTACATTGTCCGAGGTTGTATCTTTTTCATCATTTTGTCCACTCGGTTCTTGGTTTTCAACCATGGTAGTGCAGTCTTTCATCTTCTTCCCCTTCATTGCAACTCTTAAATATTGTGTTCACCTTTAATATTTGCGGAGGCCCATCTTCTATCACTATCCACATCTCATCATGTAATCTTTGATAGATGAGCACATCACGAATTTTCCAATCATCAAATTCTTCAATAGTGAACATAGGAATGCGTGTTAGATTTGCTTCCATGATAATAACTTTTAATGATAGAAAAGAGTTTTGAAAGTTTAAGTACTAAAGCGGACTTTTGAAAAGTTTGGAGATCTAGTTCGATAACCGGTGCGGAGGGTTCAATGAACCAACCGCTCTGATACCACTTGTAGGTCCCAAGGGTGTAAGTGTAAGGTTTAGAAGGGGGGTTGAATAAACCTTACCAAATTTTCGATTTAGGCCTTTTAAATCTCTGAGTTCTACACAATTGTGTCCTTGATGGACGATCGAATTAGTCACTCGGTAGAGTTAATCTCTCAATGACAACTCGGTTGAAATTTGTTAATAGAGTAACTTTCATTTGTTGGCTATAAATTGACTCAAGCTGGTTTTGTTTTTATTGGAAGACTTAACACCCTTAAGTTTGATTAAGCAAGTTTTTACTGACTTGATTTAGTACTTATAAATTATCAAATGGATAGCAAATTTATCGTGAGATATAAGCAATTAAAAGTGCGAGAAATTTAAATCTTTGAAATGTAAATGACATAGTAAAGTTTTTATAGAGGTTCGAAGATGGGGTAATTCTTCTACTCCTCTCTTCTCCAACTCTGGAGGAATCCACTAAGTAATGATCGGTTTACAAAGTGGTAACATCCGGATACAAGTCTTGATCACAACGGCCGACTTGATCCTTTGGGACTCGATCACGCGAGACGCCTTGATCACTCGGTGGCTTCTCGTGCGACTCGGCTTCTTCACGGGGCGGGCGGTTTGCCTTGCTACTCTGACTCACTTGCTTAAGCACTTTGGATTTGATCACGAAGCCCTCCAAGAGCTTAAGACTTGGTTCGACCTTGAACCTTTCTACAATCCTTCTGGAATGTAGACCCCTTGTTTTCAAAGGTTTTTCCTCTTCAACGATTGAAGTTCTCTTTCCTTCACGGGTAAGTGTTGGATTGATGTACTTGAGATGTAGGCTTGAGGATTGAGAATGTTTTAATTTTTGATAAGCTTGTATATCTTCACGTGTGTGTCATTCATGCATTCTTCTCAAACAAATTCCTCGGCCTTTTATAGTGAACTTTCAAAAATTTGCCCGTTGAAGAGATAGGCTCATTTTTTAAAGTCACTTTGCGATCGTTGGCTTGCGATTCTTGGAATTGCCATTTCCTCGTATGAATTGTTTTATCACCTTTTGAGTTCGACACGGTGTAGTGCTTCCCATTGGTTCATTCCTTTTGCACGCTTAAGGACCGAGCACTCCAAGAAAGGTGGTATGGAGATATTACTTGTTTAAGTAAGTCTCTTGATTTACGTAATCAACGGTTCTTTTCTGATTATCTCGACTTGATTGCATTTCCTTGCTTTCCCCAGGTGACTTAGAGTCGACTTCCAATCATGGATGACTCTTACATCACTTGACTTGAGACTTGGCTTCTCTTGAGTTGACTTGATGATGTTCCACTCACCGTGTCTCACCGCTTCTTGATCGAGTTCTGTCTGCTCTTCTTCTTTGTCAGACTCAATTGTCTCTCTCGAGTTTTCCTTCAAGCCTTGATTGTCTTCTTGCATGTTGGGGCGTAGGCGACTTAACTCTTTGCCACTCTAATTGTTACAATACATTTCTGACAGAATTGGGAGCCAACTTTCTATTCTAAGTTTTACATGGCATTCATCAAAATCTAAACAATAAAATTCCTAACACTTGTTTGATATATTGATTCATAATTCGAGAGATGAGTTTCAATATTAGATCTTGAATACTCGACACAAATATTTGCATGAATCGAGAGGTTTGTAAATATTTGTGAGGATATTTGATCTTTTAAACTTTTGGGAGTTGAATGCTTCATGTTGAGTAGAGATGCTAGCATAAGTATTTCAATCTACGTTTTATATGCATCTCGAGAGGGAGGATAAAATAGCTTTGTGATCGTCTTATAGAAATATTGATAATAATGTGGCTTGATTAAACCGGATAATAAGAGGATTATTAATCGAAACCTTAACTCGGAAATCCTTTTTATTATCTTGATACTTCTATTATTTGTATTATCTTAATCTTGTGTTTTAGTGATTTAAATTGTCTTAATCTCAATACAACAATCATTCAATTTCGATCGTCTAAATAAAAATAAGACTATCTTGGTTCAATACTTAGCGCATAAATTTATTAGTCTCCGTGGATACGACATTGCTTACCCTATTCTATAAACTACACCGTACACTTGCGGTGAAGCTAAAAATAAGGCGAACACTATGTGCATAACTGACTACTTTATATGCACGTTTTTTTTAAATCTATCGTACCCCAATTTCAAAAATCTTGGATCCGCCACTCAGGGGCGTTCCCTCTTGGTGGCTTGTGGGGGCTTTAGCCCCCCAAAATTTTCAAATTTTGACAATGTATGCACAAGAATATCAGGACAAGACAACATATTGGAACAATCATATTAAAATCTCTGAATAGACTGATCTAAATAGATGTAACAATGCCACGAACAAAATAGGTGTCAGAAAATGTGAATTCTTATTCTATAAAATCTGGGTTTATCTAAATAAATTTGATATAATATGTTAAGGACTAAAACTGTAAATGCTCGAAAGTTATAGGACTAAAATTGCTATTGTTAGAAAGATAAAGGACCAAAAATGCTATTTTGCCATAAGGGCAAAATTGTCCAGGACAAAAAATGCAACTTTAAAAGATAAAGGACTAAAATTGCAACTACTTCAATGTTACAGGACTAAAACTGCAATTTACCCTTTGTAAAACAGAAGCCAATTTTACCAGATTCGCCTCAGATTACTGAGAACAGAATATAAAACAAACTTTGTTCAAGTACTTTTGGGGAAAACTTATGAATCATCAGAGTACTATTACAAGGTAATTAACCAAATTATTAGTTCCAAAACTAATAATTCTTGTAGTGATCACACATTTTATAAACCATTATTACACCAATATAATGTTTGGATATGTCCAAGCATAATGTCAAACTATCAAGACTACTCATCAACATAGAAATTATTAGCTCCTTCTCATCTTCATATTATGTTCTTTTTTTTTCTAATATCCCACTAATATGGAAGATAACCTCTTAGCTTAATCATTTCTGATCAAATCCGGAAATGCAACAGTGCACAACTACCATCCAGCCCCTTAGTGTTGTAGTAGGTGACATCTCTTTCACAGTAATCACCCTATATTTTGGCGGATTGTCTTGAGACAAGAGTTCCTCAATTGGTCCATAGAGCTTTGTAGATGTAGTTAGATCACTTCTAAAGAAACATGCAACTGAAACTCCTGAACTGACATTATTTACTATTACTGTATGTTTTGCATGTTGAATCATTAATCTAACATTGGGCTTATATGTGATATAATTATATAATGTGGACTGTCAAATAAGGATAAACTCATTTTACATGTTAAATCCGCCACTAGAGGAAACCATTGGCAAGGGTCCCCATAAATCTGAGTGAATAAGTTATAAAGGAGTTGTGTATGTAGTAGTAGAAGTAGGAAATGGGAATTTATGAGCTTTACCTAAGCAACAAGGCTGACACGTTAAATTTGCAGATCTCTTGAGATACGGAATTGAATACTGAGACAATACATGTTAGACAATTTTATCACTTGGATGACCAAGTATTTTTATGTCATAAATAAAAGGGATAATTACAAAAATACCCCTAAGGTTTGGGTTAATTGCAAAAAAAACAAACATGTTTCAAAACTACGAAAAACCCCTTCAGGTTGTTAAAAAAATAATTTGTAATATATTATTGGCACTAAACCAACATCCACCTAACTCACACACAAACAATGGCTAAGATTTGATCTCACCAAACCCACTCAAAATGAAAGGCTTTGAATTAATCTCAACAAACCCATTACTTAATGCATTATTAGGTGTGAATTATTTATTGTATGTTTTGGCCTATAAATAGGCATGTATCTTGCTTAAGTTTATCATTCAAGCAAAAATCAATAAAACAATTGCAAGTATCATCCGAGAGCAATTTCAAAATCTTAGCCAAACAAGGCTAATTAGTGTGAGAGAGTTGTGAGCAAAGTTTGAGTGTATTTTAAAATTGTAATGAGATTATATTTTTAGTGAGAAAATAATTAGCCTCCAATTTCTTTTTTATCTCTCTCATATTTTTATATATACACCCTTATACCCAACAATTTTGGTATCAGAGCCACCATTGGCCTGATATCCCTTCTTATTTGCAAAAATGGCGTCAACCAGTTCCAGTGAACTTGCATTCACATATTCCCAACAAGGTGTTCCTATCTTTGTTGGTCAAGATTACGAACTATGGAGCGTTTTAATGCGCACGTTGTTCATGTCCCGTGAACTATGGGATATTGTTGAAGAGGGGTATAGTACCCATACTCCAGAGGAGGAAGCCGCACTAACCGCCACAAAGAAAAAAGAGCATAAGGAGAACAAGACCAAAGATGCAAGAGCCTTGTCCTTTATGCACCAAGGGGTAAGTAAACCAATTCTTCCGCGCATTACGGGTGTCAAACATCAAAAGAAGCATGGAAAATTTTGAAAAAGCAATTTGGAGGCTATGAAAAGGTGATCTCTATTAAATTGCAAAATTTATGGCGAGATTTTGATAATTTGTCAATGAAAGACAATGAAAATGTCCAAGAATTGTTTTCTCGAGTTTCCACTATAGTCAATCAAATCAGAGGATACAGGGATACCATTGAAGATAAAAAGATCGTTGAAAAAGTGCTACGAAGTCTGCCAGCAAAGTTCGAGCATATTGTTGCTGCTATTGAAGAATCCAAAGATTTATCCACACTATCTTTGGATGAACTCATGGGATCACTTGAAGCCCATGAAAAACGAATGAGTAGATTCTCAAGTCAAAGCTTGGAGCAAGCCTTCCAAGTAAAAACAAACATTTCAGAAAAAGAAAATAAAAAAGATGGCGAGCAAGAAAAGCAAAATAACTCAGCACATCGAGGTGCAAGAGGAAGAGGTCGCGACAGACACGAGGACGAGGAAGACGAGGTGGATTCAATCAGAGAAATTCAAATCAAAATTCTGATTTGTATTGCGGATATGCAGAAAGAATAACCACGATACCAAAGATTGTCGTTTTAAGTGCAAAAGATGCGAAATGCAAATCATTCTCAAAGAGACTGTTGGCATAAAGATGATGGAGATACAAATGAAGCAAATTTATCTCGAAGAAAAAGAGCTGTCGTATATTTTTTCGTGTTTGAATTCTCAACAACAAATTGAGAATATTTGGTACGTGGACAGTGGTTGCAGCAATCATATGTGTGGAAACAAGAAAATGTTCGTGAATCTTGATGAATCATATTCATCCGAAGTAAAGCTCGGAGATGGAAAATCACGCAAGATCACCGGAAAAGGAGAAATAGCAGTCCAAACAAGAGAAGGCAAAATGAATATCATCAAAGATGTATATTATGTACCTGACTTGACTCAAAATTTATTGAGCGTGGGCCAACTCTTGGAGAAAGATTACAAGGTGGAGTTCAATAATGACCACTGTATCATTATTGATAAACAAAAGAATCTCACAATGGCTAAAATTAAGATGAGTTCAAACAAAATATTTCCTCTTAATTTGCCATTGACTGAGAAAATTGCACTTCAAAGTACCACAGAAGCAGAACATAATCTATGGCATTTGAGGTATGGGCATTTGAGCTATAAAGGTTTAAATTTGTTAAAAAAGAAAAATATGGTGTTTGGTCTTCCTAACATTCCAGATCGAGACAAGACATGTGAAGGATGTATTTTTGGTAAAATGCATCGTTTTCCATTTCAAAGACATCATACGAGCCAAAGCTCCGCTCGAGATAGTACATGCAGATATTTGCGGGCCAACACAAACACCGTCACTCAATGACAACAGTACTTTCTATTGTTCGTTGATGATTTTTCCAGAATGATGTGGGTTTACATTTTGAAGCAAAAGTCAGAAGCATTTCCGAAATTCTTGGAGTTCAAAAAATATGTGGAAAACCAGAGTGGCAGAAAAATAAAGACTCTACGGACAGACCGATGAGGAGAATTCATTGGAAAATCCTTCTTGGACTATTGCAAAGACAAAGGGATCCACGACAACTAACGATTCATTCTGACCCAAACAAAATGGCGTTGCGGAAGCGAAAAATCGCACAATAGTCGAGATGGCACGGAGCATGATGACAGAAAAGGACTTCCAAAATATTCTAAGAAATGAAGCGGTAAATGCGGCGATCTATATTTTGAACCGTTCACCAACAAAGCGCGTTCAAAATAAGACGCCGTATGAAGCGTGGCACCAAAGAAAGCCACAGGTAAACCATCTCAAAGTTTTTGGCTGCATTGCTTATTCTCATATTCCATCTCAACAAAGAGAAAAATTTGATGAAAAAGGAGAAAAAATGATCTTTGTTGATTATAGTGATGAATCGAAAGGATATCGTTTACTAAACCCAAAGACAAATAAACTTATTATTTCTCGAGATGTCATTTTTGATGAAATACATGTAAGTCCAAGCGGCTACGATAATCTAGAGGGGGGTGAATAGATTATCTCCATCTTTTCGATTATGCCCTCTTTTTCGAAACAAATACGCCAAGACAATAATAAAGGTGCGGAAAGTAAACAACACGCGTCGATTTAAAGAGGTTCAACCCACCTAGGGCCTAATCCTCTACCACCCCATTATATCCGGGATGGATTTCAGAAAGAAAAAAGAATTTTATTAATTACCACAATTAATACAAATTCAACTTACAACACCTTGAAGAGCACCACACTCTTCTTCAACACCACCTTTGGAGATTACCACAATCTCCCTTTGAAGATTACCACAATCTTCCTTCAACGGCACCTTGTGAAGATTACCACAATCTTCAACCTTGAAGAATACCAAATTCTTCAACACCTCAATAAGAAGATCACCACAATCTTCTTGCACCTATTACCTAGATCATCCAAGTGTGTTCTTACCACAAGAACACTCACAAGGATATCTTGTGTTTGAATGATAACCAAAAATCAAGATTACAACTCAATAATGAATATTACAATTTGAGTGCAAAGTGTAATCAAGAAATAAAGCCTAGACCTCAAGATGTGAAAGTGAAATCCTTAGGCTATAAATACAACAAGAGTGTTTAATATGAAAGCTTGGAAATTTGCAGATTTCTTGTTGTGAATTTTCTTGTGTTGTTGTATATTGTGTCTTCAATTTATCCTCTATTTATAGGGAAGTCTTCACCAACATAGGCTCCCAACATAGGCTCCTCTATCTTCACTTTTGTCTACAAAAAGAAGATCACAAGATGTGGAAATATTGTACAAAATTGAAAAGCAAATCTTGCTGTCACAGATTGCAACGGTTGGAATTTTGCTGTCAAAAAATAACATAGGGCGATTGGTTGCCCTGTTGAAGATTTCGACCATTTTTAAAAAATAGTGCGATCCAGGTAGGGGTTGTAGGGGGGTGCGACCGGTCGAGGCGGGGTGCGACCGGTCGCCCTAGGGTGCGACCGGTCGACCTCACCTTTGATCGGTCCCCCTCCCTCTTTTTCAAGACCTGTAAGTTACTGTTTCGTGTTTTCTTTCCTTGTGCAATGTCGACCATTTGGGCGACCTGCCGACTCCCTTTTGAAATGTTGTCCGATTTTTTTCAAAAATAAACTTCAAGAAATACTCCAAAAATTAGTAAAAACATTTTAAATCATTTGGGAGTATTTAGACAACATTTACAAACATAGTTTTGGTGTAAAAACCAATTTAAATAAAACCATCAAAAGTGTTGTCAATTTTTATCAAATTAAAAACTCCTAAGAAATACTCCAAAAATTAGTAAAAACATTTTAAATCATTTAGGAGTATTTGGACAACATATAAAAACATTGTTTTGGTATAAAATCTTATTAAAACAAAATCATCAAAATCTTGATAAATACATTTATCTAACAAACTCCCCCTTTTTGATGATTACAAACCAAAACAATTTTAGAAGGTCGATTTTAAAACAAAATAAATTTTCCGGTCTTAAAACAACAATCAATTACCAACAAGATACATCATAAGTACAAGCACACAAGGATAGGAGCAAAGATTTTTCAAAATCATTTTTGCACAAGCTCCCCCTATCAACATGCATATAAAGAACAAGTATACAAGCAACAACTAAAAGCTAAAAGCTTAGCTTTCACAACTTAAGCTTGAACTCCATGAGCTTATAAGCTCCCCCTGTCACAAAACATCATTAGTCAAGCATAAAAGTCCACAATACATCAAATGGACTAAGCATTGTTCACAACATGGCTTTCAAGAGCCCTAGCTTATAGCTTTTCTTGCAAGCTTATTTTCGCTTCTTTGAGCGTATGAGCATTTTTCCTGTTTCTCCCCTTTGGAATCATCAAAAGAATGTTAGCATGATAAAAACATCATATATTCATATCAAAGTGCGCAAATTTATCGATTTATCGAACTTATTGAAAATTGAAGCTTAAATTCCAAGTAAAAGGGAAAAGTTGATCAATTGACTTGCAAAAGCTCATTTGATTGATAAAACATGATCTCTATATACTTATAAGACTTTTCAAATCGAGAGAATCATGTAGATGATGAATTTTTCATTGAAACATTTTGTCGAACACTTGGCGTGCATTGAATAAAACTAGAAGTATATAACGCCTTTGAAATTCATTTAATCCAAAAATTTTCATCACTAATTCAGTTCAAACAACATTCAATACATCATAAATATTAAGCTCATCACATTCATATGAAACTAGCATCAATAATTTTGCAAATAAGTCAAAATCTCAAGGGTTCAACCCAATTGAGCAAATGGAGTAGAATTCTTACCATTTATTCGGTAAAGATGAGCAATGATGATGATAATCGAGCTTAATGAAGTCCAAAAGATGAAACATATACAAGAAAATACATTTGAAGTGAAAAATGGCCAAAATGTGTTAAAGTGACGAATGCTGAATACAGAACCATTTTAATCCAAATTATAGCCTAGGGCGACCGGTCGAGGTTGAGGGCGACCGGTCGACGTTAAGGGCGACCGGTCGACGTTAAGGGCGACCGGTTGCCCTCAACCCTTTCAGCCCACTATCTGTCAGTTCTTCCAAAATCCGAATTTTCAACCAAAAATCTGATTTTTCGCCCCTAAGTTTTAAAAAAAATGCAAAATGCAAACGTAAGCCTCATTCAATATGCATTATGCCTAACCGAGCTCGTATCGATGCAAAAGTCTCGGAAGATAGCGGTTTTGTAAAAATGTCCGCTAATTGATCTTGAGATGGTACAAAAGATATCTCAATTTTTCGTTTTGAGACACAATCCCTTAGAAAATGATGTCGAATCTCAATATGTTTAGTACGGTTATGATGAACCGGATTTTGCGCAATATTTATAGCGGATATGTTATCACAAAAGATAGGAACATTTTCAAAAGAACATTTATAATCCGCTAAAGTTTGTTTCATCCAAAAAAAGTTGTGTACAACAAAATGCCGCGAAATATATTCGGCTTCGCCGTTGAAAGTGAAACACAATTTTGTTTCTTTGAAAACTAAGATACTAGGCAATCGCTTAAAATTGACATGATCCGGAAGTACTTTTCCGATCATCAATATTTCCCGCATAGTCAGAATCACTATAACCTTTAAGAGAAAAATTTTCATTCTTTGGATAAAATAAACCATATTGATAGTGCCTTTCAAATATCGAAAAATCATTTTAACGGCACTTAAATGAGATTCTTTGGGATTGCTTTGAAAACGAGCGCATAGGCATACGGCTTGAAGAATGTCCGGTCTACTTGCGGTTAAATAAAGTAAACTACCAATCATACCTCTATATTTGGATTCATCAACCGACTTGCCTTTTTCATCTTTGTCAATCTTGACGTTTGTTGCCATTGGGGTAGAGACGGTTCTTCCTTCTTCAATGCCAAATTTCTTCAAAAGTTCCTTTGTATATTTTGATTGAGAAATATAAATTCCTTCTTGGCATTGCTTAATTTGAAGTCCAAGGAAGAAGTTGAGCTCCCCATCATGCTCATTTCAAATTCACCTTGCATTAACTTAGAAAATTTCTTGCACAAGGATTCATTAGTGGCACCAAAAATAATATCATCAACATAAATTTGCACTAATAAGCAATCTTGCCCTTTTTCAAAAACAAAGAGAGTAGTGTCAACTTTACCTCTTGTAAAACCATTTTGCAAAAGAAAAGAGCTAAGTCTATCATACCATGCACGGGGTGCTTGTTTCAAACCATACAAGGCCTTTTTAAGTCTATAAACATCATTAGGCCTAGAAAAATTTTCAAACCCCGGAGGTTGTTTTACATAGACTTCTTCTTGAATAATACCATTTAAAAATACGGATTTTACATCCATTTGGTAAAGCTTGAAATTTTTAAGGCAAGTAAGATACGAATAGCTTCTAAACGTGCTACGGGTGCAAATGTTTCATCATAATCAATACCTTCTTCTTGACAATAACCTTGAGCTACTAACCTTGCTTTGTTTCGAACAATATTGCCTTGGTCATCAAGCTTGTTCCGAAATACCCAAAAATAATTTCTGCAAAATCTTAACAAGATATCTTGCACAAGAGCATAGTAATATCGAATAATAAAGACACAATAATAAGTAACACATACTATGCTTTAGGAAAAATCATCAAGAGTTCAATAAAAACATGCAAGTTCAAATATGCTTATAGAAAGCTATATAAGGCCTCTTTTGAAATTTGAAAATCCGAGAGCATATAGTTGAGACCTCATTTATAAGAAGCATATGATCAAGAACTTTGACAAAGCAACCAAGAATAATGACATTTATATGAGCAATAAAATGCATAACTAAGAGAGGGATCAAATGTCTTATCAAAATAAAGTATAATCCCTTACTAATCTCGGATAAAACAAGTTAAGTCAAATAATGCCTTTCAAAAATCAAAACATCCTCTTAATGGCACTTATGTGAAATACTATGAAATATCTTGAAAATCAAGCACATAGGCATATGGCAAACATAATATCGAGTCTATAAGATGAATACCGATGAGAAGCGTACCTCGATAGTTTATGGTCCTCTTAACATATTATGACATAAATAGCCATTGGTGAGGATACATGAATCCTACACAATTCTTAAAACAAGACTAGCACAAAACATAGTAATGGAGGTGTAGGCTAAAGCAATAAGGTATATCACAAGTATGCTTATGCTATATAAATCCATAAGAGATAATAAATCAAATTTTTAGTCATAGTAAATGCACAAGAGTTTATATAAGCATCATACAAGGTCTCCTTTTCAAAATATTTTAAAAACACAAATATACATTGAAGACCTTAATTTTTAAAAAAAATATTTGAAAACTCAATTGCAATTAAGACACAAATAAAAACATGTATAATAACAAAATAAAATGCATATTTAAATGGAGAGATACGATTTACCAATTTCGCCATTTCCACGGGTTATGTCTCTCCCTTTGTAGATAGTATCTTCCTCTTGAGAAATCATTTTGTTGATGATGTCTTCTCCAATTTTGCCCATTTCTCGAGTTTTGTCCTTCCCATATTTGATGGTGTCTTCCTCTTTGAGAATCATCTTGTTGATGATGACTTTGCCATTTCCAAGGATTGTGTACTTCCCATTTTTGATTATATCCTCTTCTTGGAAATTTATCGTGATGGTGTATTCTCCTTTGATCAAATGACACGGGCATTGGATATCTTCTTGGTGGTATGAATTTTCCTTTATTATTACGCCGGGTACCTAATATGACATTATTTTGTGGTACCCTCAAGTGTTTGGGTCCTTGGGGATTAGCTTTGAGATTTTTAGGTCTCCAATAGAAATTAGAGCTATTTCTAGCCCGACAAGTATTAACCGTATGACCCTTTTTACCGCAATAAAAACAAGTAATAATTCTAGGAGCATAATGACCAACATGCTTATAGACTTGATTCCTTTTCATATGATTAACAACATTAGGCTTATGATCAAGTCCTTGTTTCAATTTATCACAACTATGAACATCAATAATATCGGTCATTTTATAGGTACTCAAGGTGGATTTTGATAAATTATTTTTCATGCAATTAATATCCTCAACAAGAGTACTATTTTCTTTTTCAAGGTTTCTAACCTTGTCAAGTGTGGTGGTGTGATCACATGAAAGTGATTTATAAGAGGAAAATAAATTATCCTTATCAATTTTCAAAATATTGAATTCCTTTTTCAAATTTTTGTATTTAACAAGTAAGCTTTGGAATTCATTTTGAAGTTCATCAAAATCATTTTGCAAATCACTATAATCATTTTGTAATTCATTATCATAAGAAGTGGAGGGTTTAGAACTTACCTCGTTTTCTTCTTCGAAGCCCATAAGACATCGTTCGTTTTCATCGACGTCGGAAGTTGTAGGAAGCTCATCCCATGTTGGGTTTGTATCCATTTGAGAAGTAGATGCTTTTGAGTGGCTCCTTTCATTTGCATATACTTCTTCTAATTTTCTCCATATTTCATGAGCCGATTTAATTCCTACAAGATGATCATATTCCAAAATGGTAAGTGAACAATAAATAATATTAAGAGCTTTACCATTTAAGTAGATGTTTTTCTTCTCTTCATCATTGAGCTCTTTGAGGCCTTTGTGTAGTGTGTCCATCATTGGAATGGATTCTTCATTTACGACCGTGTTCCAAATATCGAACCCGCAACTTTGTAGATAGCATTCCATTCTTTCTTTCCAAAATGTAAAATTTTTGGAATCAAATAGTGGTGGCTTGGTGGTGGAGGCGCCGGTAAGGTAGACTTCGTTCGTAGCCGATGATCGTTCCTCTTCACTCGCAATGTGGAACGAGCTTGCCAAAGAGTTTGACTCTGATACCACTTGTAAGTCCAAGCGGCTACGATAATCTAGAGGGGGGGTGAATAGATTATCTCCATCTTTTCGATTATGCCCTCTTTTTCGAAACAAATACGCCAAGACAATAATAAAGGTGCGGAAAGTAAACAACACGCGTCGATTTAAAGAGGTTCAACCCACCTAGGGCCTAATCCTCTACCACCCCAGTATATCCGGGATGAATTTCAAAAAGAAAAAAGAATTTTATTAATTACCACAATTAATACAAATTCAACTTACAACACCTTGAAGAGCATCACACTCTTCTTCAACACCACCTTTGGAGATTACCACAATCTCCCTTTGAAAATTACCACAATCTTCCTTCAACGGCACCTTGTGAAGATTACCACAATCTTCAATCTTGAAGAATACCAAATTCACCACAATCTTCTTGCACCTATTACCTAGATCATCCAAGTGTGTTCTTACCACAAGAACACTCACAAGGATATCTTGTGTTTGAATGATAACCAAAAATCAAGATTACAACTCAATAATGAATATTACAATTTGAGTGCAAAGTGTAATCAAGAAATAAAGCCTAGACCTCAAGATGTGAAAGTGAAATCCTTAGGCTATAAATACAACAAGAGTGTTGAATATGAAAGCTTAGAAATTTGCAGATTTCTTGTTGTGAATTTTCTTGTGTTGTTGTATATTGTGTCTTCAATTTATCCTCTATTTATAGGGAAGTCTTCACCAACATAGGCTCCCAACATAGGCTCATCTATCTTCACTTTTGTCTACAAAAAGAAGATCACAAGATGTAGAAATATTATACAAAATTGAAAAGCAAATCTTGTTGTCACAGTTGCAAATCGGTTGGAATTTTTTGTCAAAAAAATAACATAGGGCGACCGGTTGCCTGTTGAAGATTTCGACCATTTTTAAAAAATAGTGCGATCCGGTAGTAGGGTTGCGGGGGTGCGGCCAAGTCGAGGTGGGGTGCGGCCAGGTCGCCCTAGGGTGCGACCGATCGACCTCACCTTTGACCGGTCCCCCTCCCTCTTTTTCAAGACTGTAAGTTCTGCTTTCGTGTTTTCTTTCCTTCAGTGCAATTCGACCATTTGGGCGACGGTCGACCTCCTTTTGAAATGTTGTCCGATTTTTCAAAAATAAACTTCAAGAAATACTCCAAAAAATTAGTAAAAACATTTTAAATCATTTGGGAGTATTTAGACAACATTTATAAACATAGTTTTGGTGTAAAAACCAATTTAAATAAAACCATCAAAAGTGTTGTCCAATTTTTATCAAATTAAAAACTCTAAGAAATACTCCAAAAATTAGTAAAAATATTTTAAATCATTTAGGAGTATTTGGACAACATATAAAAACATTGTTTTGGTATAAAATCTTATTAAAACAAAATCATCAAAATCTTGATAAAAACATTTATCTAACAATACAGTCATGGAATTGGAATGAAGATGAAAAAATGAAAAATATTGTATATTTGCCTAGAACATTGCCTACTCCAACAAGTCATGGAGATCAACCAAGCACCAGCTCAAGTTCCAGTCCAAGCTCGAGTTCGCCAGGACCATCTGAAGAATTCTATCCAGAATCTGAAAGTCCAATTAGAAGTGTAAGAAGTTTAAGAGAAATATATGAAACTTGTGATGTTGTATTTTTTGCCTGTGAGCCTTAGAATTATGAAGAAGCCGCCAAAGAAGAAGTTTGGCAAATCGCAATGGATAAAGAAATTGCAAGCATTGAAAAGAACAATACTTGGGAGCTCGTAGACCTTCCTGAAGGAAAAAGTGTGATCGGGGTCAAATGGATCTACAAGACCAAGTACAAAGAAGATGGCTCAATTCACAAGCACAAAGTCCGCTTAGTTGCAAAAGGATATTCTCGGCAACCAGGAGTTGATTTCAACGAGACATTTGCACCGCTTGCTCGAATGGAGACAATACGAATTGTCTTGGCCATTGCAAAGACAATTTGAGTTACCCGATCTACCAAATGGATGTTAAATCGGCATTTCTCAATGGTGACTTGGAAGAAGAAGTGTATGTGGAACAACCAGAAGGATACATTGCCAACGGTGAAGAAGATAAAGTCTATCAACTCAGAAAAGCATTATATGGATTGAAGCAAGCACCAAGAGCACAGGAATGAAGAAGATTGACAAGTACTTTCAACAAACCGGTTTTCAAAGAAGCGAGTGAACCGTCATTATACGTAAAGAAACAAGGTGCGCAAGATTTTTTAATTGTTTGTCTTTACGTAGATGACTTGATTTATACAGGGACAAATCCAGCATTGGTACAAGAATTCAAAAAGGCAATGATGAAAGAGTACGAGATGACTGACTTGGGTCTCATGAAATATTTTCTTGGGATTCAAGTTCGCCAATCAAAAGGAGAAATATTTATTTCTCAAGAAAAATATCTTGAAGTATTGTTGAAGAAATTTCAGATGAGCAACTGCAAGCCGATCTCAACTCCACTTGTAGTCAATGAAAAACTGCAATTGAATGATGGTGCAACTAAAGCTGATCCAAAGATGTATCGCAGCTTAGTCGGATCGTTGATCTACTTGACAAATACAAGGCCTGATATTGTCTATCCAGTCAGTCTGATATCACGATTCATGCACGATCCAAGCAAGCTACATTATGCAACAGCAAAAAGAATTCTTCGATACCTTCAAGGTACGAAAAAACTCGGCATCAGATATGTTAAAGAAAAAGAAAATAAGCTTATTGGATATCTGATAGTGACTGGCCGGTCACTTGATGATCGCAAAAGTACATCTGGGTATGTATTCTATCTTGGCTCAAAAATAATATCTTGGTCATCAAAGAAGCAAAAGACAGTATCACTTTCATCAGCAGAAGCAGAATACATTGCAGCTACGGATGTAGCTTGTGAAGCAGTATGGCTTAGAAGAATTTTGGCTGATGTTCAGCAAAGTCAAGATACTCCAACAATAATTTTCTCACGACAACATGTCAACTATTGCAATGACGAAAAATCCGGTTTTCATGCAAGATCGAAGCACATTGAACTTGACACCATTTCATCGAAGTCTTGTGAATGATCAAGAAATTCAATTGGAGTTTGTGAACACAAAGGAGCAATTGGCGATGGTTTCACCAAAGCAATGAGTTTGGAAAAATTGAACAACTCCTAAGAATGTCCAGATTACAAATTAAGAGGGATGTTAAAAAATAATTTGTAATATATTATTGGCACTAAACCAACATCCACCTAACTCACACACAAACAATGGCTAAGATTTGATCTCACCAAACCCACTCAAAATGAAAGGCTTGGAATTAATCTCAACAAACCCATTACTTAGTGCATTATTAGGTGTGAATTATTTATTGTATGTTTTGGCCTATAAATAGGCATGTATCTTGCTTAAGTTTATCATTCAAGCAAAAATCAATACAAACAATTGCAAGTATCATCCGAGAGCAATTTCAAAATCTTAGCCAAACAAGGCTAATTAGTGTGAGAGTTGTGAGCAAAGTTTGAGTGTATTTTAAAATTGTAATGAGATTATATTTTTAGTGAGAAAATAATTTAGCCTCCAATTTCTTTTTTATCTCTCGCATATTTTTATATATACACCTTTATACCCAACACAGGTTTCGTTTTGTCTTACATTTAAGGGGGAGGGGAACTGTAATACTTTTGTAAACGTCAGGGGTTTGGGAAAAATGTAACACGAAATCAAACCTCAAGGGATTTTTGTAATTTTCAAAGAACTCTAAGTCTTTTTGTAATTAGCCCAACCTTAGGGGTGCAAAAATTATCGCTAAATATAATGAAACAGTGGTGGATGCCACATTACAAGAAGGAAAAGTAACTTGTTTATTACAATGAGTAGGAACAGAAGAACAAAATGAAGAAGAATGAGATACAAGAGGTAGGTTGAGCTGCTTGTGAGGAAAGACATAAAGTTCATTGTGAAGTTGGCCTCTTAATTAGAACTTCATGTGTGACAGAATCTTTGACAAGGCAATGATCTAAATCGAATTGGAAGTAGACATTGTTGTCTTCGGAAAATCTGGAAACACTGAGAAGGTTCTTTGTAATCTCAGGAACATGAAGGATTTGAGTGAGATTAAGAGATCGATTAGGCATAAAAGGTAAAGAGAAAGAAGAAGAACTTGTGTGCTGAATATGTAAGCCCTTACCATTTCCCATTTTAACTTGTTTTCAACCTGTATAAGGAGTGTGATTCATTAAATTATGAGACTCGGCAGTGATGTTGTTTGTAGGACATGAATCAGGATACCATTCTTCATTTCCAGAAGACCAATTGAATCAGCTACGGCTAATGTTTGCTATCTCGCATTATAGTTTAGTTCATGGACAATTCTCTGGTCCTAATTCTAATAGTCAGCACAATGGATTCTGATACCATGTTTAACTAAGCTATATTATAATCGTCTGAGAACTGATATTATTGACGTGATGAAATGAATGAGATTTACATCTGATATCCACCTTCTTATACAAAAATGACAAGTAACAACTCTTAACTGAATTAACTAGCACTTAACAGTATTAGCTAACTAACTGTTATACTAACAAACTAACAGAAACAATTCCTATAACTAACTATATGGTACATTAAGTCTTGCATTCTCCAATACGTCGAAAGCTTTTAGTTCACTTGCTGTATTGAAGTTTGGTTCTTCCTCAGTTGGGCTACTAGCCATTTTTCTGAGTACAAGAATTTAACTCTGTTCGAATTTAAAGACAAACACGTAGGCTCGAATTTCTGTTGTCAAAGTTGCGGCCACTAGTTTCAGACGTGTCAAATTTCAATCTTCAAAAAGCCATGTCCATAGTAATAAGCTTCATGTTCATAGTTATCAAAAAGATTCTACAGGATTAGGGGCTTCTTAGAAAGTGAGTGTTTGCAAAAACTTTTGCTTTTAGAAGAAGTGACTTATCATAGTGGAAGTAAAAGTAGTTGAGAATCAAAAGTTAATAATGTTTGCAAATAGAATCAGAAGTTGAGAGTGTTCTGCAAAAAAGTTATAAAATTGCTTAAATGTTTGTAAAAATCAAACCAGAAACAGAATCAGAAATCTAAAGCACACATCTCCATGTTTTTAGATTCTTACTAAATGAAGCAGAAGCTTAAGTTGGCATTTGCAATCACTAAAATATGTTTTTTTAGCTAAAAGTTGAGAATTTTTTTTTTTAGTGATTGCAAACACTCTCAATGTCACAAACCTGAACAATGAACAGTTCGATTTTCCATAACATGCTTTGATGGTATAGACAAAGACCCTGTAAAAATAAACTGCTGGCAAATTCCAAGAAATGTCAGCTAATAGGTGCTTTTTCTAAGTGGTTAATCATGGTATACTGAAAAAAAGTTTCATGAGCAAGATACAGAGATGAAGAAGCTACTTTTAAGCATAAAAAGGGTAGTTTATCCATTAGAGACTTTTTAGCTACTTTAGAGTGGTAAAAAGTGCATAGAAATTTTCTTATCTAACAACTATAACTCACTTTTACGAAATTACTAAAAACACAAAAATCACGGGATTTACATGAATTTGATCCCTTTAACTCAGCCAACTTCTTTTGTAACTATCATAATTTTCTAAGAACAAAAGCAATGTCGACGACCCTGATATCTTCTTTGGCCATCTCTCGATCCAACAATCTCCCATATTCGTCAAATAAGTCGTCCAATATTGCCTCTCCAAAGTGGTGGGAGAGCATTGATTCTTGAACTGCCCTCACAGTTTTGGCTATTGCCAAACCAGAGCTGGTACAATCCATCTCTTTTTCAAGCATCTCAAGACGGTCCAATTTGAAACAGCCTTGCTTTCTTACTGCATCTTCTAATTCTTCTTTGGATGGACCATAATAGTGAACATCATAAGAATCAAGCTTTTCCTCCTCAATTTTACCCTGGAACCACAATTGGTAAGTAATGTTACTGTTGTTGCCAAGTGTAGTAAATGTTACATCATTCATAGTTATATATATTAATGTAACATAAAATTATTGTTAGAGGCGACTTACCTTGCTAACAAGGGTGTGGAAAGATTGGTAAAGAACCTCCCAAAAAAATGTGTTGTCCCTAATAAAAATGTCTGGACCACTCCTTCCCGTCAATAACAGCACCATTCGTCCTCCGCTAACGAGTTCTTGGGATCGCGACTTGAGGAACAATGAGAAGTCCTCTTGGAACTGTTTCGCATATGCGTTGCATACCTTTGGCGGGCTATTTTTTGTAATGTAGATGCTTTTTTTGTTTAACGACATGCCTTGATCGTCATAAATTCCTGGAGGGACCTGCAAATACGATTAATCTGATTCTAAGCCTCTGCCGAAAAAAGCAATGGAAAACATAGTGTTTATTTTGTGGATAACGACGCTGCAAAACATAGTGTTTATTTTGCCATTTCCCTCCTAATCAGTCCGTACAATCGAAACAAGCAATCATGAGCTCAATAATACTAATGGGATATTCAAATTCCGAAATCTGAATGGCAACCATTCAATTCGTATTATAGCTCGCCATCCCTCAAAATAACATCATGACCAATAACAAGATTGGAATACAAGCAATGCCACAATGTATGATAGAAAAAAAGGAATACATATTGAGTTGAAAAGGCTGTAGTTTAACAGACATGCAACATTCTGATTTTCTTTCTTTTTATCTGTTCACAAAGTTGGAATGTACGACTGATTGAGTTTCAGATAACTTGATCTAATTAAATGAAAAGTTGAATTGTGTTTGCAAAAGTAAAAAAGTAGTTGAGAATCAAAAGTTTGAAGTATTTGCAAATATAACCAGAAATTGAGAATCAGAAATTGAGCATGTTTGGTGAAAAAGTTGTAAAAGTGTTTATTTGTTTGTAAAGTCAAAGAGGCGAGAATCAGAAATTTAAAGCACTCGCCTATCTACTTTTAGATTGTAATTAAATATTTAGATTCTAATTAAATAAAACAGAATCAAAAGCTCAAGTTAACATTTGCAAATTAAACACTAAAAAGTAAGTTTTTTCAGCTAAAAGTTGAGAAACACTTTCTTTTTATGACAGCAAACACTTCCAAGATCTCTATTATCTAGATAGTGCAACATAAGGTGAAAAAACAAGGTAGAGATAAGAAGATAGCTAACCCTGGATAGCCAGTGTAAACAACTGAAGGAATAAACAAAGTGCAGGCTATTGTCCGGGAAAAGTCTGCCATAAAAATTGCCTGGATAAGCAGCTATGTAAATCGATGGAGCAGCATCATTGTTGCTTCCTTTCTTCAACTCCTCGTACAAATCTGGCAATGCCTGAAATATTGTGCTGAAATCATTGGTTGGAAGATCATTCAGACACACCCTAAATTCCGGTGCAGCTTGCTGAATGTTCTGAGTGGCCTTCTCCACAGCACCCACGAGTCGTTTTATGTACAATAGAGCGTTCGATCCTGATGAACAGCCGAGATCGGCTATGCCTAAGCTTTTCGGCCTTAATGTGACGTACATTTCTTCGATGGCCTCCAAGGTTATGTCTTTCATCCTTTCAGCTACACTTTTCTGCAAAAAAAGTACGTAGATGGTAGATTATCTCTTGTTATAACCATCTCCTACAAACCATAACAAACTAAAGAAAAATAAAATTCGCAGGCACGGAGATAGACCTGAATTGAAGAATTGTTGAAATAGCTTGTCTCTCCAAGCCCGCCCTTCATGTGGAACACTTTCTCCACATCCATAGTGTTGCAAGTTTCGGAGAAATGTGATGGTGATCAGATATTGTAGACTGTATTTAATTGTTGTTATATTATATAAAGGTTCAACATTTTGAAAAATGTGTTTTTTAAACCACCCCAAATTATTTCACAAAACATAGTGTTGACTTTCAGAACGAGATTACGCTGCATTTGTCGTCGGCAAGAAATGAAAACAATTAATGAAGTTGTTCAAGTGTTTTAGTCATTAATTTTTAACGTCAACTTGGACAACCCTTCAAACCTGAACATATTTGGCAGGGTCAACTTCCTCTTCCATCAGCGAGGTGATAGATTTATTATAAAAAAAAATAAAATATATTCATTTTGTCGAACACCTTGCGTGCATGAAAACGATTTACAGCTTTTAAAACTTGGGGTAGTTGGAATGGCAGACTAAATGCAGTAGCAATCTCTGTTGTTAGTAAATTATACAAAAAAAGAAAAAAAAAAATACGCATACGAATTTATCTCATGGTAGATTATGATGAGACTTCAAAAAATCATCAAAAGATACTTTTGGACTTTTTTATATTATTTTATATTACCCTCGACTCAACAATGATGATTGATGGGTTTTATAAGGGGTGTTCCATTATTAAACCTAACCTTGAGGAGTTGTATGTAATTTACCATAAATTGACCTTTACATGACCTTAACTTTTTTATATATTTTTATTTCTATTTGCTCATTATTTAATTAATTTTAATTAGTAGTAATTATTTTTTTTACCATAATTAACATTCATTTCCTTAATTGTAATTATGGTAAATCCAAAAAACCATGTGATGTGGGACCATTCTAATTTGTAGGTCCTCAAATGAACCGAGTCACTCGGTAGCTATTCAGAGCCCATCTCTCGTTTGAGTTCGTTTAATGAAACTCGTTAAAAAAAAATCAATCAAACTCAAACATAGAGATATTCAGCTCATTAGCTCGTGAGCAAACTTATTTTTAAGCTATTATAAATTAAACTAATAGTTTGACTTTAATTTTGATTTTTATACTTTTCTTTATGATAAATTTAAAAATATTTAAATAAAACCTATTTGTGTGAATAAAATCATAGGTTTTAAAGTTCGGCTTGGTTCGATTCGATTGCACCCAATAGTCCTGTTGAACTCAACTTTTGAGTGTTGAGTGGGTCAATACATGCGTCACAAAAGGTCGTGAGAGATTAGTCCAGGAGTTTGCCTAGCAAAATCACCTGATGTTCAGGTCAGTTCTATATGAAAACAAAAACTTAAATTAGAAGTCAAAATGCATTGGCATCAAGTTAAAACACGGAAATATATTTTTCTAAATTTACATTTTCCTTTGTGGTAATGGATCAAAATGGCCACTTCTATAATGGAAAAAAAATAGCCATCTTTTGAAAATAAATATTTTTTAGCCATTTTAGCATAACAAAAGATATTCATACCCTTCTAGCTTATTTGTTTGATATTTGGTCTATTTCTTTATCTTCCACTTATCTCTATCTATATCCTCTTACTCTATATTTCAAACTGTTAAAAAAATTCGAGTCTGTATTTTTCATTTTTGTTATATGCAATATGAGTATAGAATTATAGATCTCAAAAAAATATTTAATTTGATATATTATACATGCAAAATGGATTTGAAACAAAAAAAATTATTAAATTCAAAGTTTTTTGAATAAAAACAAAATAATTGGTTATAATAAGTGGGAGTAGACTGAGCAGCTAACTCGATATTCAGTTATATAACTAGATATCGAGTTATCGCTGGTTTGACCAGGCCAATGCCTATACCAAAAGCTGAATAATAACTCGATATCGAGTTATGTAACTGGATATCGAGTTATTGGATATCCAGTTACATTTAACTCGATATGTAACTGAGAACAAGATCTTAAGCACAACTCGACAAAACAACTCATGAAAATAACATTACTCGACATTGAGTTACATAACTCGATATCGAGCTACAACAACTCGATATCGAGCTACAACAACTCGATAAGTTAAGCGATGAAAATTATTGTCATCTTCCTCATTCACCCCAATCACCATTAACGATGCAGCAAGGTTTTCAATCAAAACCTAATTAATTGTGTAAACCATAAAAATTCTTCAAACCTAACAACAAATCATAACCCAAACAACTATAAACTAAATAAATCAACAAAAACCATGAAATTAACAGAATAAGATTTTTTGCCCGTCGATATTGTCGTCGTAGGTTCCATTTTTGCAAGTCGTCGGAATAAGTTTTTTTGCTAAAACTTTGAATGTCGAGTTACAAAGTTGGTAAATGTGCATGTGTGACTCGAAAAGGGGTTTACTGGGTAAAGGGGTATTTGAGAATTTTACATGTCAAAATGACTAAAAAAACATGTATTTGAAAAAAAAAAGGCTGAAAAATATTTTGGTTTGATGGAATGGCCAAAAAACTAACCCACTCTTTTCCTTTTGTGCATATGCTCTACATGCCATGCATTCTAATTACTGCTTATTTTAAATAAGGGCTAAATTGACAGATAATTGTAAATACCCATGAAGTTACATTTGTGAGGTATTTAACAAATGTTTTTAAACTTAACTGTAGGCGCTAACGTGATTTGAGTCTTTAAAGTAGGTGTCAACCACATTAGTGCATACAACAATTTTTTTTAAACTCAAAATACTAGGCGCAAGTCAAACTAGTGGTTAGATGCCTACTACCACTTCTGGTTTGACCAGCGCCTATAGCTTTTTTGCTTTTTTTTTTTTTTAATGTTGTAGGCGCTAATGTGGTTGGCGCCTACTTTAAAGACTGAAATCATGTTAGTGCCTCGTCTACACTTAATTTTTTAAGAGGTTTGTCAAATTACTCACAAATATAACTTCGTGAGTATTTACAATTATATGTCAAATTTTATTTTTCTTAGAATTATATATATTATATGTCAAATAAGAATAAGGCTTATAGATTTAAAATGCACATATTGCTTTAGGAGACCTCACACCTATATAAAACATAAATAGTATAAATATTATATATATATATATTATTGGGTTGACTTACATTATTACACCTAGAGAAATTCATTTTTTCCCCTCTTTGGTTCGATAAAAAGCAAAAAAAAAAAATTGTACGCATCAACAAGCATTATCTTTAATATTTTCTATACCTATTATAAAAGTGTGAATAGGTTTTAAGGTTTCTTGAAAATTTTGATTTGCCAAAAATGTCCTCATGGTAAAGTTAGCTTTAAGGGTAATTAAGTAGTTTTTCATATTGATTTTGATTTTATTTGTTTAATAATATTGACAAGTATCTCTTTATATTCCAAACCCTTCTTATATGATTTATTTTAATTTTAGTTCTTAAAATATCGAGAGCTTTCCAACCATATGTCATAAGCATATATAAAAGACTTCATATGAGAGAATTTTAGCCATTTAAAGTTTAGTACTATGTAAAATACACATTTATAATATTTTTCTTTGATTTTGTAAATAATTAAATACATCAAAAAAGGAAAAAACAGTATGAATTTACAGCAAAATGAAGAGAAAAAATAAAAAAAAATATTTAATACTAATTAATTCAAAATAAATAGCAGGACAAAATATATTTTTTTAAACTTCACTAATGGTTGAGAATATCCATATTATAATAAATTTATCATCTATCACACACTCTAAATTGTGAAATAATATATAATTTGTTGGAGTAAATGATACATTTTTTAGGTATGAGAAGATGGAAATTCGCGACTATTGAAAATTTCAAGAAATTTTATGCTTTTCCCATAAAAAATAAATAGTTTATAAGATATATAAGTTAAATATATTTTTTTACTAAAATTTTGAATAAATATTATTTTGTTTCTAAGATCAATTCATTAATCTTTATATATGTTTTTTCCTGTAATAATGGATATATGGTTCAACTTCAATTATTAGTATATTTTATTCATGTATTCTTTAGATTAAAAAAAACTCGATCATTGCGATAATGTAAAGTTAAATTTGTAAAATAAATAAATTATAAGTACACATACTCTAAAATTTAAAAATAAAATATACTTGGCTAAGAGTTATCATGTGTTTTAAATTAATGAAATGATATTTTAAATCTCAAAGTGAAGTGGATGAGATGAGTAATATATTTGTTTAATTTATCCACAACTCGCATAGTTATAATTTTTTTACTTTTTAAGGGTTGGCATATATATCTCTATTTTAAAACTAAATAAATAAAAAATGAAAAAAATGATTTTACAGCAAATTTACGATAACAATATAAAATAGTTAATAGTAAGAAATTTGAGGCTAAATTGAAAATTGTGAACTAATTTTTCTTTAACATTTATTTATGCACATATTTTTTTATGGATGAACCATTTGAACTTTCAAATCCTATAATTTAGATTTATTAATCAATTTTAATAATATATCATTTTATATTATTTTAGTTAAATAAGCCCAGGAAATATGATAATAAAAACATGAAATTAACTATAAAAGATACTTAAAGGGATAAATATTTGTCCTCAAACTTAATGAAATGCAATTATAAATTATATTTTAATATGGAGGTATAGAGAGCAAGAAAATATATTTTTTAATTTTAATTTTATTTTTCTTGGCATAATAAATTTTTAATTAATAGGATGAAAGGTCTAACAAGTTTGGATAAAAAAAGAAAATAAGTTATTTTATTGTAGCAAAATATTTTATTTTTAAATTATAAATAAGAAGTTAATATGACTTTTAATAATCTTATTCTATTTTACATATCGAAATTTTAATTTAGATTGAAATTATTGTTCCTATTTAGTCTTTCTATTTTATGATAGTGTTTTTTTATTTATTACTTATATAGTGGTTGGTTGAAAAAAACTGCATCAATAAATAAATTTTGATTTAAAAAAATAAAAACTAATATAATAAATTAAATAGATTTAAATAAAATACGATTAAAATAGTATATATGTATATATATACACACACTATTGTAAGAATGGTAGAAGAAGTATTGAAGAAAAATCACTTACATATGTACATTTTAACATGTATGACAATACTTAGCTTTACTTAAAATTTACATACACTCTTAATAAATTATATAATTTTAGGTAAAAGATATGTATTATATTATTTAGGTAGTGAAATAATCTAACTTAACAAAAAGATGTAATATAATATGGAAACAAGAATCAAAACCTGAAAATTTTAAAAGTATATATATATCTATATATATATAAAAGCAAAATGGTTTCTAAATATGTTTTCCCGCCTAAATGACACTTTCTAAAAAATATTCTGAATATTTTCATTTTATTTTTACGTTTTTTGGAATATAAATTAATGTTGTTGACTTTTTAATTTTGGTATACATACTAAAATTAAGGAGAAAACATATAGGGAAGCTTACATATGTACATTTTAACATGTATGTACATTTTAACATGTATGACAATACTTAGCTTTGCTTAAAACTTACATACACCCTTAATAAATTATATAATTTTAGGTAAAAGATATGTATTATATTATTTAGGTAGTGAAATAATCTAACTTAACAAAAAAAATGTAATATAATATGGGAAACAAGAATCGAAACCTTAAAATTTAAAGAAGTATAACTAAAAAAATTTGGAAATATGGAAACATAATATGTACATATGTAAGTACAACTAAAAATCATTTCAAATAAAACCTGTTTTCTTATGTGAAGTATAACTAAAAAAATGTAATATAATATCCAAACAAGAATTAATATAATATGGAAACAAGAATCAAAAAAATGTAATATAATATGCTAAGAAAAACTAAAAATAATAATAATCTGACATTTATATCATAAGTACATATTTTATAACCTAAATGTTGATATGGTAATCTTTTACTTAAAAAAATATTTTATTAAGTTATGCACAATAATTATAAAACTTACTTGATATTTGAATTTTAAGCGGCGACCACAACATTACATTTGAGTGAAAAAGAGAGATTTTCGAGCCTGCAAGCAGCAAGCAACAACGGCTGAAAAGATTATTAATGATTATCAAAAAGATTATTAATGGATCAAAGTAATATATTCCTTCTTATTTCAAAAATAAACATGATTTTAAAAATAAATTGTTCATTATAATTTAAATATTAATTTCATTAACAAAAGTAATTAATATTAGTTATCTTTAAATCTTGAGTCTTCTTGAAGATACAAGCACAGTACTTTAATTTTTATATATAAAAAAATAATTATGATTTTGATCTCACATTTTGTAGTGTACATATATATTATTATTAAAGTAATAATTTAAATTTTCGTCAGACGTTATTTTCATAGTTATGCATTTTAAAACATGTCCCTCTCTTTAACAATTTAATATTTAAAATGTATATTTTTCAAGTGCAACCAGATTTTATCGTAAATGTTAAATTAACAAAGATCTAAATAGCATTTTTCATGTTTTTCTTCTAAATGTTACTATGACGGACATACCATTTTTTAATCATCTTTAGTTTTAACCTTTTTCTTATTTTTTTTTCATATTTCTTAATTGTTTTTCATATTATATTTTATTTTGTTAAATAAAATTCTATCTATGAATAACAATATACATACATACAATTAATAAATAAAAAAGTTGTGATGGAGTATCAAGAGACAAACAAGAACAATAATTTGTCTAAGATTTGAAAAGTAATATTTATTCCCTTCTTTAGAGTTCAAAAGTAAAATTCTAAATATTCATATATAGAAATCTATATATGGATAATAATAATCCTTTAATCAAATGCTCAAATGTATATATTGACATTCTTCAACATCAAATTCATCATATGGTAAAACTGATTTAATATTAGGTCGAAGATTTAAATTTATGAAGATACTTATTTTTAACATTTTAAGCATTCAAATACATGCATTATACTTTTGTGAATTGTGTTGTAAATTTTATGCTACATTGAAAGATGCTCACCGACAAAGATAAAATGAATAAAATAAATTGTTTTATGCTTAAGACAATAAAAAGATAGCCTGTCAATTTATATATGATGTTTTTTTTTCTGATTTTACAACAACAAAAAATAATAATAAATTGAGACCAATATTTTGCTCGAAAATGTGACATGCATAGAACATGATAACTAAAAAGTGAGGAGGCTTTTTGTTATGCCATTTTTTTTAAAAATGATATAGCTTAACCTATGTTTTACGGTTATTTGACATACTTCTGGATTATTATATTATATATTCTATAATTTTGCTGTAAAACTCTGAATGATTGATTATACTTTGGATATGCTCCATTGAATGGATTTTTAGAATGTAAAGTGATTTTTTTAAAGAAAACAACATAAAAGACGTAATTGAGGTTTTTCATATAATTTATTTCAATGTACTAATTAATAATTTTACTGCTATTAAATTTGTCATTACTATATTACATAACTAATTTTTGATACAAAAATTAATTAGAATAATAATTAGTCACATCAGCACACTCAATAATAAAAATAATATATGTGGAAATAATGAATTTATGAAGATATTTATTTTTAACATTTTAAGCATTCAAATACATGCATTATACTTTTGTGAATTGTGTTGTAAATTTTATGCTACATTGAACGATGCTCACCGAAAAAGATAAAATGAATAAAATAATGTTTTTATGCTTAAGACACTAGAAAGATAGCCTGTCAATTTATATATGATGTTTTTTCTGATTTTACAACAACAACAACAAAAAAACATAATAAATTGAGACCTAAATTTTGATCGAAAATGTCACATGCATAGAAAATGATAACTAAAAAGTGAGGAGGCTTTTTGTTATGCCATTTTTATAAAAATGATATAGCTTAACCTATGTTTTACGGTTATTTGACACACTTCAGGATTATTATATTCTATATTCTATAATTTTGTTGTAAAACTCTGAATGATAGATTATACTTTGAATATGCTCCATTGGATGGATTTTTAGAATGTAAAGTTATTTTTTGAAAGAAAACAACATAAAAGACGTAATTGAGGTTCTTCATATAATTTATTTCAATGTACTAATTAATAATTTTTACTGCTATTAAATTTGTCATTACTATATTACATAACTAATTTTTGATACAAAAATTAATTAGAATAACAATTAGTCACATCAGCACACTCAACAATAAAAAAATATGTGGAAATAATAAATTTATGATGTCGTGCTTGATGTTAATGATAATAGAATAGAGCATAAATATTGTTAGACACTCAATAATTTTGATTTCTATGATGTGGTTCTATTGTTTATTTGATATATAAATGTGACTATTCTTTCAAACTGAATCAATTTATTGATTGTTTTCAATTACAATTGATTAGTCTATTTTATCTTCATTTATGTTATATAAATAATTAATCACAAAAAAATGCGTAAGACCGTCTCACGGATCTAGTTCCGTGAGACGGAGCCCCATTTTACTAAAACCAACCCGCCAACCCGACCGCACGACCCACCCGCCCCTTGATCAGGACTACCGCCTCAGGTCGGACCTACCCGCCTCAGCCCAAATGAGAGGTCCCATTTGTAAAAAACACTCTGAACCCGCTATTTTCCCTCCATCCCAATTCCAAACCCTTTCTCCCATCCCTGTTTCATCTCTCCCGCTCGAGCTCACGGTTTTCTCCCCGATTTCCACTCGGTTCGCTAGGTTTTCTTGCGCGATTCCTCAATTTGTCAACTAGTAAGTTATCTTTTCCGTTTTTCTTCAATTTTTATGGTTTTTTTTTCCCTTTTTGCTTCAGTTTTTAGTTCAACTTTTCTTGCGATTTGTTAATCGTGTAGTTTCTACCCTTTTTCTTCGTTTTTTTCCCTTTTTTATTCAGTTTTCAGAGTTTTATGTTCTCATTTTATCTAGGGTTGGCGTTCAGGGGTTGGTTTGGTGTACAGGAGGTGGTGTTGGTGTTCAGATTTTTCCATTTTTCTCCCGTTTTTTGTTCAGTTTTTAGTTCTTTCTTGTGTTGGGGTTGTTATGTTCTCGATTTTGTTTAGGGTTTATGAGTTTTTTATGCGAAATTTATTTTCGTGTTCATAAAAGTAGTCATGTTAATTTCTTCTTATTAGATTTATATATTTTCAGATTTTAATCTGTGTTTTTTTTTATTTTTGCGATTTTAAGCTAAAAAAGTTGTTTGTGCACATTTATATATCCCCCGTGATAATGGAAGAAGATCCTAAAATACCTCGTACTCGTATGCCGATTGTCCCTAAAATGGTATTACAAAATAAAGGCACGCAAGACGGTTTCTCCTATAAAAAAAGAAACTCGCACGAGAAATGAAAAAGATATTCCCAAAAGGAAAGATAAGGAAAATGAAAATATTCAAGCAAAAGATTCAAAGCTTATTCCAAAGAAGAAAAGTACCACAAAAATTTGAAAAAGAAGAGGAAGATAAAACTAGGTATAGTCACCGTTTAATGCATAATTATATTGTGTTGTTTTGATGTTTCGTGTTAATTTATTTGATTGTATTTTTATTGCGATGGAGATGATAGGAATAGCTCGATGTGGAGGTAAATTAGTAGAGAAAAGGCGAAAAGCCAGGTAACATATGCTTTCATATAGGAGTATCACTTTTCATATGAAAAGTATCATTTTTTGTGTTGAAAGTATCACTTTCTGTGTTAAAAGTATCACATAACCGAGTATCACTTTTAACATATTTTTTGTGTTATGGAAATACTTTCATATAGAAGTATCACTTTCTGTGATAAAAGTATCACTTTTTATGTTAAAAGTATCACTTTTCCTGTTAAAAGTATCACATAACTGAGTATCACTTTTAACATACTTTTATATAGAAGTATCAATTTATATGTTAAAAGTATCACTTCTTGTATTAAAAGTATAACTTTATGTGTTAAAAGTATCACTTTCCGTATTAAAAGTATACTTTCATATAGAAGTATCACTTTATGTGTTAAAAGTATCACTTTCTGTATTAAAAGTATCACTTTTCCTATTAAAAGTATCACTTAACTGAGTATCACTTTTAACATACTTTCATATAGAAGTATCACTTTATGTGTTAAAAGTATCACTTTTTGTATTAAAAGTATCACTTTTCATATCAGTTTGCATGTTAATGCTATTAAAAGTGTCACTCTTTATGTGTTGCAGGGACTTTATCAGCCAATGTAAACCCCAAGATTTATGTGAGTTTCTGAAAAATTTGACTGATCAACAAAAGGCTGATGTTGTCAGTATAGGATTTGGTGGTTTGTTGAGTCTTCGTATCGATTCAGCATTCCCTATGGGTATTGTTAAAAATTTGGTAAAGAATTTTAATGGTACCAATCGGATGTTGAAGTTCGACAATGCGAGTTTTGTTGTCACATCAGATGACATATGTGATATTTTTCTATTGCCCAATAAAGTTGGGAATGATATTCTGGAATTGGATCGGGGAGAGTATATTCTGTTGAGTCGTGAGTTGAAGGAGAAGTACGACATCGACGCGGATTGTTTGGTTTACAAGGTTAAGAATGTGATTGAGAGTAGGTTGGTGGATGGCGGTGATGATTTTAAGCGCCTTTTTGTTATTTACTGCTTGTCTTCTTTTTTGACTCCGAGGACGAATCGGAAAGTTGACTTGCATGCGATTAGATCACTCATCAATGTGGAGAAAATAGGGGACTATGACTGGTGTTTGTATGTTTTGAAAAAGATGTGCACAGGGGTGGACAAATACAATAGGAATCCCATAGCTAAATACATCAGTGGGTGTGTTTTTGTCTTATTGTTTTTATATTTCCATAGATTGAAGTGGCAGGGAAACGCTGAACCATCCACACTACCACTGATATCTCACTGGACCCCCGATAAGCTGAGTAAAAGAATAAAGCAAGAAAGCTCCATTGCTGTGCTAGGGCAGGGTGAATGGATAACGGATACATACCCTGTTAGCTCGAGGAATAAATGCACGGTTGAGAAAGAGGCGGTTGGGAAAAATGAGACTGGTGGAAAAAAACAGGGCTGAGAAAGAGAAAGTTGGGAAAAATGCATAAGAAGAGGACGAACAAGAAGATGTTCAAGTTGGTGATGATGAATATATAAATTTGAAACTACCAAAGGGAAGGAGCTCGACGATGACGAGTTGGAGAAGTCTAGGGATGTAAGTTCATTTAAAGTATCGCTTTTTACTTGAAGGAAGAGTATCCCTTTTTACTTGAAAAGTATCACTTTTCACTTGAAAAGTATTACAGATCACTGTAATACTTGGAAGTGAAAAGTATCACTTTTCATGTGAAAAGTATCACTTTTCACTTGAAAAGTATTACTAATCAGTGTAATACTTGGAAGTGAAAAGTATCATTTTTCATGTGAAAAGTATCACTTTTCCTGTGAAAAGTATCACTTTTCACTTGAAAAGTATTACTAATCAGTGTAATACTTGGAAGTGAAAAGTATCATTTTTTCTGTGAAAAGTATCACTTTTTCATGTCAAATATTAACATATTTCTTCTTATTTTTGTAGAATGTTCACAAAGCTTTTTTGATGTGCAAGAGAAATTTTAATCTTGTTACGCAATTCCATATGGACGAGTTCAGAAAATTGAAAAATGAGATGACACAAGAGAAGCAAGAGAAGAAAGATACAACTTCATCTCCGCACTCGTCAATCTCTCGGCGATTCTTCTCAAACTCGAAGGTGCACGAGCTGATTGATAAAGATGTTGAAAACTTTAAATTGATGAAGAATTTGGCAGCTCAAATGCCAAATTTTGAGCTCCTTACCCCCAGGTCGATTAAAAAAGTCTGGCGAAGAAGAAGATTTGAAAACAAGTGGGGAAGAAGTTGGTGAAGAAGGTGGTGAAGAAGCCGGCAAAGAAGTTGGGAATGAAGAAGCAGGAGAGGATGCTAAAATTCTGGACGAACCATTGCCTATTGATCCAAAGGCTGAATTCAAGTCCACTTTCATGAAAAAACACAAGAGCAGCCTCAAATTCTTGCGCAGGAAGGAGCAAGATATTATTGATTATTGCTTTTTCAATCACAAAAAAATTATCGAGTAAGTAAATTGTTTTTATAATTTACCTTTAATTTTCAGTTCAAATCCATTTTCTTGTTGTATTAATTATTTTTAATTTTCAGTTCAAACGCTTTTGCACATGCTGGAGGTTTTTATATTGCATTTAATGATGGAATCATGACATTGCATGATTCAATGATGATCCACATAAGCATCATAGACACATGGGCTATATAGCTTAACGAAAGACCAGCAACGAACTGCTTTTACTTCCATGCTCAACATTCTCTAAGTTTTATTTAAAAGTGTCATTTTATGCTTTAAAAGTATTAATTTGAATCTTAAAAGTATCACACTTGTGCAATAGATCTACCCTGAAAATCTTTTGAGAGATAAAGGCGGGATAATAGTAAAAATTTGAGAGATTGGCTTTGGAATCATTGGATGTCAAGTGGAAACAAGCGAGACCTCGGACTGCGTGGATTTCGTAAGAATATCTCTCAAGTTTTGCTTCGAATTTAGCTTTTCTTCTTATAAAATGCAGATTTTTGTCCTGATTTTCTTGTTAAAAATGCAGATTTTTGTGCCAATTTGCTACAAGCAACATTATATCTGTGTTGTCATCAACTTTGTTGATGCAAAAGTGCAATATCTGGATAATTTGGTGCATAATGAAAATGTTGCTCCTGACTATATTAGTCTAGCAAAATTGGTGGTAAATTATTTAGTTTATGTTATTATTGATGTTAGTTTTCATGTTATTATTTGTAATACACTTGAAGTGAAAAGTATCACTTTTCACTTGAAAAGTATTACTCATTATTTGTAATACGTTGAAGTGAAAAGTATCACTTTTTAAGTGAAAAGTATCACTTTTCATATGAAAAGTATTACTCATTATTTGTAATACGTTGAAGTGAAAAGTATCACTTTTTAAGTGAAAAGTATCACTTTTCACTTGAAAAATATTACTCATTATTTGTAATACTTTGAAGTAAAAAGTATCACTTTTTATGTGAAAAGTATCACTTTTCATATGAGAAGTATCACTTTTCAAGTGAAAAGTATTACTCATTATTTGTAATACTTTGAAGTGAAAAGTATCTCTCAGTAGTGTGATTTCTTTTTTTTTTAATTTTCAGCAAAGAGAAATGCGCATTTTCTTGAAGGAGAAAAACCACTCTAAGGCTGATGATGTTGCAAAATATGAATTTGATAATGTCAAATTTCCATGGCAAAGAAAAATAGCCAACATTGACTGTGGTGTTTTCCTAATGCACCACATGGAAAATTTCCAGGGGCTTGTTTACTCAGAACCGGATTTGCGTAAGGTATGAATGTTTTTGCAAATTAGATTAGATTAAATTTCTTTGTTTTATCTTGTTTTTATTTATTTTACCTTTGTTTTATCTTGTTTTTATTGAAGGTTGGTGAACGACGCAAATTAAGGGCTTCTTATTGCGCAAAGATTGTTCTCAGCCGGTGGAATGAATTAAGAGTGCAAGTTGAGAAGGAAGCAATTGAATTTATAAATCAAACAAGTTGATTGATGTATGTATAGGGCTCGGTATAGAATGAAAGAGAAGAATTGTTTCTAATTTTTATGCATGTATAAATTAGTTTGGTGCAAGTTACATTGATAGGTATTGAATAATTTTTTGGTTGTATGATTTGCTGGGAAGATGACAGAAAGTTGTTTTCACATTCTGTAAGTTGGTGTGGTTGTGAATAAGCACATTTGTAATGTTCGAGCATTTTGTTGCCAGTTTTAGAAATAGGCTTATTAGAGTATCACTGTGTTTTAAAAAGTATCATTGCTTGTTTTAAAAGTATCACTTTCTGTTAAAAAAGTATCGTTTTTTGGGTTGAAAGTATCACTTTTTGTTAAAAAAGTATCATGTCATGATGTATAGCCTCCAGTTGGAAAAATATCACTTCTTGTTACAAAAGTATCACTTTCTATTAAAAAAAAATTTGGGTTACAAGTATCACTTTTGTTAAAAAAGTATCATGTCAAGATGTATAGCTTTTAATTGGAAAAGTATCACCTTTTGGGTTAAAAGTATCACTTTTTGTTACAAAAGTATCATTTTTTGGGTTAAAAGTATCATTTATTGTTAAAAAAGTTTAATCTCATTAAAGTATAGCTTTCAATCGAGTATCACCTTTTGGGTTAAAAGTATCACTTTCTGTTACAAAAGTATCACTTTTTGTTAAAAAAGTATCATAGCATAATGTATAGCTTTTAATTGGAAAAGTATCACCTTTTGGGTTAAAAGTATCACTCTTTGTTACAAAAGTATCGTTTTTTGGGTTAAAAGTATCATTTAGCGTTAAAAAAGTATCATCTCATTAAAGTATAGTTTTCCATTGGAAAAGTATCACCTTTTGGGTTAAAAGTATCACTTTTTGTTACAAAAGTATCGTTTTTTGGGATAAAAGTATCACCATCATTTATAATACTGAAGCTAAAAAATTCAATAATAAAAAGCTGAAGAATCCAATACTAAAAATATGAACAATTCAATACTAAAAATCTGAACAATTCAATACTAAAACAGTAGGAATACTAAAATAATCGAGGATTAGGAGTCTTTGAACCAAACTCCTTAGATGGATGTGAGCTTGTTGTATCACTACTTTTCTTCTTCTTGTTTTTCTGCTGAAAATGCCCCTTGATCCTTTGCCTCCTCCCCTTTGTAACTGAACGTGTAGGATCCAGTATACTGTTAGAAGAATTAGAAACCTCGTGTTGTCCCGTAGAATTCAGTGTATTCATCAATGCATCAACAACTAAATAATCTCTATTGTAGCCATCTTCGATGATTCTTCTCGCCTCCTCATTGTCTTGGCATTTTAGAATAAGATTATAATAGTTTCGTGCCATTTCATGCCACCAAGGAACACAATCATTCAGTTTGTGAGAACTTTCAGCCATCTTATTGAACTTCCCCCACAACTCTCTTTTGACAAATTTTGTCCATCTTTTGACAATGTAACACTCAGGAATCTTGGAGATAGAATGCATATGAAATACTCTTAAGCTATGACAACAGAGTAAACCACACTCCTCAAATTTCTTACAAGAACAGTTTATGAGCATATTTAAACAATCATACACACACGATGACAGCAACCCCCATCACTTGGCATTGAAATGTCATAAACCATGATGTTTTCTTCAACACGCACAATGATGCATTCAGTAGAGATACTTTTAATAAACTCACTCTCAAGCTCTTTAAAAAGGGTCAATGTATATACCTCAGCAGCATGTTTCAACATTCCAGTCAATGGTAGTACAGACGTCGGAATTGATCTTGAGCACTGGAATTCGTTTTCTTTTTCATTGTTCCTCCAACGCTTTAATGTTCCTTGAAAAAATCCATAAAATTCAGTCAGAGTTGTTGTTTTCTTTGCATTAAATCCTACTGCGTTGTTCGTACACTCACTCCTTTGCGAAGATAATATTCCCACAGAAAAAATATCCTTGCTTAATGCAGTACAACATTTCTCCTTCAAAATACATGCGACGAAACCAAGAATCATCATGCAATTCATACTCCGAAATCATAGAATTCCAGCAAATTTCAAAGTCTCTTTCATCAACACAACCAGTCAAACATTTATTGAATGCTTATTTGAAAGAATTATTTTTTTTCAAACGTCCAAACCGACTTATAGCATTCTCGGTGAAGGTGCCAAAGACATAAAGATGTGCCTTGTCCGAGGAAAAACTCCGCATGAAAAAAATAAAACAAAATTAACCATATATTTTTGAGGAAAAGTATATAATTTTCATGTTAAAGTATCACTTTTATAGCTAAAAGTATCACTTTTAGCTATAAAAGTATCACGCAAAAAGTATCACAGACAAAATTAATCATATATGTTACGAGGGAAAAGTATCGATTCTCATGCTAAAGTATCACTTTTATAGCTAAAAGTATCACTTTTAGCTATAAAAGTATCACTGTTTGAACAAAAAGTATCACGACAAAATTAACCATATATGTTACGGGGAAAAGTATATGATTCTCATGCTAAAGTATCACTTTTATAGCTAAAAGTATCACAAAAGTATCGTTATTGTCATAAAGTATTTACCTTTTCAATTGCATTGCTTATTGCCGGTCTTGATCGGTGAACAAAGTTACAGGACATTTTCCACCCATTGATTTTGTAAAGACTTGAAAAAGTCACTCAAATGATTGATTTTTCATCGGATAAAAAAGCACACCCAAACATGACGTTTTTCGGTGGTTGTTGACCCCAACAAATGGCGCACAAATCAAGTTGTATTTATTCGTGCGATATGTTGTGTCAAATATCATAACGTCACCGTATATCTTGTAGTCTTCCTTCATCATGGAATCCCTCCAAAATACATTAGATAATCTACCAAATTCATCCAACTTCACTGTAAAAAAGAAATCCTCCTCTTCGACATTTTGTTGATATAAGACGTTAATTAACGTCTGTGCATCGCCACCTTCTATTGCTTTCATTTTCAATCTATTAACAAAATTCAAAGGGTCTTTCAAAGTATGACCAAGGCATTGTTCGCCCTCCGCATCATGTACCATATAACGGTAAGATTGAGTGGCTTTCATCCCACAAGATATCATATCCTCAATAGCTTTGCCTTTTTCATTTGTAATGACTCTCTCAGAACAATGTAAATGGCTCCATTCTGTTCTTGTGAGTTGATGGTTGTGTTCCACAATATGTTGAACTACCTCGTAAAGCCCCTCTCCATTTAACTTTACTCTCATTGAAGCTTTACATCCGGTGCGTGTAACATTAGCCTTTTTCTTTTCGGCTGCAGATTGCTTAAATCCAGCAGAAGAACATACATAGTATTTCTCAACAACAACTCCTGTTTCAGCTGTAGATTTTCTAGTAGTCAATTTTAGTACACTAAACCCAACAGCACGAGCATGACGACAATACAACTGATGCATATCCTTAATTATTTTTCTTGTTATATGTAGAAGACAACCACTCACATCAAACTCATTTTCATCTTCATTATCAACTCCAGCCTCATTGGAATTACTGACTTTATCACCCTCATCACTAGAGGCAATAATTGTGACACCTAAATATAATACTTTTGGTTAGAAATGTGATACTTTTAATTGAAAAAGTGATACTTTTTACTAGAAAAGCAATACTTGAAAAACTGAAAGTGATACTTTTGGTTAGAAATGTGATACTTTTCACTTAAAAAATGATACTTTTTAATAAAAAAGTAATACTTCAAAAACTTAATTGACAACATCTAAGCGTAATACTTTTGGTTAGAAATGTGATGCTTTTCATTCAAAAGTGATACTTTTCACTTAAAAAGTGATACTTTTTAATAAAAAAGTAATACTTCAAAAACTTAATTGACAAAAAATGGGAAGCACATTACCTTCAGCATCTTGGAGTGTTGTATCATTTGCATTCTATGTGGCAATATTAACTTCGTCATTTTGAGGAGCAGCACCAAGAATTGTGACAACATCTAAGCATAATACTTTTGGTTAGAAATGTGATACTTTTCATTGAAAAAGTGATACTTTTCATTGAAAAAATGATACTTTTCATTGAAAAAATGATACTTTTTACTAGAAAAGCAATACTTGAAAAACTGAAGTGACAAAAGATAGGCAATACATTACCTTCAGCTTCTTGGAGCATTACATCACAATCATCATCTGTGTCAATTTTGATTTCATCACCCTCATCACTAGAGTCAATGACGGTGACAACATCTAAATGTAATACTTTTCATTAGAAATCTGATACTTTTGATTGAAAAAGTGATACTTTTAGCTATAAAAGTAATACTTTTAGTCTTGATGGAAGAATTCATACCTTCTTTGGCAAGCTCTTTTATATTGTCCATTTTTGTTCTTCAACAAAACTTACACAAAAGCTGGAAAACAAAAGAGAAGAAAAAGTTTTTTCTTACAATAACAAACACCAATACTAACACAAATTTCATACATATATTTCTGTAACAAAAGGTAAATCGAATCGAAATTCTACATACCGTGTGACACAATGAGAGAACGCGAGCTGAGGTTTTTATGTTAATTGACGTCGAGAGAGGGAGACAGAGAGAACACAAGCTGAGGATTTTTTTCGCTTTCTACTATTTCATTCGTCTCTAGCTGAGGGAGACGACCTGTTTCTGGGGGAACACGAGCTAAGGCACGAGCTGAGGGAGGCGACATGTTGCTGGGGGAACACTAGCTAGGGCACGAGCTGAGGGAGACGACCTGTTGCTGAGGAAACACGAGCTAGGGCACAGGTGGTGCAATTTGAGGGATTGGTTCGATTTTTGAAAACCTGGCGCGGTAACAGGGCTGGGCTGGGATTGGTTAATCTAAATCAACGGGTTCTCAGCTTAGAAATAGGGTGTCGGGTGGGTTATTTTAAATGGAGCTCCGTCTCACGGATCTAGATCCGTGAGACGGTCTCACAAGAGAGTGCCCCATAATTAATTTAATCATGGAGAACATGAGAAAAATTGGATAATGGTCGAGTGGTAAATACTTCCATCCCAGCTAGAGGTGTGGGATTTGATTCTCATCATCTCTCCCCTCCCAAGATATGTACTTAAATATATAAAAAAGGAGAACATGAATCAAAATATGTACGGGAGCTAAGCTTCTAAACATAAAATAGAATTTTACTTTCTCATCGTTCTTAACAAAAGATGCACATGTGATGAATGAAAAACTGAAATTTGTAGTCAAACCGATTTAAAAGATAACACACATTAGAAAATAGAGTAAAAGAGAACTACATCCATACGTCAACTAATCATGCCTAGGCTAAAAGTGCATTAAAAAAAATTGCAAAAAAATCTCAAAGCTAAGTATGAAGAAGAAGTAGACACTCAAAAAATAAACAAGATGCATTAATTTAAAACTCGTCTTGAATATATATTTTTTAAATTTTTAATAGATTACTCATCAGTTTTTTAATATCCATTGTACTTTGTTGAACGATAATATCATTTAAGTATCATGCTTTTTAGTCCAAAATGTCTTAACCATATTTCACCGACAAATAAGTTTAAATTTAGTTTTTGCAAACTTTCTTTAAGATCAAAATACATGAATGACATTTATTATAAATACAAAAAATATAATAAAAATTGATTCCAATTTATAGATTTAATTTGAGTTAAATTAATAAAATTATTTGGTTCACATGCAACGCACTTTTACCTTACTAGTACCATAAAAAATGGAAGTAAAAAGAAAACATGCTTTTCCTATCATATGGGACCACTCTCTCTCTAGACTCTAATACACAACATGACAACAGTACACAATGTGTAGCACAAACCAATGAGATTCTTTACACAAAACATTGCACAATCAGGCAATGACAAACTATTTTTAACAATCCGAACATTTACACAAGTCCTTTCAATTAAACAAAAAGAGAAAAAACATTTACAGAAGTCCCAAACTTAGTACTACTTACTAGTAACCACATAAACAACACAACTTATACATATTTCGAAATGAACTAGAACAATACTTTTGTTTCTGCATAAATGGTGAGCCATTTCTCTTTGATATATTTTTGTTAGGAATTTTATTGTTTAGATTTTGATGAATGCCATGTAAAACTTAGAATAGAAAGTTGGCTCCCCAATTCTTCTTTGTAAAATTTATTGTAACAATTAGAGTCGCCAAGCCCGAGTTAAAGTCGCCACGCCCCAACTTGCAAGAAGACAATCAAGGCTTGAAGGAAAACTCTGGCGTGAGACAGTGAGTACAACAAAGAAGAGCGACAGAACTCGATCAAGAAGCGGTGAGATGCAACCAGTGGAACATCAAGTCAAGTCAATCAAGAGAAGCCAAGTCTCAAGTCAAGTGACAAAGAGTCATCCAATGATTGGAAGTCGACTCTAAGTCACCTGGGAAAGCAAGGAAATGCAAATGTCAGAGATAATAAGCGTAAAAGAACCGTTGTACGTAAATCAAGAGACTTACTTAAACAAGTAATATCTCCATACCACCTTTCTTGGAGTGCTCGGTCCCCTTAGCGTGCAAAAGGAATGAACCAATGGGAAGCACTACACCATGTCGAACTCGAAAAGGTGATAAAACAATTCATACGAGGAAATGGCAATTCCAAGAATCGCAAGCCAACGATTTGCAAAGTGACTTTCAAAAATGAGCCTATCTCTTCAACGGGCAAATTTTTGAAAGTTCACTATAAAAGGCCGAGGAATTTGTTTGAGAAGGTGTGATGAATGACACACACGTGAAGATATACAAGCTTATCAAAATCAAACATTCTCAATCCTCAAGCCTACACTTCAAGTACATCAATCCAACACTTACCCGTGAAGGAAAGAGAACTTCAACCGCTTGAAGAGGAAACCTTTATAAACAAGGGGTCTACATTCCGGAAGGATTGTAGAAAGGTTCAAGTGAACCAAGTCTTAAGCTTTTGGAGGGCTTCGTGATCAAATCCAAAGTGCTTAAGCAAGTGAGTCGTAGTAGCAAAGCACAGTGCCCTGTGAAGAAGGCCGAGTCGTGACGAGAAGCCACCGTGAGTGATCAAGGCGTCTCGGATCGAGTCCCAAAGGATCAAGTCGGTGTTGTGATCAAGACTTGTATCTGGACTGCTACCACTTTGTAAACCGATCATTACTTAGTGGATTCCTCCGGAGTTGGAGAAGAGAGGAGTAGAAGAATTACCCCATCTTCGAACCTCTATAAAAACCTTCTTGTGTCATTTACATTTCAAAGATTTAAATTTCTCGCACTTTAATTGCTTATATCTCACGATAAATTTGCTATCCATTTGATAATTTATAAGTACTAAATCAAGTCAAAAACTTGCTTAATCAAACTTAAGGGTGTTAAGTCTTCCAATAAAACAAAACCACAATTGAGTCAATTTATAGCCAACAAAATGAGTTACTCTATTAATGCTTCAAATTGAGTATGTTGAGAGATTAACTCTTGAGTGACTAATTCGATCCATCAAGGACACAATTGTGTAGAACTAGAGATTTAAAAGGCCTAAATCGAAAATTTGGTAAGGTTTATTCAACCCCCTTTCTAAACCTTACACTTACACCCCTTGGGACCTACAAGTGGTATCGGAGCGGTTGGTTCATTGAACCCTCCGCACCGGTTATCGAACTAGATCTCCAAACTTTTCAAAAGTCCGCTTTAGTACTTAAGCTTTCAAAACTCTTTTCTATCATTAAAAGTTATTATCATGGAAGCAAATCTAACACGCATTCCTATGTTCACTATTGAAGAATTTGATGATTGGAAAATTCGTATGCAGAGCTCATCTATCAAAGATTACATGATGAGATGTGGATAGTGATAGAAGATGGGCCTCTGCAAATATTGAAGGTGAACACACTACATTGTCGAAGAGTTGCACCAAGGGGAAGAAGATCTGAAGACGGACCTCGGGTTGAAAAACCAAGAACCGAGTGGACAAATGATGACAGAAAAAGATACAACCTGGACAATGTAGCCAAGGACATTCTTTACAAAACCTTGACAAAGCCATGTTCAATAAAGTGAAATCTTGCAAAATCGCTAAGGAATGGGACAAACCGACATTGATTTGTGAAGGCTCGTGAGCAAATCAAAGAAAACAAACTATCGGTCAATGTACAAAAAAATTTGAGAACTTTAAAATGATCTCGGGAGAAAACCTGGATCAACTGGATGCTCGGTTTACGAAATCACAAAATGAGTCAGTCTACACTTGGAAAGGAATATACACAAAAGGAAATGTGTATGAAGATCCTAAAAGTCTTCCAAATTGAATGGGAAATGAAGGTCATGGCATTGAGACACTCCATGGACCTATCAAAGACATCCAATCATGAGTTATTCTCGGACCTCAAAGCCTACGAGTTTGAGTGAGAAGGAAAGACCGAGGAAGAGACAAAATTTGCACCCAAAACAATTTGCTCTAATTGTCAAAGATGGAAGGAGAGTTTGAGGTCAAAGAGGCAATTGACCCGGAAGAAATAGCCCCGATGGTTAAAAGATTTAACAAGTTCTTTAACAAGAACTACAAGAGAGAAAAGGGTGAATCCTCCGGAAGACACTCGGCTCCCTCCAAATCAAGGGATGATAGGCCAACCAAGAGAATGATCATCAACAAGTTGAGTATCAAAGGGCGACAACTCAAGAATAGAAAGAGTGATCAAAAGGTCAATATCTATGTTGGAATTGTAGACAACCAGGTCACTATGCCATTGACGCTCATATCCTGTAGTCAACAAGTAAAACGAAAACGAAGAAGAAAGAAAGGTCTTGAGAGAAAGAAGACAAGAGAAGAAAAAGGCAATGATGGTGCGGAGAGACTGCACGAGACGGCCAATTCAAGAGAGACAATGACTCGGAGAGCGGTGGAAGCCGACTACTCAAGTGACTACGAAGAAGAAGCTTTGATCCGCTTAATGGCCAAAGAACAAGATCAAGAAGATGAGGTACAATCTAACTCAACAAGCTCGGACACTAGTGATAGTGACTATGACACACACACTTCATCACCCACTGATCTTTATGATTCATTAGGCAAAATGATGAAAGATTTTGAGCACATTAAAACCTCACACACACTATTGAATGAGGAAAACAACCTACTCAAAAGTCAAAAACTCAAAGTCGACTAAGGAGCCGAGTACTCTAAGTCAAATAGTGATGAGAATAAAAGTTTAAAGGTTTGAAAATGCTAAATCAATAAAGCGAAAATTCTTTTATAGAAAAGAGGGAGAATGACCTCAAAAATGTTATTGCCTCATTCACTAAGGCATCTAAATCACGGATGATCTTATTATGAGTCAAAGAGAATGTGGAGACAAAACAGCTTAGGATTTAATTCCTTTGTGCCATGTCAAACCTCAAAAGTAATTTTGGAAAAAGGATCTTCAAGTCATGAAGAGTCCTAAAAAATCCAAAACTCTAAATGTTGCACACACTTTCAATCCAAAGCACAATACTAAGCAAACGGCCTTGGTTACAAAGGAAAAGGAAAACGACCGGTGAGAGTCTTTGAAAGGGCGGTGAGAAGAGATTCACCGAGTCCTCAAAGGACTCCAAACAGAAAATACTCAGTAAAGAAGAAGAAGCGAGCTACGAAAAATCCCAAAAACTCATAAAAGAAATACATATGATGGGAATGGTAGAAAATATCCAAGCCAAGCCGATCGGAATAATGTGAACTATCGGCTAGACTTATGGAATACAAGCCCAAATGGCAAAGGCCTAGAACTCAACAAAGGCCATTCCAAAAGCATAAGAGCTTTCATCAAAGACACATATGCACCTAGGCACTACACTCAAAGACACCACAATTACCCAAGAAAGGCAATTGCTAAAACACATATGCAGGCATACGCACAAAAGAGACAACAGTATGAACCTAGACATCCCAAGCAATTTGCCAGGATTAATTATGATTATGGCACTGATAGATGGCAAGCTCTTAGAGTCAAATCATTTGGCTATAGGTTGGTTGGATCATCTTATAATTCTAACCCCTCAGACCTGCATACAAGAATGGGTACCTAAAACTTAATTTCCTTGATTGCGAGTTCAAGGAACAACTGAATGCCAAGGAACCTGGTACATGGATAGTGGTCATTCCCGGACATATGACAGAAATAAGAGAAATCTGTCAAAATTCAAAGGAAGTCAAAGGAGCAAAAGTCATATTTGGAGGAAATGAAGCTCCAGTGAAATAAGAGGCATTGGATCCATCAAAAGGAATGGTTTAGAAATCACGATGTTGCATATGTTGAAGGACTAAACTTCAATTTACTAAGCATCGATCAACTCGTGACAAGGGCTACAATGTTGGATTCAACATGGGAATATGCCAAATCAAAAATATTGAATCAAATGAAGTTGTGTTGCAAGGATGTAGACAGAAAAAATATGTATGTAGTAGATTGGTCAACCGCAACACCCAAGACTGTCTACTAGCAAAGAGCACAAATTTGAATCAAGTTGGGCGTGGCACAAAAAGTAGTCACTGAATTTCAAAACAATTAATAAGCTAGCAAGAAGTCATCTTGTAGAAGGACTTCCGGACTCGATATACAAGAAGGAGAGTATATGTGATGCATGTCGAAGGGAAAACAAATCAAGTCGTCGTTCAAAGAAAAGACATGCCCATCCTCAACAAGAATATTGCATCTGCTTCATATGGATCTATTTGGCCCGAAAAGAGAACCAAAGAAGCATAAGTGGAAAGAAATACACCTTGGTGGTAGTAGATGACTACTCAAGATATACATGGACAATATTCATGTGCAAGAAGAAGGAAACTCTACAAAAACTACCACAAATTGATGAAAAGGATTCAAAATGAGAAGAGTCAAACCATTATCAAAATAAGATCGGATAGAGGAACCGAGTTTGTCAATGGAATAATAACTCGATATTGTATTGAGAATGGTATTGGTCATGAAGTGTCGGCCAGAAAGGACTCCACAAATGAGAATGGAGTTGCGAGAAAGAAGGAACAGAACCCTCAAAGAAGCGGCAAGGACCATGTTAGTTAAGGGGTTACCAAAAAGGTTTTGGGCTCAAGCAATCAACACACTTGCTACACCCAAAAACAGGATGTATGATAAATAGAGCGGTGACAAAGACTCCCTATGAGATCCGGATCGGAAGAAAACCAAATGTTGCATATTTCAGGATATTTGGATGTAAATGCTTCATCCACAACAATGGCAAAGACAACCTAAAGGCTTTTGATGCTAAAGTCGATGAGGGGTATCTTCTTAGGATACTCACCGAAAGCAAAGCCTACAGAATACTCAACAAAAGAACTATGGTTACTGAAAGAATCCATTCATGTAGTATTCGATGAGCCAAATGTAAATGGGGAAGACATTGAAGAGTCACCATAAGTGAATCATCCAACCTTACGAGAAGAGTCCCTATCTTTGAAGGTGGCGGGGATTATCAATTGAAGAAGATGAGATAGCTTTGAATCTCAAAAGCGGTGGAAAATCTGCAAATGAGTGATCACGAGAGAGGCGACCCACAAAGAACACGGTACCGCAAGTCGATCGAATCCAATCCAAACTTACTTCAACCTTGACGTAAGATGGGTGAGAGACCATCCACGAGAACTTGTCATTGGAGATATAAGAGAAGGTGTCAAGACAAGATCCAACCCAACAAGAAGCAATGTTCACTTGCTTCATCTCGCAGAATAGAGCCCAAAGATGTGTCACAAGCATTGGACGACACACATTGGATTCAAGCTATGCAAGAAGAGTGAATCGGTTTGAGAGAAATAAAGTATGGGAATTAGTACAAAGACCCATACATCAAAATGTTATTGGAACCAAATGGGTATTCGAAATAAGATGAACGAGGAAGGTTACGTGGTAAGAAACAAAGCAAGATCGTAGCCAAAGGATATTGCCAAGAAGAAGGAATAGATTTTGATGAAACATTTGCTCTGTAGCAAGATTGGAAGCTATAAGGATGTTTCTTGCCTATCTTGCTCACAAGAATTTCACTTTGTATATCAAATGGATGTAAAAAGTGCATTCTGAATGGTTTATTGGAAGAAGAAGTGTATGTTGAACAACCTCCGAGGATTTGAGCGGAAGACTCTTGGAAACAAAGTATACAAACTCAAGAAAGCCTGTACGGATTGAAACAGGCACCCGGCATGGTATGACACCTGTCACAATTCCCGACTTGAAAATGGATTCACAAAAGGAAAAGTAGATAGAACACTTTTCAAATTCAAGACAAGAAGAGTATACTTTGCTTGTTCAAATATATGTGGATGACATCATTTTTGGATCCACTAACAAAGAGTCATGTGTGAAAAATTCTCAAACCTCATGCAAAGTAAATTTGAAATGAGCATGATGGGAGAGTGACATTCTTCCTTGGACTTCAAGTGAAACAAGCAAGGATGGAACCTTCATAAGTCAAACAAAATACACCGAGAGATTTAATGAAGAAATTTGGTATGGAGGAGAAGTCTTCAGAAAAATACCAATGAACACATCGACCAAAATGGACATGGATGCGGATGGCAAGCTCAGATCAAACAAGATACGAGCACTTATTGGATCATTGCTCTATCTCACGGCTAGCGGGCCAGGACATCACTTTTTCTTTGTAGGTGTATGTGCAAGATTTCAATCTGCTCCAAAAGAGAGCCATATGACTCGCAACTAAGAGAATATTGAGATACTTAAAAGGAAGCCAAGAAGTAGGCCTATGGTATCCAAAGGAAGGTGGATTCAAGCTAATTGGCTATTCGGACTACGACTATCTTTGGATGCGAGTGGGCAGAAAAATACTTGAGGCACATGTCAAATGCTAGGAAACAGACTAATTTCCTGGTTTAGCAAGAAGCAAAACTCAATAGCCACCTCTACAAAACTGAGGCGGAATACATAGTCTGGCAAATTGTTATGCCCAAGTCCTATGGATGAAAGAAATGGTGAGAGATTATGAAGTTGAAGAAAAAGAAATTCCAATCATGTGTGATAACACAAGTGCCATTGCAATCACTCAAAATCTGTGTTGCACTCAAGAACAAAACATATTGATGTCGGATATCATTTCATAAGAGATCATGTTGAAAAGAAGGACATTATCTTGGAATATGTCTCAACCGACAAACAACTAGGCCGACATCTTCACAAAACCATTATGTGAGTCAAGATTTGAAGAACTCAAACATGAGTTGGGGCTAATTGAGCTAAGCCGAGACACGTAAGAATCAAAGAAAAGAAATGGAACAGAAAGAAGGTGAAAAAGAGTCGAAAACAAAAATTAGCTCAAGAATCAAATTTTGACGGAAAGTCACCATTATACCAAGTCATAGATGCATTGAGTCACTAAAAGAAATGTGAGAAGCGAGTCAAATCAGCTAAGAGATAAGTGAATAACTTATGAGCAAAGTGACAAAAACGCAAATGCGTTTGACTTAGCGGAATGTTTTAAGAGACACGCCAAGATAATGATGATGTGTCTGACATAAAGCCGCACACCAAGCCTATGATTGGATATAAATCTTTGCCGCATTAAATACGAGACATGAATCGCTCAATGTGCGTGCGAAATCCAAGCCGTTGATTTCGATCACAATTCAAAACCGCCTCGCACGCCCTTTCATAAACCATATTTAAACCATTTTCGCCTCGTTTCTCTCTCACACTTCTAAAACTTCAATCTCTTTCTCTCAAAAGGCAAAGGCAAATACTCTTAAACCCTATCAACCTTCAAATCAAATTTCAACTTTTCCTTGAAATTATTCTCGAGAAATGGCACCAACGTATGACTTTACCAAGTTGGGAAAACAAATCCACACCGGTTCGGCCGTGATTTCGACGGAATGGTGAAGCGGTCGACGACACCTGGTGAAGAAAATCGCGAGAAGTTAGAAACGCCCGGATCAAAACCGCTTTCTAACGCTGAATATCCTATGACCTATGTGGAGGAGGTCGCACAATTCTACGTGAATGCCGAGATTCACGACGAAGAAATCAAGTCATCCTGCTCACGGAAGCGGTGACTATCACGCCAAGGATTTGTCAATATTGCTCACTACCACAGAAGGAGCAACCGAGATTAAGGAAGCGATGTAAAACTTGGTGACGCATGGAAAGAAATAGCCAAGTCCGACCTTGCGATAAAATTATATACACAAAGAAACAAAAGATCAGCTGGGAAGGAGGATTATCACAAATTATTGGACATAGTTGCCAAATGTATCGACATCAAATTTGGCGACTTTGACCAACTATCAAAGGCAAAGCTGATTGTGATGGCTGCAATCATCGAGAAAAGAAGATAAACCCTGAGTTTATCTACAAAGAGACTCTGCCCGAACGTGGGGAACAAGTCCTTCAAAGAAGATGGGTCATTTGGAGGATCCTCGGATATGGCCTAGTGATTGGCCGACTATTGGAGGTGAAAGGAGTCCTCTCGGACATGGAAAAGCATTCCATGTTAACAAGAGGATGTTTAGAGCTAACCTCTCTGGTGCTCGTGAAGCGAGCTTACGCCAAGAGAGGCGACACCAGTGAGAGGGAATCACCGACCCTCGAAGACACACAGCTTCCTCTCCAATCAAGAAAAAAGCCCCCCAATTACCAAGAAATCTGCTGCTCTGCAAAGAAAGAAAACCAAACATGCTCCTGCCCAGCAGCAGAGTCACCCGCCCCAGCCAGCCATGTCACCCGCCCTGCGGCGATCGAGAAGGACTCCCAAATACCTTCTCCGATCGTCAAAAGGAGGAGAACCGACAAGCCTAGACGGCCAGCTCTCGAAACAAACACAAGCACCGGCCCACTGCCGCCCAAGACTCAGAGGACACCGCCCCTGAACTGTAAATTCCCTGGTACAAACCAGAGACGAAGAAGACTCGTCAAGCGGTCAGAACAGGAGAAACCAAATTGAGTCGGCTACTCAGCTAAGCACAAATACTGGGAGACTATCGGAGAAGTAGAGTCTCCGGATGTAGTTGATGAAACAGCCAAGTCTGCTGGTGATCAAAAGAGGCAACCCGAAGACACAATCGTAGCTCACACAAACAAAACTCAAGAAGAACCAGCCCAAGCGAGATAGTGATGTAATGATCCTATCTCCACCTTACCCAGACATCCAAAATCGTCTGCGTGAGTGGAGAAAATGGAAGTTGAGCAAGTCAAGGAACAGTTCCAACGGCCTGAATTCATAGAAGAAGAAGAGGAATCGCTAAATTTCCTCGGGATCGACTCTTCGTGCTCCCAAAGACTTGATGAGGACAAGCTGCTTAGACATCCTGCAAATCTACAAGGACAGGGGAGAGCAAAGCAAGTCAAGAAGCCGAAGCACGTGAGAAGGCAAGTATCCGCCTATCTCCGGCACCACAGAACACTTCCATCCTCTCCTTGATGTTTTCTCACGAAAGTGACGAGGAACCAGGAGAGAATGTTGCCCCACGTAGAAAAATGCAGATCGGCAAGCATTGCATGAATCAAGAATCCTTCACGAGCAAAGACGATGGAGGGACCGGAGAGTCCTCCAAAACACGAAATCGATCCAATGGGAGTGGTTCAAAATAGCCACCGATGATGTTCTTTGCTACCACTTCCCAGCTCACTCGGAGGAAGGCAATAAGGAAATGGCGATAAAGCGGGCTAGTGGGGACCCCAGAGCCAACCCCTATTGAAGGTGTGCTACCACCGCCCCCAACTCATGAATCATCAATTGCAACAGCCGGAGTTTGGAGACGAGTGACCCCACTCCAAGTCACTCGGTGGTGCGCCCGGTGAGGGGAAACTCCTCCACCGCCGCAAGGACGAGGATGCTGCAATGACTCGACAAAGAAGCAAGGAGGCGAAGAAGAGAAATTACAATCACTAGAAGAAACGACAAGTTGCCATCAACGAAGCTCGAGGCGATTGAGATCTGTCTGGTGAGGTGCCAACCGCTCTGGCGAAGGCTAATGACGCCGCGATGCAAATGGCACGAGGAAGGAATGCTAGGAGTTAACACTGGGCGATGAAAGTGCAATCCATGGGGTTGAGACTCAATGGATGCCATCAGTAGAAGACCCTAAGGCAACCGACATCACGAAAGGAGGACCAGGCCTCGCAGCGAGAGAGACTGGCCGGAGGAAATGAAGGCCGGGGAGGTTGAGACTTCCGGGGTAAAGAGGGCCGAAGTAGAGAACATCCCTCCCGCAATCATCGACCCATCCGAGAAGGAGATCGCGCACTTCATGATTCCCAGGACAACCCCGATGTCACTTTTCCGGGATCGGAAGCGAAGAAGAAAAGCTCGAGTCAACCCCATGACAAATCCAAAGGACTCAATCATGCGGATGTTCCAGGCACGAGCAAGTCGATCCCAAGACTACTCACAAACGTTTAACTTTGATTATGAGCCACCACTAGAAATCTCATCATCGTCCGGTAATGACGCCGCTGATAAGGCCGAGGACAAGTCTCATCAAATGGAAAAATCACCGAGACCAACGGTTTAAGATACCGAGGCTCGGCAAGCGGGGATCTACTTCACAACCAAACCCACCAACCAGAGACCCTTTGCTCCGGCACCTCAAGATGCACTGGATCGATTCCCAAAAGAACTTCACGCCCACCGCTTATCATCGAACAAATCCCGATTGGCGGTGATGAATCCTTTGTGGAATCTTTCCCTTTCTCACTGGAGATACCGAACTCCACGAAGAGTCGAAAATGAGCAAGCACGCTATCACGACCACCTCCCGATTTTCACTCGAGCACCATTGTTCCAAATAGATTTTGATTTCGGCGTTGTATGGCCATCACCGCAATGAGAAGAATCACCAAGTTCGAGAAGTGTTCAAGGCACTCTTTCTTTGAAGTTGAACGAATGGAAAGGCATCGTGCCTCTTTGGATATGCGCCGGACAACAGATGCCAACCTTACAAAATTGGTGACTTGAGAGGCATCATCACGAGGTAAGGGAATGGTGGCAACAAAGAATCAATGCGTGTGGAACAGTGAGATACTTCTTAACCTTATTCAACAAGCTGGTGTGGAGAGTCAAAAATGTTGATGCGAAACGGTCATGGAACACATTGAACATATGCACGAAGCTCACACACCGCCGAGATCAAGTCAGCTGCGTGAGCGAATGCAAATGATATACGACGTTTGGAAGAACACATGACAAGAAAATTCAGCCTTCTCATGGCCGAGATGAAGCCGATTTCAAGTGAGAATCCAACGCTACTTGATCAATTCCGTGCGGCAAAGATACAACGCAGTTGAGACTTGAAGCAAAATTCAACCATCGAAGACTTCGACTTCATGCTTGCCAAAGATGTTCCCTGGGTTCCTCTATCCTTTGATGATGCCAAAAAGGGGGAAGAGGAATACCTTAAAGAAGAAAATCAAGTCGAAAAGAAAGGAGCAATGACAAGGGAACAATTTGAGAAGGGAAAATCACCAGGAAATTTTGAAATCAAGAAAGGAAAATCACGAGGGGGAAGGATCAAAAATATGACCTTGATGATTGCACAAACCCCCAACAACAGGTCCCATCACGGTGACATTATAAGCGAAGAAACTCCTCAGTGACTCGCCACTCCAACACTCTGGTGTCTATGGCCGAGAAGAGAAAAGCAATTGAAGCGGGGATGACGGAGGTGGAAGGAAGAATGGATGCCAGGGTGATGAACATCTTGAAAGAACACGGAGGCATTCCAAAATTGGACAGAGACACGTATGCCATTTCGGATGTCGGGGCAGAGCCAAGATCGATTGACGAATTCAAAACGCTCGAATCAAGGATATTTTGCAAATATGTCCATGGCTCAAGCTTGGGACTCAGATTGGGAAAAGGGTCTCACATTATGTGAAGAAGCCGATGACATGACAAAGACAACCGCGATCCTCTCTTTGGTCACTCCTCCGGGCACTCACCGAAAGAAGAAGGCCCCAAAGATCAAGATACGCCCGAGGTAGAGGAAGAAGCGGCGAGGAAGAAGCTTCGACCTAGGCCTCGCCCAAGAATATTGAATACGTAGATCCAGGAAAGAAAGGAGGGATCTACTGGCTTGGCTTGACCATGTGGCGAACTTGCAAGTGGCTAAAACCAACGCTGAGTATGCAAAAAGGATAGAAGAAGAAAACAAGAGACAAACTCAGCTATGGCAGGAGAGACAGGAAAGAATAAGGAAAGATGAAGCTGCCAGGAAGGCATATGAGAAGAAAAAGAAGGCAAAATGACGGCGAGAAGAAGAGAAGAAGAGAAGAAGATGCTGATCAAGATGAAAGAAGGAGACAGCGAAGGAGATGAAGTGTTGATGTCCAACCCTTCGTGTATTTTATATGTAAATACATACAATGTAAGTCTTCTGTAATATAGCTATAAATTTTCTATTTTTTTTGTGAAGACAATTACATACTACGATACACCTTGTAAACAAAATGTGTTAAGTACAAGAATGATATGATCAATAAAAAGATTGATTATGCGCATACATTCTATGTCAATACACTATCTGTATGTATCTTTGTTATTTGCATCTTTGTATGATTTAAGTTTTGGCATCATCAAAAAGGGGGAAATTGTTAGGAATTTTATTGTTTAGATTTTGATGAATGCCATGTAAAACTTAGAATAGAAAGTTGGCTCCCCAATTCTTCTTAAAATTTATTGTAACAATTAGAGCTGGCCAAGCTGAGTTAAGTCGCTACACCCCAACTTGCAAGAAGACAACTGAAGGCTTGAAGGAAAACTCTGCTGTGAGGCAGTGAGTACAAAGAAAGAAGAGCAGACAGAACTCGATCAAGAAGCAAGCTGAGATGCAGTGAGTGGAACATCAGTCAAGTCAATCAAGAGAAGCCAAGTCTCAAGCGAAGTGACGAAGAGTCATCCAATGATTGGAAGTGACTCTAAGTCACCTAGGGAAAGCAAGGAAATGCAATCAAGTCGAGATAATCAGTAAAAGAACCGTTGCACAGAAATCAAGAGACTTACTTAAACAAGTAATATCTCCATACCACCTTTCTTGGAGTGCTCAGTCCCAGAAGCGTGCAAAAGGAATGAACCAATGGGAAGCACTACACCATGTCAGAACTCTGAAAAGGTGATAAAACAATTCATACGAGGAAATGGCAATTCCAAGAACTGCAAGCCAACGACTGCAAAGTGACTTTCAAAAATGAGCCTATCTCTTCAACGGGCAAATTTTTGAAAGTTCACTATAAAAGGCTGAGGAATTTGTTTGAGAAGGTGTGATGAATGACACACACGTGAAGATATACAAGCTTATCAAAAACTGAAACATTCTCAATCCTCAAGCCTACACTTCGAAGTACATCAATCCAACACTTACCCGTGAAGGAAGAGAACTTCAACCGATTGAAGAGGAAACCTTTATAAACAAGGGGTCTACATTCCGGAAGGATTGTAGAAAGGTTCAAGGCTGAACCAAGTCTTAAGCTTTTGGAGGGCTTCGTGATCAAATCCAAAGTGCTTAAGCAAGTGAGTCATGTAGTAGCAAGCGCAAAATGCCTGTGAAGAAGGCTCGAGTCGTCACGGAAGCCACCGAGTGATCAAGGCGTCTCGGATCGAGTCCCAAAGGATCAAGTCGGCCGTTGTGATCAAGACTTGTATCTGGATTACCACTTTGTAAACCGATCATTACTTAGTGGATTCCTCCGAGGAGTTGGAGAAGAGAGGAGTAGAAGAATTACCCCATCTTCGAACCTCTATAAAAACCTTCTTTGTGTCATTTACATTTCAAAGATTTAAATTTCTCGCACTTTAATTGCTTATATCTCACGATAAATTTGCTATCCATTTGATAATTTATAAGTACTAAATCAAGTCAGAAAAACTTGCTTAATCAAACTTAAGGGTGTTAAGTCTTCAGGTCCAAAAAACAAAACCACAGTTGAGTCAATTTATAGCCAACAAATGAAAGTTACTCTATTAATGTCTCAAATTGAAATCTGTTGAGAGATTAACTCTCTTGAGTGACTAATTCAATCGTCCATCAAGACACAAATTTGTGAGAACTCTGAGATTTAAAAGGCCTAAATCGAAAATTTGGTAAGGTTTATTCAACCCCCCTTCTAAACCTTACACTTACACCCCTTGGGACCTACAATTTTGTTTTTATGTGTCGATCCCATCGTGGTCGAACTAATCCCGAGCTTCCAGAACCCCGTATTGAACCACTTTTTTGAAAGTTGCAAAAGCGGTTTTGCTTTTCTTTTAATAAGGGATTAAATTTCTCATTACCATTCTCAAAGTGGGTAATGTACAATTGCTCCTAAAAAACGTTATGGCATCTTAAAGTGGTCGCAGCAAAGAGAAAAAATAAATTGAGAAAAAAAAGGAACCAACAGTCAATATCCTTCGGGTGCGCACTAGATAAACTCTTAGGTTTGACGCAATAGCCTGCAAACCAGGTCAATCAGGTAAGTTGTACTATGCAAACTCGACCAAGTGGTGCAAAGGTTGAAATTTGGACTCGAGACATTTGGGCTAAAAAAAGTATTGTTTTCGGTCCTTTGCAGCATGTCGGAGTTTGGTGCTTCGGATTTATTTGAGTTTGATTTTCTGTTTTCTATAGGCAATAGCATAATTTTTCATGTTTTTGTCCTGATACAGTGCACGGGTATATCCTTGTAGTTTTTGTATTTTTTCTAGATTTTGACTTTGTCTTGATTTCCTTATTTTTTTTATTTTGGATCCAGCATGTTGGATTCAGCTAGAACTTTGGGCTATTTAACCCTCGGGTATTTTTATATTTCCATTGTTTCGTTAAAAAAAAGACATCAAATTTAAAATAACAAATCCATTGTTTCATAATTGAACTAAAACTGAGATAATTTACATCGGAGAACATGTCAATTGGCTAATTCCGTAATTTAATTAATTTCAAATCCTTAACTCGTAGCTATTTTGAGATATTATTTGTGTCATTATGGTGGATTTAAAATTCATCTTATATGATGTCATTTGAATTTCTTCCCTCAAATCAAATCCTTTCATGTGGTCATGTTCCATGACCTACATGTTGATTTTACAATATCAATCATGTAATGGAACATGACTAGAGCAATTATATCTCAACTCCTCGCTGTCTCATCGTATTTTTCATGCAAGTGGAAAAACCTACGATGCTGATGGTTTTGGAATTTCATCTCATTTCTCCTTCGTATGAAGGTTGCGTCAGGAGGGCATCCGGCGTAAAACTTTGCCACTTTGCTTTTTGTGTGAATTTGTAATGTTAACTAATTTTAAACAATTAATTGACAATATAAACTTCACACCACCGACCCCACATAGTGGGATAAGATGCAGTTGATGATGATGATGATGAAATCAAATCCTTTCATCCAAATGCAACCTAATTGAAAGCTCCCTCGTGATAGTTGTCCATGTTAGCAATAGATATAAAAATAACAGGATCTCGCTAATAAGTATTAATGGAAGGCTCTTGATGCCAATTGAAAGAATCTGAGGCATTAAAATTAATTAAATAGGTCAGATTCTTGAAGTGTTGTAAGTTAATGTTGTAACACTGAAACATACAACACAATCACACAGTGGAAATAAAATAACACGATGATTTTTAACGTGCTTAGATTCCTCCATCTTAATGCACGAGGTCACGCCCAGAGAAGAAACAATACGCTATTAGAAAAGCACAACTTATTGCAAATACAACTGGCTTTACGAAAAACATAAAGACTCCCTCTTTATAAATTCACCAACACTCGTATTCTACTAATCTCTTATTGTTTCTCCCAAAAATCTCAACCTTATTAGAATCCCACCAACTTCAAAGCCTTGAATGGTTGAGTCGATCCACACCGTAGATCTTCATATTCTTCTCTTCACCTTCTTCTCCCGAAGAATAATAAAAGTGAACTAAAGATTTCTTGAAGAAAAACTTGTAAGCACAAAGTGTTTTTCTCGATGACTTCTTCAAGTTGTTGACTTCTCTTTTTATAGCTTTCAAGAAGAAATCATATCCTTGATTTCTGGGGGACGTTTTCAAGCTAACGAAGGAAATCAGCAAAATAAAATCATTTCTTTGTCGGTAAGAATCATGTATACAAGGAAAGCGATTAAAAAATGATAATTGGCATTTATAAAAATGGCCGAATCAATTAAGATAAATCTATCCAATAATATCAGCAACATTCATATAATATATAACATGCTAAAAAACAAAGCACAAAATCTGGCATAAAATCCGCTCAAATTCTATGCTACCAGTATTGGATCACCAGAGTTATCACACCAAAACTAGCATTGTGCTTAAAGACCAAATTTGTCAATTATGTAACATTAACACAATTAATGAGGATCTCTTGGCACTTGTTTTTTTTTTTTCCTTTTTTGCTTTTCTATAAACAGTGATATGAGAGCGGAAGGAAAAACTATCGAGATATGAGAGCAGAAAGAAAAACCATGGCAAGCAAATGAATTATTTCACCATCCAACCGGGTATGAGGGAAAAAATGAATGTATATTGTTCGCCTTATTTTTTAGCTTCACCACAAGTATACGGTGCAGTTTATAGTATATGGTTAGCAAGGTCGAATCCACAGGGAATAATAAATTATTATACTAAGTACTGGATTGTAATAGACTTATTTTTATCTAGATGATCGAAAGTGAGTGAGTTGGTTTTATAAACTAAAGCAGAAATTTATCCTAAAAGAAACAAAGCAAAGAGTGGATTAAACGATCAAGTATATGAATGGATTCATGGGTTATGGTTTCAGTTAATATCCCCTTTTATTCTCAGATTAATCAAACCAAAGTTAAACGTATTCTTCCCTATAGACCAATCACAAAAGTAATTTACCCTCTCTCTCGAGATGCATGTAAAAGCGTTGATTGGAATATCTATGCTAGCATCTCTACTCAACATGAGATATCCAACTCCCAAAAGCTCAAAAGATTATAAAGCCTCACGAATATTCACAGACTTCTCAATCATGCAAGATATTCATGTCAAGTACTCATAGATCTAGTATTGAAACTCATCGGTTAGAATTATGAATCAATACATCAAACAAGTTAAACCAATCGTGCTTTCATAAAACAATAATTAAAGCAAAGTACTTGAATAGTTTTGGAAAACATTAACTTCAAATGCAATTAATCATCAAATAAAAGTATCCATTAACCTACTCCCAAACCCGGGAATCACAAGAAATTTAGCTAGACATAGAAAATAAATAATACATAGACAAATTATTCATGTTCATGTCTAACTAATTGAAAATAAAAAATACTATGGAATGAGTGAACTCGGGGATGTTGACGATCTCTGGATCTATCTTCATTCTTCGAAGGTGTGGCTGATGTCTTGATCGATCTCTCCAATTCTCCGGTGGAAAATTGCTCTTTTCTCTCCTTTCTAGGGAAAAAATTAGCGTGTCTTTGTTTGTGGCCGCCCCGTCTCTATTTGAACTTCGTTCGGGTCGAAAACCTAGTTCGAACCAGGTCAGACTCTATTTTCCCGCACAGGCGCACGGTTCGTGCTCCTAGCGCACGCCCAGCCCGTGCTAGGTGCCGCAGAAACTTTCAAATCGCTGAAGGACGCACGGGCCATGCGCTAGAGCACAACCAGCCCGTTCTTGTAGTCGAAATTTGAGAACTGGTTTTGAGTAGGCGCACGCCGTGCCCGTGCGTACCTGCTATACTTGATATCAGCTCATTTTCTGTCGTTTCTTGCCCGTTTCGTCTGACTTCTTTCCGATTCAACTCTAAAATTCGTACATTATATCAATCATTGGTGGTTCTTCTTCGCAATGCCCCGAATTGTTGCCAAAATGGTACAATTATCAATAAATTCCTACAAAACGAGCAAAGCGTAATCCTTTTCCACAAAACAGGAATAAAGCCCTATTTACTCATGTAATGCATACATATCAACACATTCTAGCCAAAATTAAGCCCAAAATACATGCAAAATACATGTCAATCAAACCCCCAAACTTAAACTGTTGACAGTCCCGGTCAACACTTTATAGACAAGACAACACAAATGGGTTAAAGAAGAGCAACTCAAGAACACCGCATCACAATTCATGTCGTTTATCCATAGACATCAAGCACCAACCAACCAAGTTTCAAATATCTAACACGGAGCACAAGTCTATCAAAATCATGGCAAATACTTCAAATCACGTCTCTCATGGATAAAGTGTATACTCTACTCACTAGGATAATAAGGGACGTGTATTCGCTCAAGTCATATCAATGTTGAAGAATTACCATATGCTTGCAAATCGTCTCACATCTCCGCCACTCGATTGTATGCAATTCACAAATCAGAAAGGACTTTGCTTATGGTTGTAATGAAGGCTATTTGGTTAAGGTAGGGAAATATGGATAAAGTGACTCAAACTCAAGCGTATAGATTGGTAAGCACATCGTTTTTCTCAAATAATTATTCTTATTCAAATCAACTATGCACCCCCAATCACCTTTTATTCTATCACATCTCTATTTCTCCCTTCTTTTTCATACAATTTATTCTCCTACGCCTTACATCACAATTTTCAGCATATATGTTCATGTACGGCCAACTCACTTTTTTGCAGTCGTTTTTTTTTCCTACTCTTTGTGAGTATTCTTCTTTCTCCTCCTTTTCTTCCTTTATTCCCAATCACCCAATATATACACCATTTTCTAACTTCTCAATACCCTTTCATTCAACCCTTTATTCAATCCCTTTACTCAATGCTATACGCCCAAGCTCAGGGTAACAGATATTTCAAGTTAAGGCTTAAGGCTTGAATTGTGGCTATAAAAAATCAGGCAATAGGCTCAAATTGGTTAACTAGGGAAATCAAATATCATAAGGTAGGCAAAAAGTTTTGAAAGGCTTAACAAAAATGGCCTAAAATTATTTTCATAAACTGCATACAATATGTGACTTCGACGGAGATACCAGAGCAAGTTCTAGAATTCAAATCAACATGAATGACACACTCAATCAATCAAACAAGACTGCATAATATGAAAGCAGTAAAGGCTCAAAAAGCTCACAGGCTTGTAAGTGCGTAAGTCAAAGTATATCAACCATGATTCCAATATTCACATGCTCCATATCATTTATTCTCAACCCAGTCAACTCACGCTCAACACCCAATTCAAAACAACATAAACTGTTCAACAAATGCTCCCAAGATCAATAAGCACACAATAGCGGTCAACTCACTCCCTAAACAACTAAGAAAGCAGTAAACGTGCTAAAGCAATAAACGTGCTAAAAATCAAAAATAAACATCAAATGCAATGCAACCTACATGCTCTAAATGCAACTATATGAATGCAAAAACGCCACACCCTTCAATAAAATTACTACCTCTCCCCCCCAAACTTGAATGATATTATAGCGCATAGAAGAGAAGATAGAATTTCAAAGAAAAGTGTGGGAAGGACCTGGATCACTGTGGGGGTGGCGGCGGAAAGTGGCCCTGGGAGATATGCCACATTTGTATCTGATGCATCATCTCGCAATATCTCCAACTCCCGCCGCTTCTCCGGGCCTCGGTACCTCGGCTCCCAGGCTTGGTACCTCTGCTTCTGCTCTGTTTGGAAAGTACGGAACTCTTCCTGGTGATGCCGGAAATCATCCCGGTACTGCCAGAAATCATCCTGGTGATGTCAAAAATTGTCCTTGTGCTGTCGCATGCTCTCCTCAAGAGCATAGAGTCTATCCTGATAATCTTGTCCCCCACGCTCCTCACTTGGTGGGAGCTCTCTGGAATGTCGGGCCTCCCCTGTGGGAAGCCGTGCTTGAATCCTCCCTGCTGGAAGTCCTGCTCGAAACCCCTCTCTTGCCTATCATATTCCCTTGCCTCCATCACCAAATCCTCTTCATCGGGTAACCCTGCTACCCTCCTCCTTTTCCTTGCAGTCAGGCCTTCCATTACTCTGATATGTGCCTCAGAGTTCATGAGCCAATTACTTTCATTATCCACCACACCGAGCTACGGGTTAGGAAGGGAAAGGCCGGTCGACCTTTTGTTGAAAAACAGCGAGAGGATGTTCTCTCGATCGTTATGATCTTCATGGTGCGGAGAGCGCGTTCATGTTGATGCTCCGATCGCCGCTATCGGCTCCATTCTCGCGCATATCAACCCCAAAATGTTGAGCAACGGGGTTAACATTCCCCAATTAGTATTGTCCCCGCGTCCCGCTTGAAATATATACGGCGTGTTCCACAAAGTGAGCCGCCATGTTGTAAGGGGTGCAGGTGAGCATACACCAAAGTAGGTATAGCTCCCGAGCACGCACACCCCCGTTGTTGTGTCGAGCGTACACTGAGTGAGCCGTTACTTTTGGATGTAGCGGAAGACGGGGTTTCAGATTGACGAGGCCTTTGACGTGCGTGTCGTATATAGCATCGGGCCAGTCTCAACCAACAATCGCCAGAAATCATACTGGCTATAATTCGTTGCAGTACGGAAAGGGGCGTTAGACTGTACCCCAAAAATCTCGTTAAGTTGGACGATATTGACGTGCCTCCACACGTTGCCCAATCTAAAATGGATTTTCTGAGGCTCATTGTTTGCTCGCGTCTCCGTAACCTCCACGGTGCTCAGGAACTCGAGTGCTAGTGTCTTAAATGTTGGCCACCGCCCTTGCATGAAGGTGGTCCACCCCACTCGTTCAAACATCTGCCAAACCTCATCATGTATCCTAAGAGCTCGGGTACAATCATCGTCGGCATATCGTGTTGGCGTGAAAGCACGAGTGATCAACCTATTCCACCTATCCAGTTCATCGTTCTCTGTCAGAGTGAGCCCATAAGCCTCGGGGCTGTCTGGGTGTGGTGGCTATCGTACGGCAGCGGCCCCCCATCCTCGTCTACCTCGATTTTGTCGGTTCCTTGGTTCAGCCATATGTTCGAGTTAGTACCTGGCAAAACAATTGTGAGAATATGTACGTGCCAAGTATACAAAAAAAATCGATGAATTACATACAACAATCCTAATATGGCATAGTATCTTATCCCTACAATTTAATCAACAATTAAGCTTTCAAACCCAATTAACAATGTAATTGCAGGGAATCCTAATCACTATCACCCTAAACAATCAAGCTCATGTACAATTCATCAAACAATCAACCATAAATATCCTAATTCAACAACCCACAAGGTGTTCGATAAAATGCCCCATAGAAAAATCAAGCTAAATCATGGCAAAATCATCAAACATGCACCATATAATAACTCTAATCCATAATCCTCAAGAAATTTGAAACAAAAAGTGCAATTCATACCTTAAATCTCGAAAATTTGGAAAGAAGTTAATGCTGAAACCTTAGGTGCTCCTTCTACTCAAATCATCACTTCAAAGCAATTTTAGTTGTGTAAATCTTGTGGGAGTAGTGTGGAGAGTGATTTGGCAAAGAAATCTAAGTGATTAGTGGAACACTTTTGAGAGGGGTGTTTGCTTGAGCTATGTCGCGAGAGAGAGAGAGAGAGAGAGAGAGAGAGAGAGAGAGAGATTGTGAAAAAATTTGGCCCCATGCGCGTCTTAAGTCTGTCTTGGCCGATAGGAGCACGGGTCGTGCGCTAGTGCACAAGCTACCCGTGCTGGGGGTTGAACGTCAGTTTTGAAATCTTGGGCACCGCACGGGCCATGCGCAAGGCGCACGGGGTGCCCGTGTGGGGTGCCGCAAATTCCATACCAAGGGCTGGTGCCCGCACGGGCTGTGCGCATGGCGCACACCCTGCCCGTGCTGGGTACCGCACTTCAGCTTGATTTTTTTCACTTTTTTTTTAAGGAAAGCAAGAAAATCCTAACCTATGAAAGCATAGAAATCCTAACTTAGCAAAGGGAAAACAAACCAAGAAAACATGGGAAGAAATAAAACAGTAAACCGTTGGGTTGCCTCCCAACAAGCGCTAAATTTAATGTCTATAGCTTGACGCTTGTTTACTCGATCACGGCTCTAGCAAAGTGAGGTGTGTCACCTCTTCATGTCTTTCTCCTTGCCAATTCAACTAGCATAAATTCGAGACTCCTTTGAATGCCTGTTTGCATCGTGTGAGCGGCAGTACACGCGTGCTTCTGAGCTGCCTGCCCTCATCGTGTGCTTCGCTTTCTCGCAATTCAGTACGTCCTGCACATGATCTATAGGACACACACAATGACTCGGATTAAAAGTATTAGCACATACATCGATGACAAATAATGATTTACAACTCTCCCTTTTATCATGATGTTTCCCAGCTTTATAGATGGAGAACAACACTTGCTCATCATTAACTCGTAATGTGAGCTCTCCTTTTTGCACATCTATCAAGGCTCGTGCAGTGGCTAGGAATGGACGTCCGAGTATCAGAGGGACGTCTCGATCTTCCTCCATGTCAAGCACCAAGAAGTCCACTAGGAATATAAACTTGTCTACTTTCACGAGCACATCCTCCACGATTCCCTTGGGATATATGAGTGATTTATCCGCCAGTTGTAAGGTGACCGTGGACGGCTTCACTTCTCCTAATCCAAGTTTCCTGAAAATGGATAAGGGCATTAAATTAATACTTGCTCCTAGATCACAAAGTGCTTTATTAAATACAACACCACCAATAGCACAATGGATAGTGAAACTCCCCAGGTCTTTGAGCTTCTATGGTAATTTCCTCTAAATGATCGCGCTGCACTCCTCGGTCAAGTTGACTGTCTCGAATTCTGCCAACCTTTTCTTCTTTGACATCACTTCCTTCAAAAACTTCGCATAATTGGGCATCTGCTCCAATGCGTCTGCAAAAGGTATGTTTATATGATGTTTCTTAAAGATGTCTAAGAATTTAGCAAATTAGGAGTCTAACTTTTTCTTTTTAAAACGTTGAGGGAAATGAAGTGGTATAGAAAAGTTTGAAAGATCATAGTTAGAGAAAGATTTAAGCTTCGCAGCCCCTTTTTGTTCAGTAATATGGTCCTCAACTCCTTCCTCGACCTCAACCTCGCCATTTGCTTCAGTTTCTACCTCCCCAGGGTTCAGAATTCTCTTCCCGGTACTATGCACGACCTGTTTGTGCTCAGGTGCACGGGTCGTATGTCTCGTATCATGTTCCTGGAATCCTTCGGCATTGCGCACGACCTAGCCGTGCGGTGGTGCACGGGTCGTGCTCCCCTGCGTCTGTTCAATATTTTCTGGTATTTTCGGCCCTTCGTATTCTGTACCACTCCTCAGACGAATGGTGTACACTGTTCCTTTGGGTTAACCTCAGTGTTGCTCGGAAATTGGCCTTTCTGATGCTGCCCATCGATAATCATAGCTATTTGGCCAATTAGGGTTTCAAGATTTTTTATTTGGGACCCCAATTGTGTGACCTGGTTCTCGATTTTATCCAGCTTCGCCTCATCCTTATTGAATTTGTTCCTCGTCTCACTCATAAACGAAGTGAAAATTTCCCCCATAGTTGGCTTAGCCTCAGCATTAATGACACCATTTGTCACATTAAACCCTAGTGGTGGTTGCATCATATTTTTCATGTTCGCGTAGGAGAAGTTCTCGTGGTTCCTCAAACCCAGATGGTAATGAGTGGGAGTCTGATTGTTCCAGAAATTGTTGAAATTCTGGTTATTAACATAGTTTGCTTCCTCCATTACTTGCACCGCGTTTCCCTCATTTGCGCTTCACAATGCACTCAATTGACTTGTCAATACAAATATCATCAGCGGTATCAACTCCTTAATGGAGTCAATCGGTAACCCGCCACCCTTTTCACATTAGTCCTCTCGGAGGGCCACTGATAGCTATTCATGGCCATCTCCTCCAACAAGTTGAATGTATCTTTTGGGAAACGTGCAAGTAGAGCGCCTCCTGCTGCGGCATCTACAAACGACCTAGTCTGTCCCATCAACCCATTGTAAAAGAAGCAGAGTTGCTGATCCTCAGGAAATCTATGTTGCGGGCATCTCCTCAATAAATCCCGTAATCTCTCCCAGGCCTCATACAAGGGCTCAGAGTCAAACTGCCTGAACTGAGTGATCTCACTTTTGAGCTATAGTGTCTTACTTGGTGGGAAGTATTTAAACAGAAACCTCTGACTCAGCTCATCCCAGTTGTTCACACTCCCCTGAGTTAGGGTGCCTAGCTAGTTTCAAGCCTTATCCCTTAAAGAGAAAGGGAATAGGCGAAGACGTATATCATCATCAGTCACCCCATTCATCTTGATGGTATTGCAAATCTGTATGAAGTTCGCAAGATGAGAGTTGGGATCCTCAAACGGGAAACCCCCAAACTGATTTTGCTGCACCATCGAGATCAGTGCTGGCTTCCGCTCAAAGTTATTCGCATTGATTGGGATATTGTCAATTCCACCATAGTAGCAATTGGTCTGTGGGCGAAAGTAATCGCGAAATGCTTGATGTTGGACTGCCGGAACGGTCAGAACCTCTGGTACTGGTAACTTGACATTGACCCTGTTGGCCCTGTTGTTACCTCCGTTATCGACTCCGTTATTGCCTCTGTTGTTATCTTCTACATCTGCCATAGCTTGTTCTTGCTGTCTTTTTGCCCATATAGTAGCCGCACTAATTCGCCTAGCAAAAGCCTCAACCTTTGGTATGAACGGTGCTAATTCTCTTTGCTTTGAGCGAGTGTTCATGCACTACCTGAACCAACTAAAGAAAATAAGTCAAACACAGTAGAAAAATAATTAAACAACAAAATAAAAAGAAAAAAAAATGTCTAAATTAAAAATAATTCTATTTATCGCAATATTAGTACTAAAAATTTAATTAGTCCCCGGCAACGGTGCCAAAACCTTTGTTCGCCTTATTTTTTAGCTTCACCACAAGTGTACGGTGCAGTTTATAGAATAGGATTAGCAAAGTCGAATCCACATGGACTAATAAATTATTGTACTAAGTACTAGATTGTAATAGCCTTATGTTTATCTAGACGATCGAAAGTGAGTGAGTTGGTTTTATAAACTAAAGCAGAAATTTATCCTAAAAGAAACAAAGCAAAGAGTGGATTAAAAGATCAAGTATATGAATGGATTTCTGGGTTATGGTTTCAGTTAATATCCCTTTTTATTCTCAGATTAATCAAACCAAAGTTAAATGTATTCTTCCCTATAGACCAATCACAAAAGTAATTTACCCTCTCTCTCGAGATGCATGTAAAAGCGTTGATTGGAATATCTATGCTAGCATCTCTACTCAACATGAGATATCCAACTCCCAAAAGCTCAAAAGATTATAAAGTCTCACGAATATTCACAGACTTCTCAATCATGAAAGATATTCATGTCAAGTACTCATAGATCTAGTATTGAAACTCATCGGTTAGAATTATGAATCAATACATCAAACAAGTTAAACCAATCGTGTTTTGATAAAACAAGAATTAAAGCAAAGTACTTGAATAGTTTTGGAAAACATTAACTTCAAATGCAATTAATCATCAAATAAAAGTATCCATTAACCTACTCTCAAACCCGGGAATCACAAGAAGTTTAGCCAGACATAGAAAATAAATAATCCATAGACAAATTAGTCATGTTCATGTCTAACTAATTGAAAATAAAAAATACTATGAAATGAGTGAACTCGGGGATGTTGATGATCTCTGGATCTATCTTTAATCCTCGAAGGTGTGGTTGCGGTCTTGATCGATCTCCCCAATTCTCTGGTGGAAAATTGCTCTTTTCTCTGCTTTCTAGGGCAAAAATCAGCGTGTCTTTGTTTGTGGCCGCCCCTTCTCTATTTGTACTTCGTTCGGGTCGAAAACCTAGTTCGAAACAAGTCAGACTCTATTTTCCCGCACAGGCGCACGGGCCATGCGCCTAGCGCATGCCCAGCCCATGCTAGGTGCCGCAGAAACTTTCAAATCGCTGAAGGACGCATGGGCCGTGCGCTAGAGCACGACCATCCCGTGCTTGTAGCCGAACATTGAGAACTAGTTTTGAGTAGGCGCACGGGTTGTGCTAGGGACGCACGCCCTGCCCGTGCGCACCTGCTAAGCTTGATATCAGCTTGTTTTCTGTCGTTTCTCGCCCGATTCATCTGAATTCTTCCCGATTCAACTCCAAACTTTGTACATTATGTCAAGTATTGACGGTTCTTTATTACAATGCTCCGATTTGTTGCCAAAATGCTACAATTTATCAATCAATTCTTACAAAACGAGCAAAGCGTAATACCTTTTCCATAAAACATGAATAAAGCCCTATTTACTCATGTAATGCATGTATAGTAACACATTCTAGCCAAAATTAAGCCCATAATACATGCAAAATACATGCCAATCATATACATTTGGGGAGATCAATTTGGGTGATTCAAATTGTGATAGTTCGGGACAGCACTCGGGTTATTTTTCTCTCTGATAATACAAAGGGGGTGGGGAGAATGTTTTTTGATAATTAGTAAAGTGATTGTACGAGTGTCTTATTTTCTTGGGTTTGGTCTATATATAAAACTAAATGGGTGTATTTTTGTACCAGGAAATTCTTTATTAGTAAAGAAGAGAAATTCTGATTAGTATGAGTTTTGCATGTAATTTGGGCATAATTGTGGATAGAATAAGTTGATGTGCATGCATTAACTGAGTAAAATGGCCATGTTCTTATAAAGTGGAAAAGATATTACGCTTTGCTCGTTTTGTAGGAATTAAACGATAATTGTAGCACTTTGGAGGCAAATTGGAGCATTGAAGTAAAGGACCATCAAGAAGCAAGCAAATACGTGAAGTTTGGTGTGAAACCGAGAAGAGATCGAATGAACCGGGCGAAATAAGGCCACGCACGGGCAGCCCGTGCTCACAGGCATGGCCCTTGCGTGTACAAGATAGCAGGAATCAGCCTTCGCAGGGGCGCACGGGCTGGTCGTGCCCGTGCGTCTATTCAAGATGAAAATGTTCTTACGGCCTGACGCATGGGCTGGTCGTGCGTAAGCACACGGCCCGTGCGTCTGTGTGGGAAAGTCATATTATGGCAATTGATTACTTAGGTTTCGCCCAGCAGGAGTATAACTAGAGCCGAGGTGGCCCCAAGTAAGGATACACTGATTTTTGCCCTAGAAAGCAGAGAAAATAGCAACCTTCTACCGGAGGATTTGAGAGATTGATCGAGATCGCAACCACACGCTTGAGGATTGATCATCAATATCCCTAAGTTTGCTTATTTCATTGTATTTTTTACTTTCATCTACTTAGATATGAACATGAACAGTTTGTCTATGAATTGTTTATTTTTCATGTCCGGCTAAACACCTTGTGATTCTGGGGTTTAGGATTAGGTTAATGGATACTTTTATTTGATGTTTAATTGAAATTGAAGTTATTATTTCAAACTTTATTCGAGTACTCTGTTTTATTTCTTGTTTTATCAAATGGCCATTGGTTTAACTTGTTTGATGTATTGATTCATGATTCGAGAGATGAGTTTCAATACTAGATCTTGAGTACTTGACAGTTGACATGAATATTTTCCATGATTGAGAAGTCTGTGAATATTTGTGAGGATAAATGATTTTTTTATGCTTTTGCGAGTTGGTTATTTTATGTTGAATAGAGATGCTAGCATAGATAATCCAATCAACGTTTTTATTGTGCCTCGAGAGAGGGTAAAGTACTTTTGTGATTGTCTTATAGGGAAGAATAATAATAACTTTGGTTTTGATTAATCGGATAATAAGAGGGATATTAACTGAAACCATAACCCTGAAATCCATTCATCCACTTGATCTTTCAATCGAACCCTTTACTTTGTCTTTTTTATGATAAAATCTTGTTTTAGTTTACAAACCAACCATCAACTTTCGATCGCCTAAATAAAAATAATAATATTTTAATCTCAATACTTAATACATAAATTTATTAGTCTCTGTTGGATCGACATTGCTAACCCTATCTATTAAATACGCCGTTCACTTGCGGTAAAGCTAAAAATAAGGCGAACAAATTCTCGTGGACGTACGCGAGTTTCGCCGAATCACATAAAATCACTGTGTGCATTTTATTTTTGTCGGTTACATTTATTTTTTGCCATCATCTTGTTGGTGTAATTTATCGGATATTCCGAATAAATCAAATCTCGGATCACGACACACCTCCACTGCGCATCTGCGCCCAACATGATGTTCAAAATGTTTTTGGACTTTGTAGTGAGGGATTTGAATTGTAAACAGCTACTAGGTAGGACTCATCAAAATTTCATTGCCATGCTAGCTAATTGTCGTCACTTCGTATATTATTCATAAATAATATTTTACTACACTGCTTTTGTTCGAGTTTCATAATATATGTCTACGAGCTGATTAATTAAATCGAATTTGTTTGTTTCGAACTTGATAATTATTGATACATGTATCCATGAAATTGTTATTTACTGATATTCAAGAAATTAAGACTGGTTGTATTTATTAATTAATTCACACCAAAGCATAACTGTATGGAAAAGCAGGAAGAAAACATAGACTATTACAACTTTCAACAAGAGACAAATAGATTAGTTTCTAAATTAGAGCATAAAGTCCAACAAAGCAGAAGTCTCATGATCCTTTTTGGTATTGTAGTGGATCGAATATTCTCTGACCGTTGTTTCCCTGTATTTTGGAGGACTATCATCAGACAACAGCTCCTTAATTGGTCCATATACATTTGATGATGGCATCAAACCAGTAGTAAAGAAACATGCCACTGATACCCTCGGACCACCATGGCTTGCTAGCACTCTGTGTTGGCCGCTCTTGAATTTGTCATTTGATATCAGCTGATCATTATTCAACAAAACCACAAATAATTTTCAAACATCCTCCCTTATGGTATAACAAAGATTCCTTTATATTTACTTAACAAATACCCCACTGTGGAGGGTGCAAATTGTAAACTCGAAAGAGATTTCATGATGTATATGTAAATTTGAAAGGTAGTTGGTTTTCTTTGTAATAGACTAAAATTCAAGGGTATATCTTGTAAGGAAAACTAGTTTTATCAATCATCTAACTTGTACTACTTGGAGATTTAGTCCTCTAAAGTAGACTACCTTTAAATTTTTGATCCAATATCTTTCAAAAATTTGGACATTCAGTTATATTTTGACCGAGTTTACTGTAATTGCTAACTATGACCAATGGGTGTTAATGTATCTAAATAATTTAGGAATTTTGACGATTTGGCGCATCGACACATAAAATTGGAGGACTTTAATATTTTGGTGGCATTTTTTGCATCATATCATTAGAATCCCCAATTTATTTTTTTTCCACAAGTTTGCACATTACTGATCATAGTTAGTAGTTTCCAATAAAATTAAACTATTTCAGTCAAAATAGGACGAAATTTCCAATATTTTAAAAGATATTAGACTAAAATTTAAAGGTGAATAGTTAGAGGACTAAAATCTCAAAATAGTCCAAATAAACATTACTGTAATTAACCGTTAATTTAAGTGAGTGCAGAAAAGATAAGTAACCTGTAAAAGGTCTCCAATGTTGACCACTAGAGCTCCTGGTACAGGAGGAATGTCGACCCACTGGTTTTCATAGAGAACTTGGAGCCCTCCTATATTGTCTTGAAGTAGCACGGTAAGAAAGTCGATGTCAGTATGTGTGCTTGCACCTAAGGTTAGTTCTGGTTCTGGGCATGTTGGATAGTAGTGGTACAACAATCCAAGCCCCTCAGAACACCCAATTTCATTCAGATGGTTTGGGGGAAGATTAAGAGCCTCGAATAATAACTCAAATAAAAAGTGGCCCAATTTTGTCACTTGTTTGGAATATTCAATAATAATGTCCCTACAAATGAAATCATTACCATCAGAATATGAGCATCAGATAGACATATTGAAGACCAAACCAATATATGCAAATCTTTCAGAATTAAATATGTTGAATGTAACAATATTTACGGATAATTACAAAAAATTACTAAATTAAGGTTTAGCATAATATTAATAACAAAAAAAAACAGACATTTTTTTAAGAAAAAAACAAATATCCCCACCCACACCCCCAACCCCCAAATAGCTACACTACAAGAAATTGAAATTTTACCGACGGAAAAATCCGTCGGTAAACCCATCTTACCGACGGATCAGCGACGGATTCCCGACGGATTTTTCCGTCGGTAAAACGCTTGTCGGTAAAAATTTACCGACAGAAAAAATAATCCGTCGGTAATTTACCAACGGATTTCCGACGGATCACCAACAGAAATCCATAACACTATGCCGACAGGAGGCCGACGGAGTTTGTGTCGCTAAATTATATCCGTCGGGAATTTAAGGCGCCCAATAATAACAGAATCCTGACGGAATGCCGACAAAATTGTCATCGACAGATTCCCGATGGATATATACCCGACGGAATGCCTACGGATTATCTCCGACAGATTACCGACAGACAAATACTGACGGATCACCGACAGACAAATACCGACGGAACACCGACGGAATTTGGCCGACAGAACGCCGACGGATTTGTCAATAACTTTTACCGACGGAATACCGACGGAAATTTTAAAAAGATTATAAATATTTTTTGTGATTTTGTTTAATTATTCATTTCCTGTTTTACAAATAGCAAGTCTAACAACATCCATTAAAATTTCACAAAAAAATTGTACGAATTGACAAACACTACCCAACATCCAATATCCAAAATCCAACATCCAACATCCAAAATCAACATCCAACATCCAAAATCATACCAAACAAAGTACCAAAATAACATAAAACAATTCAACATAAACATCAAAGACTGCAACATCTAAGAAACCAACATAAACAATCCAAAATCAAAAACATCTATATAATCCAACCACAAGAGACACATCACTAAAATATAATAGTCTAATCCTCACTAAGACTCGCATCACCATCAAAGATCACCATCACCATCGGTCTTTGGGCCTCGGGGAGTAGGTAGGTCATAGGGATGGGAAATATGAGAGGTGCTCATTTTCCCATCATCCACTCCACTCGTGCCTCGAGGTGCTCGTCCGAGCTATATACGATCCAACTTTTGTTGTACCTCGCACTCGACCCTCAACTCTTCCCTCCTCTCTTAGGCGCTCCGCATACAGAGGGATCCCCAACATATCTCGTAACAACAATCATAACATCGAAATAATCAGAAATTACATTTGCGTCTTGAAAAAACTAGTAGCTAAAACTAGTAATTAACATGAAATGTGTTTTAGATAATTACAAAACTACCCAAGGTTTTGGATAATTACAATAATCCAAATATGTTTGAAAATGTGTTTAAGATAATTACAAAAACTACCCATAGATTCGTTGCTTTTTAGAAGTTCCTCCCACAGCTGTCATATAAACAAATACGCACACATGCATTATATATATAAAATATTTCATACATTTATTAAGTTTTAGAAGTTACCTTAATGCTAAGAAGCGACAATTAAAATGCAATCACAAACTTTTGCCAAAGGCTTCTCTCTTCAGGGGTATGCATATGAGAAAACACATGAATTAGTTACTTTTATGGAGTGTTTGCAAACTCTAAAAAATGAACAAATTATAAATCTATTTTATTTAAGTATTTATACTGTATCTACAGTTTATATTTAAAAATTTTGTGACTTTTGACACGCTTTTAGAAATCACAGAGATGCAGCTTTCAACTTAACCATCTCCTACTTTTTTTTCCCGATCCGCATACACCAAACACAACAAACAAACAAAGATGTGTCAATTCTAGATTGTCTTCATCTATACCTTATAATGAACCTCTTCTAAGAATTTCAATTAAATAATCAATAGTTTTCAAGGAATAATATTATATTGTATTTAATTTGGTATCAATTATTATGGCCCTTTCTTTGACCTGGATCGTAATGCATCCATCTAGTATCCTAATTGGTGTTAACTAAACGGGATTCTCTCTAAGCTAAACTTCACTAGTTCAAATTACATAAGCTTTCTCGAATGAGTTTCCAAACAAATAAAAACACATTTTAATCTTACAAATAAAAACAAAATAGTAAAAATAAGCATATGTAATCAAATGTATACTTTGTAGAATATACTTAGTGTTAACAAGAATTTCTACGATATTGCTATTACATTCTCCTGGTGATTATACCCAATATTAACAGATTTTCCACGGACACCGCTGCATACAAATATCTTTACATCGCAAGATCACATAAAGCATCGTAAATCAAATTGCATGAAACTTAATCCTCCATATGATTGGTCAAGACTAGAAAACCATACAACCTAAATATCTCACCCGTGAAGACACAACTTGTGTAAGAATTTGACCATTCATTTGGACCTATCACGAGATATAACATTCAAAAGAAACAACCTTTTATCATTCATTTGACAAAATAACCAAGGCCCACATATTTTTATCATTCTCACTGATTATCAAAACATATATGGTATACATTTCGAATGCCAACGTTCACCAATTTTTGAAAGTTCACTATAAAAGGCCGAGGAGTTTGTTTGAGAAGGATGAATGACACACACGTGAGATATACAAGCTTATCAAAACTGAAACATTCTCAATCCTCAAGCTTCCACATTTCAAGTACATCAATCCAACACTTACCGTGTGAAGGAAAGAGAACTTCAATCGGTTGAAGAGAAAATATCGAAAACAAGGGGTCTACATTCCGGAAGGATTGTAGAAAGGTTCAAAGGCTGAACCAAGTCTTAAGCTTTTGGAGGGCTTCGTGATCAAATCCAAAGTGCTTGAGCAAGTGAGTCAGTAGTAAAGCGGGCTGCCTGTGAAGAAGGCCGAGTCGTACGAGAAGCCACCGAGTGATCAAGGCGTCTCATCGAGTCCCAAAGGATCAAGTCGGCCGTTGTGATCAAGACTTGTATCGGACTGTTACCACTTTGTAAACTGATCATTACCTAGTGGATTCCTCCGGGAGTTGGAGAAGAGAGGAGTAGAAGAATTACCCCATCTTCGAACCTCTATAAAAATTCTATTGTGTCATTTACATTTCAAAGATTTAAATTCTGCACTTTTAATCGCTTATATCTCACGATAAATTTGCTATCCATTTGATAATTTATAAGTACTAAATCAAGTCAGAAAATCTTGCTTAATCAAACATAAGGGTGTTAAGTCTTCCAAAAAACAAAACCACAACAGTCAAATTATATCCAACACCGAAGTTACTCCATTAATGTACTCACCGAATTGAGTCATTAAGAGATTAACTCTACTGAGTGACTAAGTCGACTGTCCATCAAGGACACAGCTGTGTAGAACTCTGTAGATTTAAAAAGACTAAATCGAAAATTTGGTAAGGTTTATTCAACCCCCCCCTTCTAAACCTTACACTTACACCCCTTGGGACCTACAATTCCAATGGTTCTAAAAAATCGATGTATGTTATCGATGTAAGACATATTTTATGAATGCTATAGATAATTGACATACATACATATAAGGCAGTTTGCAAAACGCCGAGATTAGTCTACACACTATTACGTTCATACACATTTCTAAGTGTGTTCATGGATCTCACAAAGTCTTGACAAAGAACTAAGCCGTTCGTGAGCTATTTGGAGCTCGACTTGATAAAAGTTTATTCGAATTCGTTTAATGAGGCTCGTTAAAATAAAATGAATCAAACTCAATAGCTCGTATAAATTAAACTAACAATTTGACTTTTATTTTAATTTTTATACCTTATGACAAATATATAAATATTTGAATAGAATCATATATCTTAGTAGATATATTGTGCGTTTTAGAAATATATAATTTTATTTTTTTATTGATATATACTAAGCTCGCTTAGGCTTGATTAAGTTCCAAGAAGTTCGTAAGCCATCATATATTCGATAAATTCAAGCTCGAGCTCGACTCAATAATAAACAAGTCAAGTTCAAACTCTCAAAAACTCGACTCGGTTCCGTTTGATTGCAGCTCTATATGTCATCTTGTGATAAATGTACGTATCGAGGGTCGTTTATCTTATAAGTTATATCCAGTTGAAATTTAATAAACAAGAACAATAACATAAAAATTATTATTCTTTATTCTACACGAGACTTTAGTTAGATTCATTAAATCACAAATTATTGAAAATAGTTAATTTGTACAATATTGTATTTGATTCTACTCAATTCATTACAATCTAGAAGTGAAATTCACATTTCGGTTTGGTCTTACTATTATTTTTTTTATTTTATTTTTTTTTATCAATATCCGCCGCTAATCTCTCGGCAATCCGTTGGTAATTACCAAATGAGAAAATTCGTCGTTGATAACGACGGATAAATCCATCGCTAATTGGCGTAACATGTCGGTAAATAACGATGGAAATATCCGTCGGTAACTATTTGGTCGGTATTCGTCGCAGATTTGTCGGGAAATTTGGCGGTAGAATTTTTCGGGAACTTTACTTTCAGTTAGCGAGAGACTATTGCCCGTCGTTATATTCCGCTCGGTGATCCGTTGGTGTTTCGCGGTATTTTCGTAAATGTGTATCTGTTGGTAATGTCATGCCGCTAATCCGTCCGAAACAAATGATGAGAGAATAATTCCGTCGGTATTTTCCGTCGGTAAAAAAGCAATTTCTTGTAGTGCTAGATGCGACAGGTAAAATAAAAATATATGCCAACGAGTACTTGTAATTTTGGAAAATAAACGGATTTGTTTTTATAATTAGGCTAAACCTCAGGGTTTGTATTTGTAATTATCCCCATTATTTATCCAATTTTCGCTACAAGAAAAATTAGTTTACTTGTAGAAAATTAAGATATATGTAAGTTGTAGGTAAAATCGTTGTAGCTAGGTACATATTTACCAACAATATCTAAAACTATTGGTAAATACCTATAATATTTCTGTCAGTAAATTTAAAACCGTCAGTGAGTTATCGGTAATTGGTCGGTATAGTTTGGGAGAAAACAATATTTGTTATTCCGTATTTTGTAGGCAACCATAAGTTAGACCATTGGGCCCAACTATGTTGTAAAAGCCAATTGCAAAATTAAGTGACAAAATCATTTATGTCAGTAAATTTTATGATTGAACTGAAAGTTTTTTTTGTAGTGTTTAGTTACCTGCATTCCTGGGGCAGTTCCTCCGGACAAGGAAACTTAGGAGCCATGCAGATATAAGTTGTGTCCCTCCAGTCAACTGATTCCGCGCCATAAAGATTATAATTACTGTTATAAACCACCGTTTTGGCCCCGTCTCTCGTGTACCATTCTTTCTTGGCCTCAGAATCCTGTTCGTAAAATCTCCTCACACCATCCAGCATTTCATCCAAAACGCTGACGGGAATCCCATGATTAACCACCTGGAAAAACCCCCATTTCCCTGACGCATCCAAAACCCTGTCAACTATACTTCTACGAAGAATCGGTTCTTTTTCGACCGCATCAATGTCTATTAATGGGATAATATTGGATTCAACTTTGCTTGGATCAACGGGCTTGGCAAAATCATCGGGCTGCGAAACGAATATACGAGGGACTTTAGTTATGCCAGCGTCAACAAGTCCCTTCACCCCGGCTTTTGTTTCATCAAAAGCTTTGAGTTCACTTATTCTGTCAGAATTTTCATCTTTTTGGACAGTAACATCAATTGGAGTGGTGTTTCCCATTTTATTTTATTGGCTAAAGGGAGAGCAAGAAATGAACAGGAAGAAAATCAAGAGATTATACAAGGTTGTTTTAGCAGATGGAATATATATGACAATTATCCACTTTTTGAAATCAAGCAGTAGTGGGGGAATAAGAAAATCAATTCCAGCTAATTAATCTGCTGCCGCCTGCCCCCTCTTCCTCAAGTCAATTGCCATTAAATTATCCAACAAGTTGTAGCTAGCGTTTATATATATAATAGGCTTAATTGCAATTTTAGTCTTCTAACTCGGGTGTCAATTTTAGTCCTATAACTTCTTGACGTGACAGTTTTGGTACTTGACGATTTTACCTTTAGACAAAATAAAAATTCTTATCCTGTAACTTTTAATAGTCATATGTATTTTGTGTATTTTGGTTAAAAAACAGGGATATTGTGGGAACAGATAAAATATTAAAACACCTAGTGTAGGACCAAAATCGCACAAAATTAGAACTTCTACGACCAAAATTGCAAAAAATTAGAACGTAAGGATTAAAATTGGTACCTAAAATATTAGCGGACCAAAATTACCAGTCTCCCATAGTTGTGGGACCAATTTCGCAATCAAACCTATATATTATACAAAACTTAATTAAAATAGAAATTACGGATTGAGTATATTCTAAGCTAATTAGGGTAAGAATTATGCTACTTAGCATAATGTGCGTTTGATGAATAATGTGGTGGTGTAATTTTTAATACTTAGTAGAGAAGTATCTGATACCAAAAAATAAATGACTAAATAAATCTAACATGCATTATGATGAGACAAACTAACTAATACGCGTATTTTATAATACATTAGAAACAATGGGAATCATTACATTAATTTATTAGTCACAAAGATAATATTCCTGACGCATCGAGCACAAAGGTAATGATAGTTATGACTACAACCAAATAATAGTTATGCCTACAACCAAATAACAACTTTTACAAATGGTTTAAAGCCAGATATGAGAATTCAGTACCATATGTGAATGCAAAAATAATAATAATAATAATAATAATAATAATAATAATAATAATAATAATAAAAAAGAAATAAATCTCTTCAGGAATTTATTATGGTTGAAAGGGTGGGACATTGCTCTGTTGTTTCGATCAGTTATGAGAATTTATCGGATTTTTGCGTTAATTGTCGGATTGTTGGGCATCATATTACGAATTGTCGCCATCAAAATGAGACAAAAATAGCTAACATTGTTCAAACTGATAAGAGCCCTGTTCGTTGACGATCTGTCATTAGAACGGGGAATCGTGATAAGATTCCGGTTAACAAGGGTAAGGAAGTAGTTTCGGAAACTTGGGTTCAAGTTAATCCCCGGAAAGCCCGTTCTGCGGAGAGGAGTACTGGCCCTAATTAAGGAGGATGGACCATACACTTCGGGTATTCAAACACAGAATTCTTTTAACGTGTTGGGTGATACATCAGAGGATTTGCATGAAGAGAATGAGCCCTCGCATGTCCGTGCAGATGAGGGCGTCAAAGGTTCGAATGTCAATCCTGATAGGACTATGGTTCTTTATCAACCACCAGAATGGAGTTCGGTTATTGTTCATGAGGACACGATGACTGCACCAAATTTAGATGAAAAGAGTCAAGCGGATCTCCACAGTGTCATGGAAGTTGTATCTAGAAATCATTCGCTTAATGATTATGTCCTTAGCTCTAACGATCAGTTAGAGGAAGCAATGACTGCATCAACACGGAAGTGTTGGTCTGATATGATGGATGAAGAAGAACAAGATGAATCGGAAGCTTTAAAAACCAAGTTAGGCAACTCCTCAACTACTCCATTTGTTATTCACTCATGTGCTCTCCCAGAAGCTATGAAGGCTCTGGAAATTGCGGCTCGAGGATCCTGGGCTGACATTCCACAAGTTACATCAGACCATCAAGATGATACTCGAGCGCGTACAAAAAATACAAATGACAATATCACTCGAAAATTCTTGAGACATAAACGCCATTCATTTAAATTGTGCCATTAAGTTATTTTATTGTTTTTTCCTAAAATTTTGCATTGTTTTTCCTTTACTACCTGATCGGCCTGTGATCAGGACATTTTTCTTTCTTTTTATATATTTTCATTTATTTAAAAAATAATAATTATTATTATTATTATTATTATTATTAATAAAAGAAAGAAAGAAAGAAAATACCTATCCACTCAAATCCTAATACTTCCATCAAATGCAAGCTTAAAAGATTGCACCTATGATCACTTAAGGTTCTTTCTTTCTTTCTTTTTTTAAAGATCTAGTTGTCTATTAAATTGTTCATCACATCCATATCATATTAAATATTAGATAAGTACAACCGAAAAATTCCAAAAAAACTATTGGATTTAATGTAAAAAGAAAGTACTATAACAATAACAAGAGTAAAATCAATATACAAATTTTGGCATTTTTCTTTCCTAAAAGTTGTTTTTTATGTCCTTTCTTCCTAAGTTCAATGATTATTAAAGCTAACAATCTTAATTTTATTTGACATTTTTATTTAAAGCTACGTCCCTCTCTTATGACCGTCACCAAGACAAGACATCATCATTAACTTATTATATATAGATGCTACTTGTTATGTTTATTATTATAGTCTGAAATACATAAAGCAGAAGTCCAAGTCCTACCAAGTTGCGGTGAGTATCCTGTTCTGCTTCAGTAATAATACTAATAATTATAATCCCTTAACTAATTGATAGGTCCATATAGATTTAATAATGATGCCATTAAATGAAGTAATGAACATTCCAATAATAGCCTTGGGCCAGCATGGTTTTTAAGTATTTTGTGTTGACTTGCGCTTGAACTGTTAGTTTAACTGAATTGCTCAATCACAAAAATCGATTTTATGTGATCCGAGCAATCCGGAATAGGATCTTGAATCATAATGCGTATTAACATGAATTGATTAATTTGTACAAACAATAAAGAATCGAGATTACTCTTGTAGCGTGCTTTCAAAAATCTTGATTAAATTCCACGCTCCAAACCCCAAGCCTTCTTCAAGTGTTCTCCAAGAACTCAAGAATGCGATATGAATCTCTCTTTTTGTGTGTGTAGGCACAAAATGATCGATAGATGTTATTAAGTAGGATGAAGAAATAATTAACTATGGAAACTTTTGCCAAAAGGAAAGTATTACTTTAGGTAATATTCGATTGGCAAATCAAATCATATTGATTGGCAAATCATATGATTTATCTTCTTTCCAAAATTATCTCAATCACCCACTTAATTAAATACATCGCATTAATAAATTATAACTCTTATAATTTATTTCGGTTCTTTTTCTAGAGCCACCAAAGGGACCTGATCGGACCCAATTAGACTAAGCTCCAACAAATTAATTTCGATCCAATCAACTCTTGATCAATCAAAAATAATTTATTAATCTTATTCCATTCCAAAGAAAGGGATAAGATTGCACTCTTAATCTAATTGAAATTATCAAGCCAATAATTAAATCTTCGATTTGTCGATCTTACATGTCACCCCGTTGATCAACTAAATATTAGAAATAGGATAAAATGACCAAAATCCATTTTCTAATATTTATAAATCTCAATCCTCATCTTCTATTTGATCCCCCATGTGATTGCCATCACATCATGAATTCAACAACAAATGTCGAATTCGAGCTCGATTCTACTGCGTATTAGAAGAACACATGAGATCATGATCATGCCTATTAAATAGGTGACGGATTCCATATTGTGAATATATATTCTTAGTTATTTCACTTTAATTCCCAAAGCATCGAGATATTGATCATCAATTTGATCTCCCTCATTGATGCCTCAAAGAACTTCAAGTTAGTAATCAAAGTTCATTACCCACTCGGATTAAGGTGTCACGTAACGATAATCAAGTGAAATTAAATATCTATTGGTCAATTAAATATTTAATTTCACGTGGTCCAGTCCAATACATTTAGAAAATGTATTAACAATTTTATTACCAAAGTCAAGATAAACTTCAATAAAATTGAGACGATCTTATCAAAATAAATTGTCCATATTTATTTACCGATCGTGGACTTTAATTCTTTGAATTGAATTATAAATTGAATTTTTCTGTGTTTAACAACTTAAACACTCAATTTATAATATCAAACAATTCATGGACATATGCAAGCTCGATATATATGAAAATAATATTTTATTCAAAATGTCAATTACATAGTAATTTACTCGTAGGCACAATACTACCAACATTCTCCCACTTGCCCTAGAGTAAATGAGACATGTCTAGTACACCCATACTTTCAATATGCCCCTCAAAACTTCTAGTTGGTAAACTTTTAGTAAAGGGGTCAGCAAGATTTTCTGCAGATGCTATCTTGCTTACTAATACATCTCCTCGTTGAACAATATCCCTGACAAGGTGATACTTTCGTTCTATGTGTTTTCCACGTTGATGGTTTATGGGTTCTCTTGCGTTTGCCACTGCACCACTGTTGTCACATTACAATGTAATGGCTTGCGATGCAGATGGAACCACCTCAATGCTTAGCAAAAAATTCCTCAACCACACGGCTTCTTTGGCTGCTTCACAAGCTGCCACATATTCCGCCTCCATTGTGGAATCAGCAATACATGATTGCTTGATGCTCCTCCAGATGACAGCGCCACCACCCAACGTAAACACTGACCCTGATGTGGACTTGCGAGTGTCCCTATCATCCTGAAAATCAGAATCAGTATAACCCACAGGCACTAAATCTGTAGCTGAATAAACTAGCATATATCCTCTAGTTCTGCGAAGATACTTGAGTATATGCTTTTGACTATCGATTATCCGTCCTGGATTTGACCGATATCTCTGACAATTCCAACAAAGATAACAGATATCTGGTCGGGTACATAGCATAACATACATGAGGCTTCCTACAGCCGGGGCATAAGGAACCTTCTTCATGTATTCCACTTCACTATGAGTCTTCGGGTAATGCTCCCGTGACAAGTGAATTCCATGTCTGAAAGGTGTTTGGCCTTTCTGTTAGTCCAAGTGGCTACAATAATCTAGAGGGGGTGAATAGATTATGCCGATTTTTCGCAAATCACCCTCTTTTTCGAAACAACAATTAAATGACTAGAATGTAAATGCGAAAATTAAACAACACTCGTTGATTTAAAGAGGTTCAACCCACCTAGGGCCTAATCCTCTACCACCCCAGTATCTTCGGGATGGATTTCAAAAAGAAAAAAAGGTTTTATTAATTTACCAAAAATTAATACAACACCTTGAGGATTACCACAACCCTCTTTCACCACCTTGAGGATTACCACAACCCTCTTACAACACCTTTGAAGATTACCACAACCTTCAAACACCTATCACCTAGATCACCCAAGTGTATTCTTACCACAAGAATACTCACAAGGATGTCTTGTGTTGAATGATGACCAAAATCAAGATTACAACTCAATAATGATTGATACAATATGAGTACAAGTGTAATCAAGAATTGAAAGCCTAGACCTCAAATTTGTGCAAGTGAAAGTGCTTAGGCTAATACAACAAGATATATGAAAGTGTTTGCTCAATTGCTCTTTGCTTGTATGGAGTGTTGTGTCTTGTTGCTTGAATGAAGCCTCTATTTATAGGAGAGGACTTGGCTTTCATTTCCAGACATTGGCTCCTCCTTGGGGAGTGATTTGCTTTAAAAAGAAATCATTTAAAATGATCAATATAGCTGTTAGAAATCAATCCCACAAAATAGGGAAAAGATGTCTGAAAACGCAACGGATAGTTTGCTGATAAACATGGGGTTCGACCGGTCGCGCAGAGATAAGATTGAAATTGAATTCTCGCGAATTTTTACACAGGGGGGACCGTCAAAGGGGGTGCGACTGTCGCCTTAGTCATGTGACCGGTTGCCCTTGAAGAATTTACGAAACAGAGAAGTCTGGAACAAAAATCCAACTCCCAGGTACAGGTCGACCGCACCGGTCGCCCACCTGGTCGACCGGTCGCCCTGCCCTATTTTTCTTACGCCCCATTTTCTGTTTCTCAGCTCAACTCAGGTACGGGTTGCCATATAGGGCGATCGGTCGAGCCTGAAACAAATGTGTTGTCCAATTTTTTATTGAAAATAAACTCCAAGAAATACTCCGAAAAATAGTAAAAACATTTTAAGTTGATCGGAAGTATTTAGACAACATTTAGGGACATAGTTTTGGTTTAAAAACTTATTTGAACAAAATCGAACATAATCATCAAAATCATGATAAAAACATGTATCTAACAAACTCCCCCTTTTTGATGATTACAAACCAAAACAATTTACTAGAGGACGATTTGAAAACCACATAAAATTTTCGGTTTTCCAAGTAAACTATCCGTTAGAAGTATTTCATACAAAGCTCCCCCTATTTATGAGCATTTCAACAAACGATTTTAATAAGTAAGAAGCACAAGCTATAACAAGCTTATATAGGATGCATCATGAGCTAAGGAGCTCCCCCTGTCACAAAACTTATAATCAATTTCATTCGAGTCCAAAATACAAGCCATGGACTAGGTATTTGAGTCCATAATACTTATTGCGAGCTTTTATTAGCTTTTCTTGAGCTAACGAGCCAATATCCTGTTTCTCCCCCTTTGGAATCATCAAAAAGAATGTTAGAATGGTGAAAACACCATACAATAATATCAAAGTGCGCCAAAGGGACGGTTTATTAACCGTTGAGCAATTAAAGCATAATTATCCAAGGAAAATGGGAGAAATGTAATATGAAGAGTTCATACGCTCGTTTTGTTTATCAAATCATGATCTCAATAAGTATAGAAAACTTTTGAAAGCAAGAGAATCATGTATAAGTTGAAATTTTCATTGCGACATTTCATCGAACACCTTGTGTGCGTTAAAAATAAAAGAGGTTGTATATAACCTTTGTAAATGGTTCAAGCCAAAAATTTTCAACATCAATTCAAGTCAATCATCATACATAACAACATAACAACCAAGCTCATCATGATCATACGAAAATTACATCAAAAATTTTCAAGTAACTCGAAAACTCAAGGGTTCAACCTAATTGAGCAAAAGAAGAGAAATTCTTACCATTTGATCGGAAAGAATGAGCCATAATGATGATGATCATGCTATATAATGTCCATGTTGTGTAAAATATGCATGAAATCCATTTTTGAATGAAATTAGAGTGAATTTGGCAAAGGAGACGAAAAATGGCCAAAAAATGTTAAAGTGAAGAATGCTGAAGACAGAACGTTTAAAAGCCAAAATATAGCTTAGGGCAACCGGTCGAGGTTGAGGGCGACCGGTTGCCCTCAACTCCTTCAGCTCACTGTCTTGTCAGTTTTACCAAAATCCGAATTTTCAACCAAAAATCCGATTTTTCGCCCCTAAGTTTTAAAAATGTGCACAATGCAAATGTAAACCTTATTCAATATGCATTATGCCTAACCGAGCTCGTATCGAAGCAAAAATCTCGGAAGATAGCGGTTTTGTGAAAATATCCGCTAATTGATCTTGAGATGGTACAAAAGATATCTCAATTTTACCTTTTGAAACACAATCCCTTAGAAAATGATGTCGAATCTCAATATGTTTAGTACGGTTGTGATGAACCGGGTTTTGAGCAATATTTATAGCGGATATATTATCACAAAAGATAGGTACATTTTCAAAAGAGCATTTGTAATCCGCTAAGGTTTGTTTCATCCAAAGAAGTTGAGTACAACAAAATGCGGCGGAAATGTATTCGGCTTCGGCCGTTGAAAGAGAAACACAGTTTTGGTTCTTTGAAAACCAAGAAACTAGGCAATCGCCTAAAATTTGACATGATCCGGAAGTACTTTTCCGATCATCAATATTTCCCGCATAATCCGAATCACTATAACCTTTAAGAGAAAAATTTTTATTCTTTGGATAAAATAAACCATATTGAATGGTGCCTTTCAAATATCGAAAAATCCTTTTAACGGCACTCATGTGAGATTCTTTGGGATTGCTTTGAAAACGAGCACATAGGCATACGGCATGAAGAATGTCCGGTCTACTAGCGGTTAAATAAAGTAAACTACCAATCATACCTCGATACTTTGATTCATCCACGGACTTGCCTTTCTCATCTTTGTCAATTTTGACATTTGTTGCCATAGAGTGCAGACGGTTCTTCCTTCTTCAATGCCGAACTTTTTCAAAAGTTCTTTTGTATACTTTGATTGCGAAATATAAATACCTTCTTGACATTGCTTAATTTGAAGTCCAAGAAAGAAGTTAAGCTCCCCATCATACTCATCTCGAATTCTCCTTGCATTAACTTAGAAAATTTCTTGCACAAAGAATCATTAGTAGCACCAAAGATAATATCATCAACATATATTTGCACAAGTAAACAATCTTGCCCTTTTCAAAAACAAAGAGAGTTGTATCAACTTTACCTCTTATAAAACCATTTTGTAAAAGAAAAGAGCTAAGTCTATCATACCATGCACGGGGTGCTTGTTTTAAACCATACAAGGCCTTTTTAAGTTTATACACATCATTAGGCCTAGAAAAATTTTCAAACCCCTGGAGGTTGTTTTACATAGACTTCTTCTTGAATAATACCATTTAAGAACGCGATTTAACATCCATTTGGTAAAGTTTGAAATTTTTAAAACAAGAATAGGCAAGTAAAATACGAATAGCTTCTAAATGTGCTACGGTGCAAAAGTTTCATCATAGTCAATACCTTTTTCTTGACAATACCATTGAGCTACTAACCTTGCCTTATTTCAACAATATTGCATTGATCATCAAGTTTGTTCCTAATATCCATTTTGTACCAATAATGGTTTGAGAAGGAGGACAAGGTACCAATTCCCATACATCATTTCTTTCAAATTGATTCAACTCCTCTTGCATCTCTAGGAACCAATCCTCATCCTCAATAGCCTCTTTAGCATTTTTAGGCTCCTTTTGAGAAATAAGAGCTTTCTCGGCAAATTTTCTCCGAGTCATCACTTTGTCAAGGGGATCACCAATAATAAGATCTTTTGGGTGATCTCCTTAAATTTCAATGCAACGGAAGATCCGAGATATCACCTCTATCTTCTTGAGGACCATTTGAAGTGGACGGTTGATTATTTGATGTAGACGGTTGATCATCAATTTGAATAATTTGTTCAATAATATCCTCTTCATCACTTTCATCATTAGGAATTCTTTCAACTCCCGAAGCTTCATTGAATTTAACATGGATGGATTCTTCAACAACTCCACTAGTCTTATTGTAAACCCGATATGCTTTGCTTTTTGTTGAATATCCCATAAATATCCCTTCATCGGCCTTAGGATCAAGTTTGTCCAATTGATCCTTGGTATTCAAAATAAAGCATTTACAACCAAATATCTTGAAATAACTAATATTTGGAGTTCTACCTTTCCAAAGCTCATATGGAGTTTTATTCATTTTAGGACGAATATAAACTCGATTAATGACATAGCAAGTGGTACTTACGACTTCGGCCCAAAAATATTTTGGAAGTGTGAATTCATTGAGCATGGACCGACTCATTTCTTGTAGTGTCCGATTTTTCCGTTCGGCTACTCCATTTTGTTGAGGTGTCCTTGGAGCCGAGAAATTATGAGCATATCCTTTAGTTTCACAAAATACTCTAAATTCACCGTCAAATTCTCCACCTCGATCGCAAATAGACTTGATAGTATCTTCTTTTTCATTCTCAATAAGTCTACACAACTTAACAAACTCATTAACGGCATCGCTTTTATTGGTAAGAAAAAGAGCCCAAGTATATCTACAAAAATCATCGATTTATAACAAAAGTGTAATGTTTTCCACTTAGACTAGTCGTACCAATATCCCCCGTACAAATCAAGGTGAAGCATTTGTAGGGGTTTGGTTGTGGAAATATCGTTTTGGGCTTGAAACTACTTTTAACTAATTTGTTCTTTTGACAAGTGTCACATAAGCCAAGATTTTCAAAATTCAATTTGGGTAGTCCTTTCACATGTTGGTTTTTGTAAATATTTTTCAAATTCTTGTATCCAACATGTCCAAGTCGCCTATGCCATAAGCTAGTTAAATCATTATTGGCGACTAAACAAGAAACATTTTGACTAACGAAATCACTTGTACAAATTTTGTAAAGATTGCCTTTTCTATTTGCTTCACAAATAATTTCACCATTTTTAAGTATAAGGCATTTTTCTTTATTAAAGGAAACATCATATTTTGAATCACAAAGTTGGCTAACACTTATCAAATTAAACTTAAGCCCTTCAACTAATAGAACATTACTAAGAGAGAAAGAAAGAGTTACCAATTTCTCCATTTCCAAGAATTTTTCCTTTGCCATTGCCGAACATGACCATACCCTCTTCTTGGAGCTTGATGTTGGTAAAAAGTTCTCTCCTCCCGGTCATATGGCGTGAACATCCGTTGTCCACGAGCCATTTTGAATCTTCCATTGTTGTTATAGCCCCTATTACCTACAAAAGAATTTCTTTTAGGTACCCTATAATTTTGGGGTCCATGGGGGTTAGTCTTGAGACCTTTGGGTCTCCAAACATGTCTTGAGCTATTTCTCAATTTGCAATTATTAGCATAATGTCCAACTTTGCCACAATAAAAACAAGTAGGAGTATTATAATTATTAGCACGTACAAAAGTTGGACCTTGGTTATTTTTCTTAAAAACACTTTGAAATGGCTTATAACCAAGTCCCGATTTGGAATGCTCACCTCTTTGTGCATCTAAAATTTTTGTGACTTTATCCGTACTTATGTTGAAACGATGCACATCATTTTTCAAACATTCAATATCTTTTGTGAGCAATTCCTTTTCGGTTTCAAGAGAATGAATTCTAGTAAGAGTAAGAGCATGAGCTTTGTCTAGAGATTCATAAGAGGTAAATAATTTTTCCTTTTCAACCTTAATCTCCTTATGCTCCTTTTTCAAATTTTTGTATTTAACGATTAAATTTTGAAACTCAATTTGCAATTCATCAAAATCACATTGCAAGTCATCAACTATGGAGGAAGTAGAAGAATTTGAGTGTACCTCATTGTTTTCATCGTCTATAGCCATGAGACCGTGTTCGGTTTCTCCTTCCTCATCGGTTGTTTGAGTAGTTCATCCCATGTTTTGACTTCCGCATTTAGAGCCTTCTTTTTTTGTGAAATGCTTCCTTTTCTTTTGCTCCTCTTCATCGAGCTTGCAATCAGGCAATGAAGTGCCCGGGTTTTCCGCATTTAAAGCAAGCATTATCTCTTGGTTTTCTTGCTTTATTTTTATTGACAAATTTTGCAAATTTTCGAACAAGTGCGGCCGTCTCCTCCTCATCATCATCATTATCATAGTATGCATTATTAGAAGAAGAAGCAAGACCTTTAGGAATAATTTGCATACCCGATTGATTTGTGGATGGTTTGGAATTTTTCCTCTTCTTGAGATAGACTTCATAGATGAGTAGATTTCCAATAAGCTCATCAAACTTGAGTGTCTCAAGATTTTGTGCCTCCGTGATTGCCGTTACTTTTTCGGACCATGAGTCGGGAAGTGCATTTAATACCTTGGTCACCTTGTCTTCTTCGGAGATGACTTTTGCCGAGGCCACAAGAGGATTGACAATATTGTCAAGCCTTTCCACCATCTTGGAGATGCTTTCGCCATCATACATGTTAAAGTTTTCAAGTCTTTAACAAGCATGGTCTTTCTTGCTTGCTTGACTTTCTTAGTCCCTTCATAGATTGTCTCCAATTTTTCCCAAACCTCATGTGCCGACCTTATGCCTCTTATGCGATTGTACTCGGTGGCGGTAAGAGAACAATGCAAAATATTTAAAGCCTTACCGTTTAGAGAGAAAGCCTTTTGTCGTTTTCATCAAACTCCTTGAAAGGTTTAGGAGCCAAGGTGTCATCCTCCGATTTCTTTGTTGGTTGATCAACTCCTTCAATGACCACATTCCAAATGTCGAACCCGCACCCTTGTAGAGCACTCCATACGGTCTTTCCAAAATGTGTAGTTGTTGGCGTCGAATAGTGGTGGCTTATTGGTGGAGGCGCCGGTGGTGAGATGAGCATCATTTGTAGCCATGGATCTTTCCTCTTTACTCGGAACGAGCTAGCCAAAGAGTTTGGCTCGATACCACTTGTTAGTCCAGTGGCTACAATAATCTGAGGGGGTGAATAGATTATGCCGATTTTTCGCAAATCACCCTCTTTTTCGAAACAACAAGTAAATGACTAGAATGTAAATGCGGAAATTAAACAACACTCGTTAATTTAAAGAGGTTCAACCCACCTAGGGCCTAATCCTCTACCACCCCAGTATCTCCGGGATGGATTTCAAAAAGAAAAAAAGGTTTTATTAATTTACCAAAAATTAATACAACACCTTGAGGATTACCACAATCCTCTTTCACCACCTTGAGGATTACCACAACCCTCTTACAACACCTTTGAAGATTACCACAACCTTCAAACACCTATCACCTAGATCACCCAAGTGTATTCTTACCACAAGAATACTCATAAGGATGTCTTGTGTTGAATGATGACCAAAATCAAGATTACAACTCAATAATGATTGATACAATATGAGTACAAGTGTAATCAATAATTGAAAGCCTAGACCTCAAATTTGTGCAAGTGAAAGTGCTTAGGCTAATACAACAAGATATATGAAAGTGTTTGCTCAATTGCTCTTTGCTTGTATGGAGTGTTGTGTCTTGTTGCTTGAATGAAGCCTCTATTTATAGGAGAGGACTTGGCTTTCATTTCCGACATTGGCTCCTCCTTGGGAGTGATTTGCTGCAAAAGAAACCATTTAAAATGATCAATATAGTTTGTTAGAAATCAATCCCACAAAATAGGGAAAATCAGCAGTAAAACGCAACGGATAGTTTCTTTGATAAACATGGGGTTCGACCGGTCGCAGAGATAAGATTGAAATTGAATTCTGCGAATTTTTACACAGGGGGACCGGTCGAAGGGGGTGCGACTGTCGCCCTTAGTCGTGACCGGTTGCCCTTGAAGAATTTACGAAAACAGAGAAGTCCGAACAAAATCCAACTCCTGTGCAATTAGGGCCGACCGCACCTTGGCCGCCCACCTGGGCGACCGGCCGCCGCCCTATTTTTCTTACGCCCCATTTTCTGTTTCTCACCTCAACTCAGTACGGGTTGCCATATAGGGCGATCGGTCGAGCACGAAACAAATGTGTTGTCCAATTTTTTATTGAAAATAAACTCCAAGAAATACTCCAAAAATAGTAAAAACATTTTAAGTTGATCGAAGTATTTAGACAACATTTAGGGACATAGTTTTGGTTTAAAAACTTATTTGAACAAAATCGAACATAATCATCAAAATCATGATAAAAACATTTATCTAACACTTTCTTGGAATTTTGCATAGCGAACCTCTCCAGTATCTTATCAATGTATGAAGCTTGGGATAAAGCAATCCGTTTGTTCTTCCTATCTCGATAGATGCGGATTCCTAGAACATAACTTGCTTCTCCCAAGTCCTTCATATCAAATCATTGTGCCAACCAAGATTTAGGCGATGTTAACATTCCTATGTCATTCCCAATGAGCGAATGTCATCCACATACAAAGACGAGAAAAGTCACCTTGTTGTCTTTAATTCTCTTATAGACACAAAGGCTCATCAAGGTTTTGATCAAAACCATAACTCTTTATAGCTTGATCAAATCTGATATTCCAAGACCTAGACGTCTGTTTAAGTCCATAAATAGACTTTTTCAGTTTGCATACTCTATGCTCTTGACCCTTTTGGATAAAACCATCTGGTTGCATCATATAGATGCACTCGTCAAGACTTCCATTAAGAAAAGTTGTCTTGACATCCATTTGCCACACCTCATAATCAAAATGAGTTGCAATGGACAAGAGGATCCGAATAGACTTGAAAGATGGCCACTTTGGTGAGAAGGTTTCTTCGTAATCGATTCCTTCTCGTTGGGTAAAACCCTTAGCGATCGTCCCCAGCTTTATAGGTTTCTACCTTTCCGTCTATCCCCTTTTTCTTTTGTAAACCCATTTACACCACGTGGGTTTTACCCCATTAGGCAAGTCTACAAGGTCCCGGGAGGCGGAGTTAGTGTAGATAGATTTCATTTAAATCCATAGCACTCCTCCAATGATCACGCTATATCCTCCATAGCTTCTTTATACGAAGTGGGATCCTCCTCTTGTTCAGTGGTGACTGCCTCGAAAGACTCTCCATAGAGCCAAGTATCTAGAGGGCGGTCTGATGACTCTCCCACTACGTCTAACCGGTGGAGGCTCTTGGATGATTGGAATTGGTTCTTGTTCTCCCACTAACTCTTGTTCACGATGCTCCCAAAAAAACTATTGGATTTAATGTAAAAAGAAAGTACTATAACAATAACAAGAGTAAAATCAATATACAAATTTTGGCATTTTTCTTTCCTAAAAGTTGTTTTTTATGTCCTTTCTTCCTAAGTTCAATGATTATTAAAGCTAACAATCTTAATTTTATTTGACATTTTTATTTAAAGCTACGTCCCTCTCTTATGACCGTCACCAAGACAAGACATCATCATTAACTTATTATATATAGATGCTACTTGTTATGTTTATTATTATAGTCTGAAATACATAAAGCAGAAGTCCAAGTCCTACCAAGTTGCGGTGAGTATCCTGTTCTGCTTCAGTAATAATACTAATAATTATAATCCCTTAACTAATTGATAGGTCCATATAGATTTAATAATGATGCCATTAAATGAAGTAATGAACATTCCAATAATAGCCTTGGGCCAGCATGGTTTTTAAGTATTTTGTGTTGACTTGCGCTTGAACGGCATCTGATATCAATTTTATCAGCTGAGATATAGGCTATTAGAGTAGGGAGAAACAGAACATGAAGAATAGAAAGCTTAATGGGATGAATACTGACTTGATTTCATTATTCAGATGCATGTCTATTTATACAAAGAGGAGAAGAAGCTATAACAGCTGTAATCAACTAATCTAACAAACTAACCGAATTCTGTTACAACTTAACTGTCATAATTGCCATAACTACCATAACTACCAATATACTCTAATATCCTCCCCTCAAACAAAACCGGGGGGTGTACTCAGTGAAAATTTAGAACACAACATGTCAAAACGAGTCTTGGAAAGTGGTTTTGTCAAAACATCAGCCACCTGATCATGTGTAGGAACATATCTGATATCTATTTCCTTATTGTGAACCTTTTCCCTTATGTAGTGAACGTCAACCTCTATGTGTTTGGTTGTTGCATAAAAAACTGGATTAGAAGCAAGAGCCAAAGCACTCTCATTGTCACACCAAAGGAGAGACGGTTGAACAAGATGCAAGCCCAACTCAGCAAATAAAGAGTGCACCCATACAATATCAGTGCTAGCCGTAGAAAGAGAGCGATATTCAGATTCGGTACTGCTGCGAGACACCACAGATTGCTTTTTGATGCACCAAGAAATGAGATTATTACCCAAAAATATACAGTAACCGGTAGTAGACTTTCTATCAACCAATGAGCTTGCCCAATCGGCATCGGAGAAACCCTCCAAAACAAAATGAGAAACCGGAGTAAAGAGAATACCACGATGCAGAGTGCCCTGAAGATATCTCAAAATTCTTTTACAAGTGGCCCAATGATTTATGGTGGGAGAATGAAGGAATTGACTGAGTTTGTTAACTGCAAATGCAGTGTCAGGACGGGTCATGGATAAATATTGGAGAGCACCAATGGTACTGCGATAAACTAATGGATAGTCAAAGAGAGCACTATCATGTAAAGAGAGTTTCTGAGAGGGACAATATGGTGTGCTGCAGGGCTTGCAATCTTTCATGTTAGTTTTGATCAATAAATCAGTCACATATTTGGTTTGATTTAGAAGAATGCCAGAACTGATGTGATGTGCCTCAATGCCCAAAAAATAGTGCACAACTCCAAGGTGTTTGAGAGAGAATTTCTGATGCTGCTGAGTGATAACAGAGGCAACATGTGATGGATCATCTCCAGTAATAAGTATGTCGTCCACATACACAAGAATAAGAAGCAACTTCCCTTAACTGATGGAAAAGAATAGAGAGGTATCAGAGATACTGACATGAAAACCAAGCTGTAGAGGAAAGCCTTTGAGCTTGTCAAACCAAGCCTTAGGCGCCTGTTTTAAGCCATATGGAGCCTTAACAAGTTTGCAAACAAAACCAGACTTCTGAGGGTGCTCATATCCTTCAGGCTGAGACATAAAAACAGGTTGGATAAGATCACCATTAAGAAACGCATTATTTATATCCACTTGTTGAATAGTCCATCCCCTAGTAACTACAAGAGTGAACATTATCCGGACTGTAATGGGCTTAATAACAGGACTAAATGTGTTAAAATAGTCCACTCCATGTGCCTGTTGAAATCATTTGGCCACAAGACGAGCTTTGTACCTCTTAATACTACCATCCGCATTATATTTGATTTTAAAAATCCATTTGTGCTGAAGCACATTCATGCCCTCTTCATATGGAACCAATTCCCACGTATTATTCTTAACCAAGGCTGCAAATTCATAATACATTGCCTCTTTCCAATGGGATTTAGACAAGGCATCACTAACAGACTTTGGTTTAAGGGGAGTGACAGAAGCAGAGAATGTTTTAGGTTTGAAGACTACAAGTTTAGACCTAGTGATCATAGAATGTGTGGAAGTGAGAAAGGGAGAGGATGAAGGAAGAGTAGCAGGAGGAGAGGGATGAAGATGAGGGCTGGGTGAAGTAGTAGCAGGGGGTTGTGAAGAATTGGAGGAATGTGGAGAAGAAGTTGAGAGAGATGGGGAATGAGAGATGGTAGGTAATGGAAGTATAGGTAGGAAATGAGGGGAAGTATTTGTAGTGACTGAGGGAACATCATCAGATGGAAAAAGAGTAGGATAAGGGAACTCTTGCTAATGAAAAACCACTGTGCGAGCAATGTATAGACGACCATCAGGATGAAGGCATTTATAGCCCTTGTGAGAGGAGCTATATCCAAGAAATATGCATTTGGATGAACAGAATTTGAGTTTGTTATTTTGACAAGGCCTTAAGTACGGAAAACAAGCACATCTGAATATTTTGAAAAAGGAATAACCAGGTGAAGTATGAAAGATTTTCTGAAATGGAGAAAGATTGTTTAGTATGGGTGTGGGAAGGCGATTGATAGTGTAAACTGCTGTATCAATAGCATTCCACCAAAATTTAAGAGGTATGGATGATTGCACTAAAAGAGTAAGAGACATGTCGATTATATGTTGATGTTTTCGTTCGACACGACCATTTTGTTGGTGCGTGTGTGGGCATGGATGTCAAAATTGAATACCAAGATTAGTAAGGTAAGGTTTAAGAGGTCGATATTCTCCTCCCCAATCAGTTTCGATAGCAAGAATCTTGGTTTGAAATTGTCTTTCAACCATAGTGTGAAACAGTTTGAAAACAGAAAATACTTCACTCTTAGCAGTTAGAGGGTACACCCCAAGTGAATCTTGTGTAATCATCCAAAAAATGAATGTAGTATATAACCATCAATAGAAGGAACATGAGTTGGTCCCCATACATAGGAATGGATAAGTTGGAATGGTGCAGTGGTATGAGATTGAACAGATGGAAAATGCATACATTGTAATTTTCCAATCTTACAAGCAGTACTTGGGGAAAGTTTATTGTTAGAAAAGGGAACTGTAACGACCCAATTTTATGAAATTAAAGTATTCTAAAAATATTATTAAGAAAACATAAATTTATAAATTAAAGTGATCACAATAATTATCAAAAAGTTGATTATGCCAATAATTACCAAAAAGTTAATTTAGAATTTTTTTATTCTTAAGAAAAGAATATAATGATAATAATAATATAATAATAATTGTTCCAAATTAAATATCCAAAAATTATTCCAAGCATAAACCGGAAAAATTAAAGACTTAAATCTAAAATTTAGTCCGATCATAATTATTTAAAATATAAATATATCATGATTTATTCCACCATCCACAACATCATATCTTCAGCCGGATTCCTCAACCTGAAAGTCATGATAATGATATGGGTGAGCTTCATCTCGCTCAGTAGGGATATATTTGTCAATTTTAATATAACATGAAAAGAATTCACATAATTACAACAGTAAATTCATTAATTTCCTCTTTTTCCTCTCACTGGTCAGTTACTGCATATAGCATTGCGGGCTCACCCCGAAGATACGTTTGATCCCGGACCCTTTTCATGGCCCCTAGCTTATATGAATTTATTTCCTCTTGACATATATTGCAATCAATGAAGTACAATCATGAAACATTAAATAGAGACAAATAATATAGAAATCCATACCTTAATAATCACAGATATTCGATGTAGAAAAATGAACAATAAAAGTCCAAGTCCTCGATCCCTTCGTTTTTCTACGTTAAATAAATATATATATAATTAATATATGATTTTAATAAATCAAACTAATTAATGAAAGAATTTGTGAAATATATATATATATATATATACTAGTAAGGTGAACGTGTGTTGCACGTGATCCAAATAATTTTAAGTAATTTAATTAAAATAACCTTAATTAGTTGCAATTAATATTGAATAAATTATTTTAAATTTATTGTGAATGTTGTTCATGTATTTTTGATCTTAACATAACACCTACAAGATTAAAATTGAACTTATATATTGTATGAACTATATCTTAATAGATATTATAATTAAACTAAATACAATGGACATTAAAATAACTTAAACAAAATACAACTAAAAAAAGTCATTTTTATGAAATCGTTTTGTATCAATTATGAGTTTAATGAAATATAATATAACTTAATAATTTTACTTAAATAATAGATGGTTTTGTAAGTAAATATATATGGTTGCATATACTTAAACTGCGATGAATTAAAACATGTTTAAAAACTCTATCTTTTGAAAATATTTTATTTTAGTTTAATAAATTTGAATGTGAAAGGTTCATGGCATATCTATCTTTATAGGATTTTTGTTTATTAATATTAATGACCAATACTTTGGTTATTATATTATACTAATACTAAAACTAATCAGTTTGAAGTTAGCATAAGAGCACTTAAAATTATTTTATTTGTATTTTTTTATTTTTGTTTTAAAATCATCTTGTTTCTTCTCTCAATTTACTATAGATTTATATTAATAATGAAAATAAATATGAAAAATAAAACTATAGGTTCACAATGCCTAATACTTATTATTAAACGACTAAATTCATCTAAGGCAGAGTCCTCTATATATGTTGATAACATATAATTGGATTGCTTATCACCGACCCTACTTTCAATTTAGAATCAAAGCTTTTATAATTAATTTTTTTAGTACTAAAATATTATTTTTTGAGTAATAAAAAATATTATTATTAGACTTCAAGGGGAAATGAGTGAATTTATGAAAAAAATTAATATGGTTATTCATGCTGTTTAAATTTTAAATATTATAATATTATGAATTTCTTATATAAATTTGAGATATATGTGTTTGGAAGGGATTTGAGGTCTAATTTAATATAAAACGGTCAATTTTGTTTGAAATTTCAGAGTATTCAAATAGTTATGATAGGAAAAATAAAGACCGCGAATTCTTCAAAAGAATTTGGGATATAGAATGTCACTCGGATTTATATTCAAGTGATATTATAAATAATAATTAACTAAAGTTCAATTATACCTTTCCTTTTTAACTCTTTAGCACTTGAATGGAATCAAAATAAGTTCATATATAAGGAAAAAAGTTTAATCAATTATATGTTTGAAATATATTTAACTTTGAAAATACTAAGAGTGGTCATCTTTTAATATTAATGAATTATAACTATGAAGAGAAGATATAAATTATTATTTATTTCTAACAAATACATATGAATATAAAAATTTGACAATTATAAGTTTATGAACCATGTATGATTTAAACATCCAAATTTTTTCTTATATATATCACGTGAAAGACATAATTAACTCTCAATCTTATTTAAAAGCGAGATTGTTTTCTAGTTAGTACAAAATATGCTAGGAAAATACTCTGGCAGATAAATTAATCCTCTCTATTCTTCTTCTTAAACTTTCACATTAAAATTTATTTTTTTATTTTAATTTCATTAAATAAAAAAATATAGCTATCATATATTTTATTTTAAATTTTAATTTTTCATATGATATAGACTTTGTATACTTTTTTTATTTGTTTGTTATTAATAAGAATTTATTTTGTCATGTTTATTATTTATTTGATTAATAGAGTATATTAAAAAATAATAAAATTGGTTCCTGGATCTAATTTAAGATGTGAAAGGTTAAAGGGTTAATGTAAAATTTAGATAACAAAATGTTTTCTGTTTTGATTTTTAGTTCGATTGTCTTAAAACCAATTTACTATTTCTTATCTACAATCAAAGCACTTGGAGTTAACTTCTTTTTTCCTAATGTAAATTCATTTTATTGTTTTCTCTAAAAATACAATGGAGATACATCATTTGTTCATAAACTATTATAAATTAATATACAATTGTGTATTTTATTCATCTTTTAATGGTTATAATTTTATCATATAAATTTCATATATATGCTTATAAGTTATGTTTGGAAAGCTATTAAAATGTATTTTAATATGAATTCATTTTTATTTAAATATTCTTATTACACAAAAAGTTATGACAAATAAAATAGACGTCTAGTATTTGAAAAAGAATTTAGTATATGAATGGACACTTGAAATTATATTTTAATTATGTATAAAAGACAAGTTTTAAGATGTGAAAGGTTAAAGGGTTAATGTAAAATTTAGATAACAAAATGTCTTCTGTTTTGATTTTTAGTTCGCTTGTCTTAAAACCAATTTACTATTTCTTATCTACAATCAAAGCACTTGGAGTTAACTTTTTTTTTTCCTAATGTAAATTCATTTTATTATTTTCTCTAAAAATACAATGGAGATACATCATTTGTTCATAAACTATTATAAATTAATATACAATTGTGTATTTTATTCATCTTTGAATGGTTATAATTTTATCATATAAATTTCATATATATGCTTATAAGTTATGTTTGGAAAGTTATTAAAATGTATTTTAATATGAATTTATTTTTATTTAAATATTCTTATTACACAAAAAGTTATGACAAATAAAATAGACGTCTAGTATTTGAAAAAGAATTTAGTATATGAATGGACACTTGAAATTATATTTCAATTATGTATAAAAGACAAGTTCAATTATACCCTCTTCTCATACTATTAAACACATATACTCATTAGGGTTATAATAGGTATATCAAAAGTTTCAAGAAACCTTTTAAGTGATTCACACTTTTATAAGTAGTGTAGATATAGATATATATATATATATATATATATATATATGAAACTTGAAGTAGAAAAAATATTTATACCTTATAATTATTAGAAATGTGGTGTAAAATTGTGTATGAAATTACACATATTTATAGTAGTTAATTCCAACCCCTAAACCTAAATTAGCTCCTAATAACTAACCCCTAAGTCCCCTAAAAACAACCTCTAATTAACCCCTAAACTAATTAGTGGTTATCACAGGAACATTTAATTGTTTCAGAACATGAGACAAAACAGAATTACAAGTGTGGCCTAATCTAGAATGCCATAGATTGATGTCTTGAGAAGTGGCAGCTGATTGACATGTATTTTGCATGTATTTTGGGCTTAATATTGGCTAGAATGTGTGGATATGCATGCATTATTTGAGTAAATAGGGTTTTATTCATGTTTTGTGGAAAAGGATCACGCATTGCTCGTTTTGTAGGAATTTATCTATAATTGTAGCATTTTGGCAATAATTTGAAGCACTGCAACCGCCAATACTTGACATGATAGACGAAGTTTGGAGTCGAACCAAGAAGAAGTCAGACGAACTGGGCGAAAAACGGAAGAAAAAGGCCAAGTGCTAGTTGCTATAAGTGAGCACGGGCAGGGCGTGCTCCCTAGCACGGCCCGTGCTCAACCTATATTTGAAGACTCGGAGTTCAGCTACCAGCACGGGCAGCCCGTGCCATTTGGCACGGCTCGTGCCTCTTGTAGACTTTTGGACAATCTGTGCGGCACACAGCACGGGCTGGGCGTGCCATATGGCACGGCCCGTGCTCCTCTGCGGGAAAAATAGAGTTTGACTGGTTTTTAATTAGGTTTCGACCCAAACGAAGTACAAATAGACCCGGGGCGGCCACAAACAGGGACACGCTGATTTTTACCCTAAAAACCAGAGAAAAGAGGAGTTTTCCACCGAAAACTTCGAGAGATCAATCAAGACCTCAACCACACCTTCAAGGATTCAAGATAGATCGAGAGATCGTCATCATCCCCGAGTCACTCATTCCATCGTATCGTTATTTCAATTAGTTAGATGTTTGATTATGAATAATTTGTCTATGAATTATTTACCTTCAATGTCTGGCTAAACATCTTGTGGTTCCCGAGTTTGGGAGTAGGTTAATAAACACTTTTAATTGATGATTAATAATAATTGAAGCTAATGTTTTCTTCCTCTATTCAAGTACTTTGCTTTAATTCATGTTTTATCAAAAGGCATTTGATTTAAACTTGTTTGATGTATTGATTCATAATTCTAACCGATGAGTTTCAATACTAGATCTTGAGTACTTGACACAAATAGATTGCATTGAGAAGTCTGTGAATATTTGTGAGACCTTATAATCTTTTGAACTTTTGGGAGTTGGATATCTCATGTTGAGTAGAGATGCTAGCATAGATATTCCAATCAACGCTTTCACATATATCTCGAGAGAGGGGGTAAATTACTTTGGTGATTGGTCTATAGAGAAGAATACATTTAACCTTGATTTGTTTAATTTGAGAATAAAAGTGGGATATTAACTGAAACCACAACCCAGGAATCCATCTATCCATACTTGATCTTTCAATCGCGCTTTACTTTGTTATTTTAGGATTAATTTCTGCTTTAGTAGTAACAAAACCAATCCATCACAGTTCGATCGTTTAGATAAAAATAGGGTTATTATAATCCAATACTTAGTACATTAATTTATTAATCCCTGTGGATTCGACCTTGCAAACCCTATTCTATAAACTGAACTGTACACTTGCGGTGAAGCTAAAAAAAAATAAGCGAACAGCAGCAAGATGACAAGAGGCAGCAAGAGGAGAAGTGGTTGTAGCAGATGATGAAGAGAAATGTGTGAGATCGAGTTGATAAAGGCCATCCTTAAGAAGACCCTTCAGCAAAATTTTGTGAGTGTCTTTGTCCTTCACAAGACAGAAACAATCATGAAATTCCACAAAGACGTTGTTATCTTTTATGAAGTGGGAAATACTGAGCAGATTTTTAGCAATCTCAGGAACACAGAGTATGTTGTTCAGTTTTAAAGGAATAGAAGGATGCAGAGAGGAGATAGAAGTGTGACCAATATGAGCAATGTGGAGATTTGAACCATTACCTATAGTGAGCATGTATGAACCATTGTAATCAGCATGAAGTCCCAAATTTTGTAGATTGGATGTAATATGATTCGTAGCTCCGCTGTCAACACACCAATTTACATCATGAGAACCAGTAGAAGTAGAATGTTGCTGAGTAAAACCTGAGTGAGCCTGTGGTGCAGGGGATGTTGGCATCTGAAATGAATTCTGAGAATTGACCACAGGATGTTGAGAATAAAACAAAGGAAGTTCAGGGACATGTTGCATCGAAGGAACACCAATGGAAGAAAAATTGGCCTGAACATTAGAGGACTCAAGTCCTGGAAAATTCACATCAAACCTCTTGAAGCACTTGAATGTTAGATGATTTGTTTTGTCACAAATCTGGCAAGCAGGTTTATTACCTCTGCCAAAACCTCGTCCTCTACCAGGAAAACCACGTCCTCTACCATTAAAACCACCTCGAGAAGAATTGTTGAAAGTAGGAGTCTTAGCAACAAAATTGGTTGAAGATCCAAACAGAGCTATATGCAGCAGATTGAACAGAAGCAAGTTGTAGTAATCGAATTTCATGTGATTGCAGAGAAAATTGGACTTCAGAGAGAGTAAGATTATCAATTCAGAGCCTAATCCACCAAGTATATACATGACAAGATCCTCATCTTCAATGATCTGTCCAGCAGCCATCAAAGCATCAGAGATACCACGCATCTTCAGTATATAGGCATCAATGGAGAGATCACCTTTTTTAGTAGATTGAAGTTGCAATCGCAATTGCATGGTTCGAGCCTTGGATTGTGATCTAAATAGATTTTCAATGGTTTTCCAAACCTCAGCAGCAGTAACACCACGAGTAACATGACCGAGAATCGACTCGGATAATGAAGACAACAACCATGAAAAGAGAAATTGATCCCGGCGGAGCCATACCTGATATTCAGGATTAATATCAGCAGAATCACAACTAGCAGAAGCAAGGAATTTAGACAGAGCATAAGCATTTCCTAGATGATAATCCTCAAGTCCATGGGCTCGCACTGTTGAAAATACTTGGACACGCCAGAAATTATAATTGTGGCGATCAAACTTGATCAGAATTGGATAAAACGTTGGAAATGGAGCAGCAGCCATGGAAAAAAAATTACCAGGCTCTAGATACCATATTAGAGTAGGGAGAAACAGAACATGAAGAATAGAAAGCTTAATGAGATGAATACTGACTTGATTTCATTATTCAGATGCATGTCTATTTATACAAAGAGGAGAAGAAGCTATAACAGCTGTAATCAACTAATCTAACAAACTAACTGAATTCTGTTACAACTTAACTGTCATAACTGCCATAACTACCATAACTACCAATATACTCTAATATAGGCATATAGCCACTGCTTCTGATAATAAAAATATAGACTGCAAATTTCAACTCAAGCGCCTAATTACGCCATTAGGATATACTACCACAGTTTTCGTGTGTGAATATGTCAGTACATCCCACTGTGATTTTCCCAAAGTATCAAGTGAAACCAAAATAACAATTGTATGTTCAAAATTTTAATTAAACATTTGTGATAGTTACAAAAACTCCTTGAGGTCTTGCCTAATTACAAATACCTCATTGACATTTGTTCACTATTAGAAGCCACCCATCAAGAGGGGGTATTCGTTAGGGGAAATACAAATTTCACGGCATGTTTGTAACACTAAAGGGGATATTTGTAATTTGGAAAGGTAATTGGAGTTTTTTGTAATTAGGCTCAACCTTATGGGTGTTTTTTTTAATTAATTAGCCCTAAACATTTTTGTGCCTTAACAAGCAAGCAGATAGCTAACTTAATTACAAAATGAACATAGTTTAACGGAGTGTTTTCAAACTTAAAAAAAAAAGTGATTCTCAGTTTCTAGACGCAAAAGATAACTATTTTTTCATCTAAAAGCTTAGAATAACTTTTTTTAATAGTTTGCAAACACTCCTAAGGTCAAGCTGACTCGGAAGTGGGAACCATTTTTCTTTGTGGGCCACAATTAGGAACAAGATAGCCCAATAATCATATGAAGAACGAGATCCATATCTCTCTACTCTCTAGTGACATATGTTAATTCCATGATTTTCTCTCGAGAGCACTTCAAACAGATCGATATATTCTTGCTATATATTTTCGACACTTTCACACCCATCCCATTAATTATCAAAGGTATATGCTAAATTTTACAGGCTCTATTTACCATGCTTAGATCTTGAAATGCAGCAAAGGAGAAATCCCATCAAGACCTTTAGAGTAGGAGTAGGAAACATACTCCTCTACAGTTGTTTCTCTGTACTTTGGCGGATTATCTTCTGATAGCAACTCCTGGATTGGTCCATAAAGCTTCGAGGATGGCATCGGAGAAGTGCTAAAAAAACATGCCACGGACACTCTTGGACCATCCCGATTCGCCAAAACTCGTGCTCAACGCTTCAACTTGTCGTTCGATATTAGTCAAGAAAGTAAATTAGAAAATCATATCTCTACAATCAAAATTAGAGTATATATATAAATATACACGGATATAACAAACACTATCCGTGCTCTCATTACAAAAAAAATCAGCTAACTTCTAAATTTACGGGAAAAAAACTCCAACTAATGGAAGTTTAACTAAATTAACACAACTTGTTGAAAGTCAAAACTACCCTTGAGAAGTTAGTTGGGTTTTTGTAACTAAGCCAAACCTCTGTGTGGTTTTAGTGCTTATCCCTATGTGCATGTGTAGGCTGGCGGCGGCAGTAACCCACTAGCCCCTCTCAACTTCAATTTTTTTTATTGCTATATAAGTTTTGTATATAAAATTATTAAATGTTAAAATTTTGCCCCCTAAAAATAAAAAACTACCTCTTTATCTACTAGGTTTATGAAAAACATGAATTTACCCCTTAATCTTCATTTTCTGGTCCGCCCGTATGTAGATGTGTGATACAGGGGAGATGGGTGAAGTTTTCTCAAGTCCAAAGTCCAAACCAAAGCTATACAGTTTGCTGTTTGGACATTGGACATGAGGACATCCTAGTTAGTGCCAAAATTAAGGTTAAACAAAACTGCTAGAGAAGACAAAACTAATTCACTTGCCTGTAGCAGATCTCCAATGTTAATAACCAGAGAACCAGGCACTGGAGGAATATCAATCCACTTATTCTCAAGAAAAATTTGCAAGCCTCCAATTTGGTCTTGTAGGAGCACGGTGAGAAAATCATCGTCGGTATGTTTGCTTGCTCCTAAGGTCAATTCTGGTTGTGGGCATGCTGGATAGTAATGTCCCACGAATGTGAGCCCTTTGGCGCAATCCATGTCGATCAACCGACTAGATTCAAGACCAAGAGCCTCGGAGAGTAAGCCAAATAATTGAAACCCCAAGCTCATTACATGTCTAGAATACTCAATTTGTATGTCTCTGCAAATAAAAAATGGCGAACTTTCAATTACTGAGCTCTAGAAATATGTTAATAATTACAAACTAATTGCTTTAGCTTTTAACATATTTATACTTTGTGTTAAATCCACCTCGCAACACTTGAAGAAACTACAGAAGCAGAGATGATGCATTCTTTAGAAGTTAAATGTTAACAAGAGGAGAAATGAATTAGCTGTATATAACAGTGTTGTGGTAAATAATTTAGTATTGCATGTGTTATAAGTATGTAATTCTTTGTTGCAGCATAGATTAAAAAAGATGACTGTATCACTTAAGAATCTTAATATTGATATCTTGGACTAACATTCTGTCTAATCATGAACTTCTCTGGTAGAGTAAAGTTTGTGATTGACAAGGCATGGCTGGTGTTCATGGAAAAGACTCATCTTGTTAAGCACCATAAAGTAAAAATGAAAAAGTACTGACATTAAGGGAGTGTTCGCAAACACTTAGTAAAATAATAATTGTATGTTTTAGCTGGGAAAAAAAAAAGTTTTATTTGGATTTATAGGTTTGAAGTTAAGAATTTCAAATTCATAATAATAAATTCATTGTGTTTATCTCTGTCACTTACCTGCATGAATCTGGCAATTCTTCCGGCTTAGGAGGATTTGGAGCCATAAAGCAGAAAAAAGTGTCCCTCCAGTTAGCAGCTGGTGAAGTATACAAATCAAAATTGCTGTTATACACGACTTTTCTGGTAACATCACGCGTATAGAATTGCTTCTTCACCTCTCCGTCTTGCTCGTTAAACCTACGCACCCCACGAAGCATCTCCTCCAAAACACTAACCGGAATCCCATGATTCACCACCTGGAAAAAGCCCCAGCTCTCAGATGCATGTCTAATTTTCTCCACAATCTCCTGATGAAGTTTTGAATCATTTCCAATGCCTTCAAGGTCAATTACTGGAATGCTGAAATCCACCTTATCAAAATTATCTGCTTCTGCTTCGCTGGTATTGTTATCTTTGGGGAGAATGAAAATTTGAGGGATTTTTTCAATTCCGGCATCGACTAGTCCCTTCACGCCGGCTTTAGTGTCGTCGAAAGCTTTTAATTCTCTGGCGCGATCATATTTGGATTGAACACAATTTATGGTTTCTGTGATGGTCTCCATTTTCTTTTTCTTTTTTTTCCTTTTTGTTCTTCTGATTGCTGAAGTTCAGAGATGTTAACGGAAGGTAATATTATGTGAACTGTTTTAAAAGTAGATAGATATTTCGAGCTGCATTTAGATTAAGCTACTCTTTGACTTTTCAGGGGAGGCACAAGATATATAGCAAAGACAAAAACCAATCGATTTTTAGTTTGATTTTTATATAAAATAAAATTAAAATTGAGGGAAATTTATATGCCACTCAAGATTCAAGAGAGCCCAAGATAGACTGTTTTGACTTTCTGAAGCCAGCCGCCATCCCTCAAATCCAAACGAGACCTTAGAATAGTTCATTTAAAACAGGAGATTAACATCATTTGGAACAGAATATCTCATTCCTACTCAAAGTCTCAAACCACCTCATCGTTTATGATAGAATTCTTTGTTGTACACATTGTTTATGATAGACTGAACTTCAAGTGGATGTAATCATGACCTAATTATCTGCAATTAATCATGTGCCTTTAAAAGTGATGCAATCAAATGTGGTGTCAAGGTACATGCAGAATGGCCCCAAGGGCCGGGGCATAGTTGGACTGTCAAAGAAGTTGGACAAAAATTGTATTGAATGTCATCAGTGTGAGTTGAATCCTAGGGGAAGCATTCATGGTTTTCTTATGGGTAGGACCTTGGTGGCATGGCCAGGCTAGACATATCCCACAAGTTAACCTAGTAGCAATTATAATGGGTCGGAGTTGCTATCTCCAAGAATGCAAACGGGCGTAAAACCCACTTATAAAAATAAAAATAAAAAAAAAGGTACACTGCAGATTACACACGGTGCATAATGTGGTGGTGATATATTTTGGTTAGTGGTTAGGAGTTTTTGGGAGAAATATTTGGAGAGATTTGATGTGACGAATTAAAAAAATCCGTGTAATAATACAAATAAAAAAAATATTGATAACCATAATGCTTTATTGGACTTTCGGTAAGAGAGAAAATTTGGAAGAAATTCCAGCAAACAAACATTGCCTTAGACCTGTGCTCCAGAAGATAAAAGGAGAATGAAATTCGTGCATTTCATAAAATAAAAGCAAAACAATAGCCAATAGGAGTAGAATCGCAACTCACATGGTTCATCTCAACGTCAATGATCATTCTAATATACGAAGCAAGCAATGAGGCAGAAAAGAATCAATGCCAATTCCCAACTCTCGCTTAAAAAATCATATTTTAGTTGTAACAAAAATCTTAAGAGTCTCAAAAGGTGCTATGGCCAAGTTAACATAGTTGGAAAATGAAGGCATGATAAATAAAAACCTGCAGTGGATGCAACCTTACAAAAACCGATCCCTATAACTATCAGGTAAAACCGTAACAACCCAACTAAAACTGATCATCGGATATCCTCTTAATTTGTTTTCGCTTTAGTCACCTTCTTCTTGACGATCTCCTTGGCATCGAATTCTTCATACCGATAAAGAAGAGAAGCGCCCGAGCAACGCCAAACTCTGGTTAAAAGATTTAACGAGTATGGTCAAACTCAGACTGAGGTTTAAACTTAATTCTAACAACTTAAAGGAAACGCACAGTTTTCAGATTCAATAAGCACACCTGCGTGAATTTGACAAAGAGCTGAGTGAACTCTTTCTTGTCAGCATCGTAGTTGTAAAAGTCATACAAGATGGGCGCTGCTATTGCTTGATGCAGAAGCTGAGGAGTTGAGCCCATTAATAAAAATGATAAAATTCACAAGATTAGTAAATAAATAAATTAAGTGAATTAATATACATACCAAGATTGAAGCTCCAAGAGAGCTGCGAAGACAAACAAGAGGCTTCCGAGAGCTTTCATGCCGATGGCTCCCAATATCAAATGTTTCATCTGGTGTCATATTTTGCACGTTATCGGGAGTGAAAAATGGCGTGTTTCTCTAAGATTTTTCTATATTAATTGTGCAAATACATGAAAAGCTTCTTACATCTACGTGTGGCACTTGCAGTCCAGTCTGGGCTGTAACATGCTTGGAGAAAACATCAAATTTTGGCTTTAAATTCTTTGCTGCTGGCCCACCATCGGCTCCAAATTCATTGAACCTACAAACAGAAACATTTAACTTAGGATGCATAAGAAAGTGTTTCATATATAAGAAGCTCGAATTCCAGCACAATAGTAATGGGGCAAATAGAGGGCTCAGAGGCCTAGATTCTCGACCGTCTTTAGAGTGACAGATATGATGCAACTGCTGGAGCTAATGACTCACTGAAACTCCTACTATGTAGTCAAAAGAGAAGTTGAATTGTCATTAATCATCTTACAAGAACTTGATGCATGTATAAACTGACCATAGCCTTGTGTATCAGGAAAACAAAGGTTTACACTGTTTACCACAGCTACTAATGCAAAAAGATCCAATAAAAATTTAATGAATGACATTTATAGTTCATGATTCCTAGCGTCAAAACCTGAAGTTCAGTGACCAAAGAGAACAACTTGAACTCTCAGTTCTTTCCTTCGGTATAGACATTCCATCTAAATATCAAGTTTGGAGAAAATGCAAAACAATAAAAAGAAAAAAGAAAAAGGAACAGTCAAATTATTGGTCTTACTACATGCTCCACTAAAAAAGGCCAACAAAAGGCAGATCCAAAGAATCCACATCGAGAACATACGGTATAGCAAAAAGGTTGTTCCAGATAAAAATAAAGTAGCAATTCGAGACTAGCAAGACTCTGAACAAATATAGTTCAACATGAGTCATCCAAAATTTTCTCAATTCATAGACATTACAGAGAAAGAAAGAAGAATCAGATAGTAAGGCTGCGATTAGATATGAGCGTATTTCCATTTTCGTTCCGCTGGAGAAATATTTTTAACCAACTTGCAATTTAGGACAATAATTTTTAAAATGAAATCCCCAAATTGATAATCAATTCCGGGAGAAATTTGAAATCGGCGGTCAATTTAGTCCTCAATCTGCCATTTTTTTAAAATTATTGTCCTAAATTGCAAGTTGAATAAGTTAATGTCTTGTTTTGCCACCACCCAATAGTTTAGTTTCTCTCACTTTCACTTTTTCTCATTTTTTCTCTTACCAATCACATCTACACATTTTTCACAAAAAACTAATCATTATTAACACATTTTCCCACAAATTTCACTATTCACCCACTCGTATATTACTAACTACCAATCATATTCAATCATTATTTTACTATTTTTAAATCAAATCAACTTTCATCATTACTTTTTCATCTCATATCCAATCACACTCTCAAAATTCATATTTTTTTCTTTCAACTTTTTTACCACTATTCTCTAGCAAAAGTAAAATGTTTAAAATGAAAGTATATCCAATAGCACCCTAAACCTCGCATCCTAATTATGAAAAGATGCAATATTAAGGATATCATACGAGTAGCATTCACACAAGGTTTAGAAGGAAATGAATCCTCAACATTTTCCACAAAATTGTGTAAATTTCGGAGAGAGAAAGGCACCATTTTCCACACGAAAACCAATAAATTCTCAAAATTCTATTTTCAACTCCAGAAACTGGAAATGGACCATGGAAACATAAACAAACAGGCCCTAAAAGAACCAAAGCTTAGTCTGGACTGAACAGTCACTCTCAGTAAGTAACCTAATATTGAAGTAAAGAATATCAATTCAACTCAAATTAAACTGACAAGATTTGACTTTTTTTTAGAGGATTAATCATGAACCCTGTAGATCCAACTCAAACAAAATCACTTGAAACCTCAACGTAAAAGGTGAAACATATCAAACTCATTTTGCCTTGTTTCCCCATAGCTCACAAACAACCCACATAAGCTATTAAAATGGGAAGAAAAAAAAATATCACAAATAGATACACAAACCAAGTAGATCTGAATGAAATAAAGAAGCAGCAGCTCTTACTCTTGATAAGCGGAGAGAACGAAGACAGAGACGAAGAGCAGTCTACCGAGGAAAGCGACGAACGCCATTTTGGTGATGAGCTCAAAAATGAACAGTCCCTGCACTCTGTCTCTCTCTGTGTCTCTCTCTAAAGTTGAGCTGAGTTTCTCTGTCTAGATTTGGGGCAACTAAAAGGACAGAGATTCAAAAGGTGGAGGGGAGAGAGATTCAAGGAACCTTGTACTTGTTCGAGAAGCGCAACGATGGACTGTATATATTCCAGAAAAATATCAAGAAAATGTAAATAAATAAAAAAATCGTGCATTTTTTGACCTTTTTTGAAAAGTGAAGGTTGAACATGCAATGACGAGTTGTACATTGTGCTGTAGCGGTGGTTGTTTAAACCCCCGTGGCCAGGCCCAGGGTAAATATTAAGGCCGCATGGGTAGGTAAGAGTTAATTACAGTTTGTACCCCAGTACTGTGCCTATGGTTGTATTTAACCCCTAAAGTTTCAAAGGTTGCAAAAACATCCATGCTTTTGATGATACTTTTTACATATTGAGTTATTGACCACAAACCCTCCACTCTATTATATAAATGTAATTCTACTCCATCAAATCGCTTCCTCATAGGCGTATACGAACGGCTGAAGATTTGGTGGGAACTCATCTTGAATAAGCATCCGTGTGGGTTCGATTCGGGAGAGATCGTTATTAGTAGATTGGGGGTCGAACATAATTGTTCTCTTTACCTGGGAGGATCTGGTTGTACGTCGCCACCCGTCGGAACATGGCGTGCGTGCACATCCCGCGGTTTACCTTGGTGGCAAAAGAATGAGGAGCTTTGAGTGTTGTCTCGGCGTAGTCGGCGTAAGCGCAGAAGTTTATAAAAAAAAATTATATAAATGTAATCACTCACAATTCCACTCATCAAATTTTAACTTTTGCTTTTGTCCGTCTTCACGAAAATAAATCTTCAAAAAAAGACCAAAAACATTCTTGTTTTATTTTGCACTTTTATCATTTAATTATTTATCTTTTTAGAGTTGAACTCACTTTACCTCTTTGTAATATCAACATAGTATTCATACAAACCACCAAAACCTTCAATTACACACTTGATATTGAAAATTTAGTATAGATAGACAAAAATATATTTAATCTTAATGGAAGGATGAACCCACTTTACACCCTTTTATCATAGTGTATGTAAAACTCTTATTCTTTCCAATTAAATAAAAGAAGGTCTTAAATTCAATTTATATTGTATAATATTTACTAGTTGTATATGAAAATTATGGGATGTTATTTGAAATAAAAATTTGTATTAAACTTTATTGATTCAAAGATGTCGTTTATGTTTGGACAAATTCTTTAGAGTTTTTTTTTACTTTTGAATTTTTCATCTTGTTAAATAAACATTTTTAGGATAAAACATGTTAAGAAAATGTAAGAAACAATTTTTGGTTTATATTAGACAAGTTCTTCATTCTTTCAATGCAAATGTTTTTGGGATTTTATACTTGGTAGTATTAAGAAGAGGTCTCTATAAAAATGTCAAAACTCAAATGGAGGTAGATTCCAAAGTTTTAAACTTTTATGGAGAGGTGAACGAAAATAAGCAAAAAATGGTGGTGCGCTGATTCCCCATTTAAAAACACAGGGAACACGTCTAACGGACCAATCACAATTTGTCTGCAAACGTAACTGGCTGACACGTGGTAGTAGGATTATATAGAAAAGTAAATACAAATTAAAATAGTAATAGATTTCATCTATATTATTAAACCAGTGGCCAGGTTTTTTAATCATTCCTTACTAAATAAAATATTTTTTAGCTATTTTTTTGAAACACATGTTTTTTAGCCATTTTAACACGTGAAAATCCAAAAATGCTCCTTAAGCCATTTTACACCATTTCGAGTCACAACTTTCACACACACCCCATAACTTTGCAAAACTAACTTGGGACCAAAAATTAATTCCCGCGACTAGCAAACATGGCTTCGACGACGACATTATCAGCGGTGCAACACGTAATTTTCAACACTTCATTCAGTTCGCTTAATCTAATATTTTTTTTGTTGATTTAGTATTTATAGTTGTTTAGGTTAGCATTTGTTGTTGGATTTGTAAAATTTGTAGCTTTATACAATTTGTGTTTAGTTTAAAAAGCTTGGGCTTCATTAATGGTGGTTGTCGGTGAATGAGGAAGAGGATGAGGGTTTCCGCCAAGTTACATAACCCAATATCGAGTTTTATGAAACTTTTTTTTTAGTGGAGAGTTGTGTAACTCGATATCGAGTTATGTAACTGGAAAAAGATCTGGATCGAGTTACATATGGAGTTAAATGTAACTCCGATATCAAGTCACATAACTTGATATCGAGTTATGTGACTTGATATCAAGTTATGTTTGTTTGTGTCCAAACTCCAAACAGACTATATCTTGTGTATCTACCCATCTGTAACAAATCCTTTTGTTCACTTTTGGCATGCTTGAGGATGTGTTGAATACAAAGTATTGGTTATAATGAAAAAACCTTCACAATGGTTATTACAATCAGAACATAAAAGTACAAAATCTAAATTATTTTAGATTCTGAAAAACTCCAGAAAAATAAAGCTGCTACTTTTGGAATTCTGAAACTGGACAAGAGCCGAGTCGAGAAAGAATCTCTTTCCCCAAGATAATTATGTCCTGGTTAGTGCTCATGGTTCGACGTATTGTCCCCAAAGATAAAATGGCTTCGTCTTCTGTGCAGTAGCACCACTAACACAGAAGCACCTTCGAACTAAAATGTGTTGAAGACTGATTGCTGGACTTAAAGTGAAGAATGCAGAAGATGAGTGTATGATTTTTATGAAGTAAGAATTCAGTGTCAAAATCTGCAATGCACAACCATGTATATATAGCCAGCAATTCCACCTGAATGAGATAAAACATGGTAGTGGGCATAATCATATATAACAGGCCAGGTGTTACATCCCACTACTGCATAATAGACAAGTAGTGGGCTAAATTCAGGTGACCACCAGTGAAGGAGTTACTAACTCCAACAGTCACACGAATCTGGATGCCTGCAATGTCCAGATTCACTGGGCTCCAATAGTCCAACAATCACTTGAATCTGGGTCAAACCATTTTTGAGTGGCAAAACTATAGTACACTGGACCCCAGGCCCAAGCCCGATCCCCGAGGGGCCGGCGCCCGGCGTACGTGTGTGTGACCCACTTGTGATCATCCACTTCTATTATTGTATATCCAACTAATAATGTCTTCTAGTATATAAACTGGGATAAACAATGATTTATATTCTATGTGGGATAAGGCTAAAACATTTCATCTCCCTTTACACAATGCACATTCGTGTGGCTAACTTCGTGTATTAATTTCTCACTCATTTAAATTCGATTTTGAGAAATAAAAATATTACGAATATCTACTCGGATAGATTAACATTATATAATTTAATTCCTCCAGAATTCAATATTTAGCCACCGAAAATTTGGTCAAATTTGGATCGACACTCACTTTATCCAAACCAATATTTCCAACAATCCCACACATGAGTGGAAATTAATGCATGTTGAATGCAGACACGCAAACCAGTCTTCAAGAGACAATATTGCATTTGAAAAGGTAGCTTGTGACTTTAAACTTCCCGTAGTCAATACCATTGGGTACATTGGCGACTTAGTGGATGCAATGCCTTGAACTATTCCTCCATGGTGTATATTGAGTCAACAATATTAGCACAATAAAGTCTCAACACCTTCTGTTCTCACGTTTTATGTCCGTTTAGGCTATGGACACCTCTTTGGATTCTTAAGTGTTACTTTGAAGCGGCCCGCATTTCTCACTTACATTGGTGATCTCCTATCCGAGTTACTCAACCTCATCGAGGTGTAGGAATCATTAAAAGTCAAATGACTTAGCCTCACGGCCATAATTGTGCAGGTGTTTAAACATTTGGTATTGCTTTGTAGGGATGGGTTGAAACATTGTTTCCAAGTGTTTCTACATAACCTTCATAACTTAGTTTTCCAATTGAACCAAGTTGTTGGGATCTCCAGTCATCATGGTTGGGTTACCACTATGATAGTTATTTTACTTTGTGAACTTTAAGCCCATTCCCTCTAGCAATTTACTCAATTGATCTCTATTCAGCCTCTTTTGTCAAAGGATCTGCTAAATTGTCTTTTGACTTTACGTGTTCAATTGACATCACAAAATTTGAGATCAATTGTCTTATGGTATTTTGTCTCCGACGAATATGTCGAGAACCATTATACATATTGCTTTGTGCCATTCCTATAGCCACAATCACAATGAATCATCACAGAAGTTATTAGGCTTTTTCCAACATGGAATATCTTCCAAAAAGTTTTGAATCCACTCCGCCTCTTCACCAACTTTATCCAAAGCTATAAACTCAGATTCTATGGTGGACCGAGCTATACAAGTTTACTTCGTGGACTTCCATGATACCGCATCACCTCCAATAGTGAATATGTATCCACTAGTTGAATAAGAATCTTTCGAATCTGAAATCCAACTAGCATCACTATACCCTTCAAGTATTGTTGGATATCTCGAGTAGTATAGCTCATAATCTAGGGTATACTTCAAGTATTTTAATACCCTGGTTAACGTTTTCCAATGCTCATAGCTTGGATTGCTCGTGAACATACTCAACTTGTTTACCAGATAGGCTAAGTTTGGACGTGTACAGTTCGTGATGTACATCAGACTGCCTATTATTCGTGAGTATTCCATCTGAGCCACTGGTTTTGCTTTATTAGCAATAAGATTTACACTATAAATCAATGGGCATCTTTGACGGTGAACCGTCAAAAGCATTGAATTTTTGAGCATTTTCTTCACATAGTGGGACTATGACAAGATAATTCCATCAGGAGTCCTGCTGATTTTGATCCCTAGGAGCACATCTGCAGTTCTCATATCCATCATGTCAAAGTTTCTCTTAAACATTTTAGTGTCAGTGATAGAATCATAACTATTGTCCATGATTAACAAATCATCTACATATAAACAAACTATGACAAACATTTATGATATCCCTTGGACATATACGTATTTATCACACTCATTGATTTTAAATCCATTTGACAACATTGTATTGTCAAATTTAAGATGTCATTGTTTCTTAGCTTGTTTCAATCCGTACAATGATCTTATTAACTTGCACACATTCTTTTCTTGACCTGGTGTAACAAACCCTTCAGGTTATTCCATGTAGATTGTTGGGAAATTTATTGTTTAGATTTTGATGAATGCCATGTAAAACTTAGAATAGGAAGTTGGCACCCCAATTTTTGTTGTAAATTGCATTGTAATAAATAAAATGGGCAAGTGAGTTAAATCGCCTATGCCCAAACATGCAAGAAGACAACCGGAGACTAGAAGGAAGACTCATTGACAAGGCAGTATGGCAAAGAAGAGAAGACGGGAACTCTATCAAGGAGCAACCGAGATGCGGTGAGTGGAGTATCAATCAAGTCAACTCAAGAAAAGCCAAGTCTCAAGTTGAGGTGACAAAGAGTCGCCCATGATTGGAAAGCGACTCTAAGTCACCTGGGAAAAGCAAGGAAATGCGATCAAGTCGAGATAATCAAAAAGATCCGTTGCCGCAAAATCAAGAGAATTACTTAAACAAGTAATATCTCCATGATACCTTTCTCGAAGTGCTCACCCCGAAGCGTGCAAAAGGAATAAACCAATGGGAAGCACTACACCGTGTCGAACTCAAAAGGTGAAGAACAATTCATACGAGGAAATGGCAATTCCAAAAACGCAACAAGACAAGCCAACGACCACAAGTGACTTTCAAAAATTAAGCCTATCTCTTCAACGGGCGATTTTTGAAAGATCACTATAAAAGGCCGAGGAATGACTCGAGAGAAGAAGACCGAACCACAAACATTCAAGCATTTATTAGAACTCAGTAACCTGAAATATTCTCAAGTCATTAAATGCTCAATCCTCAAGCCTACACTACGAAGAACATCAATCCAACACTCACCGTGAAGGAAAGATAACTTCAATTAGTTGAAGAGGAAATTATCAAGAATCAAGGGTCTACATTCCACGAAGGATTGTAGGAAGGTTCAAGGTCGGACCAAGTCTTGAGCTTTTGGAGGGCTTCGTGATCAAATCCAAAGAGCTTGAGCAAGTGGGTCATAGTAGCAAGGCGCAAATGCCCTGTGAAGAAGCCGAGTCGTCACGAGAAGCTTGGTGAGTGATCAAGGCGTCTCGGATCGAGTCCCAAAGGATCAAGTCACCGTGTGATCAAGACTTGTATCCGGGACTGCTTACCACTTTTTTATACTTGATCAATACCTAGTGGATTCCTCCAGGAGTTGGAGAAGAGAGGAGTAGAAGAATTACCCCATCTTCGAACCTCTATAAAAATCTTATTGTGTCATTTACATTTCAAAGACTTTAATTCTTGCATCATATTTGTTTAATTCTGTGACATATTTGTTATCCAAACCACAGTTGAGTTAATTTAGACTTAACAACCGAGTTATTCCATCAACAAAATTCGGTTGAGTCATTTGAGAGACTAACTCTAATGATTAACTAAATTGGTTGTCCACCAAGGACACAAACATGTAGTATCAACTCGAATTTTTAAAAGGACTAAATCAAAAAATTTGGTAAGGTTTATTCAACCCCCTTCTAAACCTTACACTTACACCCCTTTGGGACCTACAAGTGGTATCGGAGCGGTTGGTTCATTGAGCCTTCCGCACCGTTCTTGAACTAGATCTCCAAACATTTCAAAGTCCGCTTTAGTACTTAAACTTTCAAAACTCTTTTTATCATTAAAATTTGTTATCATGGAAGCAAATTTGACACGCATCCCTATGTTCACAATTGAAGAATTTGATGATTGGAAAATTCGTATGCAGGCTCATCTATCAATTACATGATGAGATGTGGATAGTGATAGAGGATGGGCCACCGCAAATCTTAAAGGTGAACACAAATTTGTAAGAAGAGTCTGCACTGAAGGTGAAGAGGATGTTGCTCCCAGGACCGTTGAAAAACCAAGAACTGAATGGACAAATGATGACAAAAAAGATACAACCTGGACAATGTAGCCAAGGACATCCTTTACAAAACCTTGACAAAGCCATGTTCAATAAAGTCAAATCATGCAAAACGACTAAAGAAATCGGGACAAGCTAACATTGATTTGTGAAGGCTCGAAAAATCAAAGAAAACAAATTATCGGTGGGTATCAGAAAATTTGAGAACTTCAAAATGATCTCGGAAAACCTGGATCAACGGGCGCTTCGATTCATAGAAATCACCAACGAGCTATCTCTGCACTTGGAAAGGAATATACACGGAGAAGAAATGTGTATGAAGATCCTAAAAAGTCTTCCAAATGAATGGGAAATGAAAGTCATGGCACTAAGACATTCCATGGACCTATCAAAGACATCCAACCATGAACTATTCTCGGACCTCAAAGCCTACGAGTTTGAAATGAGAAGAAAAGACCCGAGGAAGAGACAAATTGTACCCAAAACAAATGCTTCTAATTGTTAAAGATGGGAAGAGATCCGAGGTCAAAGAAGTTATTGACCCGAAGAAATAGCCCTACTAGTAAAAAGGTTCAACAAGTTCTTCAATAAGAACTACAAGAGAGACAAGGGCGAATCCTCCGGAAGACACTCGGCTCACCTCTCTAAATCAAGGAAGATAGGCCAACCAAGAGAATGATCATCAAAAAGTCAATATCAAAGGGTGACAATCCAAGAATGGAAAGAAGCGATCAAAAGGTTGAATATCTATCTTTGAATCAGAGGCAACCAGGTCACTATGCCATTGATTGCCCATATCCTGTAGTCAACAAATACGAGGAATGAAGAAGAAAGAAAGGTCTTGAGAGAAAGAAGACAAGAAAAGAAAAAGGCAATGTTGGTGCGAGAAAATGCAGTCAAAAGACACAAATGATTGAGCAAATGAAGTGACTACTCAAGTGACTCACGAAGAAGAAGCCCGATCCGTTTGATGGCCAAGAACAAGATCAACTCTCGACCAAGAAGATGAGGTAAACTCCAACTCATCAAACTCGGTTCTAGTGATAGTGATCGCGACACACACACACCTCATCACCCACCGATCTTTATGACTCATTAGGCAAAATGATGAAAGATTTTGAACACATTAAATCCTCACACACACTACTAAATGAGGACAACGACCTACTTAAGAGCAAAAACTCACAAACTAAGGAGCCGAGTACTCTAAGTCAAATAGGCGATGAGAATGAAAGTTTAAAGGCCGAAAAAGCCAAGCTAATAGCGAAATTGCTACCATAGAAAAGAGGAGAATGACCTCAAAAACGTTATTGCCTCATTCACTAAGGCATCTAAATCATTGGATGATCTTATTATGAGTCAAAGAGAATGTGGAGACAAGACAGAAGCTTAGATTTAACTCTCCGTGATATGTCAAACTTCGAGAGTAATTTTGGAAAAAGGATCTTCAAGCAATGAAGGGTCTAAAAATCAAAAACTCTAAATGTTGCACAAACATTCACTCCAAAGCACAATTACAAGCAAACGCCTTGGTTATAAAGGAAAAGGAAAACAACCAGTTGAGTGCGCTTGAAAGGACAACGAGAAGAGATTCAAATGAGTTCTCAAAAACTCCAAACAAAAAATACTCTGTAAAGAAGAAGCGAGCTACCAAAACCCCAGAAAATCTATAAAAGAAATACATATGATGGGAATGGTAGAAAATATCCAAGCCAAGCCGATTGGAATGATGTGAACTATCAAAGATGACTTATGGAATATAAGCCCAAATGGCAAAGGCCTAGAACTCAAAGAAAGGCCATTCCAAAAGTATAAGAGCTTTCATCAAAGACACATATGCACCTAGGCACTACACTCAAAGACACCACAATTACCCAAAGAAAAGCGATTGCCAAAAACACATATGCAGGGCATACGTAAAAAGAGACAAACTGTATAAACCTAGAATCCCCAAGCAATTTGCCAAGATTAATTATGATTATGGCATCGATAGATGGCAACCCCTTAGAGTCAAATCATTTGGCTATAAGTTGGTTGGATCATCTTACAATTCTAACCCCTCGGACCCAGACAAGTATGGGTACCTAAAACTTAATTTCCTTGATTGCGGGTTCAAGGAGCACCGAGTGCCAAGGAACCTGGTATATGGATAGTAGTTGTTCCCGGACATATGACAGAAATAAGAAAAATCTGTCAAAATTCAAGGAAGTTAAAGGAGCAAAAGTCATATTTGGAGGAAATGAAGCTCCAGGTGAAATAAGAGGCATTGGATCCATCAAGAGGAATGGATTAGAAATCACAAATGTTGCATATGTTGAAGGACTCAACTTCAACTTGCTAAGATCGATCAACTCTATGACAAGGGCTATAATGTTGGATTTAACATGGGTATATGCCAAATCAAGGAGAGGTTTGAATCGAATGAAGTTGTGTTGCAAGGTTGCGAACAAAAGAACATGTATGTAGTAGATTGGTCAACCGCTACACCCAAAGACTCTACTAGCAAAAAGTACAAATTTGAATCAAGTTGGGTGGGCACAAAAGTTGAGTCACCCGAATTTCAAAACAATTAACAAGCTTGCGAAGTAGTCTTGTGGAAGGACTTCCAGACTCGATACGAAAGGAGAGTATATGTGACGCATGTCGAAGGAAAACAAATCAAATCATCATTCAAAGAAAAGACATGCACATCTTCAACAAGAATATTGCATCTGCTACATATGGATCTATTTGGGCCAAAGTGGAACCGGGGCTAGCATAAGTGGAAAGAAATACATCTTGGTAGTAGTAGATGACTACTCAAGATATACATGGACAATATTCATGTGTAAGAAGAAAGAAACTCTACGAAACTACCACACGTGATGAAGAGGATTCAAAATGAGAAGAGCCAAACCATTATCAAAATAAGATCGATTTAGAAACCGAGTTTGTCAATGGAATAATAACTCGATTGTATTGAAAATGGTATTGGTCATGAACTATCTGCAACAAGGACTCCACAGCCAGAATGGAGTTGCGAAAAGAAGGAATAGAACTCTCAAAAGCAGCGTAAAGGACCATATTAGGTGCAGGGGCTACCAAAAAGATTTTGGGCTCAAGCAATCAACACACTTGCTACACTCAAAACAAGATGTATGATAAAAGATAGTGACAAAGACTCCTATGAGATTTGGGTGGAAGAAAACCAAATGTTGCATATTTTAGAATCTTCGGATGTAAATGCTTCATCCACAACAATGGCAAAGACAATCTAAAGGCCTTCGATGCTAAAGGCGATGAAGGTATCTTCTTGGATACTCATCCGAAAGCAAAGCCTACAGAGTACTCAACAAAAGGACTATGGTTGCGGAAGAATCCATTCATGTGGTATTCGATGAGCCAAATGTAAATGGAGAAGACATTGAAGAGTCACCGATAAGTCAATCATCCAACCATACGAAGAGTCCCTATCTTTGAAGGTAAGCCGGAATTATAAACTCGAAGAAGATGAGATAGAATCTCAAAAACACCGGAAAATTTGCAGCTAAGTGACTACGAGAGAGGCGATCAAAGCAACACACCGCTTTGCTAGACTATTGAATCCACCAACTTACTTCAACTTTGATGTAAGATGGTGAGAGACCATCCACCGTAACTTGTCATTGGAGATATAAGAGAAGGTGTCAAAACAAGATCCGAACTCAACAAGAAGCTATGTTCACATGCTTTATCTCGCAAAATAGAGCCAAAGATGTGTTACAAGCATTGGATGACACACATTGGATTCAAGCTATGCAAGAAGAGTCAATCGGTTTGAAAGAAATAAAGTATGGGAATTAGTTCAAAGACCCACCCATCAAAACGTTATTGGTACTAAATGGGTGTTCGAAACAAGATGAATGAGGAAGGTTACTGTGGTAAGAAACAAAGCAAGACTAGTAGCCAAAGGATATTGCCAAGAAGAAGGAATAGATTTTGATGAAACATTTGCTCCTGTAGCAAGATTGGAAGCTATAAGGATGTTTCTTGCCTATATGCAGCTCACAAGAATTTTACTTGTATATCGAGATGGATGTAAAAAAGCGCATTCCTAAATGGTTTATTGGAAGAAAAAGTGTATGTTGAACAACCTCCAGGATTTGAGCGAGAAGACTCTTGGAGATAAGGTATACAAACTCAAGAAAGCTTTGTATGGATTGAAACAGGCACCCGAGCATGGTATGACACGTTGTCACAATTCCTAACCGAGAATGGATTCACAAAAGGAAAAGTAGATAGAACACTTTTCAGAATTCAAGACAAAAAGAGTATACCTATCTTTGTTCAAATATATGTGGATGACATCATTTTTGGATCCACAAACAGAGCTATGTGAAAAATTTTCAAACCTCATGCAAAGTAAATTTGAAATGAGCATGATGGGAGAGCGACATTCTTCCTTGGACTCCAAGTGAAACAACTCGAAGGATGGAACCTTCATAAGTCAAACAAAATACACCGTAGATTTAATGAAGAAAATTGGTATGGAGGAGAAATCTTCGTGAAAATACCAATGAATACATCGATCAAAATGGACATGGATGCAGAGATGGCAAGCACAGATCAAACAAGATACTGAGAGCACTTATTGGATCATTGCTCTATCTCACAAAGAAGCGGGCCGGACATCACCTTTGCTTTGTAGGTGTATGTGCAAGATTTCAATCTGCTCCAAAAGAGAGCCATATGACAAAGAAAGCTAAGAGAATATTGAGATACTTGAAAGGAAGCGAAGTTTGGCTTATGGTATCCAAAGGAAGGAGGATTCAAGCTAATTGGCTATTCGATTCTCGACTATCTTTGGATGCGAGTTGACAGGAAGAGCACCTCAAGCACATGTCAAATCTTTGGGGAAACAGTGATTTCCTGGTTTAGCAAGAAGCAAAATTCAATAGCCACCTCTCATACGGCAGAATACATAGATACGGCAAATTGTTGTGCCCAAATCCTATGGATGAGACAAAGAATCGAGAGACTATGAAGTTGAGGAAAAAGAAATTCCAATCATGTGTAATAACACAAGTGCAATTGCAATCACTCAAAATCCCTCGTGTTTCACTCAAGAACAAAGCATATCGATGTCGATATCACTTCATAAGAGATCATGTTGAAAAGAAGGACATCATCTTGAATATACCAAGTCACCGACAATTTGAGTCACAAAGAGAAGCTGTGAGAAGAAGAGTTAAACCAAATGGGGTAAAAGCTCGAGTCATTTATGAGCAAAGTGACAAAAACGCAAATCGTTTTGACTAAGCGGGAATGTTTTTAAGAATTACGTCGCATAATTATGACGTGTATAGGCAAAAGCTGCACACCAAGCTTATGATTGGATATAAATGCTGCTGCATTAAATACGAGACATTAAATGCTAAATCGGCGTGCAAAATCAAAGCTGTTGATTTCGATCACATTTCAAAAATCACCCGCACGTCCTTTCATAAACCATACTTAAGCTTTCCTTCTTTTCTCTCTCATATTACCAAAACCGTTCATTTCTTTCAGAAGCAAAGGCAAAACTCTCTCAAAACCCTATCTATCTTCAAATCAACCTCTAAGTTTTCTTCGGTGAAATCCTGAAAAATGGCACCAACCTATGATTTTGTCAAGTTAGGAAAGCAAATCCACACCGGGTCTCTGTGGATTTCGACGGCGATGGTGAAACAGGGGTCCGACGACACCTTAGTGAAGAAAATTGCTGAGAAATTGGAAACGTCTGGGCTGAAATCGTTTGACGATGGAATATCCGATGACCTATGTGGAGGAGGTCGCACGCTTCTACGTGAACGCCGAGACTCACGATGAAGGGATAAAGTCATCTGTTCACGGTAAGAAGTTCACCATCTCTGCCAAGGATTTGGCTGAACACCGCTCACTACCGACGGAAGGAGCATCGAAATCAACGATCTTTGATGTAAACCTAGTCTTTGCTTGGAAGAAATAGCCAAGCCCGACTATCTTTGATAAAATAGTTTACACAAAGAAACAAGAGGTCTTTGAAGGAGGATTACCACAAATCTGTTGGACATAGTTGCCAAATGCATAGACATCAAATTTGGCGGCTTTGACCAATCATCAAAAGCAAAATTGATCGTAATGGCTGCGATCATTGAAGAAAAAGAAAATAAACTGGGCGAGTTTGTCTACAGCAGACTCTGCCAATGTAGGGAACAAATCCTTCAGGAAGATGGTGCATTTGGAGGATCCCTAGGATATGGCCTGGTGATTGGCCGGTGATGGAGGTGAAAGGAGTCCCTCTTAGACATGGAAAGCGTTCCATGTAAACAAGAGATGTTCGAGATCAAACCTCTCTCGCGCACGAGAAGAGAGCCCACGCCAAGAGAGGCGACATAAGTGAGGGGAATCACCACTCAAGATACGATTGTTTCCTCTCCACCAAAAGAAGAAAAGTCCCATGCAACTAAGAAGAAGATCGCGCTCATGCAAAGAAAGAAAAACAAACTCGCTTCCCTGCCCTGCCCGAGTCACCCCCCGCAGCCGTGTCCCCGCCCCAAAAAGATAGGCGAGAAGGACTCTCAAATACCTTCTCCGATCGTCAAAAAGAGGAGAATCGAGCGATAAGCCAAGACGGCCACTCCTCGAAGAAAACACCAAAGACGCCCCGCCGCCTGCACTCGAAGAAACTCTCTCAACCGAGAAATTCATCACAGTACAAACTAGAGACGAAGAAGAATCATCAAGCACTCCGAGCTTGAGAAACCGGGCGAGTCGACCACTCCGGAGCAGATCACGGAGACTGCTGAGAAGTAGAGTCCCCGGATATAATTGATGAAACAACTAAGTCTGGCACAAGGAGATCGAGAGGCAAATCAAAAACACTCTGATTGTAGTCCGCGCACTTGGTGAGACAAAGAAGAAGAAGGCGATGGTAGTGATGTGATGATCCTATCCCCACTTTACCTGCACATCCAAAATCGTGCATGCGAGTGGAGGAAGTGGAAATTGAGTCGATCAAGGAACAGTTCAATGGCCTCGAATTTATAGAAGAGGAGGAGGAAGCTGCACAACTTCCTTGAGTGACCATTGTGGTCCAAGCGACGAAGAAAATCGCACGGATATCTTGCGATCTTCAAGGACAAGGAGAAGGAAAGACAAAGTGAGGAAGGCGAGGCACGTGAGAAAGCCAAAGATCGCCCTATCACCGCACCACAGAACACACACATCATCTCTCCTTGATGTCATATCGGCTGATGATGATGAGGATTCGGACTCTGCCGCCTACGTAAAAGTTGCAAATGCAGCAAGCAATGCACGAATCCAAAATCCTTCACGAGAAAAGATTGATGGAGGGACCGGAGAGTCCTCCAAAACACACCGAAATTGATCCAATGGGAGTGGTTCAAAAAATCGCCACCGTGGTTCTTTGCCACCACTTCCCCTCACTCGGAAGAAGGAATTACGGGAAATGGCGATGAAACTGGTTTAGTGGGGACCCCGTTGAGCCAACCCCTAATGAAGGTGTCTTACCACCGCCCGACGGCGAATACTCGGTAGAAAAACAACCAGGAGTTTGGAGACGAGTGACCCCATTCCAAGTCACTCACCGGTGCGCCACCGGTGGGAAACTCCTCCACCGCAGCAAGGTCGGAGAATCTTTGCATGACTCCACGACGAATCTAGGAGGCGAAGTGGAGAAGGACCAACCACAAAGTACACAAAGAAGTTGTCATCAACGAAGCTCGGAGCGATTGAGATTGTCTCGGTGAGGTGCCAACCGCTTCTCAAGGCTAATGTCGGCGATGATGCGGTCGAGGCGCATGAAGGAATGTACCGGAGTTAACACTGGGGGCGATGAAAGTGCAATCCATGGGGTTGAGACTCCAATGGATGCCACCACGAAAGACCCTAAGACACCGACACTCAAGCCGAAAGGGAGGTCCAAGCCTCACTGCGCTTGAGACCGTAGGAGGTAATGAAGGCCACGGGAGGTTGAGACTTCCCAGGGTAAAGAAGGCTCAAGTAGAGAACATCCTCTTGCTATCATTGATCCATCCGAAAAGGAGATAAGCGCGCTTCATGATTCACGGATAATCCCGATGTCACCTTTTTGGGATCGGAAAGCGGCACGAAGAAGCCGAGTCATCCCCGTGACAGATCCAAAAGACTCACGGTGCGGATGTTCCCGGCCACGAGCAAGTCGATCTCAAGACTACTCGTCAAACTTTCAACTTTGATGATGAGCCACCAATGGAAATCTCATCATCGTCCGATGACGCTCGATAAGGCCGAGGACCATCCCACTCAATTGGAGAAACCAACGAGACCAACGGGCGTTGAAACAAATGAGGCTCGGCAAGTCGGTCCACTTCACAAAAGACCCACCAAACAGAGCCCACCGCACAGCTCCTCAAGCTGCGCAGCAGTTCAACTCCAAAGAAACTTCACGCGCACCTCTCTTTATTGAACAAATCCCGATGGCCGTGATGATTCCTTTATAGAATCATTTCCTTTCTCCCTGGAGGTACCCGACCTCCCTAAAGAGTCGAGAACGAGCTCGCACGCTTCCACGTGAGACCATCTCTTGTCATTCCGTCAGTACCATCGTTCGGTGACTATGACTTTGACGCCGCATGGCCATCACCAAAAACGGAAGAAAAAAGTGAAGTTCGGGAGGTGTTCAAGGCATTATTTGCTGAAATTGAACGGATGGAGAGGCACCGAGCCTCTATGGACATGCGATGGACAACGAGATGCCAACCTTACTGCGACTTGAGAGGCATAACAATCGTCAGGATCGGGGAATGGTGGCAACAAAAAAACAATGCGTGTGGAACAAGTTAGATACTTCAGGACATTGTTTAACAAGGCTGCTGGTATGGAGAGTCGAGAATGCTTGCAAAAACGAAATTGAGAGAACACATTGAGCACATGCATGAAGCTCACACTGCCGAGATAAAGCTGCTGCGTGAGCAAAATAAGAGTGATCTACAAAATATGGAAGAAAACATGAATAGAAAATTCAGCCTTCTCATGGCCGAGATGAAGCTAATTTCAGCAGAGTCCAACGTTACTCGATCCGAATTTCGTGCCGCATACACCGCAACAGACTCGAGGCGAACTCGGCTATCGCCAGACTCGACTTCCCGCTTGCCAAGTATGTTTCAGTGTTTCTCTCTCCTTTGATGATGCCAAAAAAGGGGAAGAGGAATACTTTAAAGCGCTAAAGAGATCTGAAGGCGAAAAGGAGGAAACAGTAAAGGGAAAGACAAATGAGGAAGTGTCAAAACAAAAGAAAGGAAAGTCCGTTGAGGGGAAGGATCGAAAGATGTGACCTTGATGATTGCACAAACCCCAACAAGGTCTTGTCACAAAATGACATTATCGCAAAGAAACTCCCGATGACTCGCCACTCCAACACTCGCTATATCTATGGTGAAAAGAGAAAAACAATTGAAGCGAGGGATGGAGGAAGTGGAAGGAAGAATGGATGCCCGAGTTATGAACATCTTGAAACAACATGGAGGCATTGCGGTGAAGCGAGAGACACTTATGCCATCTCGGATGTCGGGACCGAGCCACGATCGCTTGATGAATTTAAAACGCCGCATCCGAAGGATACTTTGCAAAAATGTCTATGGCTCAAGCTTGGGACTTGTATCTTGGGAAAAGGGTCTCATGTTATGTGAAGAAGGACAGTGAGCGGCGGACTACCCGATCACTCTGCTTTGGTCACTCCATTGTCACTCACCGGAAAGAAGAAGACCCCAAGTACAATACACGCCCCGGTAGGGAAGAAGCGATGTGGTGGAGGAAGAGGTTTGAGACCTGGGCCTCCGCCTAAAAACATTGAGTCGTAGATCCAGGCAAGAAAGGAGGGGATCTCTTTGGGCTGGTCTTGACCAAGTTGCCAATTTGCAAATGGCTAAAAGTAATGTTGAGATTGCGAAAAGAATAGAAGAAGAAAATAAGAGACAAACTCAGCTATGGGAGGAAAGACAAGAGAGATTAAGAAGAGATGAAGTCGCCGAGGAAGGCATATGAAAAGAAGAAGAAAGAAGCGGTGACGATGAGAAAAAGAGAAGAAGAAGCGAGAAGATCTTGAACAAGATGAAAGAAGGAGACAGCGAAGGAGATGAAGTGTTGCTGTCCACCCCTTCATGTATTTTACTATGTAAATACATACTATGTAAGTCTTCTGCAATAAAGCTATAAATGTTTTTTGTGTAGACAAATGTTTGCTCTGATACACCTTGTAAACAGTTGTGTAAAAGAACAAGAATGTTATGATCAATAAAAGGATTGATTCTACGCATACATTCTATGTGAATACACTATCTGTATGTATCTTTGCTATTTACATTTTTGAATGTTTTAAGTTTTGGCATCATCAAAAAGGGGGAAATTGTTGGGAAATTTATTGTTTAGATTTTGATGAATGCCATGTAAAACTTAGAATAGGAAGTTGGCACCCCAATTTTTGTTGTAAAACGCATTGTAATAAATAGAAATTTGGGTCAAGTGAGTTAAGTCGGCTATGCCCAAACATGCAAGAAGACAACCGGAGACTAGAAGGAAGACTCCATTGCAAGACAAATGAGTATGGCAAAAGAAGAAAGACGAACTCTATCAAGGAGCAAATGAGATGCGGTGAGTGGAGTATCGTCAAGTCAACTCAAGAAAAGCCAAGTCTCAAGTTGAGGTGTGAAAGAGTCATCCATGATTGGAAGTCGACTCTAAGTCACCTGGGGAAAGCAAGGAAATGCGGTCAAGTCGAGATAATCAAAAAGATCCATTGCACGAAATCAAGAGAATTACTTAAACAAGTAATATCTCCATGATACCTTTCTCGAAGTGCTCATCCCCCGAGGAGCGTGCAAAAGGAATAAACCAATGGGAAGCACTACACCGTGTCGAACTCGAAAAGGTGAAGAACAATTCATACGAGGAAATGGCAATTCCAAGGATCGCAACAAGACAAGCCAACGACCACAAGTGACTTTAAAAATTAAGCTATCTCTTCAACGGGCGATTTTTGAAAGATCACTATAAAAGGCGAGGAATGACTACGAGAGAAGAAGACCGAGAACCACAAACATTCAAGCATTTATTAGAATCGTAACACAAATATTCTCAAGTCATTAAACGCTCAATCCTCAAGCTACACTACGAAGAACATCAATCCAACACTCACCGTGAAGGAAAGATAACTTCAATTAGTTGAAGAGGAAATTCTCAAGAATCAAGGGGTCTACATTCCACGAAGGATTGTAGGAAGGTTCAAGTCGAACCAAGTCTTGAGCTTTTGGAGGGCTTCGTGATCAAATCCAAAGAGCTTGAGCAAGTGGGTTGTAGTAGCAAGGCAAACCTTACTATGAAGAAGTTGAGTCGTCATTTGAAGCCAACCGAGTGATCAAGGCGTCTCGAGAATGAGTCCCAAAGATCAAGTCGGATGTGTGATCAAGACTTGTATCCGGATTCTGCATACCACTTTGTATCTTGATCAATACCTAGTGGATTCCTCCAGGAGTTGGAGAAGAGAGGAGTAGAAGAATTACCCCATCTTCGAACCTCTATAAAAATCTTATTGTGTCATTTACATTTCGACACTTTAATTCTTGCATCATATTTGTTTAATTCTGTGACATATTTGCTATCCATTAGATAACCTCTAAGTACTAAATCAAGCTCTAAATCTCTACTTAACCAAACTTAAGGGTGTTAAGTCTTCCGCTGAAAACAAACCACGCTTGAGTTAATTTAGACTTAACGGTGAGTTATTCCATCAACAAATCACTCGATCAGTCGTGAGAGACTAACTCTACCGATTAACTAAATTGGTCATCCACCAAGACACAAATTGTGTAGTATCAACTCGAATTTTTAAAAGGACTAAATCAAAAAATTTGGTAAGGTTTATTCTACCCCCCTTCTAAACCTTACACTTACACCCCTTGGGACCTACAGAGATTTCAACATCTATCTCTCCATTCGTAAATGTTGTCTTGAATCGATGAATCTCTAGATTGGGCAAAGCAGCAACTGCGAAGATGCAATCCTCGTTACTGGAGAATAGGTATCAAAGAAATGGCAAAAAAAACTTAGTCTTCTAAGTGGACCTCTTCGGAGATTTCGTCCTCACTTATTTCGATTTTGACATTTCGTCCCTTAAGTGAGCTTTTTTCAGACTTTTAGTCCAGTCACCGCCTATAGTAGGTAATGGTGACCGGCCAGCTAATATGTAAATTCTAAAAGAAGCCAAAAATAATCTTTTAGTCCTCTAAGTGGACTTAACTAGGAGATTTGGTCCTCACTTCTTTCTGAATTCTGAATTTAGTCCTTTTTTGAATTTTTTTCAGAGATTCAACCCACTGATAAATATAATTTCACTTTTAAAAAATAAATAATTCAATTAAATTCAACTATAAATATAATATATAGATAAACATATTTAAATTAACTGTGAATAAAATAAAATTAATTTACAATATCAAATAAAAATGAATAATTTATAAAAATTAAAAACAATATTAGAAACTATATCTATAACTAAAGGGACAATTAAATTATTTGATAAATATCTTAATTTTCAAAATTCATATTATTTATCATAGGATTGAATTTTTTAAATGGCTATATGTAGGTCCCAAGGGGTGTGAGTGTAAGGTTTAGAAGGGGGGTTGAATAAACCTTACCAACTTTTCGATTTAGTCTTTTTAAAATTATTCAGAGTTAATTTCAGAGCTAAGTCCTTGATGGACAGCTAAGTTAGTTAACCAAAGAGAGTTAGCCACTCAACGCACTCAACCGAAATTTGTTGATAGAATAACTCAGCTGCTTAGTCTTATACTTAACTTGGCTATGATAAGATTTTCAGTGGAAGACTTAACACCCTTGAATTTGGTTTAAGTTTGTTTTAACACTTGGTTTTAGCACTTTGTTAAATATATATTGGATAGCAAATTATCAACAGATATTAAATGATATGCAGTAAGTAAATGCTGGGATGTAAATGACACAATAAATTTTATAGAGGTTCGAAGATGGGGTAATTCTTCTAATCCTCTCTTCTCCAACTCCTGGAGGAATCCACTAAGTATTGATCATAGTACAAAGTGGTTATCAGTCCAGATACAAGTCTTGATCACACAAACTTGATCCTTTGGGACTCGATCAAGATGCCTTGGTCACACAAATGGCTTCTCGTCCGACTTAGCTTCTTCTTCAGGGCGGCCGCTTGCTACTTCAGCTCACTTGCTCAAGCTTCTTGGATTTGATCACGAAGCCCTCCAATAACTTGAGACTGGTTCGACCTTGAACCTTTCTACAATCCTCCTTGGAATGTAGACCCCTTTTGATTCTTCAAAAGTTTCCTCTTCAACAGTTTGAAGTTGTCTTTCCTTCACAGCTAGGTGTTGGATTGATTTCCTTCGAAGTTTAGGCTTGAGGATTTGCTTGAATAACTTGAGAATATTTTTGCAGGTTACAGCTTGAATGATAGCTTGAATGTTTGTGGTTCAGGTAACCTTCTATCAAAGTGATTCCTCAGCCTTTTATAGTGCTCTTTCAAAAATCTGCCCGTTGAAGAGATAGGCTGATTTTCTAAAGACACTAGTGGTCGTTGGCTTGTCTTGTTGCAGTCCTTGAAATTGACATTACCTCGTATTAAATGAACCTTCAGCTTTTCAGAGCCTGACACAGGTGCAGTGCTTCCCATTGGTTTATTCATTTTGCACGCTTCTAGGGACTGAGCACTTTAGAATATTGGCATGGAAGTATTACTTATTTAAGTAACTTTCTTGACTTCGCGCAAATGCAGACTCTTTTTCGATTGTCTTGACTTGACGGTTCCTTAACTTCCCCATGTGACTTCGAGTCGGCTCCCAATCATTGGAAGACTCATCTGTCACTTCAACTTGACTTGGCTGTCTTGAGTTGACTCGATCGACACTTCTCACAAACAGAACACCGATACTCCTTCAGTCGAGTTCTTGACTTCTCCTCCTTGCCATACTCAACGCTTCACAATGAGTCTTCATTTTAGCCTCCAGTTGACTTCTTGCATATCCAGGCATAGCCGACTTGACTCGGTACAGACATCCCTATCTATTACAATGCAAAATACAAAGAAAATGGGTGTCAACTTTCTAGTCTAAGTTTTACATGGCATTCATCAAAATCTAAACAATAAATTTCCCAACAATTTCCCCTTTTGATGATGCCAAAACTTAAAATATACATGCAAAAATGTAAGCATCAAAGATACATACGGTAGTAGTGCGAAGTGCGAATGAGAATGTATGCGTAGAATCAATCTTTTTATTGATCATAACATTCTTGTCCTTTACACAAATCATTTTACAAAGTGTATCGAGCAAACATCTATGCCTACGCAAAAATAGAGAAATTACGATTTCTTATTCAATGTCTGAGAAAGACTTACATACTTATGCATTTACAATAGTAAATTACATGAAGGGTGGACAAACAACACTTCATCTCCTTCATCGCTCCTCTTCTTTTTCATCACTCTGTTGTCTTCTCGACCTTTTTCTCTTCTTCTTCTTCTTGCTTTTTTTTCTCATAAGCTCTTCTCCGGCACTTCATCTTTTCTTTTCCTTTCTTGTCTCTCTTCCCACAACCGAGTTTGTCTTCTATTTTCTTCTTCGATTCTCTTTACATATTCAAGATTGTTCTTGGCCACTTGCATGTTGGCTACTTCACAAACCCAAACTTCAATAGATCCCTCATTTCTTCCATGGGTCTATATATTCGATGTTTTTGGGTAGAGGTCTAGGTTTGAAACCTCTTCTTCCACTGCTTTTACCTCTTCCTTTGGGTGTGTATTGTACTGGGGCCTTTTTCTTTACAGTAGAGTGACTACTAGAGTCTGTTTGCTGTCGGCCTTCTTCGCACACTTGAGCCCTTTTTCCCAATACAAATCCCAGGCTTGGGCCATGGTCATGTTCTCAAGTATCCTTGATGCGGCGTTTTGAATTCATCAACTGATCTAGGCTCGGTTCCGATGTCCGAAATGGCATTGGTGTGTCTTCCTTCTGGAATGCCTCCGTATTGTTTTAGTATGTCCATCGCACGGGCATCCATTTTTCTTTCAATCTCCGTCATCTCTGCTTCTACTATTTTCCTCTTTTCAGATATGGGCACATCGTGAGTGTTGGAGCGCAGAGTCACTGGAGGTTTCTTGATTATGTCACCGTGACAAGTCCTTGTTGAGGGTTCTAGCAACCATTAAAGTCATGTCTTTCGAACCTTCCCCTCAACTCGATTTTCCCTTCTCTTTCTTTCGCTCTTCATTGTCTTCCCCTTCACAAATTCGTCCCTTCTTCTTTCTCGGATCTCACGGATCCTTTCAACGTCTTTAGGTATTCCTCTTCCCCCTTTTGGCATCATCAAAGGAGAGAGGAACCCCAGAAACATGCCAAGCAAGCATGAAATCTAGGCGGTGATGGCCGAGTTTTGTTTGGAGTCTGCTGCGGAGTATGCTGCTCGAAATTCTGAGCGAGTGGCTTTTGATTCGGTTGTCACCAACTGCATTCCAGCCATTAGAAGGCTGAATATTTCATTCATATTCTCCTCTACGCGCAGAAGTTCTTTTCGATGAAATTCGCGCAGCAGTTCCATTTCCGTTGTATGAGAGGCATGCATCCTATCAATATTTTCTTGCATCCTCTTCTTCATTTCAGCATTATCAGCGCTCCAGATTAGCATCTTATTGTACAATGCTTTGAAGTATCGAACCTATTCCACACGCATTGTCTGTTGCTATTGCCACCATTCCCTGATCCTGACTATTATTCCACGCAGATCGGCAGTAAGATTATCATCTCTGTTATCCAGCCTCATGTCCAGTGAGGCCTGGTGCCTTTCCATCTTCTCTATCTCTGCAAAAATCACCTTGAAGACTTCTCGAACTTCAGCTGTTACCTCCATCTCAACTGGTGGCCAAGTAGCGTCAAAGTCAAAATTTGCTGGGACGATGGTGTCTGTGGGAATGACTGGATCTGGTTTATGGAAACGTCTCTGATCTCTAGCTGATTCTTCATCTAGATCAGGCAGCTCTAGTGAAAAAGGGAAAGTTTGTTCAAACGCATCATCACGGACATAGGGAATCTGTTCAACTGTGACTTGTGGTCGTGATGTGCCCGGTTGAGTCGATTCTGCTGCAGCTTTGGGAGCTTGCGCAGATTAATCGTGATTCACCTGGGGGTCTGTTGTGGTATGGACCAGTGGCCGAGCCTCAGTATCATTGTCTCAACAACCGTCGGTCTCACCTGGTTTTCCTTTGAGTTGTCCGTCCTCGGCCGTATCGTAGCGTCATCGGACGATGATGAGACTTGAAGGGGTGGCTCATCATCAAAATTGAACTTTTGACGACGCAAATTACGGCTTACTCGTCTTTGGGAAGAACATCCTCACCGAGTCGTTTGGACTTGCAATGAGGGGATGACTCGGCCATCTTCACCTTCGGATCCCGAGAAAAGTTACATCAGGGTTGTCTTGGGAATCGTGAAGGGTACTTATCTCCTTCTCAGATGCATCGATGATAACGGGAGGGATGTTCTCGTGTTTCGCTTCTTTTACCTCGGGAAGTCTCAACCTCCCGTAGGCCTTCGACTCCTCCTGCGGTCTCATCTCGCAGCAAGGCATGGACATTCCCTTCAACTGACTCGCTTGTCTTGGGGTCTTTGACGGTGGCATCCACAGAGCCTCAACTCGTGGATTGCACTTTCATTGCCTAGAGTGTTAACTCCCGGGAAGATCCATCCTGCCTCGATCGCATGCAAGCATCGGCCGTCTCCTCGGCTTCTGAGCGGTTGGCACTTCACCTGAGACAGTCTCAACTGTCTGAGCTTCTTCGGTGACAATCTGTTGTGTTTCTTTTTCTTTTTCCTTCTCCACTTCGCCTCCTAGATTCGTTGTGGAGTCATCTCAAAGAACCTCCGACCTAGGCTGCGGTGGAGGAGTTTTCCCCTCGGCAGCACACACCACCGTGACTTGGATTGGGGTCATTTTCCTCCAAACTCCCTGCTTTCCTTTGAGTGTTCAAATTAGCGGTGGTAAGACACCTTCAATAGGGGTTGGCTCGACTTGGGTCCCCAAGTTCCCAGTTTCATCGCCATTACCCTTAGAACCTTCCTCAGAGTGAGCTGGGGAAGTGGTCGCAGCAACAACAGTTGCAATCTGCTGCACCACTCCCATAGGGTCAATTTCGCTGTGATTTGGAAGACTCTCCAGTCCTTCCATCGATTGTTGCTCATGCATCACTCGGATTTCCGCATGGCTTCTTTGCATTCCAATTTTTTGTATCTCGCGCAGGTCCAAATCCTCATCACTTTCTGAAAGAACGTCGAGGTGGGGATGGGTATGCTCAGTGGTTCCAGTGAAGGGACAGATGTTGGCTTTCTCACGAGCGTCAGCCTCTTCTGCCAACCTTTCATTCTCCTTTTCTTTGAAGATATTCAATATATCTATGCAGTTCTCTTCATCCAATGCTTGAACCATCATTGTTTACCCCAATTCATCCATTCAGTTCTTCTTCTTCTTCAATAAACTCGTGTCTTTGGAATCGTTCCCTTGATCGACTTAGCTTCCATTTCCTCCATTCACGCAGACGATTTTGGATGTCTGGATATGGTGGAGACAGCATGATCACATCATCATCATCATCTTCGTGTTGTCCTCCTGTCTCATGAATGGAGGGTAGCAAAGCTTGCTGCTCTTCACTTTCAACAAAGATCTGTCGCGGGAGACACGCCCTATCGATAGGTGACTTAGCTATCTCAAAATTGTTACTTGCTCCTCAGTTGTTCTCCATCCATACTGGTTTCGACTTGCCTCTGCTGATCGGCCTCGTGAGACTTGCGTTTCATCAATAATCTCTGACACTCTACTTCACCAAATTATTTCATTATCTGTTCCACCGAGTAGCACACTCAATGTTTTCTCAAGCTTTGAACGCTTGAAGAGTCTTCTTTTTTGGTCCTCACCGGAGGAATTTCTGGATATAGTTTTCTCGAGTCCTGGGCGCGGGGCCGTGCTTCTTCTTTTTTGAGGAGTGGCTTTCTTGGCTTGTCAATCCTCTTGTTCTTGACAACTGGAGAAGGTATTTGAGGTTCCTTATCACCGCGGCCGCAGGGGCGGTGTGACTCGGCCGCAGGGCAGTGCGGTTGTTTTCTTTTTTTCGGCCGACACAACAATCTTCTTTCCGGCCACAGGGGCAAACTTTTTCTTGGGAGGGGGAGACAACAGTTGTTTCTCTGGGTCACCGATTCCCCTCACCGTATCCGCTCTCTTGGCATAAGCTCTCTTCGAGCTTCGGAAGATTTGATCGGAACATTTTCTTGTTGACATGGAACGCCTTTCATGTCGGAGTGGAACTCCCTTCACCTCCATCACCGCCAATAACAAGGCCATACCCCAAGGAATCTCCAAACGACCCATCTTCCTTGAAAGACTTATTTCCAACATTTTGGCGTAGTCATTGTATACAAACTCAAATTTGGGCTTTACCTTCTTCTCCTCCATGATCGCAGCCCATCACGATCATTAGTTTTAGACAAATTGATTAAAGCTTCCAAATTTGATGTCTACACATTTGGCAACAATATCCAAAGAACTTGTGGTAATCTTCCTTCAAAGACTTCTTGTCACCGTGTGTAGACAACCCTTGCAAAGACGAGGTTTGGCCACTTCCTTCCATGCAATGCCAAGTTTACATCGGCCTCAATATCTCCTCGCACACCTTCCGACGGCAGCAAACAATGCTCCGCTAGATCCTCAGCAGTGACCGTAAACTCCTTTCCGTGAACAGACGACTTGATGCCCTCGTCGTGAACTTTAGCATTCACGTAGAACTGGGCGACTTCTTCAACATAAGTCATCTGAAACTCCATCGTGAGAAAGGGTTTCAGTCCATTTCTCTATTTTCTCATCTATCTTCTTCACAAGGGTTTCATCAGACCCCTGTTTGATCATCCCTTCGAAATCCACGGTTGAACCAGTGTGGATTTGCTTTCCCAACTTAGTGAAATCATAAGTGGTTGCCATTTTAGTGATTTTTACCGAACGATTTTTTAGAAACTTGCTTTGAAGATTGATAGGGTTTCGAGAGTAAAATACAGTCTTTGCTTTTGGAGAGATGAACAGTTTTGGTGTAGTGTGAGAGAGAAAACGGACGAAATGGTATATATGTGGTTTGTGAAAGGACGTGCATACGGTTTTTGAAATTTGATCGAGATCAACGGCTCAGATTTAGCATGCCGATTAGCATTTAATTGCTCGCATTTAATGCGGCAGCATTTATATCAATCATAAGCTTTGTCGTGCAGCTTTTGACTGTACCTGTCATTATTACGCTGACGTCATCCTTAAAACATTCCCTATTATTAAAAACGATTGCGTTTTTGTCACTTAGCTCATAAATGACTCAGCTTACACCTTAGCTAATTCAACTCTTCTTCTCTCTGTTCACATAGGTACTCAGCTGTCAGCTAACTCGATGCAGTTGATTTTCCGATACGACTGATTTACTTAGATGATTCACGAGCTTAGCTCTATTTTCATCTTTTCTCGTTCCATGTCTTCTCTTTGAGTCTTCTGAGTGTCAACTCAGCTCAATTAACCCTAGCTCATGTTTGAGTTCTTCAAATCTTGATTCACATAATGGCTTTGTGAATTTGTCAGCTAACTGTTTATCAGTTGAGATATATTCTAAGGTGATGTCCTTCTTTTCAACATGATCTCTTATAAAATGATATCTGACATCAATGTGCTTTGTTCTTGAGTGCAACACAGGATTTTAAGTGATTGCAATAGCACTTATGTTATCACACATAATTGGAATCTCTTTTTCTTCAACATCATAATCTCTCAGTTGTTGTCTCATCCATAAGACATGGGCACAACAGCTGCCCGCAATTATGTACTCAGCTTCAGCTGTGGATGTGGCTATTGAGTTTTTCTTCTTGCTAAACCAGGAGACCAATCTGTTTCCAAGCATTTGACATGTGCCTGAAGTGCTCTTCCTGTCAACTCTACATCCAGCATAGTCAGAGTCTGAGTAACCAATAAGTTTGAATCCACCTTCCTTTGGATACCATAAGCCGACTTCCTGGCATCCCTTCAAATATCTCAGGATTCTCTTAGCTGCAGTCATATGGCTTTCTTTTGGTGCAGATTGAAATCTTGCACATACACCTACTACAAAGGTGATGTCTGGCCTACTTGCTGTGAGATAGAGCAGTGATCCAATGAGTGCTATGTATCTTGTTTGATCCACAGGCTTGCCATCTGCATCCATATCCATCTTGACTTATGTATTCATTGGTATTTTCACAGAAGATTTCTCTTCTATACCAAATTTCTTCATTAAATCTCTGGTGTACTTTGTTTGACTTATGAAGGTTCCATCCTTCACTTTGTTTAACTTGAAGTCCTAGAAAGAATGTCGACTCTCCCATCATGCTCATTTCAAATTTCCCTTGCATGAGGTTTGAGAATTTATTACACAGCTCTTTGTTTGTGGATCCAAAAATAATGTCATCCACATATATTTGAACAAGCAAAGATACTCTCTCCATCTTGAATTCTCAAGAGTGTTCTGTCCACTTTGCCTTTGGTGAATCCATTATCTCATTAGAAATTGAGATAATGTATCATACCATGCTTTTTGGTGCCTGTTTCAATCCATATAGAGCTTTCTTGAGCTTGTACACCTTATCTCCAAGAGTCTTCTGCTCAAATCCTGGAGGTTGTTCAACATAGATTTCTTCTTCCAATAATCCATTCAAGAATGCACTTTTTACCATCCATTTGATATACAATGAAGTTCTTGTGTGCAACATAGGCAAGAAACATCCTTATTGCTTCTAATCTTGCAACAGGAGCAAATGTTTCATCAAAATCTATTCCTTCCTCTTGGCAATACCCTTTGGCTACCAATCTTGCTTTGTTTCTTACCACAGAACCTTCTTCATTCATTTTGTTTATGAAAACCCATTTTGTGCCAATAACATTTTGATGGGTTGGTCTTTGAACCAATTCCCATACTTTGTTTCTTTCAAACTGATTCAGCTCTTCTTGCATGGCCTGAATCCAATGTGCATCATCCAATGCTTGGGACACATCTTTTGGCTCTATTTGGGAAATAAAATAAGTGAACATTGCTTCTTGTTGAGCTCTGGATCTGGTTCTTACACCGTCTCTTACATCTCCAATGACTAGCTCTGGTGGATGGTCTCTTAGCCATCTCACATCAGGTTGGAGTAAGTTAGCTGGGTTCAGTCATCTTGCAGTTGAGTTATCTTGAGCAGCTCTCTCATCATCACTTAGCTGCAAATTTTCCAGCTGTCTTTGAGATTCAGCTATCTCATCTTTACCTTGATTAATTACTCCAGTTTTAGCTTCAATATAAGGACTTTTCTGCATGGTTGGCTGATTCAGCTTATCAGCTAACTCCTCAATGTCTTCTCCATTTACATTAGGTTCATCAAAAACCACATGGATAGACTCTTCTGTGACCATAGTCCTTTTGTTCAAGATTTATAAGCTTTGCTCTTACCGAGTATCCCAAGAAGATATCTTCATCGACTTTAGCATCAAAAGCCTTTAGATTATCCTTGCCATTGTTGTGGATGAAGCATTTACATCCAAATATTTTAAAGTATGCAACATTTGGCTTCCTTCCCCCCAAATCTCATAGGAGTCTTTGTCACCGCTCTATTTATCATGCATCTATTTTGAGTATAGCATGCGGTGTTTATAGGTTCACCAAAATCTTTTAGGCAACCCCGTCTTGGCCTAGCATGGTTCTTGCAACTTTCCTTGAGAGTTTTGTTCCTTCTTTCAAACTACTCCATTCTCATTGTGGAGTTCTTGCTGCAGATAACTCATGAGCAATACCATTTTCAACACAATACTGAGTAATTATTCCATTAACAAACTCAGTTCCTCTATCAGATCTTATCTTTATAATAGTTTGACTCTTCTCATTTTGAACTCTTTTCATCAACAGGTAATTTCGCAAGATTTCTTCTTTTTACACATGAAGATTGTCCATGTATATCTTGAATAATCATCCACCACTACTAGAGTGTATTTCTTCCCACTTATCTTTGGTGGCTCAATGGACCAAATAGATCCATGTGTAATGATGCAATATCCTTGTTGAAGATGGACTTGACTTCTCTTTAAATGATGATTTAATCTGCTTTCCCATCCGCATGCATCACAAACACTTTCCTTCTTGTACACCGAGTGCAGGAGTCCTTCTGCAAGATTACTCCTTGCAAGCTTGTTAATTGTCTTGAAATTCAGGTGACTCGGCTTCTTGTGCCACAAACAACTTGATTCGCTTATACTCTTTTGCTAATAAACAAATGCTTGGTGTGGCGATCGACCAATCTACCACATACATGTTCTTTTGTCGGATCCTTGCAACACTACTTCATTTGATTCGATGTCTTTGATTTGGCACACTCCCATATTGAATCCAACATTATAGCCCTTGTCACGAGTTGGTGATGCTTAGTAAGTTGAAATTTAGGCCTTCAACATATGCAACATCTATGATTTCTAATCCATTTTTCTTGATGGATCCAAAGCCTCTTATTTCCCGAGCTTCATTTCCTCCAAATATGACTTTTGCGCCTCTAATCTCCTTGAACTTTGACAGATTTTTCTTGTTTCTGTCACGTGTCTGGAACAGCCACTATCCATGTACCAGGTTCCTTGGCACTCAGTTGTTCCTTGACCCTGCAATCAAGGAAATTAGTTTTTAGGTACCCATATTTGCCTGGGTCCTGAGGGGTTAGTACTGTAAGATGATCCAACTAACCTATAGCCAAATGATTTGACTCTAAGGGGTTGCCATCTATCCGTTCCATAATCATAATTTACTTTGGCAAATTGCTTGGGGGCTTTAGGTTCATACAGCTATCTCTTTTGTCTGTAAAACTGTGCGTGTGTTTTAGCAATTGCCTTCTTTGGGTAGTTGTGATATCTTTGAGTGTAGTGCTTGGGTGCATATGTGTGCTGATAATAACTCTTTTGCCTTTGGATGACCTTTCTTTGAGTTCTAGGCCTTTGCCATTTTGGCATGTATTCCATAGGTCTTGGCTGATATTTCACATTATTCCAATCAGCTTGACTTGGGTAGTTTCTACCATTCCCATCATATTTGTTCCTTTGATAGAACTTCTGGGGATTTTGGTAGCTCTATTTCGTCTTCAGAGTACTTCCTATTTGTAGTTTACTGAGGAACTCTGTTGGATTTCTTCTCAACTGTCCTCTCAGCATACTCAACTGGTTATTTTCCTTTTCCTTTATATCCTAGGCCAGTTTTGTTTGTGATTGTGCTTTGGAATGACTGTGTGTGCAACATTTGAGATGCTTCATTACTTGAAGATCCTTTTTCCAAGATCACTCTTAGAGTTTGACTATGCACAAAGGAATTGAATCCTATGCCTGTCTTGTCTCCACATTCTTTTTGGCTCATAATAAGGTCATCCAGTGATTTAGATGCCTTTGTGAATGAAGCAATCACATTTTGAGATCATTATCTCTCTTTTCTATAGTAACTATTTCTGCTATTAATTTAGAATTCTCAGCCTTCAGCTCTTTGTTCTCATCAGCTATGTGACTTAGAGTACTCAGCTCCTTAGTCATCTGTGAGTTTTGGCTTTTGAGCTGGCTGTTTTCTTCATTTAATAGTGAGTGTGAGGATTTAATGTGCTCAAAATCTTTCATCATTTTGCCTAATGAATCATAAAGATCGGTGGGTGATGAAGTGTGTGTCACAATCACTATCACTAGAGAATCCGAATGAGATGAGTTAGAGTGTACCTCATCTTCTTGGTCGTTGATCTTGTTTTTAGCCATTAAACAGTTAAGGCTTCTTCTTCGAGTCACTTGAGTAGTCGCCTTCTACTCTCTCGAGTCTGCCGCTTCTTTTGACTTAGTTGTATCAGCAGTCTCAGCAGCCAACATTGCTCTTTTCTTTTCTTGCCTTCTTTCTCTGAAGACTTTTCTTTCTTCTTCATTCCTGTATTTGTTCACTACATGATATGGACAGTCAATGGCAAAGTGTCCTGGTTGTCTGCAATTCCAACACAGGTTTTCAACTTTTTGATCAGCTCTCTCTCATTTCTTGGATTGTCAGCTCTTTGATATTCGACTTTTTGATACTCAGCTTTCTTTGGTGGCCTATCTTCCCTTGACTTGGAGGGAGCTGAATGTCTTCTGGAGGATTCACATTTGTTCCTTTTGTAGTTCTTGTTGAAGAACTTGTTGAATCTTTTAACCATCAAGGCAATTTCCTCCTAGTTAATGACTTCTTTGGTCTCAGCTCTCTTCCCTTCCTTGACTACGAGTGCAGCTGTTTTGGGTACAACTATCTCCTCTTGATCCTTTCTTCTCAGCTCAAACTCATAGGCTTTGAGATCTGAGAATAGTTCATGATTGGATGTTTTTGATAGGTCCATCGAGTATCTTAGAGCCATGGTCTTCATTTCCCACTCCGCTGGGAGGCTCCTTAATATCTTCATAACACATCTCCTTCTGTGTGTATTCTTTCCCAAGTGCTGAGAGCTCATTCGTTATTTTAGTGAATCTAGCATCCAGCTGATCCATTGTCTCACCTGCAAGCATTTTAAAATTTTCAAATTTTTGAACAACAACAGATAATTTGTTTTCCTTGATTTGCTCAGATCCTTCACAAATTAGGGTTAATTTATCCCAGATTTCTTTGGTTGTTTTGCAAGATTTGACTTTGTTGAACATGGCTTTGTCCAAAGTCTTGTAAAGTATATCCTTGGCCACATTGTCAAGGTTGTATCTTTTTCTATCATCATTTGTCCACTCAGCTCTTGGCTTTTCAACCATAGCTTGGTCTAGGAAGAAACATCCTCATCTCCTTCAGTGCAAAAGACTCTCTCCTTGCGCTTGTGTTCACCTTCATTATTTGCAGTGGCCCATCCTCTATCACTATCCACATCTCATCATGTAAAGCTGATAGATGAGCCTGCATATGTATTTTCCAATCATCAAATTCTTCAATGGTAAACATAGGAATGCGTGTCAAATTTGCTTCCATGATAATAACTTTGCTGTTTTAAAAGTGGCTTTTGAAAGAACAAGTGTTAAAAACATCTTTGAAGGATTGGAGATCTAGTTCAGTAACCAGTGCGGAAGGCTCAATGAACCAACCGCTCTGATACCACTTGTAGGTCCCAAGGGGTGTGAGTGTAAGGTTTAGAAGGGGGGGTTTAATAAACCTTACCAACTTTTCGATTTAGTCCTTTTAAAATTATTCAGAGTTAATTTCACAGCTAAGTCCTTGATGGACAGCTAAGTTAGTTAACCAGCAGAGTTAGCCACTCAACAGACTCAACTGAGCTGTTGATAGAATAACTCAGCTACTTAGTCTTATACTTAACTTGGTTGTGATAAGATTTTCAGCGGAAGACTTAACACCCTTGAATTTGGTTTAAGTTTGTTTTAACACTTGGTTTTTGCACTTTGTTAAATATCTATTGGATAGCAAATTATCATCAGATATTAAATGATATGCAGTAAGTAAATGTTGAGATGTAAATGACACAATAAATTTTATAGAGGTTCGAAGATGGGGTAATTCTTCTAATCCTCTCTTCTCCAACTCCCGAGGAATCCACTAAGTATTGATCATAGTACAAAGTGGTTATCGGTCTAGATACAAGTCTTGATCACACATGACTTGATCCTTTGGGACTCGATCAAGATGCCTTGGTCACACAAATGCTTCTCGTCCGACTTCAACTGCCTTTTCTTCACAGGCTGCGCTTTGCTACTTTCTACTTGACTCACTTGCTCAAGCTTCTTGGATTTGATCCCGGCCCTCCAATAACTTGAGACTGTTCGACCTTGAACCTTTCTACAATCCTCTTTGAATGTAGACCCCTTTTGATTCTTCAAAAGTTTCCTCTTCAACAGATTTGAAGTTGTCTTTCCTTCACAAATAGGTGTTGGATTGATTTCCTTCAAGTTTAGGCTTGAGGATTTGCTTGAATAACTTGAGAATATTTTTGCAGTTACACTTGAATGATAGCTTGAATATTTGTGGTTCGTAACCTTATCTCAAAGTGATTCCTCGGCTTTTTATAGTGCTCTTTCAAAAATCTACCCGTTGAAGAGATAGCCGATTTTCAAAAGACACTAGTGGTCGTTCGTTGGCTTGTCTTGTTGGATCCTTGAAATTGACATTACCTCGTATTAAATGAACCTTCGCTTTTCGAGCGACACAGTGCGATGCTTCCCATTGTTTATTCCTTTTGCACGCTTCTCGGGGATCGAGCACTTTAGAATATTATAGCATGGAAGTATTACTTATTTAAGTAACTTTTCTTGACTTCTCGCGCAACAAACTCTTTTCATTGTCTTGACTTGATCAGTTCCTTAACTTCCCCAGGTGACTTCGAGTCAGCTCCCAATCATTGGAAGACTCATCTGTCACTTCAACTTGACTTGGTTGTCTTGAGTTGACTTGACTGACACTTCTCACAGCTGTAACCAGCTGATACTCCTTCAGTCGAGTTCTTGACTTCTCCTCCTTGCCATACTCAGCTGCTTCACAGCGGAGTCTTCATTTTAGCCTCCAATTGACTTCTTGCATATCCAGGCATAGCTGACTTTGACTCAGCTCGTATAACCCTATCTATTACAATGCAAAATACAAAGAAAATGGGGTGCCAACTTTCTAGTCTAAGTTTTACATGGCATTCATCAAAATCTAAACAATAAATTTCCCAACACTATAATTTTGAATATTCAATTAGTTGGAAAGGAAAGGGACCGACGGTGGGTCGGGTTGAGAGAGATCACAGCTATACTTTTTTTTCTTTTTTTTTAATTTAAAATTTGAATGTTTGAAATATCATATAATGATAATGCCAAAATAAGCTATATGTTTACTTCCGAACAAGTATTTTTTTGATATTTTACCCATACGTATACAAGTATGTATATTAATTATTTATACGATTGTTTCACCATACCTTTTGATAAATATTCATAAGATATTCTTACATATTACATACCGAATTTTTTCCATCTCGTATTTAACTAACTAGGGTAATAAATAAAATTTTATTTAATATTCTATTTTTCTAATTTTTATTTAAAATTATAAATTAATTTGACGTTATTTATAATTAAATTAAATATAATTTTCTATATATTATATAAATGGTTGAAACTGAGTTTAATTTTAATTTTTAAAAAGTGAAATTATATGTATAAATAGATTGAATCTCCAAATATTTTTCATTTAAAGGACTAAAGTTAAAATTTAGAAAAAAATGAGGATTGAATCTCTTAAGTAGTCCACTTAGAGGACTAAATTTTATTTTTTCATATTTTTTAAAATTTACACATCAGCTGTCGGTCACCATTACATGCTATAGGCGGTGACCGGACTCAAAGTCCGAAACAAACTCACTTAAGGGACGAAATATCAATACCAAAATAAGTGAGGACGAAATCTCCGAAGAGGTCCACTTAGAGGACTAAAAAAATAATTTTGCCTCAAAGAAATCATACCCCTCTTTTTGTTTAAAGCCTTTGGCCACAAGCCATGCTTTATACTTATCAATAGTTCCATCTACTTTATACCTCTTCTTTAGGATCCATTTACATCCTAAAGGTTTATGACAAGCAGGGAGATCAACCAACTCCCAATTATGGTTCTGCAGAGTGGACTCAATTTCATTATTGATAGCTTCTTGCCAGAGCAGAGCATCTGGACTACTTAGAGCCTCTTTAATCGAGTTTGGCTCACCATCTAACATAAATATTATGAAATCAGGTCCAAAAGACTTAGCCGTCTTAGAGCTCTTATTGCATCTCGGTTCTTCACTACTTGGTGTTGAACCATGCAGTCTCGTGAGTTCTTTTATTCGTACTCACTTCTACATTTTCTCTATAAGGGTAGACATCCTCAAATAATACGACATTCTTTGATTCGATTATGGTACCTTCAGTCATTTCTGGATTTTCTGACTTATGTATCAGAAACCGATATGCACTACTTTGGTATGCATATCCTACAAAGACACAATCAATTGTCTTGGGTCCAATTTTAACTTGTTTTGGTTCAGGTATTGCTACCTTAGCCAAACACCCCACACTTTAAGGTATTTATAAGAAGGCTTACGATTTTTCCAATACCCGTAAGGAGTCTTATCTTTTCCTTTAAGTGGTATTTTATTCAATATGTGGTTGGTTGTTAACACAGCTTCACCCCCACATATTCTGGGGTAATCCAGAACTTATCAACATGACATTCATCATCTCTTTTAGAGTTTGGTTTTTGCATTCAAAGAACACCATTGGGGATCGTGGTGAATATAGTATTGTTGTTTGATAAATTATGATTGACTGGGTATATAACTTTTCAAATGGTGCAACATATTCGCCCCTCTATCACTCCGAATTATTTTATTTTGGCTGCCAAGTTGATTTTCAACTTCATTTTATAATTTTTAAAAGCTTCTAATGCTTCATATTTGCTTCTTAACAAGTATAAGTAGAAAAATCTTGTGCAATCATCAATAAACGTGATGAAATATTTTTTACCACCTTTAGTTTGCACAAATTTTAGATCTCACACATCAGTGTGTATCAACTCTAAAGGTGAAATGCTCCTTTCAACCAAATGAAATGGTAATTTAGCCATTTTAGATTCAACACAAACTTCACATTTTCTTTGTGAGTTTACTTCATGTAAATTAATTAATTCTAAATTTACCAATCTTTTTATAGCATTAAGATTTACATATCCTAATCTAAGATGCCATAAATTAAAGCACTCAACAATATAAATAGAAGAAGATTCATTCTTATTCACGCCAAAACGGTGTACAGTGATGAGAATCCATGGATGAAGGATCGAGTAACGGTGCCGGTAGGTCCGATAACAAGGTCTCGAGCAAGGAAGTTCAAGGATGCGCTCAGTGGGTTGATTCAAGCCGTGCAAAAGGAGATCGAGAGTGCATTGTCGACAGAGAAAGAAGTTCGGGTGGTCCAGTTGATTGGCATCATCGATATTTCGGAGTCCACCTTAGACTGAGCAAGCTAAGGATGTCGAGAATATGAGTCGCTTTGTGTCCGGAAGACATTGTAGTCAAGTCTCATTAGTGTCTTGTGTTCGATTATCTTAGTTAGTTGTAATTTTCATTATTTTGGAGTTGTTTTGATGGTTAGAGGCCAAGTAAACCTTTAGGGCCGCGTCTTAAGTTGTTATTTCGAGTTCGGGATGAAAAGAGGGTTGAAACAGGACGTACGCAGGGCGACACGGCCTGGTCGTGCTCACGGACATGACCGTGCTTGGCAACACAGTCGTGCTGTAATTGATGGGTTTTGTTCCGAATTCCAGTGGGGAACACGGCCGTGACAGGATCCGCGATTTGACTTTTTCGAGTTTTTTTTCCAGCTTTTTGGGTTTTTTTTCGGTTTAAGTTGTTTCCTAGTAGGGTTAGGGTTTGGATCCCTTATAAGGGTGAACACTTATTGTTTTTCATTAGTTATCAATCAAATTAATCTTTTACTCTCATATTGAGTGTTTTCTCCAAGTGCTTCAAGATTTACGTTCTTGTTGCAATTATCGACTTATCAGGCAATAATCCATAATTGCTTGTGGCGTCTTCGCATACCAAGGTTCTTGCTTTGCTAAGTAACGGGTCGAGGTTTCCACCAAATTAACCGAACTAGTGAAGGTCTTGGGTTCACAACATCTTGTTGTTAGGTCATATGCACAATTGTTGTTGCGGTTCACATCAGTTGGTATCAGAGCCATCTAACAAGGTTAAGTCTATCCTTGTTCTTTAATTTTTGTTATTTTCCAGAATTTCTCATAAACCCTAGTTCTTAAGGGTACAAAAAAAATCGAATTGCACAAAAAAAATCAACGGTTAAAGAATCGTAAACCACGTGCAAAAAAACAAAAATTCTGGAAAATTCGAATATTTAAACCCTAGTCTTCAATCTCATCTTATTACAATCGGTTGTTGGCTTGGTAATTTTATTGGTGTGATGAGGCATACTTGCGACTGTCTGATTGGTTTATAATCGTGACAAGTGCGGGTACTTGGAGATTGTGAGTTGAGTGATACACGAGTGTATACACGTGAGGGAGTGATTTAAACATGGCCGAAGAAAATCGACAAATAACAGATTTGGGTAACAAGCTAGATATGGAGGCGATAGCAAACATGGTAAAGAAAATAATGTTTGAGACATACGGGAATCCCAGAGAAGCGCTGAGAATCGAGGAGCCTGCTACTAGGGTGCGGAGGCCTAGGAGGTTCGAGTTAGAGGAGTGGTAGATGAGTTGGATGGTTTTGATTCTGAAAGGGAGCAAAATTACAATCCGGGTAGACATCGGCGCGGGAATAGGGGTGATAGGGGATGTGAGGATGGCAACTTGAGTAACATCAAAATGCAAATCCCCTCGGTCCAAGTAAAGAGTGATCCGGATGCATATTTGGATTAGGAGAGGAAGATCGAGAATGTGTTTGACTGCCAAAACTACTCTGAGCTGAAGAAGGTGAAATTAGCATCAACAGAATTTTCAGATTACGCAAGTATTTGGTGGGATCAATTAATGGTCTCAAGGAGGAGAAGCGAAAAACGGCCAGTTTCTACATGGGAGGAGATGAGGAGCTTGATGCGACGTCGTTTTGTTCCAAATTACTATTATAGGGCCGTCTATCAAAGATTGCAGAGGTTGACTTAGGGGTCGAAGAGTGTAGAGGATTATCACAAGGAGATGGAGATGTTGATGGTGAGGTTACTATGGCCAGGTTTATCACGGGTTTGAATACTCCTATCGCGGATGCTGTCGATCTACATCATTGTGTCGATCTCGAGGATATGGTGCATATGGCGGTGAAAGTTGAGCAGCAGCTCAAGAGAGGGGTTTCAACCGGCAAGCACCGAGTTCTAACTCCAATGCATGGAAGTCAAACACCAACAAAAAGGAGGAGCAAAATTCGAAGGTGGCTGACCAAAGGAGAAGAGCGACCGAGCCTAAACCCGCAGGTAAATTCGAACCCTCTACTGCTCGAACGAGGGATATTAAATGTTTTAAATGTCATGGGCTTGGGCATATAGCTAGTCAATGTCCAAATAAGAGGGTGTTGGTGTTGCGTGAGAATGGGGAAATGGAGTCGGAGAGTGAGGGAGAGCAGGATTATAGCGATGCCGGAGTTGGAGGATATTCTGGAGGTGTTAGAGGCGGTGAAGGGGGAGGCGTTGTCCTTAGTGTCTCGGAGGGCGTTGAGTATTCAACCTAAGTCAGATGAGGGAGTCCAACGAGAAAACATCTTTCATACAAGGTGTTTTGTCAACGGAAAGGTGTGTAGTGTCATCATAGATGGTGGGAGTTGCACTAATGTAGCGAGTGCAAAGATGGTGGAGAGATTGGGAATTCTGAAGATAAAACACCCACAACCTTATAAGTTGCAGTGGTTGAGCGACTGTGGGGAGATGCGAATAAGTAGGCAGACGAAAGTAGCATTTCAAATAGGGGGATATAAGGATGAGGTGTTATGCGATGTTGTGCGGATGCAGGTGGGGCACATCATGTTGGATAGGCCGTTGCAATTTGATAGAAGGGTACAACATGATGGTTACACCAATCAATATACTCTTGTTCATAATCAAAAACGCTTTGTGCTTGTTCCTTTGACTCCAAAGGAAATTTATGAGGATCAAGTAAAATTGAGATTTGGAGAAGCAAAAGAAAACGAGAGTTTGGCTAGTGAGTATAAAAATTAAAATAAAGCCGAGAAAAAGGAGAGCTTGAGAGAAAATAAGAGTGAGGGTCTGGCTAAGGGTAGAAGTGAGGTTCGAGAGATAGCTGGGAAAAAGGAGAGCAATATTTTTGAGAGGACCGAAAAACAAAAGGGGGGAAAAATGGCCATGAGGTAAGAAACGAGGGAAAAATAAATTTGATGGCAAAAATGAGTGACCTTAGAAAAGCCACCACGAGTGGTTGTTCGATGATACTCTTGGTCTATAAGGGCGCTTATTTATCTACTGACAGTATTAAACCCGATTTTCCTAGTTCTGTCTTGTCTTTGTTGCAGGAATTCGAGGATGTGTTTCCAGACGAGATGCTGGATGGATTACCACCTATTCGGGGATTGAGCATCGATTGATTTCATTCCGAGGGCATCACTACTAACCTACCGCATAGATAGACTAATCCGGAGTAAACTAAAGAATTGCGGCGGCGAGTTGATGAATTGCTAAGTAAGAAACTTATTCGGGAAAGCATGAGTCCGTGTGCGATTAAGTACTACTTGTTCAAGAAAGAAAGATGGGTCTTGGAGGATGTGTGTGTATTGTCGGGCTATTAACAACATCACCATTAAAATACCAATATCCCATACCTCGCTTGGATGACATGTTATACGAGCTTTGATTGACGATTTGTTCTTTAAAGAGGTTGTGAGGTTACATGGTATGCCTAGAACCATTGTGTCGGATAGGGATTCTAAGTTCTTAAGTTACTTTTGGAAGACCTTGTGGGGGAAATTGGGAACTAAATTGTTATTTTCTACTACATGTCACCCCAAACAGATGGTCAAACCGAGGTAGTCAATAGACGGTTTACCGCATGTTGAGTTTGCTTATAATCATGTTGTGCATTCTGCATCGAAGTTTTCACCATTTGAACTTGTTTATGGTTTTAATCCGCTAACCCCATTGGATTTATCACCTTTACCTGTTTCTGAGCATGTTAACTTAGATGGGCAGAAGAAAAGTGATTTTGTGAAATAGTTACATGAGAAAGCAAGACTCAACATCGAACGACGAACAGAGCAGTACACGGCGCAAGCTAACAAGCATCGCAAGAAGATGGTGTTCGAACCGGGTGATTGGGTTTGGGTACATATGCGGTCCGAACATTTTCCGGCTCATCGAAAGTCCAAGTTGCAGCCGCGGGGAGATGGTCTGTTTCAAGTGCTTGAACGAATCAATGATAATGCGTACAAGATTGACTTGCCGAGCGACTATGGTATTAGTGCTTCTTTCAATGTTCTGATCTTAGTCCATTTGATGTCAATTTGGATTTGAGGACAAATCCTTCTCAAGAGGAGGGGAATGATGAGAATCCATGGACGAAGTGTCCAGTAACGGTGTCAGTAGGTCCGATAACAAGGGCTCGAGCAAGGAAGTTCAAGGATGCATTCAGTGGGTTGATTCAAGCCGTGCAGAACCGAGAGTGCATTGCCGACAGAGGAAGAAGTTTGGGTGGTCCAGTTGATTGGCGTCATCGACATTCCGGAGTTCACCTCAGACTGAGCAAGCTAAGGATGCCGAGAATACGAGTCACTTTGTGTCCGAAAAACATTGTAGTCAAGTCTCATTAGTGTCTTGTGTTCGATTATCTTAGTCATTTGTAATTTTCATTATTTTGGAGTTGTTTTGATGTTTAGAGGCCAAGTAAACCTTTAGGGCCGTGTCTTAAAATGTTATTTCAAGTTCGAGATGAAAAGGGGGTCGAAACAGGACGTGCGCAGGGTGACACGGCCTGGCCATGCTCACGGACACGGTCGTGCTTGGCAACACGGCCTGGCCGTGTGCTGCAATTGATGGGTTTTGTTCCGAATTCCAGCGGGGAACACGGCCTGGCCTGTTTGATAAATGGTTTTATCATGATTTTGATGATTTTGTTTTTACACCAAAACAATATTTTTAATTGTTGTCCAAATACTCCTAAATAATTTATAATGTTTGTACTAAATTCTCGGAGTATTTCTTCAAAGTTATTTTCGATAAAAATTGGACAACACTTTTGATGATTTTGTGTTAATGTGTTTTTACACCAAAACTATATTTCTAAATGTTGTCCTAATACTCCCGATAGGTCTAAAATATTTTTACTATTTTTTCGGAGTATTTCTTGAAGTTCATTTTTGACTAAAATTGGACAACGCCTCGGTTTTGAGGTCAACCGATCGCCCTATAGGGCAACCCGTACCTGAAAAGTTTTGCAAAACATAGAACATCCTGTTTGCTGAAAAATAGGGGGCGGACCTGTTACCCTTTTAGGGCAACCGGTGCCGTAGACCGGTCAGCCTATAGGGCGACCGGTGTCTGGGAGTGCATTTCTGAAACAGAACGTTCTGAACTCATTTTTCGAGATGGTCGACCGGCTGGGCATAGGGTCGACCGGTCGGACCCCCCGTCGACCGGTCGCCCTGTGTAAATGTGTGTTCTTATTTTCAAACGTCTATTTGTGCGCGGCCGGTCGCCCTATGGTTTGACAACAAAATTCTAACCGTTGTGCAGCAGACAGCTTTCCCTTAAATTGTGGGATTGATTTCTAACAGTTATATTCTTCATTTGTCTTGCAATTTTTTACAGATTTCAATCTCCTAGGAGGATCCTATCATGTTCAAGACATTCTCTATAAATAGATGAAGAATTGAAGCAACACAATAAGAGAGAATACTACAACACAACAAGATACACTCAAGCAAACATATTTGTTCTTCATTGTTATTATTCTTGTTGTAATAGCCTAAGGTCTTTCACTTTCACATCTTGAGGTCTAGGCTTATTTCTTGATTACAATTGCACTCAAATTGTATTATTCATTATCGAGTTGTAATCTTAAATTTGGGTTATCATTCAACAAAAGATATCCTTGTGAGTGTTCTTGTGGTAAGAACACACTTGGATGATCTAGGTGATAGGTGCAAGAAGATTGTGGTGATCTTCTTATTGAGGTGTTGAAGAATTTGGTATTCTTCAAGGTTGAAGATTGTGGTAATCTTCACAAGGTGCCGTTGGAGATTGTGGTTATCTTCAAGAGAGATTGTGGTAATCTCAAAGGTGGTGTTGAAGAAGAGTGTGGTGCTCTTCAAGGTGATGTTGTAAGGTGTTGTATTAATTTTGGTAATTAATAAAATCTTTTTCTTTTTTGAAATCCATCCCTGATATCTTTGGGGTGGTAGAGGATTAGGCCCTAGGTGGGTTGAACCTCTATAAATCGACGTGTGTTATTTACTTCCCGCACTTTATTATTGTCTTCTTGGCGTATTTGATTCTAAAAAGAGGGCATAATCGAAAAAATGGAGATAATCTATTCACCCCCTCCCTCAGATTATCGTAGCCGCTTGGACTTACATGGCCGCGTCCCATGGCACGGCCATGTCAGGATCCACGGATTTGACTTTCGAGTTCTTTTTAGCTTTTTGGGTTTCCTTTTTCGGTTTACGTTGTTTCCTAGTAGGGTTAAGGTTTGGATCCCTTATAAGGATGAACACTTATTGTTTTTCATTAGTTATGAATCAAATTAATCTTTTACTCTCATATTGAGTATTTTCTCCAAGTGCTTCAAGATTTACGTTCTTGTTGCAATTATCGACTTATCAAGCAATAATCCATAATTTCTTGTGGCATCTTCGCATACCGAGGTTCTGCTTTGCTAAGCAACGGGTTGAGGTTTCCACGAAATTAACCGAACTAGTGAAGGTCTTGGGTTCACAACATCTTGTTGTTGGGTCGTATGCAAAATTGTTGTTGCGGTTCACATCATACAGTCATTACATTCATTTTGAACAGTCCTTTGTCTAGATAACCTCTACCACTGTTCAAATTTGCTAAGTACAAACTTTTCAGACTCAAAAACTAGTCTAAACCCATGGTTGACCAACAGTTAACCCGAAATCTGATTTTTGCGGATGTCTGGGACATGCACCACATCCTTCAGCTTCAACTCATTGCCCAAAGTAAGCTTTAGCATCACCGTTCCAACGCCAGCAATATCAAAAGAGGTGTACTTCCCCATATGGAGCTTTCTCCCGGTCGATGGGATGTAAGAGGAGAATGCATCCTGATCATAACAGACATGGCATGTGGCACCGGTATCAACAAATCATTGTTTTGGGTTATCCACCAGATTGGCTTCAAACACCACCGTTGACATGTCAATGTCTGTCAACTCCCTTTGTTCAACAACATTGGCATTGGACTACAGTTTGGTTTTCTTTTTCTTTGGTTGACGTCAATCGTTTGCCATATGGTTTTGTTTTCCATAGTTGTAGCAAGTTCCCTGGAATTTTCCAGCTGCTGGTTTATTGCCTTTATCGTTATGCATTTTCTTCGAATTACTTGATGAACCGCGGCTTTCTATCAAGTTGGCTTACGACTCCATAGGGACAAGCACACACTTAGTCAATCCTCCTATTGTCTTCCTCAATTCTGAGTTTAACAATCAGATCATTTAGTTCCATTTCTTTTCACTTATGTTTGAGATAATTCTTGAAATTCCTCCAACTTGGGGGCAATTTCTCAATCGAGGCGGCCACTTGGAATGCCTTCAGCAAGGCCATTCTCTCGACAGAGATTTCATGTAGGATCAAATGGAACTTCTGAACTTGTTCCATCACGGTTTTAGAATCAACCATCACAAAATCTAAGAACTCACCAACAATAAAAAAAAATTGTGCCGGTATCCTCGGTTTTGTACTTCTTTTCCAAAGATTCCCACAACTCTTTGGAGGATTTCACAAAGACAATACACATTGTACAAAGGCATCACTAAGTCTATTTAGGACATAGTTACGTGCAGAAATCGATGTGGCCCCATGCATCAAACGTGGCACATTTTTCAACATTTGTTTTGTTTTCAGTCACCACAGGAGCGTCCACAGTCATCTATTTCGCCAAGCTTAGGGTCATAAGGTAAAACAACATTTTTTGCTGCCACTTCTTGAAATCGAAACCCGTGAATGTTTTGGGTTCTCAGCTTGAGCAGGAGGGATGATTGGGGTTCTGCTTATACTCACCATTGTAAAGTACGTTAATTGTCTTGTGATTGTTGAATACAAAGTATTGGTTACAACAGGAAAGCCTTCACGATGGCTAGTGCTCATGGTTCAACATATTGTCCCCAAAGATAAAATGGCTTCGTCTTCTGTGTAGTGGCACCACTAACACAAAAGTACTTTCGAACTAAAATGTGTTGAAGACTGGTTACTGGACTTAAAGTGAAGAATGCAAAACATGAGTGTATGCTTTTTATGAAGTAAGAATTCAGTGTAAAAATCTGCAATGCACAACCACGTATATATAACCAACAATTCCACCTGCATGAGATAAAATAGGGTAGTGGGCATTAATCATATGTAACAACCCAGGTGTTACATCCCACTACTACATAACAGACAAGTAATGGGCTAACTTCAGGTAGAGTCATCGGTTTTGACCCGACCTTGGTCGGTCTTACCGATTCTCGGTAAAGTGGTCGGGCTGGGCTACACTTTCTTAGGCCCAAAATCTGTCGGGTTTTTTTGGCCCGACCCATTAGGCCAGAACAATCGGGCTAGTCCGGTCGGCCCAATTTTTCCTTTGTATTTTTATGGGTTGGGATCTAAAAATAGTGGCTCGGTTACTATTTGGCACACTCCCGCTCGGTCTGATTTTTTGCTTTGGCGGCGGCCAAAGACCGCCGCTCTCAACCTGGCCCCCGCTTGACACCTCTAAGTCTTCAAGTGACCACCAGTGCAGGAGTTACTAACTCCAACAGTCACACGAATCTGGACACATGCAATGTCCAGATTTATTGAGTTCCAATAGTCCAACAATCACTTGAACCTGGGCCAAGCCCATTTTGAGTGGCAAAACTATAGTGGACCCGAGCCCAGGGCCCAAGCCCAGTTCGAGGCTGGGCCAGGCCGGCGCGCGCGCGTGGTCCCTCTTGTGATCATCCACTTGTGTTATAGTACCAACTAATAACACCTTCTAGCATATAAACTAGGATAAACAATGATTTATATTCTATGTGGGATAAGGCTAAAACATTTCATCTCCCTTTACATAATGCATATTCATTTGGCTAACTTCGTGTATTAATTTCTCACCCATTAAGATTCAGTTTTGAGAAATAAAAAATACTACGAATATCTACTCGGAACGTAGATTAACAATATGTAATTTAATTCCTATAGAATTAAATATTTAGTCATCGAAAATTTGGTCAAAGTCGGGTCAACACCCACTTTATCAAAATCAAAATTTCCAACAAAATGTAGTTGGGTCAGCACCCACTTTATCAAAACCAAAATTTCCAACAGAATGATTTATCAAAATCAAAGTTGGGTCAACAACTCAATGTAATATATTAGAAAGGTATGAACGTCATTTCCTTTGTCAAAATGGCTAAAAATAGTTATTTTCAAAAGATGTCTATTTTTTATTTTTTTATTATAAAAGTGGCCATTTTAGCCCATTTCTTCTTATCAAAATCATAATTGATATTTAATAATGTCATATAAATGATTTAATGAGAAGGTGTTTTAAAGATAAATACTTTTATTTTAAAAAAATAGTATGACTTTCGAATATTGTACTAAAAAGGAAATGAGAATTAAACTAATAATTAAAAATAATAACTTGTTCGTCTTTCTCTCTTTTATTTTTCACTAATATATACATGTCAAGGGAATTGCGTGGTGACCTAGTGGTAATAATATATTAAAAGAAAAACTTACCTTCAATTTTTGTTAACAAAAACCAATCACATAATTGACCATGTTAGGATTAGAGATGTTAAATGAGCTGGCCCTGGCCCTAACTCTATAGGGCCAGTCCTAACGGGTTTCGGGCTAAACGGGTCATTACTATGCGGGCTAGCATTCTACGAACTTAACCCTAACCCTAGCGAGCTTCGGGCTAAACGGGCCACTAACGGGCTGCAAGCCAAAAAAATTATTATTTTTTTTAAATCTAATTTTTATACTAAAGCATGTATAACAATATAACAATCAAACTAAATATGCAAAACTAAATTACACAATTTTTTTCTGTTGCATTACAAGGATAAAAGTCTTAAAATTCAAATATAATCAAACATCATCATTATCGTCAAAGGCATTGAAACTTTAAGAACATACTTACTGCAATAGAGTTAAAACAAAAATATGTGCAGAAACTCATTTCTAAAATGAAAATAGAAACAACAAACTACAATGTAGAATGATAAACACTATATAATGAATATTTTCTTAATATTTTTTGATTTTTGTCAAACAAATTAAATAAATATAAATAATAATAAAATGCGATTTGATGTTCAATGTTTGTGCGTAGATAAATTGGAATCTCAAAATACAACAAATTCATCTTTATAATAATTTGCATAAAGTTTCAATTATTTGTCACATTTAAGTCACGAAAATTTTAATTTTTTTAGATTATAGTATTGTATTTATTAGAGAGATTTAAATTATATAACATTTTAAATCATCATAATTGATAACATTTTAAATCATCATAATTGATTACATTTTAAGTCACTATAAAAATATATTTTTTTGGAAATGTTACGTAAATTTTGTTATCCCTTTATTTATCAATCCTCTATTTTGAAAAACAAAAATACCAAAATTCCAAAAAAAAAAAAAAGGGCGGGCTGGACCGGTCCGGGCCAAAAGGCCCGGATTTAAACGGGACAGCATTTAGAGGCCATAACCCTATTTTTTTTGCGATTTAAGCGGGCTGGCCCACCCGGCCCGGCCCGTTTAACATCTCTAGTTAGGATAAACCTAATTCGGCCAAATTGAATTTTTTTAACTCATATTTCTCATAATATGTTAGAGTTGTCAAATGGGTCAATCCAAAGTGAAAAATTGGGTCGAATCGGGTTCAATAGCGGCCAGTCGCTATTTTTGAGCCCAATCCACCAAGCCCATGAAAATACGTATAATGTTGCGTCGGGCTAAATGTACGTTTTTATTTCGGGCCTCAAAATGAAGATCGTTAGGTTTTTTTAAATGGGTCAATATTTCTATAATTTGATGATTAATAAAAGAATAAAAATATATAGCATGTGAACCCACATTAGAAGTTAAAAACAGATCGTAGATCTTGGCTTCAATATTTTTTTTTTTTTTTTTTTTGATAACTTTTGATAACTCGCTGCTTACTACAGTCGCTATTTTGGAGGACAACAATCCTCAATCGCTGCCCATGAAAAAATACGATAATGTTGCATCGGGCTAAATATGTACGTTTATTTCGGGCCTCAAAAATGAAGATCGACCCCCAATCTACTTTTTTATCGGATCTTTCATTCAGACTCATTTTGATATTTCTATAATTTGATGATTAATAAAAGAATAAAAATATATAGCATGTGAACCCACATTAGAAATTAAGAGACAGATCGTAGATCTTGGCTTCAATATTTATTTAGTTGTATGGAATATTGATTGCACCGTGATCAAGTTAGTGTTTTCGTCGTACCCACGTTCATTGGATGCCAATTGCCTAGCTAAAAGGTTCTTTATTCAAGAATGGTTGGCTCGTGCCCAAATCGTGATCTTTGTATAAAGCAAGTATTTATTATTTAAAGCTAGCAGGATCGCCTCATGCTAAAGTAGGCTAAGTAGCCCATAGATTTCCAGAAACCAAATTAAAAAGAGAAAAGAAATGATGCGATACCCCCTCAAAAAAAAAAATGATGCGATACCAATTTAAAATACTACAAAACAAAAAGAATACATTTTTTTTTTTAATTTCTTTCCTTCCACCGTGTAAAATGGTTGACTAGATTTAGTTTAGCTGCAACTATCCCTTATTAGAAGGAAACCTTTTCATCCCTTCCACTACTTCTTGATACCAAACTTACCAAGTGAGAACAAATAATAATGCATAACTTTGAGAAGACCCTCCTACACTCAACTTTGGCAATGTATATTTATGTGGGTATGTATTTTGCAAACTTATTTAAATATTTTCAAACTTATTTAAATATGTTTTACATGTTTCGGAGCACTTATGTAATAAAAATTCATTGTTAAAATATTAAATTGTTGGCTTTTTATTAATTTATAAATTGTTTAGAAGAAACCTCATTTATTATTACTTATTTTTTATTAGATTATAAATATTTGCCATGAAATATTAGACTTATAAGAGCATGGTTTCATCAAAAAGAAAAAAATATTATAGAGCCAGTCCTGGCTCGACCATGGCCCTATAGGGCCAAGACTGGGCCTAGATTTTTTAATCTCTTATGACTTCAATACTTTTTCGCCCTCGACTTTAAGGGCTAGCTAGGGCCTTTTAAGCAAGGGCATGGCCGGGATGGGTTGACTCTTATTAACATCTCTAAGTAATGTTAATGTTTTTTTTTTGAAGTACAAATCCGGTGATAAGAGCAGTGATGGCAATCGAACTTTAGACTTCTAGTACGAGCTTGAGAGTTTTAACCACTAGATTACTATCCGATTCCCAATTAATATAAATGTAAATGGGTTTTGAAAGCCACATTTTATCACTTATTTAATATGAACTTACTATAAACGTCCATCAAATATAAACCACCAAACACTTCCAAAACTTTCAAATAAATTTGTAAGTTAAAAGTTCATTTGAAAAGTGTTACATACTCTTTACATGTTTGTAACATTTTTGGAGCAAATAAGATATTAAATCTTATGTTACAAATAAACTCTTCAAAATTTTAATATAATCATGTTGTTTATGAGATATTAATATTAATGATAATGGTGTGATTTATATGATTTAAATTAAAAAGTTCATTAAAACCTGAAAAGTATGATATACGATGATTTAATAACATTTAAACTTAGCCACACGCCTTTAACTCTAAATGAGTACTACAATTTGATTTTGAGAAAATTGGTGGTGTGAAACATAGTTAGGCATAACTATAATACCATAAATTAAATGATGAAGCATGTCGCATATTATTATCGCTCTAATTACAGTGTTCTTAGCCAAAATCACAATAAATTGGGTAGTGATTGTTTGACCTTTCATTCCATTCTTTTCTATTTTTGGAGAGAATGTTGTGAAAAATTATTTTGAAAATGAAAATGATTTTTGAAAGTGTGATTGGATATAAGATGAAAATATGATGATGATAATTGATGTGATAGTTTTTTTAGTGTAATAATGATTAGATGTGATTATTGATTCGGAAAATAAGAGAGAGAAAATAATGTATTTGTGATATGATTGTGTAATGATGATATTTGATTTTATGTTTTTTTTTGTTACAATTATAAATGAATGTGATTGATGGTTGGGTAAATGAGAATGATTGAATAATGAATTATTTGAATATTTTCATAGAAGATCGTACTTTCACTGAAAAATTGTTCCGGAAAATGAAAGAGAGGTACTCTCTTTTCCCTTGTATTGGAACAAAAAATAAGAAATAAATAAATTTCACCATTCTTTTCCCCTCAGTACTTGTCTTGGAAGTAAGGATGGCATTGGGCGGGTCGGCCAGGGACCCAAACCCGCCCGACCCCACCCCGTGCCTAGAACAGGGTGGGGATGGGTCGACCCCCTCACGGTTCGCGGGGCGGGTCGACCCGTTTCGCGCCGATTTTAAATTAAATTAAATAAATAAAATGAGAAAAAATGAAAAAAAATATATATTTATAAAATATTATTTACAAAATTTATCATTATCAATTTATAAATATTAGATATAATATAAAAAGGGAGAATTTTTTAACTACTCACTATGGATAGTGGGTACTCTTTTCTACTCATCAACATAAGAAAACCCTTTTTTACCCAATTTGACAAAAATGTCTCTTCTTTAATTTGGAGATCATTTTGAAATTTCAAACTGATGTAATTAATGCTTTCCTTGAAAACCGTGTACACTTCCCCCCAAATACACACACACCTATGTATAAAATCGTATACCCATATCGTGTCAACCCCCATGTACATATACATATACATATTGTTTGATAAATATTTTTATCATGATTTTGATGGTTTTTGTTTTAAAGAGTTTTTACACCAAAATAATGTTTAAAAATATTGTTAAAATACTCCCGATTGTATTAAAATACTTTTACTAATTTTTCGGAGTATTTCTTGAAGTTTATTTTCGATTAAAATTGGACAACACTTCCGTTTCGCGTTGGACCGGTCGCCCTATAGGGCAACCCGTGCCTGAAGTTGTTTTGAATAAAAAAAATGCAACGGAAACAAAAAGAAGAGGTCGACCGACCAGACGACGCGTCGGCACGGGCGTCGGCCGTCGCCGTCGGCCGGTGTGCCTGGGAACATTTCTCTGAAACAGAACGCTCTGTACTTTGATTTGGCTTTGCTCGACCGGCTAAGCACAGGGTCGACCGGTCGGACCCCCAGTCGACCGGTCGCCCTGTGTAAAGATGTGTTTTTATTTTCAAACATCTATTTGTGCGCGACCGGTCGCCCTAAGGTTTTGACAGCAAATTCTGACCATTGTGCAGCAGACCAACTTTCCTTAAATTGTGGGATTGATTTCTAACAGCTATATTCTTGATTTTAATTATATTTTTCTGTAGATTTTCAATCCCCATGAGGAGCCTATACATGATCAATCATCTCCTATAAATAGAGAAAGTTTTGGAGCAACCAATATAACAATTGAGATACAACACAACAAGATACATTCAAGAAAACACATTAGCTCTTCATTGTTATTATTCTTGTTGTAATTTGCTAAGCTTATCACTTTCACATCTTGAGGTCTAGGCTTTATTTCTTGATTACACTTGCACTCAATTTGTAATATTCATTATCGAGTTGTAATCTTGATATTGGTCATCATTCAACACAAGACATCCTTATGAGTATTCTTGTGGAAAGAATACACTTGGGTAATCTAGGTGATAGGTGTTTCAAGAGTGTAGTGCTCTTGAGGTGTTGAAGAATTTGTTGTTCTTCAAGGTTGAAGATTGTGGTAATCTTCACAAGGTGCCGTTGGAGATTGTGGTAATCTTCAAGAGAGATTGTGGTAATCTCAAAGGTGGTGTTGAAGAAGAGTGTGGTGCTCTTCAAGGTGATGTTGTAAGGTGTTGTATTAATTTTGGTAATTAATAAAATTCTTTTTTCTTTTTGAAATCATCCCGTAGATACTGGGGTGGTAGAGGATTAGGCCCTAGGTGGGTTGAACCTCTATAAATCGACGCGTGTTGTTTACTTCCCGCACCTTCCATTCTTGTCTTGCTTGGATAAATCGAAAAAGAGGGCATAATCGAGAAAATGAAGATAATCTATTCACCCCCCATCTAGATTATCGTAGTCACTTGGACTTACAAGTGGAATCAAAGCCAAACTTTTTGGCAAGCTCGTTCCACATCACGAGTAAAGAGGAACGATCATCGGCTACAAATGAAGTCTACCTTACCGGCGCCTCCACCACCAAGCCATCACTATTTGATTCCAAAAATTTTACATTTTGGAAAGAAAGAATGGAATGCTATTTACAAGGTTGCGGGTTCGATAGTTGGAACATGGTCGTCAATGAAGAATCCATTACGATGATGGATACACCACACACCTCCAAAGGCTTCAAAGAGCACAATGATGAAGAGAAGAAAATCATCTCCTTAAATGGTAAAGCTATTAATATTTTGTATTGTTCACTTACCATTTTGGAATATGATCATATTGTAGGAATTAAATCGGCACATGAAGTATGGAGAAAATTAGAAGAAGTATATGCAAATGAAAGGAGCATTCAAAAGCATCTACTTCTCAATTGGACACAACATCAAATCCAACAACATGGGATGAGCCTCCTACAACCTCCAACAATGATGAATATGAACGATGTCTTATGGGCTTCGAAGAAGAAAACGAGGTAAGTTATAAACCCTCTACTTGATAATGAATTGAAAAATGATTATAGTGATTTGCTCAATGATTATGATGAACTTCAAAATGAATTCCAAAGCTTGCTTGTTAAATACAAAAATTTGAAAAAGGAATTCAATGTTTTGAAAAATGATAAGGATAACTTATTCACTTCTTATGAATCACTATCATGTGCTCACACCACCACATTTTATAAGGTTAGAAACCTTGAAAAAGAAAATAGTGCTCTTGTTGAGGATATTGATTGTATGAAAAAAGATTTATTAAAATTCAACTTGAGTACCAATAAAATGTCCAATATTGTTGATGTTCATAATTGTGATAATTTGAAACTAGAACTTGATCATAAGTCTAATGTTGTCAATCATATGAAAAAGGATCAAGTCTCGATGCATGTTGGTCATTATGCTCCTAAAATTATTACTTGCTTCTATTGTGGTAAAAATGGTCATACGGTAAATACTTGTCGGGCTAGAAATAGCTCTAATTATTGTTGGAGACCTAAAAGTCTCAAAGCTAATCCCAAAGGACCCAAATACTTGAGGGTACCACAAAACAATGTCATATTAGGTACCTGGCGTAATCCAAGAAAATTCATACCGCCAAGAAGACATCAAATGACCGTCTCATTTGATCAAAGGAGAAGACATCACCACAATGAATTTCCAAGGGAAAGACAATATCAACAATGGGAAGGACACAATCCTTGGAAATGGAGCAATTGGAGAAGCTATCATCTACAAGATGATTTTCAAATGGGAAGATACCAACAACGACGGGAAAGATATAACCCATGGAAATGGCGTAATTGGTAAATTGTATCTCCTCATTTAAATATGCATTTTATTTTGTTATTATGCATGTTTTTAATTGTGCCTAATTTTTCAAAATGAGTTTTCAAAAAAATTATTTTTAAAATTAAGGTCTTCAATATATTTGTATGTTCTTAAAATATTTTTGAAGAGAGGACCTTGCATGTTATTTTTAAAACTCTTGTGCATTTACTTAGACTAAAGTGTTTTATAATCTCCTATGGATTTTTATAGCATAAGCATACTTGTGACATATATTGTTTTTACCCTACACTTGTATCATGGTGTTTTGTATTAGATTTGTTTAAGAATTGTGTAGGATATAATGTGTCAAGAGGACCTTAAACTATCGAGGTACGTTTACTCGTATTATTTCTAGAACTCGATATTCTTCATGTCATAATCATGCGCTTATCCTTCTAACTATCTCATTGCATTTCTCTTAAGTGCCATTAAATGGATTTGCCGATTTTTTTTAAAAAATGGGCACTTTTCGAAATCATGTTTTAAATCGAGTCTCTTAAATTTTATTGACTCGTATATATTGGGTATATATTCCATGTTTGCACATTTGCTCGGTTTTAAAACGTTTGGGGTTCGATTTGAATTTTAGGTCAAATTTTTTTCGGATAAACTGGTACCCAGAACAGGTACCGGTCAACTGGGTGAAAACAGACGGCCAGACTATTTTTTAAAAACAGGGGTCTTTCATATCTTCATTCTTTTTCACAGCAACTGCGAACCCTAGCACTCTCCTCTCAAAGTTTTTCACAAAATCTCTCATTATCTCTCTAATTGTTCCATTTTTGAGTTTATTTCACTCAAATTCATCTTGTTTTTATGGCACCCCGTCAATTCACCGGAAAAAAATCCTCAAAAGAGAAGAAGGAAGCAAAGGGGAGAATCTTCTTCTAACCCCCAACAAGATGATGTTCCACAAAGAGATAATCGAAACCAGCTTACGGAAGAGGAGATTGTTGAATTGAGAGCCGGGATTTCAAAATCAAATATTCATTGGGACTCTAGTAAGTTGTCACTTCTTTCCAAGCCTCCCTCTAGAGCTAATAGGTTTCGATTTTTGAATAAACTTGCGGAGGAGCATTTTGAAAATATTGGATTGAATGACAAGAAAATTGCTTGTACTCGTATGGTTCGATTTTTGGCATTTCATGATGAATATCCGGAAATAAGGGCTTACTTTGAAATTCAAGGTTGGGTATCATTATGGGATAGTCCGTGTTTGCACTATGATGATGAGCTTATAAAACTATTTTATGCAAATATGTGGATTGTTGATGCTACGGAAGATAATCCTTTAGAACTTCACACCTTCGTTAATGGTAGGCATTTCTCTTGAACATTTGCCGACATTTGTGTTCATTTCAATGTTCCTAATGATGGAGTTGTTAATGTGGATTGCACTCATTGGAATGATGATCTTTTTGATGTTTCACTAGATGAAGTGAAAACATTTTTGGGAGTGTTTCCGGAAGTAACCTTCTCGGCAATGCCGCCGAATTATCGAATTGTGTCTATTATATGCTCATATTGTGTATGTGGTAAAGAAGTGAAACTTCCGAGTAATCTCGAGCTTTTTCTCACCTATAAGATTATTTGGGTCAAAAGGGTAAATTATGTGGCTATATTTGTGTATTATTTGACCGAATCAAGAAGGCTTACTAAGAAGAAATACACATTGGGGAACTTGATTTGTTGACTTCTATACCTATCGGGCTACACGGAAAATTAGATGAATACTGAAATTCGTCATAATGATTATGATAATGACAACATTCTACAAATGGTAAGAATGCGACGAACATTACCGCGGGTTCCCACTTGTTGGAAGGGGCAATGTCGGGGAACAAGAAGGGGAACAAGAAGATAGGGAAGAAGAGAATGTGGGAGAAGACCATAATGAAGGAGACAATGGAGAAGATGAAAATGAACCGGATGTTGAGGATTTGAGTCTCAAAGAAAGAATGAAAAAAGTGGAAAGAGAAACGTTTAGAGATGTTGCATCTCTTAGAAAAGAGCTCTGGGAAGTAAAGGAAGAAAACGCAAAATTGAAGAGCAAAATGGGGAAATTTAAGAAATTCTTCAAGGAGCTTCTCCCTGCGGCTTGCTTCTCTTCGGATGAGGATTGATGTCCCTACCCCGTGTTTATCATATTATCTTTACATATTTTATCTTGTCTTTGATGTAATGCATTTGTATGAACTATCTTGTATAACTCTTTTGTACTAATGATAATTGATTTGCTTGTTTTTCTTAAAGGGGATGAACTAGCAAGAATGCTAGTAGCTTATGATTATTGTGGTATTGGCCTTGATGGAGTATTTGATGGTAAAAATACTCTAATTTATGCATTGTTTGATATTTTGGATGCAAGGTATGAAGTACTTGATGGTAAAAGTGTTTCTTTTAATTCTTGCTTGATGGCATTTGTAATGCCTTGATCATTTGCTTAGTTGGTTAGATTTATCTCAATTGGGTTAAACCCTTGAGAATATGTCTCTATATTGATATTGTTGGATAATACTGGTTGAATGATGTGTTGTGCAAAATGGTGATGATATATTGGCTTGACAAATTTTTTCAAAGGGCTACACATCTTCTTTTATACTTGATGCCCGCCAAGTGTTCGATAAAATGTTTCTAAGGAAAATTCATCACTTACATGACTCTCTCACTTTCAAATGTCTTATATATTTATAGAGATCATGTTTTCCAACTTAAATGAGCTTTTACAAGTCTTTTGATCAACTCTTTCCTTTGCTTTTGGAATTCTAAGCTTAATGATCAATAGCTCGATAAATTGCGCACTTTGATATGGGTATATGATGTTTCTATCGTGCTAACATTCTTTTTTATGATTCCAAAGGGGGAGAAACAGGTTATAAGCTCATTAGCTCATAAAAGCTAATATAAGCTCGTGAAAGAAGCTATAAGATTTGGCTTCTTAAAGCCAAAAGTCTTAGTGAAGTTTACTTAGTCCATTTGTTGTATTATGGACTTATTTACTTGACTAATGTTGTTTTATTGATTTGTTGGGGGAGCTATAAGCTCGTGAAAGAAGCTATAAGCTTTGGCTTCTTAAAGCCAAAAGCTGTGAAGTTTACTTAGTCCATTTGTTGTATTATGGACTTATTTACTTGACTAATGTTGTTTTATTGACAGTGGGAGCTATAAGCTCTTAATTCTTAAGCTCTATTTGTAAAAGCGAAGCTTTTAGCTTTTGGTTGATTGCATCTATCTTATTCTTGATGTGCTTGTTGATAGGGGGAGCTTGTGCTAATATTTGGAAAATATTTACTCCCTTATTTGGTTGCTATTTTATTTTGAAAATTTGTTAGCTTCTAAACGGTTAGATGTTTTACCGGAAAATCGTTTTTGTTTTTAAAATTCGACCTTTCAATATTTCTTAAAATTGTTTTGGTTTGTAATCATCAAAAAGGGGGAGATTGTTTGATAAATATTTTTATTATGATTTTGATGATTTTTGTTTTAAAGAGTTTTTACACCAAAACAATGTTTAAAAATATTGTCCAAATACTCCCGATTGTTTTAAAATGCTTTTACTAATTTTTCGGAGTATTTCTTGAAGTTTATTTTCGATTAAAATTGGACAAAACTTCCGTTTCACGTTGGACCGGTCGCCCTATAGGGCACCCCGTTCCTGAAGTTGTTTTGAATAAAAAAAAACACAACGGAAACAAAAAAAAGAGCTCGACCGGTCGATCAGGGCATCGACCGGTCGCCCCTTGGTCGACCGGTGTCTGGGAACATTTATCTGAAACAGAACGCTCTGTATTTTGATTTGGCTTTGCTCGACCGACTGAGCACAGGGTCGACCGGTCGGACCCCCCGTCGACCGATCGCCCTGTGTAAAGATGTGTTTTTATTTTCAAACGTCTATTTGTGCGCGACCGGTCGCCCTAAGGTTTTGACAACAAATTCTGACCGTTGTGCAGCAGACCAACTTTCCTTAAATTGTGGGATCGATTTCTAACAACTATATTCTTGATTTTAATTGTATTTTTCTCAGATTTTCAATCCCCAAGAGAGCCTATACATGATCAACCATCTCCTATAAATAGAGGAAGTTTTGGAGCAACCAATACAACAATTGAGATACAACACAACAAGATACATTTAAGAAAACACATTAGCTCTTCATTGTTATTATTCTTGTTGTAATTTGCCTAGCTTATCACTTTCACATCTTGAGGTCTAGGCTTTATTTCTTGATTACACTTGCACTCAATTTGTAATATTCATTATCGAGTTGTAATCTTGATTTTGGTCATCATTCAACACAAGACATCCTTGTGAGTATTCTTGTGGAAAGAATACACTTGGGTGATCTAGGTGATAAGTGTTTCAAGAGTGTGGTGCTCTTGAGGTGTTGAAGAATTTGGTGTTCTTCAAGGTTGAAGATTGTGGTAATCTTCACAAGGTGCCGTTGGAGATTGTGGTAATCTTCAAGAGAGATTGTGGTAATCTCAAAGGTGGTGTTGAAGAAGAGAGTGGTGCTCTTCTTGAGGTGATGTTGTAAGGTGTTGTTTTAATTTTGGTAATTAATAAAATTCTTTTTCTTTTTGAAATCCATCCCTGGAGATCTTTGGGGTGGTAGAGGATTAGGCCCTAGGTGGGTTGAACCTCTATAAATCGACGCGTGTTGTTTATTTCCCGCACCCTTCCATTCTTGTCTTGCTTGGATAATTCGAAAAAGAGGGCATAATCGAGAAAATGAAGATAATCTATTCACCTCCCCCTCTAGATTATCATAGCCGCTTGGACTTACACATATCGTGCTCAAATCATGCCCATATCGTGCCAACCCCCATGTACATATACATATACATATCATGCATATATCGTGCCCATATCGTGCTCATATCGTGACAACCCCCATGCACATATACAATATACATATCATGCCCATATTGTGCCTATATCGTGCAACCCCCATGTACATATAGTGTCATATCGTGCCAAAAAATGCTACACTAAGCCCATAACAAACCATTAATCCTGGCACTCTTAATTTTTCCAACATATCGTGCCATTAACAAAACCATTAACAAAATTCATTATTTGGATATGACATGAATTTTTTGGAGGAATATTAAGCCCAGAACAAACCATTAACATATCGTGTCATTAACAAACCATTAACAAAGTTCATTTTTGATTGACACTCTTAATTATTCCAACATATCGTGCCATATCGTGTTTCAATAAAATTTAAAAGTATTTTCTATTTATTAAAATACGTTAAAAAATCCACAAAATTATTTTCAATCTAAATATTAAAATATAAAAAAACACGATAATTTGTTTAAAAAACAAAAAAAGGAATCGAAGTTGTATTCAAATCAAAAAATTACAAAAAAAATTAAACATGAAAATGGTTTTAAAAAAAACTATACATTTTTTTAAAAATATTTTCCATTTATTTAAAGTATCTTAAAATTATAAAATAATAAAAACTCAAAATTATTTTCAAATTTTCTTTTTATAATAAACGATTTTACAAAAATCTAATTTTGTTTTAAAAAAACTAAAACTTGTGTTAAAAATCTGAAAATAATGAAAGTATATTAATGTGAGAGAGAAATATGTGAGAGAGATAAAGTATCAAGGGTATTTGGGTAAAAGAACAACAAAAGTGGGTAGAAAACTTAATTTTTTTTATCTCACAAGTCACATGTCATAAAAGTTTTTGTCTTATTCCAAGTGGGTAGTTATCACAATTTGCTCATATAAAAATACATTATAATATATATTATATATACAAAATATATATTAAAACATATTTTAAAAATAAAAATATTAGGCGGGCGGGGCGGGTACCTACGGGCGGATGATCCGAGACCCGCCCGCCTGGATTATGGGGGTGGGGGCGACCCAAACGGGGTGGGGCGGGCGGACGAGTACCCCGGGGCCGGATCAAAATTGCCATCCCTACTTGGAAGTTGGAACACAAAAATAAGAAGGCAAAAACTTGCGTGAGACGGAGCCCTTACACAAAGTTTTAAAGGTTTTTTTTTTCAGATTTTATTTTTCTTAGGATTTATATTTGTTTTTTTAGGATTTATTTTGTTTCTTGGGTTTATTTTTAATTAATTTGGGTTTTTAGGATTTTTAGTTTTTTTTAGGGTTTATTTTTTATTTTTGGGTTTATTTTTGTTTTTCGGGTTTATTCTTCATGGTTTATATTTTTAGGGTTTATTTTTGTTTCTTCATGGTTCATTATTATTTTTAAATTTATTTTCATGGTTCATGTTCTCAAGACGGAGTCCTCAAGAGGTCCGTCTCACGGATTTAGATCTGTGAGACCGCCTCACAAGAGACTTGCTCAAATAAGAATTGAATAAATTTCACCATTCTTTTCCCCTCAGTATTGACTGTACAAAATTCTGGAAGACCTAATTCGCCTCAAATAAAACTATTCCAATTCAAATTCACTAATTAATATACATTAGTTAAAACAAATAATCCCAATGTAATTAATTAAAAGCAATAAATAACACCAAACAGATACCTACTACAGAACAGTACTACTCAATCCTACCCAAATTCAATATCTATTATCCCTTGTCCACCTCTTTATACAACCATCCATCTGTCAAACACACAGTGAAAGTGAGAAAGGAGAAGAGCGAAAATATGGGTTTCTTTTCTTTCCTTGGGAGAGTGCTCTTCGCTTCTATCTTCATCCTCTCTGCATGGCAAATGTAAACCTAATACCATTGTCTTTCAATTTATTATTTTTAATTTTTTCCTTTAATCAGATCTGTTGTGTATTTAAATCTGTATGTCATAAAATGTTAATGCATCTTTCTGTTGTTCAACGCTCTCTGTAGAGACCTGTTACGTATTGCAGATCCAGCGCTTTTGTGTAGCTGAGATTTTTAATTTTCTATTTTAAGTATTCGAGGAACTTGATTTTGTTATGTCTTGGAATATGTTAGTTTGCTGTACTGAAAAGGGTTACAATAATATTGACACCTACTACTACATGTGTTATTTTTTCCTTTATTTTCTTATATTTTTGTGGGATGAGGAAGATGGGAGAGGTCTGTTTAGTGGGACAAATGTTGGAGGTCCTATCAAGACTTGACATTCAGCGCTTTGGGCTCACAGCAGAAGTATAATTTTTGGGATTCTTCGTTAGTTGGTTGTCTTTCTTAACAGTGAAGTTTTTGGAATTCGGATTGTGGATTTCTTTTTAACATGTGACTATCTCTTAAGGAAATTATTTTGTTAATATATTTTCAATAAACATCCATCCAATGTACTGAATTTGGATTTAACATTATCTGTGTTGTTTTCCACTAATTTAATGTTGTAAAGGAATCCGCATTTTCGACGGAGCTCGAGTCTCTCCTTATTCATCTTCTAGTTTCTTTAATTTTTTTCCATATTGAGCACTCTTGCGGTTATTTCCTTTAGCAAAACGTCGATAATTTCAGTTAGAAGGGGCTTGATCTATAGTCAAATTGAGTGATGATGAAATCCAACCCACTGAATGAAAAGATGTGCCAATAGTTGTTGTTTCCTTTCTTTTTGCTGCCTCAATGATTCATGAAGCGTTTCCCATGCATGTGAGCGAGGTTACCTTTATTGCCTCAGGACAAATAGATTAATGCTTTAAGTGTTTTATGATAAGGTTTTGGATGGGAGATTAGTTTCTTTATGAAGTTAAAACAGCAATACATAGTCTTTGAGTTCCAAGGTGGATTGGCGTTCACAAAGTGAGAATCTTAGACAGCATACATGACAACAGTGGTTGTCAGTAGCATGGTTCACAATGCAATTTGATAGAAAACAGTTGATATAGATTGCTTCTTTCAACAGTCATAGAACTCGATAGTCTAAGTTAGATGGCATTTTAAGATGTTCATGTGATGTAATGCAGGACTGCATTCATCAAATAAGTATTTATGGTATAATTGCAACCAACCACATCAATACATCATAATTATAACAAGTCTAGATATGAATCGTCACTAAGATAAAAGTAATGATGACGGTTGTGGATGCTACTCGCGAGACTCGACTAATCATTGGACTGCTGCCACTACTATTCTGAATAAATGATGAAGGAACAACAAGTCTCGGTGGGTTCCAATATGCTATGACAAGTCCTTGATGGCACATATCAGATTATTCATGTATCTCATGGAACATACTTATGTCTTCTAAAACTAATTGGGCTTTATGGCTCTTCATCTGTCATCCCTAGGATAGTAGGTGGTGGAAATTACGATATTAGCCAGGTCTACCATATAACATCCTCAACTGCCAGTGTTACTTCGTTGAGGTGTCATTTTCTATCTAGCATTGGTGTAAACTTGATGTAGTAACACTTATTTACTTGATGTATTTGTTAAGTCGGAGATTGTTGGTTGCAATTATGTAAAAAATAATAGATGGATGTACGCGAACACACCATCAGAATGTGTGGTTGTGAGCATGCGGCATGCCATATTTGCTTCAATCAAAGCCTTTTAAGTCTTGTTTTATTATGCTCTTTTCTAGCTGATTATATTATCTGATGCTGCATATTATCTCATTTAATCTTCAGATATGATAGAGTTCTCTGATTTTCACACACACGCGTATATGTATTGTATTTCTCTGGTGAAGTGAAATTGAAGTTCTCTAAAAAAACTGAATGTTGCAACACTTATATTTAGCGTTTCGACATATATGCTTGACCATCCCCAGTTGTTCGGGCATGCAATTCAAGAAATGGTATCGTTTTTCTTCTACTGACATGTAGCTTGCTCCTTTTCAGGTTTAACGAATTTGGAGAGGATGGGGGACCCGCAGCAAAAGATTGGGCTCCCAAATTGGCTCTCGTCAAGAAGTTTATTGATGGAATAGTTGGAAAAAATGATTTGCACATTGATGTAAAGCTAAAACTTGATTTATCTTCCGTTTTCCTGTAATAGTAGATAAAAGTGTTTGTTCTAACTGATGTCTCGTATATGCATTTTTCAGGCTAGGACTTTTGTTGCTGCCTGTATTTTTTTGAAGGGGTTGGGTGGCCTTTTATTTGTGCTCGGCAACAGTTTTGGTGCTTTTCTCCTGGTTGGAACTCTACTCTTTTGCAATATTTACATTCACTATATTTTCGTTGGAAATCAATAACAAAATTGACATGCTATTCTGCTCAATACTACAGATGTATTACTTGATATTGACCACTCCTTTGTTATACAACTTTTACAACTACAAAGCCGGTGAGCAAGAATTTTCCAGACTCTTGCACGAGTTTCTCCAGGTACAACCTATATATACCAAAACTCATATACACTGTTATTTCACATTGCACGTGAAGTCCAACTCGAGTAACTTGGTATGAATTTCTTGGCAGTGTGCGGCTCTTGTCGGTGCATTGCTATTTTTCCTTGGGATGAAGAATTCTATTTCAAGGAGGCAACCGAAGAAAAGGAACCCTAGACCAAAGACTGCTTGAATGCATGAAAAAAAGGAGGCTTTGGGAGATTTGTTTAGTAAATGAAGCTTGAATTCAAAAACTTAGGATTGGAATTAGGCAGAGTAGGGTTAGTAGAACCTTTTACTATTTTATATCAGCTTCCAATTGTTATGCCCAATATTTGGTGTTGTATTCTGTTTTCTTTTAGTCAAAATTTTACTTACCAAAGCTATTGATTTAAAACCTTGTTTGGACGTGTTCAGATGGTTTGATGTCATTGAGCACTCAATTTCTTATATTCAAAATTTTCCTGTTTCTCCACTTGCAGAACCTGTTACGTCTCATGAGCATGCATTTTTTTTGTAATATACTCTGGCTTGGACAGTATCAAACATTCAAACTGGCAGTGATAACAAACAAGGATAATGTCATAATGAATGATTATTCTACTTACAAACTAGAACTATGAATGACTAAATTGAAATTGTCATAATTATTCCACTTTTGAATGAATGAAATCCTTTTCATTTGGGAAATGGGATATTCATGGTGCAAAATTGCCTCAATGGAAATTTTTGTTTCTAACACATGCTCTAATGAATTCACCATTTGGTTGAATTCGATGATCAAATTGCAAATGCCTCTGTTAAGAAAAAGTATTTATCAAATATTTGTTTCATAACCATAACTTAAAAGTTAAAAGGCACGTCAAACACTCCAGAACATATTATAATTTATAGCTACGAGAGTACAGTTTTCCGCCTTGTTTTCTTTTTCTTTCTTTTTTTAAAACAAAACTGCCTCTTATAATTTTCGTTTAATCTTTTTTCCCAAAAGGAAACAATACATAAAAAAATAAACAAGGAATACAGAAAACACTTTCACCTTTCCAGTTTCCACAAGCAAAACAGGAAAAAAAGAAGAAAATCAAACAGAGTCGTGCGGAGACGAACACGATATTTAGCCCAATGAGCACGAGTTAAATATTAACAAAACCACCTGTCGCTGGACTTGTGAACACTGCTTCTCTAAGCTCCCAAACTCTGTCTGCCATGGTGAGCTCAAAATCACCCAAAATTCTCAAGCGAAATCGTCTTATAATTCATTTTTTTTTTACACATAATAATTTATTAATTGTAATTTGATGCACACAGGATTACCTTAAAACAGTAGTCCCGTCTCAACTCTTCGCCGAACGCGGCTCCAACGTCGTCGTCATCAACCCAGGTTTTGCGACACGCGCGAAAATATTTTATTTTTTCTCAGTTTAAGTTTTAAGTTCTTATAAATTGTGGGTTTGTTTAAATTTCGTATTTTTTTGGTGGGTTCATTTAGGTTCAGCGAATATAAGAATAGGACTAGCACAGCAGGATGCCCCCGTTAGTGTTCCGCATTGCATTGCTAGACGCACATCTCAAGTGCCCAAAAAGAATGTTCAAGACCAGGTTACTGTCTTTTTCAGATTTCTCAATATTCATACTTGTAAAGTTTTGGTTTTTATTTATGGTTAATTCAATTTTTTCTGATATTTTTCTCTTTGTTTTCTAATTTCATTGTGCAGTTGCTTAATTCTCAGGTTACCACAGCACAGCACATGGAACGGGAAAGGGCTTATGACATTGTTAGTTAAACAACTTAAACGGCTGAATTGAACACAGAATGAAGATGCAACATGTTATTTTTCTAGTGCTTTTGAACTGCATTTTCTAGTCTTTTGTATTGATGTGATGTTAATGTTATTTATTTATTGCTTTAATCTTCAGATTGCGTCTTTGTTGAAAATTCGGTTTTTAGATGAGGAGGTGACGAACAACCAATACACGCAAAAGGTAAGGTTGCGACTGGATATGTTTTCATTAGGGTTTTTTTTCCCAGTAGAGAATAGGGATGAATTTTTTTTGAAAAGAAGAACATTGAATATTTGGATTGTCATTGGATATGAGAGGAAAATATAATGATGAAAAGTTAATTGGATATAGAAATAGAGAAATAATGATTGGTACTTAGAAATATGTGAGTGGATGAATAGTATAATTTGTGGAAAAATGTGTAATAATGATTGGTGATATGATGGTTTTATTTTAAAAAAATAAATAGATGTGATTGGTGGAAAAAAAGTAAAAATGGGTGAATAGTTTTTTTCCAAAAATTCTCATTTTCATTCACATTTCTTATGTCAAAAATTCCTACTAGCAAACAAATTCCTTTAATTTTTATATCCAATCACAACCTAAGGTTTTGATTGTGAGAAGAGAGGATTCTAATGAACTGGAGTTATTGTCTTCAACTTTAACAATATTTGAAGACTGGAAATATGTCTTCAACTTTAACATTATTTGAAGATTCTCGCTTCAACTTCTTGATCGTGATAATAATGGGGGATTTGTTTTTACAGATGGGTCGTGTGGATGTGCTTCCTCCTCAAAGCAATAACAAAAAAGAGACTGTTATTCCTTGGACTAATGTGTTTGAGAAACGTACATCTTCATATCTGGAAGAAGGTATATAGGATTTAGGGTGCTTCGCTTCCATACGCTGTATAAAGTCCTATATGATAATTATAAAACATGATAGTTTGGTTTAATGTTTGATTTCTTATTTCTAGAGTAAGTTTTCGAAATGTTTTAACATAATCAGTTATTTAAGGAACTGAATTTCTACTGAACTTAGGTTGCTTTTGGATGGGAGGATTTAAATTTGGTGGGAGGATTTTGGTGAAGGATTTAAAATGACTCCATATAAGATGAACATGGGAGACTAAGGATTTGAAATCCATTGTATCTAAACAAGTTCAATGGATTTGAAATTTATCCATCCAAATGAAGCCTTAGTTAATTTATATTAGGTACTTAATCTTTGAGTCTTGGCAATAGAAAGATTCATTAGCAACTCATTTGACAACATCAGGCTGTGATGTTCTTACATTTACTACCTCTCGCAGTGTTAGTATGTACATGGGTAGTTATTTTCCGCTATTCTTGAATATCATAAGATTTTATTAATTGTTGAAGACTGAAGTATCTGTTATCTCTAAACATATCTCAGGAATTCTGAAAAATTAACCAGTTATTTCTCTGATGGTAAAAATCTTCATTCTCATAGTTATTTACTGTGAATCACACTTCTCATGAAATGTATTTCTTTCCTCTCTTGAACTTCCTTTCTTAAGAGAAACTTAATTCATTTCATTTTCTGCATGGTTGTTGAATAATTGTTTGCTCTATTTATCTTCTTTGCTCATAGTAACTTGTAACTTGCCTTAGAATGTCTATAGTTAAGCTTGTATATTTTATTATTAGATACTTTTAATTAAAGAGGATGTCCAGAAAAAAAACTTCTAAGTGAATGGCCAATTGATATTTTTGTTTCGGCGAGGAAGTTGTGCACTAATCTATTACTTCCATGTTTGGCAACAATCTGATCTCCTTTGGCATTGTTCTGTAATATTACAGGGATGAAAATTTGATGCATCTGCCAGATATCATTTCACTGTTTTACATATTATTTTTTGTATATCTTTCAGCACTAATAACAGTGTTGTTACAGGAAGTTCACTGAGATCTGGAGAGACTTCAATCCAGAATGAAGGTACTGTCAAAGATGAACCCAGTTCAACTGAACCTAAATACAGAGAGTGTATTTGTGGTGAGGAAGCTCTCAGAATATCTCCGACTGAACCATATTGCGTGCTCCGACCTATTCGCAGAGGTCACCTCAATATTTCTCTGCATTATCCAATGCAGCAGGTACTGTTTACAATTCCTTCCCTGCTTTTGCAACACTAAGATCCTTACGGCACTGGGACTCTAAAATATCTCATTTCTGCCATTGATTGATTTATGGAGGGAGTATTCGTTGATGTGTTGGTTTAGGGCTTCTTTAGAAGATTTGCCTGTCAGTTCATCGGGCTTGATTACATTTGTCTTGGAATGTTAGCATTTTCAGTTATTTAATGCATATTTTTCTTGAAAATGTCTAATGAAATCCAGGCTGAAGAATAACTGCAGTTGTGATTGAATCTTTAGAAGAGCATTTAATTTAGTTTTTTCAAATATAATAGAAGCTTTGAGCATCCACACTAAGATTTGTTTATTGTTCAGGTAATTGAAGACATGCATGCTATATGGGATTGGATTTTGATTGAAAAACTACACATACCTCACAATGAGAGGCATATGTATTCTGCTGTTCTTGTTGTTCCCGAGACTTTTGATAATCGCGGTAATTTTTATATATTGCTCCAATATTTACTCCACATCGCTGACCATCGGCCAATCACTTGATTTTTGGCCTTTACTGTCAGGGTATTGTTCGTATAGTGATTGGGGGATATTTTTGGGAGAAGAGGGGTTTGATGTGATGGATTGGGAAATGTGTGTATTAGTAGAGAAATGCATCGGGAAGTGTAATGTATGATTGATTGGTGATTGAGGGAAGGAAATGGGAAGAATTGGCTTCCGGGGGAAGCCAACCAAACGTACTGTTACTGATTTTTTTGGGGAAAAAAAGAAGAAATGCCATGGGCTTAAGACTTGATTACATGCGGCATCTGCACTACTATGCGCTTACACTGATATAATTCACCCTTCTCTATAGTTATGGCTTATTTTGGCACAAGTTGACTCACTCTTCCATTTCGCTAAAGAGCTTGTTGCTTATGTTCTTATTGTAACCTGAGTACTTAACGATTTATTACGATTCACATCCTAAATTCCAGAGGACAGGGATGATTTAACAGAAAAATGTTCCTGAACATTTTCCCTGCTTTCTGTTATTGGAAGGAGATAAATTATGAGATAAAGCTCCAGTTGTATAAGTAGCTCAATATTGTCTGATAATCATTACACATAATAACCTAAATGCATATTCAAATGATTCTGAATATAATGATAGTGTGTAAACAACATTGATATATCAAATCTGAATGAAGAGTTGAAGATAGAGTGAATCCCTATTGAATGTCTTTCTCTCAGGGAAACCCCCTTAATCCAAGAGGTGACGAGTCTATGTTCTAAATGTGAATAAACTCAAAGATGTCACTATGACTTATTTTCTAAATTCCTTATGCGAATACTATGAATTATTTTATAGCAGTGAGTTGTACTTTTACTTTAAGAAGTCAATCTTTTTTGTATGTCTTCATGCATTATCTCCCCCATGATTAAAAGATATAAGGAAATAGAAAATGAAAAGTAAAACGTTCACGTTGGTTGAAATGCGCTGCTTGGTGGATGAAAATTCTTAGTATCATTTTGGAACTTGAATGGGACTCTTCATCTGATGAGTACTTTGGGGTACTTTGTTTTTTTTAACTCCATCCAACATGCTTTTTGTTGCTTCTATTGGTCTTGAGGATGTGAAACATCTTCCAGAATAGTCATTTTATTTTATCTGAATCTTTTATGCATATACAGGTGGTATAATATGTTGAGGTCTCTCTCTCACTTGTCAATTTTAATTTGGTTGACCTCACTTTAAATTTTTCAATGTCATAGTTGATTTTTCATGTGGTTACTAACCTGTAATTTTGTGACCAGGTCTTTGCATGAAGTATGTGAATTGATATACTTGCTGTTTATTTTCTGTGCAGAAATAAAGGAACTTTTGTCACTTGTACTTCGAGATTTATGTTTCAGCATAGCAGTAGTCCACCAGGTAGTACTTTGTTTCAAATCTTTTATCAAAATCTCTAAAATATCTTTGAGATTGAGCTTCCAATTTTTGTCAATAACACTTGTAAATGTCACAGGATTAACTCTTGGCTTGAATTGTTTTTATCTTTTTTCATACATAATACATACTACACAAGCTCTTCATGTTCTTTCTGCTGAGTTATTCTACTTTTTCTTTCTTTTTCTGTCTTAATATATTCTCCCTTGTATTCATCTCTCTTTTTTTTTTCCTCATATTATTCAGGAAGGGCTTGCTGCAGTTTTTGGAAATGGCTTATCGACGGCATGTGTTGTGAATATCGGTGCTCAAGTGACGTCGGTTATCTGCATCGAGGTGTGTTCTTATGTACATAAGCTGTGCTCATCTGTTCCATCTGGTTAAGGGACTTTGATCCTTATATTAACGCAACAGTTCTTCCAACAACCAGGACATTGTTATGTATATATGCTGGTTTGCCTGTCCGCGCTTAAACTGGAAAAAAACATTCTCTCTAGAAATTTATATATTAATTTTACTCAAATCTTAATACCATATTTGATGTCATCAAACTCAAACTGTAGTCACTATATCATATCATCATTATCATACTCAAGATATCATCACTAGGCACCTTCATCCCTATCATAAAGGACTGCTGCCGATCACAACATTACCTTTTGAGGACCATAAGTGTTGTAACAATGTCTTCTTTTTTTTTTTCTCCTCTTTTTATTTTGGGTATCATTGTTATAACTTCATTTCTGTCCCTCTTATTCTGTCATGTCCCTCAATACCATTACATCATTTGTCCCTCTTCCTGTACCACTGCTGTCAATAGTTTGTCACCTCCAATATTTCTGCTGATGCTTCAACACGAGGACAAAGAATAATCTTTGTGCTTTTGTTTTTCCCTTTCCCATAAGATTTTCCTATAGGTTCTGATATTCAAATGGCAAAAGGGAAAATAATCAAGCATGCTTGTTTTAATTAAACTTACCGCATACAACAGATACTCTGTACTTTATCCTGATTATCTTCTTTTGATGTTTAGGATGGAGTGACTCTACCTACTACTCAGATTACTCTACGGTACGGTGGAGAGGTGAGGATTAGGTTGCTGATTTTCAATTATTACTTTTATATCAAAAGAGTACAACAGATGATTAAGCTCAGTAAATATATTTCAGCATGCTCAGTAAAAATATTTCAGCATGCTCATGTGTGATTATATCCTGTTGTTTCACGGATGTGCATGATTTTTCTCTCCAAAATGGAGGGAAACCTACTTTCTTGGGGCTATAGTTTATTTGGTTCCTTCCTTTTTGTTTCTGTTTTTCCCCATTCTTTTCCTTGGTCTTCATTCTTCAATTTCACAGAAGGTTCTTGGTAGTTCAATCTTTAGATGAACAATTACATGAGATAATTATACCTTTAGCTGTTTGATTGGATCTGTAAGTTTCGTGTTTGCTCCTTACTTTAGCTTTAAAGCCTGGATTATGCTTACATCTTCACAGTTTCTGGTAAAATATATTATAGCATAATGCTCTGTTCATAAGAATATATGAGTACTGTTTCAGGATATATCTAGATGTCTTCTTTGGACTCAGAGACATCATCAGACATGGCCTCCAATTCGTACTGATGCTATGACAAAGCCCATAGACTTGTTGATGCTGAATAGACTTAAAGAGTCTCACTGCCAGATCAGAGTGAGTTCACCAGGTTTTCTTTTATTAGATATTAATAAGCACATACTTTCTAACACTAATGGTAGTGCTATATCACTTTGTATGTTATAATTCCCTTAATTTTTCTGGTTAACTGAAGATATATTTCTGCTGAATTAGATGACATATCTCACTTCTGTAAAACTCTATATGTGTCTTGATTTTGTAAGACTTATTTCAAGAGTAAGTCTATTCAAGTGAATGGTGGTTTGTTAAGCTTCTGAAATATTTCTCATTTGCGAAAATGCTAGAGTGCCTTAATTCTGGATGAGTTGCGAATAGATGCCCTCCATGGAATACTTGAGGCCTTGCTTAAATATGACTTAGAGTTTTAAGAACTTGTCTAACATAATAGGAAACATATGATTTATCCTCTATTCTATGTTCAGGAAGGAGAAATTGAAGCTGTTGCTGTAGTTCAATCATATGAAGAAGGCGTGCCACCTGGGTCTCACAAGACAAGACTGACTGCTCTCAATGTATGTGACTGGAAACTGATAGCGCGTAATGGTGTTCAGAGAATCAATCTTGCTTCAATTGATTGTCTTTTTTACTTTCTTTCTTTCCCCCATTCCTTTTTTTTTTCTTTGAATGACATGTTAAGGTTTTCTTCCCCAGATCATGCTTGTATGTTGCACTCATTGTGATAGCCATCGGTTTTTAATGCCACGTGATATTTGGAGATTTTAGCCTAATAATGTACATGATAGGTGGTGGTCATTAAGTTTTTCCACAAACATCACACTTAAGATGAAAGCTGAAGTTGCTGCTAGTTTATGAGTTTTCCAATCTCGAAAGTAGTACTGACTATCTGATACAGTGATACTCATGTAAAAGTGTAATCTATGACAATGTCCTATAGTGATTAACTTCTTCACTTTGAAAGATCATTATCTTTTGTTCACAAATGCTAGTGCAATAAATTTGATGATTCCTTAATGGTACACAGGTTCCCCCTATGGGTTTGTTCTACCCGATGTTTGGTCCCGGATGTTTACCCTCCGCCACCCCGGACTTGGTGAGTTCATTACTTTTGAAGGTTTGGTTTTATTGGATCTCTTCTTCTTAATCTCTCGTCCAGGCTTAAATAAAACAAGTGCATCCACAGGTTCAGCGATAATGAGGATATGCTGGAAGATACTTGGGAATTTCCCAGACGACCTGATATTTCCGATGGTTACTATTCTGGTAGTAGTGGAATTTTTCCTATGTGGGAAAACTACCCTGTATTTCAATCGAAGCCAAAAAAGCAAGATAATATTGGTCTTGCCGATGCTATTACAAAAAGTATTCTGTCCACAGGTATATTTTACATTCATTTCTGCTGAGTTATTGTACATTGGATTTGCTTCTGCTTAACGTCTTTAAATTTAAAATATCACAGGGCGTATAGACCTGCAGAGAAAGTTATTCTGTAGCATGCAACTGGTAAGTTGTGGCCTCTATTTAAGCTTTTCAGAATTGTGATTGAGTTCTCTACAAGTGGAATTTACATGATTCAGTTCTTCAGATAGGTGGAGTGGCTTTAACTGAGGGTCTCATTTCTGCGGTAGAAGAGAGGTTTGTTACATTCTCGCTTCAATATGATTGTTTTATCTAATAGTGCTATACTTGAATGAATATGTATGAAAGAAAAATATTCCATCCAGCGTCTAAATGATTTCAGTTTCCCCTGCCAATGTCTTTTCACCACTAATCTTCTTAAGTTATTTTTTTTAAGCAGCATAATAAATTGTGTAAATTGCATGAACTTATCTTTCTTTTCCCCTTGTTTCCTGTTGCAGAGTATTGCATGCAATTCCTTCTCATGAAGCCATTGATACTGTGGAGGTCAGATTTTTTTGTTTAATAAAATCTTGAGCTATTATACAATTAGTGCATTTTCTATTTATGCAAAGGTCTGGATCGATTTTTCAGAATTTTGTATAAGATCATCTTTGCATGCTTCAAAATCAGGTTGCAATTATCTATATCGCCGAAGACATGATGAACTCAATGCAGGATTGCCCCTGAAAATTTGGAATTATTTTGTTATTGATTGTTGATATTATCCATCAAAGGAAAAATATCTGATTTTTTTATAGTACTCAACTTGTCATCTGATTCATGTGTATTGTCTTTCATTTTACATGATACATGGTGCACAGAAAGGAGCTAATAAGCTACCAATTTCGTTACATGGTAATGAAAGGCAACAAATGACAGGACCTTATACCAACTTAAAGTTTAACTGAAAGGCTTCTATCTTCAATCATGATTTTATACTCAATAATATAGTTTTCTTTTTTGTTTATCCAGAATTAGCTCATGATTTGGCCTATTCTTTCTTTTTTTTTTTTCTCTGCTAAATTATCTTGTTGTTAATATGTAATGCCTTGTTGCTGGATTCCTTAAATATGCAAAGTATCTCAATGTTGTCTGTGTAAATGCAGATGACGGGAACTGTGAGATATCTTTATTTACTTCATTTAATTAGATTCCTCAACTGTGGTTATTATTATTTGATATTGCACATCCCATTGTTTTCTATAAACATTTATATAATGTCATAATTTGATTTCTGCAACATTGCAGGTTTTGCAATCTAGAACAAATCCAGCCTTTGTAACATGGAAAGGTGGAGCGGTAAGTATATTTTCTATGAAATGACTTCAGTTGTCCAAAAAAAAGTTGGTATCTTGTGGACTTGTACACATGTGAATATGTGATGTTGTACTTCCAGAATTCCGATTTCTATTGAAAGAAGAAATGTAGAATGTAGAAATAAATACATTATAATGGTTAATTTTGCAGCTTTTTAAATAACATCAATGTGTGAAATGAATTATTTTTCATCATCCAATATTTTCGCGCATGATTTTTAATCCTTCAATTTTTAGTGGCTTCGGATGTTATCTAACATTTTCTTATGACTTAGAATAATCATGATTTTAATATAAGCTTATGAAATCTTTTTTGTTTTTCCTTTTTCCCTCTTTTGGGGCAGCTGTGGTGTTGCTTTGCTTATCTCTGTTTTGCTTTCTGCTTATTTTGATGCCATTGTAGACTACTAAATTATTGATAACATGCAGTGCATTCTTCGGAGACAGTCATTCAACTTTATACTGCAACAAATCGTATTAATTACTCATTAACAAATAATTGATGCCCACATTAGCTTTTCAAGGCTTAAATACCTTTCACTTTCCATGAAATACTGCTGCAGATACTGGCTATTCTTGATTTTACACGTGATGCGTGGATACATCGTGAGGACTGGATCAGGAATGGTATTCATGTTGGAAGTGGTCGAAAGTACAAGGATTCTTATTTTCTTCAAGCCCAATCTATGTGTTACATCAATTCCTAGGTAAGAAGAAGTTGTACTTGTACATAACTTCTCTTATTGTGGATGTGATGTTATTAGCGTTTACGGATGTTGGAGAGTGGCTTTGGAAGTGCATTATTTACCATTTTAAGTTCTTTTTGATTCAGTAGCTGCATTCCAAGTTCCTTTCAATTTTTCTTTTCATCAGCTTGAAACCCGTCGTGTTCAAATAGTGTCTCTCGTATTAGCGTAATTTGTTATCTTTAGGATAACTCATAGAAAGCTTAAAACATTTGAAGGATGATATATCTATTCTTTACCATGTGTTGTTATTTGTCACCGTTTGTTTCATTTATATATTTTTCTTTGGAGTGGTAATAAGTTTCCTTGGCTCTTTTCTGTTTTTCCCATGTCCTTCCAGGTTGTAAACTTGTAACTGCATACTTACCCCCATTTTTTTTTTTTTTTAATGTATAAGGGAGGTTTAGGTGTTAGTAGTTTTATGAAAAATGTTAGTTTCACCCTTGGGTGAAATTTAATTTACATCAACTAACATGAATGAAAGGTTTAGCAGTATGATGTCTCCAAGTTATGTTCTTGTACATAATCTTCTATATTCTTTTATAAAATAAGTGGTTGAGAAAAAAAAAATTAGTCAGATGTCTATTACGTGTCCAGATATTTTATTCTAATTTGATGTTTTATCTTATCTTTTACATAATAAGTATGCGTTCTCTGTTTTATTTTTTGTCAATATACATCTGACATTAATTGTATATATTGCATGTGCATTTACGAATTAAAGTAAACGTGATATCAAATGCAAGAACTTGTACTCAAAAAAAAAAAATGCAAGAACTTAATTTTCGATACTTGGATTTGGAAGTAACTTAAGTAAATGTTCATATATTTATATATATAAAAATAAAAATCTATAGAGGTTTTACTGTGTTTTCATGTGTAACTATGATATCCAGGTAAATATATATGTCAGAAAAAAAATGAGAAATAGTGCAAATATAGTCTTTCTTTCTTTTTGTAAACATTAGTGTCTTTTTACTGTAGTCTGTAATATATAGTTTTTACTTTTTTAATATATTTACTTTTAAATATTTATAATATTTACAGAAAATATATATGAATAAAGATATATCTATTCTATCTATACCTATTATAAAAGTGTGAATAGGTTTTAAGATTTCTTGAAAATTTTGATTTGCTAAAAATGTCCTCATGATAAAGTTAGCTTTAAGGGTAATTAAATAGTTTTTCATATTGATTTTGATTTTATTTGTTTAATAATATTGACAAACGTCTCTTTATATTCCAAACCCTTCTTATATGATTTATTTCAATTTTAATTCTTAAAATAATTTAAATAGATAATATTTATTTTATATTATACTAGATATCGAAAGTTTTCCAACCATATGTTATAAACATATATAAAAGACTTCATATGAGAGAATTTTAGCCATTTAAAGTTGAGTGCTATGTAAAATACACATTTATAATATCTTTCTTTAATTTTCTAAATAATTAAATACATCAAAAAAGAAAAAAAAGTATGATTTACAGCAAAAAATAAATAAAAACTATTTAATATTATTTTGTTCAAAATAAATAGCAGGACAAAATACATTTTTTAAACTTTACTATTTGTTGAGAATATCCATACTATAATAAATTTATCATCTATCACACACTCTAAATTGTGAGATAATATTATTTTTGGTTGGAGTAAATGATACATTTTTTAGGTATGGGAAGATGGAAATTCGCGACTATTGAAAATTTCAAGGAATTTTATGCTTTTCCCATAAAAAATAATTACTTTTTAAGATATATAAGTGAAATATAAATTTTTACTAAAATTATGAATAAATATTATTTTGTTTCTAAGATCTATTCATTAATCTTTATGTATGTTTTTTCCCGTAATAATGGATATACGGTTCAACATGATTTAGATTCATTTATTAGTTTATTTTATTCATTTATTCTTTTGATAAAAAAAATCGATCATTGTGACAATGTAAAGTTAAATTTGCAAAACAAATATATTATAAGTACATACTCTAAAATTTAAAAAAGAAATAAACTTAGCTAAGAGTTATGTGTTTGGAATTAGTGAAATGATATTGTAAATCTCAAAGTGAAGTGGATTAATATTTGTTTAACTTTTATCCACAACTGTATATTTATAATTTTTTTTTACTTTTTTAAGGGTTGACATATATATCTCTATTGCAAAACTAAATAAATAAATAATGAAAGAAAAATGATTTCACAGCAAAAATTACAATAACAATATAAAACAATTAATACTAAGAATTTTGAGGCTAAATTGAAAATTGAGAATTAATTTTTCTTTAACATTTGTTTATGCACTTATTTTTTTTTATGGATGCACCATTTGACCTTTCAAATCTTACAATTCAGATTTGTTTATCAATTTTAATAATATATCATTGTATATTCTTTTAGTTGAATAAGCCCAGTAAATATGATAATAAAAACATGAAAGTAACTATAAAAGATACTTAAAAGGATAAATATTTGTTTCTCAAACTTAACGACATGCAATTATAAATTATATTTTAATATGGAGGTATAGAGAGCAGGAAAATATATTTTTTAATTTTAATTTTTTTTTTTGGCATAATAAATTTTCAATTAATAGGTTGAAAGGTCTAACAAGTTTGGATAAAAAAAGCAATTGAGTTATTTTATTGTAGCAAAATATTTTATTTTTAAATTATAAATAAGAAGTCAATATGGCTTTTAATAACCTTATTCTATTTTACATATCAGGAATTTTAATTTAGACTGAAATTATTGTTCCTATTTAGTATTTCTATTTTATGGTATTTTTTTAATTTATTACTTATATAGAGGTGTACTGATTGGAAAATATTGCATCAATAAATAGACTTTGATTTAATAAAATAAAAAAATATTATAATAAATTTAAATAAAATACAGTTAAAATGGTATATATGTATATATATACTATTGTAAGAATGGTTGAAGAAATATTGAAGAAAAATCACTTACATATGTACATTTTAACATGCATGACAATATTTAGCTTTGCTTAAAACTTACATACACCCTTAATAAATTATATAATTTTAGGTAAAATGATATGTATTATATTAGTTAGGTAGTGATAACAAAAAAAAATGTAATATAATATGGAAACAAGAATCAAAACCTGAAAATTTAAAGAAGTATATATATTTATATATATATATATGCTAAGAAAAACTAAAAAAATAATAATCTGACATTTTTATCATAATTACATATTTTGTAACCTACATGTTGATATGCTAATATTTTATTTAAAAAAATATTGTATTAAGTTATGCACAATAAGTGTAAAACTTACTTGATATTTGAATTTTAGACGGCGACCACAACATTTTGAGTCAAAAAACAATTATCAAAAGTTTATTTATGGATCAAAGTAATATATTCCTTCTTATTTCAAAAATAAACATGATTTTGAAAATAAATGATTCATTAAATTTAAATATTAATTTCATTAACAAAAGTAATTGATTTTAGTCACCTTTAAATCTTGAGTCTCTTTGAAGATATAAGCATACTTTAATTTTTATATATAAAAAAATAATTATGATTTTGATCTCACATTTTGTAGTGTACATATATATATGTATTATTAAAGTAATAATTTAAATTTTGGTCAGACGTTATTTTCATAGTTATGTATTTTAAACATGTCCCTCCCTTTAATAATTTAATTTTTAAATGTATATTTTCAAGTGCAACCAGATTTTATCGTAAATCTTAAATCAACAAAGATCTAAATAGCATTTTTCATGTTTTTCTTCTAAATTTTACTATTACGGACATACCATTTTTTAATCCTCTTTACTTTTAACCCTTTTTCTTATTTTTTTTCATATTATATTTTATTTTGTTAAATAAATTTTCTATCTATGAATAACAATATACATACATACAATTAATGTTGTGATGGAATATCAAGAGACAAAAAAAACAATAATTTGAGTAAGATTTGAAAAGTTATATTTATTCCGTTCTTTAGAGTTCAAAAGTAAAACTCTAAACATTCATATATAAAATTCTATATGTGGATAATAATAATCCTTTAATCAAATGCTCAAATGTATATATTGACATTCTTCAACATCAAATTCATTATCTGGTAAAACTGATTTAATATTAGGTCGAAAATTTAAATTTATGAAGATATTTATTTTTAACATTTTAAGCATTCAAATACATGCATTATACTTTTATGAATTGTGGTGTACATTTTATTCTACATTGAAAGATGCTCACTGACAAAGATAAAATAATTAAAATGATTTTTTTATCCTTAAGACAATAAAAAGATAGCCTATCAATTTATATATGATGTTTTTTTCTGATTTTACAACAACAACAAAAAACATAATAAATTGAGACCTATATTTTGCTCGAAAATGGCACATGCATAGAACATGACAACTAAAAAGTGAGGAGGTTTTTTGTTATGTCATTTTCATAAAAATGCTATAGCTTAACCTATGTTTTATGGTTATTTGACACACTTCTGGATTATTATATTTTATATTCTATAATTTTGTTGTAAAGCTCGAATAATGGATTATACTTTGGATATGCTCCATTGAATTGATTTTAGAATGTAAGTGATTTTTTTGAGAGAAAAGAACATAAAATACGTAATTGAGGTTCTTCATATAATTTATTTAAATGTACTAATTAATAATTTTCTACTTTATTAAATTTGTCATTACTATATTGCATAACTAATTTTTGATGCAAAAATTAATTAGAATAACAATTAGTCACATCAGCACACTCAATAATAAAAAATTTATGTGAAAATAATAAATTTATGATGTCGTGCATGTTCTTAGTGATAATAGAATATAGCATAATTATTGTTAGACACTCAAAAATTTTGATTTCTATGATGTGGTTCTGTCGTTAATTTGATATAAAAATGTGACTATTATTTCAAACTGAATCAATTCATTGACTGTTTTCAATTACAATTGATTAGTCTATTTTATCTTTATTTCTGTTATATAAAAAATTAATTTAATCATGGAGAATATGAGAAAAATTGGATAATGGTCGAGTGGTAAATACTTCCATCCCAGCTAGAGGTGTGGAATTTGATTCCAATCATCCATCCCCTCCCAAGATATGTACTTAAATATAAAAAAAAAGAACATGAATCAAAATATGTACGAGAGCTAAGCTTCTAAACATAAAATAGAATTTAACTTTCTCACCGTTCTTAACAAAAGAAGCACATGTGATGAATGAAAAACTGAATCTTGTAGTCAATCCGATTTAAAAGATAACACACATTAGAAAATGGAGTAAAAGAAAAATACATCCATACGCCAACCAATCATGCCTGAGCTAAAAGTGCATTCAAAAAAAATTGAAAAAAAATCTCAAAGCTAAGTATGAAGAAGAAGTAGACACTCAAAAAATAAACAAGATGCATTAATTTAAAACTCGTCTTGAATATATATTTTTTAAATTTTTATATAGTTTACTCATTAGTTTTTTTAATATCCATTGTATTTTGTTGAGCGATAATATCATTTAAGTGTCACATTTTTTAGTCCAAAATGTCTTAACTATATTTCCCCGACAAATAAGTTTAAATTTAGTTTTTGCAAACTTTTATTTAAGATCAGAATACATGAGTGGCATTTATTATAAATACAAAAAATAAAATAAAAATTGATTCCAATTTATAGATTTAAGTATTTTAGAGCATGATTTATCCATATACATCCAAAAAATAAAATATATAATAAATAAAAGATTTCATATGTCGGCCGTGTCCAATTAGAAGAATTCTATAGAAATTGGACTTGCTAAATCAGCCAAGACCCCACGAAAAAGATCATAGAAAAAAGATCACATAAAATAAGATGATGAGACAAAGTCAAAGTTCAAATGTATCATGTGCTCCAAAACAGTAACACAAAATATTAGTATAATTATATTTTCCATATATTCAAAATTTAGAGTTTAGAGGGATGAAGAAACTCATGTTTCAACCCTAACAACCCACAAATCTCCGGATTCAAAGCCTTCATCTTCCCCAGCTCCTTACCCATGCCGTGCACATTGCAGCACACACCTGTCATAACTAGGAAATGTGTAAAACAAGAATAAACAATATTAGGTGGTTGATTAGTAACAACCAAAAAGATTAGTTGATAATGGAAGTTAGTGATTAGTTACGTCAGTTAGAGGTTCATCTAGTTATAAATACTACACTTAGCAGATTGTAAAATCAATTTTGGATGGTAAATGAGTTTCTGGCTTTTCCTTTCTATCTGAATATATTCTCTCTGGTTCTGTTCTCCGAGTAATCTTGCCTTTTCCCTTTACTTTCTCTATCAAATTCTTTAAAATGGATTGTGATATTTATGATCTTAGCTCGGATCATAATAAGTGGTATCAAAGTCACTCGATTTTTGGGCGGTCCTTTGCGGCCTGGAATACCCAAAAGATTGAAGGAATTTCATCCGCAATCGAGGGAGTACCCATTTGAGAATCATCTTTTGCACCCATAAAGTACCTATTAGGATGACTCAAGCTAAAAGATGAACGGGTTGAAGAACTTAGTTCACGACTTTGTGAGATTAAGACAATTTAGGATAATACAAATGATAGAAGTATCAAGATAATGAAATGGATTTCCCGTTAAGGTTTCAAATAACCCTCTTGATTGTCAATCGTGTTATCGAGGAATTCAAGAAGAAGTGCGAAACAAGAAGATTCAACTCAAAAAGATATTCAATCAATTAAACAAACCTTAAATTGATTCGGAAGAAACCGAAAGAAGGTGTTGTTGATGATGATTTTCTCATTGAGGAATCTGAAAATCTTGAAGAGCATAATGTGTTTGATGAAATGACGACGTCGAAAATTTGAAACAAGAATGGAAATCTTGGTTGAAAAAGATCCCAAGTAATTGGTGCTTGAAAGATAATGTCCAAACATTTTTGACTTCATGCTTAGCCTTTTGGGAGTGAAATATTGATCACATGCGTAGTTAAAGTTCTTGAATGCATGTGTATGACTAAAGTTTTGAAGGAGCACGCAACCCGTGTCACCAATCCTAAAAACGAGAGCATCTATATGAGGGTTCTTGAAATAAAAATGGATCAAATAAGGATTTGAAGGAAAATTTGTGCATGTTTACTCCGTCATTATAGCTGACCTCCCAGTTGAGCCACCATCGTTGCAATTTGAAATGAAATTAAATACTTTGTTGCCACAAGCTACACGTAAGGATCATAGCGGCCGATTTATACCATCATATCAAGAGCAATAAATATACATAATCGGGATTGATGGTTGAACATAATGTCTAGCTACCCCAGATTTTCTTTAAATGTACTTTGCCCACAAGAAGATGGACCAAGATGAATATGAAATGACTATTGCCAAGATTCTAACAAGACTTAAATAAGGGAGGATAATGTCATAACTAGGAATTCGTAAAAACAAGAATAAGCAATATTAGTTGGTTGATTAGTTAGAATTAGCAACAACCAAAGAGATTAGTTGTTAATGGAAGTTAGTGATTAGTTAATTCAAAATAAGTTGGAGGTTCATCTAGTTATAAATACTACACTTAGCAAGAGTGTAAAATCATTTTGGATAGTAAATGAATTTACGGCTTTTCATTTCTATCTAAATATATTCTCTCTAGCTCCAAGTTTTCTAACAAGACTTAAATAAGGGGAGAATTCTTGTCCGATCAATCTTTCCTTTTCCCTTTACTTTCTCTATCAAATTCTTTGAAATGGATTGTGATAGTTATGATCTTGGCTCGGATCATAACAAGTGGTATCAAAGTCACTCAATTTTTGGGTGGTCTTTTGCAGCCATGGAATACCCAGTTGAAGGAATTTCATCCGCAATCAGGGAGTACCCATTTGAGGAATCATCTTGATCACCCATAAAGTACCCATTAGCAGTGGCGTAGCTAGGATTTTCATTCAGTGCGGTCAAATATTTTTCATTGAGCGGGGCAAATGTTGAGCTAAAATTTTAAAAAGTAGAAAATAAAATATATTGCAATAAAAAAGCATATCAAAAGTCGTACCTTACAACAATTCTTTACGGGTTTTCATATTTTTGAAACCACTTTACAATGACTTCATTATCAAGTTTGTTACATATATCTCTTTCTACATAGCAAACAAGACAATCATTCATCTATTCATCACTCATTCGGTTGCGTAATTTATCCTTTACAAAGCCCATCGCAGAAAATACTCTTTCAACCGTAGCACTGGCAACCGGTAAAATTAATGACAAAGTCAAAAGCTTATAAACAAAATGATAGAGCTTATTTTTCCTTGTCTCAACTAACTTCTCTGCAAGATCACCAGGCTTTTCAACTCTTTAAATGCATTGTTAGAACGCATATCAAAGATATAAGTATCAAGTTGATCATGAAGCTTATTGATATATGTTCTTAAAAACCCTTGTGGGTAAAACTCAGCAAGTTGAATTAATCTCTTCTTATCAAATGCACAAAATGAATCTTGTGGACACAAACTAGCTACACAAAGTAGTAACTCTGTGCTTACCTCTGAGAAACGATCATTCAACTCTTGTAGTTGCAAATCGACTACAACATAGAATAGATCCACATGGTAGTGATGTAAATTTGTCAAATTTGGTGCATTGCGTTGTGGACGACCATGAATATCATTGCGCATATACATATCATCCATCTTGAGAACATCAATATCATGCCTTTGACAGAAATTGCAAACATCTTCTAAAAATGAAGCCAACCCATCTTCTCTCAACACTTGAAGTCGTCGTTTGCCAACATTCATCAAATCCACTGCATTCACAATATCCTGATCTTTCAATTGTAGTGCATGTGACAACTCACTTGAAATTCCTAATACAAATCTCTGTCATGAGCAGCAAGGTTGAGGTGATAGATTTGGAAATGGAGGATGAAAAAGGTAAGGAGTTGGTTGTGATGGAGGGAGTTGGTTGTAAAAGGAGTTTGTTTGAAGGAATCGAGTTGGAGGAAGATAGAGAGTCAGCTGATGGGTAATTGACAAAGGGGCATGTGTCTTCATTCAGTGCACTGGATTAAAGCTATCTCGTTCATACACGTAGATGGATATTTAAGAGTTTTCTTTTAGAATTTACAATTAAGTATTTAGTATTTGATTTCAACAAATATTAAAAAAGAATATTAGAAGATATCCTGACGTAACAAACCAATGATCCCCACTTGTCCCTTTAACATATTAATCGGGCCGAAAGCAAATGGGGGAATAATCAGAATTCGGTTATCTTTCAAATCAGCTTCTTCCTCTTGCTTTCTAGTCTCTCTAATTATTTCCTCCTCCTATCTTCATTACCGCTATACTACAAATTACATATAATCTATTTTTATACTTGAACAATCATTGGGAAAATTACATAAACATAACAATCTCATCATGTGTAAATTGAATACAAAATCAAAAGAATGTATCCACTTTGACAAATTAAATGCCTCCAACTTCTGATCAGAAGAAAACGAATCATCTTCATAAATCATTTCAAGAACATCTCCCACAACAGAAAACAGAGAAAGCAAGCTGATCAAAGAATTATAATGTGAACCCCAACGTGTATCTCCAGCACGCCGAAGACTACTTTCTTAATTAAGTCCCCGACCACTTGAAATCTAACCCGTTTCCAATCTTTCAACAATAAAGTTTGAATGTTTTTCTCGAAGGAGATCAGAACGTTTACAAGATCCTCCAACAACATTTAGCACATCAGTAACAACACGAAAATATTCAGCAACTGGAATACTTTTCTTTGCCACAGCCACAAGAGCTAGTTGAAATTGATGAGCAAAACAATGTATACAATAAGCACATGTGTTCTCTTTTAAAATAAGTGTTTTTAAACCATTAAACTTTCCTTGCATATTACTAGCCCCGCCATATCCTTGCCCTCTCAATTTAGATATGCTCAAGTTGTATCTAGAAACATCTTATCAATGGCAGCCTTAAGTGAGACTACAGTGGTACTAGTGACATGTTCAACCCCTATGAAACATTCATTTACATGTCCACTTTTGTCTACATAACATAAGACAATTGACATTTGCTCTTTTGTTGACACATCACGAGATTCATCAACTAGAATGGAAAATAATGAATCACCAATATCTTTCATGATAACATTTATTGTCTCAGCAGCACAAGCACTAATTAAATCCTTTTGAATGTCAGGTGATGTTAACTTGTTGTTTTTAGGTGCATTTTCTAATGTCACATCTTTAATAACATCATTATGATCACCCAAAAATTTCAACAGAACACGAAAGTTACCCGGATTACGTGAAATCTCTGATTCATCGTGACCCCAAAAAGCTAATCCTTGTTGCAATAAAAGTCGAGTACAATCCATTGATGCATACAAACGATTTCGATAATCATCTTTTGCCTTTTTTGATTTGCTTGTGGAAAACTGTTTGAATGTGTTGATATTGGTTCATTAATGCCTCACATTTCATTCGAGCTTGATTGTGCTCACTATCATGATGCCCAATGTGAGTTGTAAGTCTTTCTTTGTTTTTTCAATAAGTGAATCCCTCACTAACAAATGTATCGCCTCCTAATTGTTTCCCTTTATTTTCTTTGAACAAATAACAATGTAGACAACAAGCGGCATCTTTTGATATAATATACTCCAACCAATCACCAAATTCAGAAAATCATGAATAGTTGAATCTTCTATATGTGCTTGCTCCAAATTTCCTTTTTGGGAATGCATGATCCATAGGTTGACAAGGACCCTTTTGCAAATATACTTTTCAAACTTGATCTCTAATTTTAGGACTGTAGTTTGCAATTGGAATCTTAATTAAGTCCAGGATCATAGGAAAGTTGTGCAACATCAAATTTCTAAGCATACTTGACTTTTCTCAATTGTGTTTGAACCATCCTCAACTCTATTTGTGGCATCCGATCATTGTTTGTGCTTTCTAAAACTCTATTTGTGGTTTTACAACAATATTTTCTTCAAGAGTTCTTTTCTAAAATCTCTCTCCATATTTTAGAAAATCCAACAAGAAAAATAAATTAAACATAATACCATGCATTTTGAAAGGAAAATTAATCCCATATGGATGTACATATCAAATTATCATTCCAAATAAGCATTCAAGAAAATGAAGAAAAAAAATATAAATATTTGTGAGATTATTATGTCATTTTTAATAGTCATTGAACAATAAAACTACCATACAAAAACCAAGCAACCATCAACATAAAAAAGAACCTGGTGGTTAGAGATTTTTCTCTCTCTAAAGAAGCCTCACTAATCCCTTTCTTTGGACCTTCATTAATTAAATCAGGCTAATCTGCAAAACTTCCTTGTGTTTGTTATCATTTGAATAAAAACCTGTGGGTTTTCTTCTCCCCATATCCTTCTTCTGAGTTTGGCACGGTTTCATTCTCCATCTTCATTTCCACCGTTTGGGATTTTTCTAAGTTTTGGGATTTTGGTGGGTTTTTGAACCCAAACTTTCTCTCTGCACCTTTGTAATGGTGGTCGCGTATTTGGTTTCCTGGGAGCAATCTTTGGACCTTCATTACTTTGAGGCTTACGAAGGCTTCCGGGTTTTCATTTGAATATCCATCTCCATGGCGAAACATCCTCGATCGGTCTTTTGCTAAGGGATTTTGGTGGTTCAACCTAAACTCGCCCCTTTAAGCATTTATTTTGAATCCCCTCCAACTCCTCTTCATCTTTGGCTAAGTCAAAAAGGGGTTCTAAGCATTTATTTTGATCCCCAATTCCGAATCCAATTCCCGATCCTTGGATCCTGTGGATTCTGAGACTTTGGGCGATATGGATTCTTCATCTACCCAACAATCAAAAGATGATCTAATTTCCATCAGGTTCGGACAATCTTCCTGATGAAGAGACCTTGTTGCATGATCCTGGTGGGGATAATCCTAACTCTAATTCGACAACCTTGTTGATGAGGACGAATCGAGCCCTTCGGGTAACATGCTCTCTAAAAGGCCCTGGTTCCAAGTTGCTAACCCCAACATACCAGGTAAATTTAATATCCAGGTCTGCTTTAACAGGTGGATGCCCCAGTGTGAACTTCAGGATGTTGCCCAAATGATGAATTTTCTAATAATTTTTCATTTGGGCCGTTATAAAAATTGTGATTTTTTTCTTTTTAAGGGGCTTTTTGTAACTGTCTTTGGGTTTTTACAAACATTTACAATTATCCCCTTAGAGAAATTTTACTTCCTTATGAAAAAGGGTTAACCCTTCATTAGATGGCTTCTTTGGTATCGAATGGTTTGTGTGGCCTCTTTTTGGTTGCCCCTTGACCCCCATTTACCTATAATGTCACTGTGGTCGAATTTGTGAATCTCCACTCTCTAAAGTCTGGTATCCTCAATTCCCACTTTGTGACTTTTTAACTTTTTTAAAAACTTTGAAGCAACCCTGGGGTTACCTTGCTTTTGATTTCCGATTAAACATTCGATGGGCAATTATGGCATTCCTCGAGTCCCTCTAGGCCTTCCATCTTGGGCATAATATCCTATGGGGTATACCCCCATCTTCAAAGTGTAAATTTTTCATGTAGATCTCTCGCCACCCTTCTTCAAGTTTCAAAAGGAGCCTTAGGTCGGGACCACCTATTTCTTTTTGAACTCTTGATTAATTGGTTGGAGATCATTACTTTTGTTTTGATTAACCTCTGTTGAGGTTTTGAAAGTACGATCGGATAATACTTAATTAGCCTATTATTTCGGTCCTGCTCTATGGTGATTATGGGCATGTCTTAAACATCATCATTCTCAAAATCTGCGGTATGCCCTTTTAATTTGTAATTTTTACATTCTTTTTAATGAAATTTTCACATTTTCATCAAAAAAAAGCTGGTGCTTTGCAAAACAACTAAACAAGGGAGATTAAAGAAGGAATTATAAAACTAAAAAGAGTATCCATGTTTAATTAATTGAAGATCAAGTATAAATTAAAAAAGTTAGGTCTTTACAAATTAAATTAAAATTGCAATTTACCATGCAAAAAGTTCTCAATTCTTCCTGGTGGACTTTTTTTCCACCACGGCCACGGCTACTTCAAGCAAGGAAATAAATTGGCCAGAGAGAAAAACAAATTGCTTTGAAAATCTTCAACTAATCACAAAGAGAGATAGAGAGAGACGAGCATGAGATTACCGATTACCCCAAAAGGCCAAAGCTAAATTTTTCTATCTTCTATTGCTAGTTTACTTTAGTAGTCAATTTCTCTCTCTCTCTCTCTCTCTCTCTCTCTCTCTCTCTCTCTCTCTTTTTAATATGGGGTGGACCACTTTTCAAAGGTCCAACCCAAAATTTAACACCAAAGAACATAAATTTATTTTGGGCTAATTTATTTTTAGTTTGGGCCAAAATCCCGGTGCGTCCATCAACCGCACTATGCCTTGCATAGCTATGCCACGCCCATTAGGATGGCTCAAGCAAAACGATGAGCAGTTGAAGAACTCGTTCACGACTTTGTGAAGTCGTGTTATGAAAATTCAATAAGAAGTCGCGAAATTTTTAAAAGATATTCAATCAATTGCAACCTTAAATTGATTCGGAAGAAGCCAAAAAAGAAGTTGTTGTTGATGATGATTTTCGCATTGAGGAATCAAAATTCTTGAAGAGCATAATGTGTTCGATGAAATGATTTGAAACAAAAATGAAAATCTTGGTTGAAAAAGAGAGTAAATGGTGCTTGAATGATAAATGTCCAAACATTTTTCTACTTCATGCTCAACCTTTTGGAGTGAAATATTGATCACATGCATAGTTAAAGTTCTTGAATGCATGGGTATGACTAAAGTTTTGAAGGAGCACAGTGTCACCAGTCCTGAAAATGAGAGCATCCATTGAGGGTTCTTGCTGAAAATGGCTCAAACAAGGATTTGAAGGAACTCCTCCTGAGCCACCACCGTGGCAATTTGGAATGAAATTAAATACTTTGTTGCCACAAGCTACACGTAAGGATCATAGCAAGCGATTTATACCATCATAGAAAGAGCAATAAAGATACTTGATCAAGCTTGATGGTTAAACATAATGTCTAGATGCCGCTTCGGATTTTCTTTAAATGTACTTTGCCCGAAAGATGGACCAAGATGATTATGAAGCCACTATTGCCAAGTTTCTTGATTTACAGTCTTGAGGACAAGACTCAAAAAAGGGGAGAGTAATGTCATAACTAGGAATTATGTGAAACAAGAATAAGCAATATTAGTTGGTTGATTAGTTAGAATTAGCAACAACCAAAGAGATTAGTTGTTAATGGAAGTTAGTGATCGATTAAGTCACCGGAGGTTCATCTAGTTATAAATAATACACTTAGCGATTGTAAAATCGTTTTGATGGTAAATGAATTTACGGCTTTTTCTTTCTCGTCGAATATATTCTCTTTGGTTCTGTTCTTCTCCGAGCAATCTTCTCTTTTCCCTTTACTTTCTCTATTAAATTCTTTGACATGGATTGTGATAGTTATGATCTTGGCTCGGATCATAACACACCGCCTCCTTGCTATCATGCGCCCAATCATCAATCCCCATCGCTCTGGCCGCCTCCACCTAGGGGGCCACGGTCAATCGGCTCGATTCCAAAACCACCCGATTCCCGATTTCTCATTCCAAAACCAGAATCGTTGTTCGACGTTCTCATATTCCAAACCAAACCATAGTTCCGGTTTGGAACCCGGTTCATCCACGGTTCCGGTTTCGGTTTTAATCGGAACCGCTTTGTTTTTTTTTTGATAATTTTTGATTTTTTAAAATGGTTTAATCAATTTTTGTTACAAAAAAAGGAAAAGAAAGAAAAAAATTGGACTTAATATTCAATTGAGTTTTGTACTTAATATTAATAATAATATTAAATTATCTATATATACTATTAGAGTATAGAGGAATCCAAGTTCACGTAGTTTGCTTACAATATTTGGATTAAAACGTGTCTCATGTAGTTACGAATATAAAATGTTATAATAAATATTTAACATTTGTTCTAGCATATTTTATCAAATAAAAATAAAATCGTTGTTTTAACTTTGAAACCGAAGCGGTTCCACTATGGTTCCATCGACGATTCCACATACGGTTTTAACCGACGGTTAAAACCGCCGGTTCCATGGTTTTTGAAACTAAGGAACCGGAACCGGCTTACATGGTTCCAGTTTTGGAACCATTCCCGGTCAACGGTTGGGAACCGTTGACCACGGTTCTGGTTCCAGTTTGTAATTCGATTTCGATTCCATTTGGCCACCTCTACCTCCACCCTCATCTTCGCCACCCCAGTCCCCAAGCACCAAATCACGCGGAGTCGAAGTCGAGTCAACCTTCCTCCGTATCATTGTTGCGGCATAATCCGGCAAGCCGAGGGCCTAGACAAGGGGACAACCTCCTCCCTATTTTTATTTATTTTACTTGAAATAAAAAAAATTAAGTTAATGTTTATATGATTTTAATAAGGTTTTCATTCCGCCCATCCAATTTTCATGTGTTGGCTCACCCTAGTTTTGTGGGCTGGCTAAGCAATTGCACCAAGCTCATGCCAAATTTCAGCTCACTCGTGTAATTTACCCCCTTGGAAGACGTCATCATGACGTAATCGTAGCTCATCTCTAAAACCAATAAGCCTGAGGTAGTGACGCGGCCGATAACGACGGCAATGCTTGGCATGGGAAGTTCCATCAAGTCCGCAACGACGCTCTTGAAAAGCTCCACCCTACGATACAACTCAGCTTTAGATTACCGTATTTCAAGTCGAAGTCGTTGGAGAAGAATTTGCTAGGGGCAAGAGTGATTCGTTAACGACTTTGGACTTTGCTTTGGCTAGAGCCTTGCAGTTTGATGATGTGTATATATATATTCACAAATGATGTGTATATTTTATTGGGTAAATCTCACTTTACCCATATTCTCTCATTAAATCTCACTTTACCCCTTTGTATTTTCCAATTTTATTACTTTACCCACTTTACTCTCAATTTGTATCACTTTACCCTATATACTATTAAAATATCATTTTTTATCATCGTATTCCTTTATAAAATGACCTAATTGTCCAAACCCCATTATTTTTAAGTTAATTTAATGACATTCAATTTATATGTTTTTGGAAAGTTTATTTGCTATATAATAAATCTAATATAGTTCCTATCAAATAACAATATTCTCAAGTTATTTTCTATTAACTAACATATTCATGCACGCTCATTTTATTTCCATGATAAATCTGAAAATAGTGTATTATATTTTAAATAATATTTTGTAATATAAGTAAACTATTTGTATTTAGTTTCTCATCATTAATGAATTATAATAATATAATTAAAAAAATATAGATAATCGCATAAACATAATTAAAAGAAATTATGTTAAATTTATGAATATTCATTTTGGTATTAAAAAATTAACCAATAAAATGACTATTTTAACATAGTTCTCATTTCAAATTAGCTTTCATAACTTAATTAATTAACACTTAATTAATATTAAATTTATTTAAAATATTTATCTTTTGCATTTATTTGCTAATTATATAACTTTAATATAATCCCTTTAAAATTACTATATAATATGATATTTTCTATTAGCTAATACATTTATATTTTAAATTTCTTATTCATCACAAACCTAAAATTATATAATATATACCAGATGCATTTTTATTAAAGATGTGAAATATTATTAGTAATTTTTCAAATTTTTTTGAAAAAAAATAAGTACAATTTATTAATATTAAATACTTTTAAAATAATTTGTTATTTTACTAAAACTAATAGATGAGGATAAAATGGTCATTTCTAAAGGAATATGAGAAAATAATTTGTTATTTTACAAAAACTAATGGATGAGGATAAAATGGTCATTTCTAAAAGAATATGAGAAAATAATTTGTTATTTTACTAAAACTAATAGATGAGGATAAAATGGTCATTTCTAAAGGAATATGAGTATAAAATAGAGCAAATGGTGGGATTTACCTACTTGGGATAGGAGAGAGACTTTTTTGACATGCATGTAGGATAAAAATTTATATTTTTTACCCAAGTTTTGGGTTCTTTTACCACAATTCCCTTGAATCTTTAAATGCAAGCATTTAAAGTAGTTAAGTTGTATTTCTCTCTCATGTTAAATACATACATACGATTCTTCCACCATTTGCTCTTTATTTTTTCTCTCCCTTCTTCTTCTTCACAAAATATCAAAAGTTCTTTTTGTGGTCTTTAAACAACCAAAATCGCACTGAGAAAATCGATTAACAAGGTAATGTTGCTTCTCCTCTTAGTTACTTAACCTTGTTTAAATTGTTCAAGACCAATATATTTACACGATATATGAAATTTCTTGTGAAATTTCTAATTCTAAGATGCACTGTGCACGATATATCGTGCCTATATTGGGCACGAGCACCAAATTTTAAATGAGGCACGAAATATCGTGCCTATAATATTTGGCACGATATATCGTGCCATATTTTAAATGAGGCACGAAATATCGTGCCTATATCATGTTGTTGGGAAATTATTTTGTAGATTTGATGAATGCCATGTAAAAACTTAGATTAGAATGTTGGCACCCCATTTTACTTGTAATTCTCATTGTAATAGATAGAAAAAATGAGGGTCAAGTCGGTTGTGCTCGGAAATACAAGAAGTCAATCAAGAAGTGAAGTGAAGACTCACCGAGGAACAACCGAGTATGGCCAAGATAGAGGATCAAGGACTCGATCAAGACGTAGACGAATAAAATGAGGAGGGACAAGAAGAGTCGATTAAGTCAACTCAAGAAGCCATGTCACAAGTTGAAGTGACAGATGAGTCTTTCAATGATTGAAGTAGACTTCGAGTCACCTGGGAAAAAGCGCAAAATTTGCAAAGAGGAGTTAATCAAAAGAATCCGTTACCGTAAGTCAAGAACATTACTTAAACAAGTAATACACCCATGTCATCGGTCTTAAAGTGCTTAGTCCTAGAAGCGTGCAAAAGGAATAAACCAATGGGAAGCACTGCACCTCGTGTCAGAACCTGAAAAGCTGGACATTCATTTAATACGAGGAAAAGTCTACATCTCAAGAATGAAGACCAAGAAAAGACAAGCCAACGAACACAAATGACTTTTGAAAATCAAAATATCTCTTCAACGAAAGCGATTTTTGAAAGTTCACTATAAAAGGCTGAGGAATTTCATTGAGAAAAGGTTACCTGAACCACGAACGAGCAAGCAATATTCAAACTCTAACCTGCAAAATATTCTCAATATATTCAAGCAAAACCTCAAGCCTAAATCTCGAAGAAAATCGATCCAACACAAAGTCATGAAGGAAAGACAACTTCAAACTCAAGAAGAGGAAAATTTTGAAGAATCAAGGGTCTACTTTCCGGGGAGGATTGTAGGAAGGTTCAAGGTCGAACCAATCTCAAGTTATTGGAGGGCTTCGTGATCAAATCCAAGAAACTTTAGGAAGTGAGTCAAGTAACAAGGCGAATTGCCAGTGCCTGTGAAGAAGGCGAGCCTCGGACGAGAAGCCACCAGTGTGACCAAGGCATCTCCGTTGAGTCCAAGGAGCAAGTCACCGTGTGATCAAGACTTGTCTCTGGAGATCGATAACCATTTTGTGAATTGATCATTACTTAGTGGATTCCTCCCGGAGTTGGAGAAGAGAGGATTAGAAGAATTACCCCATCTTCGAACCTCTATAAAAATTATTTGTGTCATTTACATTTCAAAGATAATTACATTTACGCACATTTATTTTATATCTGCGATAATTTGCTATCCAACCGATAAATAACTAAGTCTAAAATCAAGTGTCAAAACAAAGTTAAATCAAATTCAAGGGTGTTAAGTCTTCCAAAAAACTCATCACAACCAAGATAAGGTTTAGACTAAATAGGGAGTTATTCTATCAACAAATTTATCGAGTGCTGAGTGGCTAACTCTGGTGATTAACTAACTTAGTTGTCCTTCAAAGGACATAGCTGTGTAATTAACTCTGTAATATTTTAAAAGGACTGAAATCGAAAAGTTGGTAAGGTTTATTCAACCCTCCCTTCTAAACCTTACTCACACCCCTTGGGACCTACACATGCCAGTGAGGCACAAAATATCGTGCCTATATTTAATTGAATTATATTCGGTCGAACGTACCCGCAATGTGGGCCCTCTCTCGATGATAAGAGGGTCTCCTCCATTGTGGACCGAACTACAATAATATTTAATTGCAATTTAATGAGACGAATTCTTGAAGAATTGAACAAATGTAGTGATAACTGAAAGGAAACAAAAATTATGGAACAAATATCATGTGGCACAATATGGATAACAGGGCACGATATGGGCACAATATGGTATAAAAAATGGCACGATATATTACAATACATTTCAATTAGGCACGATATGGCATACAAATCGTGCCAAAAAAAGAAGCAGCACGATATAAGCACAAACTATGCGGCACGATATAAGCGAAGAAGTATACTATGGCACGATATGCGGCACGATATGGCGCATATCATGCCGCATCGTCTTTAACCTCATATCGTGCCACCAACCAGAAAAAAATCACCACCATTTTTGAATACTAGTCCCAAAACACAACTCAAAACTTCATATATTTCGAACTTTCGAACATCTAAGCCCTAATCATTCACATTATCATGTATAAATTTACAACAAACTAAATCCTAATTCATGAAAGGCGCTATATATTTCGAAATGGGTTTCGAACATTAGGGGCACGATATAAGTATGAGAAATATAAAACCTTACATGTTCGTGAGCAGAGGAGGAGGATGCGGAGGTGGCGATGGCAGCGGCAGAGGCAAACGACGGCACATGTGAATCCATGGAGGTGTTTTCTTCTTGCACGATATTAGGCACGATTTAGGGTTTGGTTTTTTACTTGTTTTTACTTCTGCTTTTGCCTTTGCACGATTTGGGGTTGGTTTCTTTTACTTTTGCTTTTGCTTTTTATACTATTTTGTCTTGGAGTGTGTGTGTCTATATGTAGATATATACGTTTCTAATTTCTATACGGTTTTAAATGGTATAATGATTACTTCAATTTCAAAATTCAAAAACACCAACTTAAAGAAGGGTAATTTGGCCAATTTGGGTAGAAAAGAATTTTGTTATCTTAGTAGGTAGAAAAGAGTACCCATTATCCATAGTGGGTACTTTAAAATTTTCCCCTATAAAATAATATTCTAATAGTATAAGGGGATAAAGTGATACAAATTGAAAGTACAAAGAGGTAAAATGATACAATTGAAAGTTTAAGGGGGTAAGTGAGATTTGCCTATTTTATTTGGAATTATTCATTGTACTTTTTTAATACGATAATGATGTATTTTTTATTCTTTTTGACTTGATGAAAATGAATGTATTTGAACGTTATTATTCATAAAAAGTAACGTCAATTAAATGTTTAATGGACTTTGGGTTGGATCAAAGAAAATCCTCCTGGATCTGACCTTTGAAATTCCTTGCTTCAAGCCCAACCCAACGTAGTTTAACTATGGGTCTGTTTATCCATTACAGCAAATATCCAAATGATGATTAGCCCAACTTCATCGAATCGAATCCACATGTTTGGGCGATTTATAGCCTAACAATGGTCCAGTCCAAATTCCATTAATGGCGGAAACTAAATTTACTTTAACGACGTCGTCAGCCCACAGACTAACGACGGTAAAATGCGTTTCGCCCCCTTTTTTTCAAAACCTTTTTACTGTGTTTCGCGCCAAAATAAATACATAGATAAATTAATAAACCGCGAAATTTCACCATCCTTGGCGCCAATCTCCATTTTCACTCCTCTAATATCCCTAACCCCTCCTTAATCCTTCATGTCATTCTTCAGTTCCATAATTTTTCTAGCCACCTAAGTTTTCCTTTTCCAGTCCATCGAACTTTTTACCTTTTCTTTTGCTTTTTCTCAGTTTTCTTTGGTTGGAGAGAAGCCATGGAATCAGAATCCATGGAGACGAAAGTAAAGATGGTGAAATCGATAATCGGATCCGAAGTGTCTGAAAGCGACATTCTCGAAGCTTTATCCCGATCCAACAACAACCCACGTGAAGCTATCAGTCTCATCCTCGATTCACCTTCATCGTTTTCACTAACGCCCCATTTAACCGCGCAGAAAACTCTCACTTCCACCGGTGGGGCACGAATATCCAGCTTCCGCATAAACCTATCGAAGAATCTCGAAGAAGGGGTGGAGGAGACTGAAGAGAAATCTTTTGGTGGTTTGGATGTTGTAAAGCAAGAGCCTTTGAGTGTGGGGAATGGTGAAGTTGCGGGAGTTTTAGAAGGTGAAAGAGAGGGGGGTGTTTTGAAAAAGTGCGACATGGGTGTTGGATTGGAGGAGAGTGTAAAAGCAAAAGAGGAATCTGAGGTGGGTGTTGTGAATGGTGAGGTTTTTGGAGAAGAAAGGAAAGTTTTAAGTGGTGAGAGATCATCGGGATTAGTGGGAAGGAGCGATTTGAGTTTTGAATAGTGGCTAAATTTGCAAAATCCCGAAAAAAAAGGAGAGGAAAAAAAGGAGATTAAAATGGGTATTGGGTTGAGGGAGGGTGTAAAAGTGAAAGAGGAATGTGATGTGGGGTTTGTGAATGGTGAGGTTTTTGGAGAAGAAAGGAAAGATATAAGTGGTGAAATATCTACGGCGTTGGTGGGAAGGAGCGGTCTGAGTTTCGAAGATGGGCTAAATATGCAAAATCCTGAAAAGAAAGAAGAGGTAAAGCAGGAGATCGACACAGGTGTTGGGTTGAAAGAGAGTGTAAAAGTGAAAGAAGAATGCGATGTGGGTTTTGTGAACGGTGACCTTTCTGGCGACGAAAGGAAAAATCTAAGTAGCGAAATATCATTGGGTTTGGTGGGAAGGAGTGATCTGAGTTTTGAAGAGTGGTTAAAACTGCGATATCCTGAAAAGAAAAAAGAGGAAAAACCGGAGATAACCAGTGGGGCAAAAGCTGAAACTAGAGTGAAAGAAGAACCTAATATGGACATAGAAAATAAAAGTGTGATTATAGTGAAGGAAGAAGCAAAGGAGTTGATAAGTGTTCAGCCACTGAGTGCAAGAAAATTGTCTGATGATGAGTTTAGAATGATCCAAATGAGACATAATAAAAACAAGCCTAAAAGGGAGAGGGTTGATGATATGAGCCTAAGTTCTGTGGTGATCGAGGACGGAGATTTTCCAGAGGAGCCCGATTGGTTGTTGGTGGGGAGGACTGTGATTACAGGGCTCTCAACTACAAAGGGGAGAAAATTGGAGAATAATGAGATTGTGCATTTTGCTTTCCCGAATGCCAACGTGAAGAGTAGGAATAGCTCTCATTTTATGAGTGCTAAGGCTGCTAATGCTGCCTCCAGTATTGTTCGTTTCTCAACCAAAAGATTCGGAGAGGTACATATGAGAACATTGCTAATCTGGTTCATTTAATTTAATGTTTCATTTAATTGTTGTAGTTTAAAATATGCTTAGTAGAGATTTCATTTTATGGTAGAAATAAAAAATGGATATTATGCTGTCTAATATGGCTAGTATTTTATGGAATTAGTTATAACTTTTATCAGTTGAGTTGATTTGAACTGATTGCTATTTATCTTGATTCTCAATTTGAACTTGCCCATTGCTTTATTGTATTGCATAATAAACTTCTTATTTTCATTAGTATGTGTTGCATTAGATTGATTTAATCTGCTGCACGATGTTTGAGAATTTACTGAATGGACTGTGATGTTCTTCTTTGTGCTTGTGTTGTCAGATTGGCCGTTTGCCAATGGAATGGGCAAAATGTCTTATTCCGCTTGTAAACTCCTCAAAGGTTAAAGTTCTTGGTCGTTGTGTAGCTGCTCCAGTTAATCTTCAGTTGATGCAAGAGGTTATGTTGTATGTGAGGTAAACAAAAAATTGGAAACTACTTTTATACAATGCTTGTTCATGCATGAATGTGGCTCCTTACTTTTGCTCATTTGTGTCTATATCATGTCTAGCTGTGCAAAGCCTAATTAGATCATTAGCAATATTTTCATCTGATCTTATTATCTGGGCTTGCAGCTTTTATATTCATCATTCTGTCTTTACGGAAGGTGATACATCATCCTGGAAACTCGAACCTACAAATATCGATGCCACCATATATCCTCTCTTGGTATTGTTTAGACTGCTGAAAGTAAATCCATTTCAAAAGGTAATTGACATCTCTTAAGTATTAATACTATGCAATTTCCTGTCCCTGAGGCTGATTTGACATGTATGCTTATTGTGCGTCCATTTTCAACAGGCCGAATTCACACCAGAAGAACTCAATTCTCGTAAACGCTCACTAAAGTTAGATGTATGTTTACCCAAGATTTTGTTCTATTTATTGAGCTAGGGTTAAAAAAAATTGAGCAATGAGTTTAGTTTATTTACTGCATCAAGCTTGATATTTTATATTCTTCAGGATGATACAGAAGACACTGCCTCAGTGTTGCCTTTGGCGAAGAAAAGAATGGGCTGCCAAATTCAAGATCATGACAAAACTGAGCAAGCTATTTCAGAATCATCCTTGAATAAGCTTGTTGGTGCCGTAGATATGTATAACTTAGAGGTATACTTAATAATTAGCCATTTTTGGGGCTTCAATTGATTTGGAACTTGTAAGGGCCGCGTAGATTTCTCATTTTATGTTTTTGAACATAACAGGAAATGGAGCCACCAGAGACTCTTTCTTGTGATTTAAGGCCATACCAAAAGCAGGCTCTTTATTGGATGTCTGAATTGGAGACAGGTGCAAATGTAGAAGAAACGGAGAGGACGACTCATCCATGCTGGGCAGCTTATCGTGTGTGCGATGAGTATGCACTTTACAGTTTCTTACTATTGAAATATATTTTATTCAAGTTAAAGAGAATAGCTTCTATTTTCTTCATCAACTTACCTTTGTTCTTTACAGGAGAGCTCCTGCAATTTATGTAAACGTTTTTCTGGGGAAGCAACTACGCAATTCCCAACCGCGACACAGATGGCAAGAGGAGGGGTAAGTGTGACATCTTTTCATCCACAGTTTGTTTCCAATTCGAAAAATCACTTCCCTAATAATTTCAAATCTTTGAATAAGATGTGTGGTATCTATTTCTAGACTTTTTCATTTGGTCTGTCATTTTCTGTTAATCCCATTTGTCATGTTTTACATGGAAATTCTTTACTTCTCATTTTCTGACTTGAGGAGGGTATATGCAGATTTTGGCAGATGCAATGGGTCTTGGGAAAACTGTGATGACAATTGCTTTGATACTGGCAAGAAGAGGCCGAGGCATCCTTGAGGATCAAAACGTTGTCATTGATGAAGAAAATAGTCAACGTAAGAAGAATAGTCGATGGAATACTGAAGCCTTGAGGAAACCAAAAGGTGGCACCCTCATTGTTTGTCCAATGGCTTTACTTAGCCAATGGAAGGTAAACCCTCAAGACGAGACGTAACAAAAATGCAGTTTCTTGGGCTGCAGTGTTGTGTTACATATGCCTAATGTAATTTTGATGTCCATGTTATGTCTTGGCAGGATGAGCTTGAAACCCATGCAAAGCCCGGTACCATTTCAATATTCGTTCATTACGGTGGAGATAGAACCCAAGATCCTAAGGTGATTGCAGAACCTGATGTGGTCTTGACAACATATGGTGTACTCACCGCAGCATATAAAACTGTAAGCAATTTTGTTTATTTTTTTAATTCTGAAAGATGCCAAAGAATGGAGAAAGAGAAAAACCAGCAGAAATAAATGAACTTGTAAATTGGCAGGCTTTAGTAGTTATGACAGTTTTATATGAATTTATTAGTAGTTATGACAGTTTTATATGAATTTATGAATTTGTTCTTTCGGTGAGTGATTTTCATTCTTTGATACAGGATTCTGTTAATAGTATTTTCCATAGAGTTGAATGGCATCGTGTGGTGTTAGATGAAGCTCACACAATTAAATCATCAAAGACTCAAGCTGCTCAGGCTGCTTTTGCAATGACCTCATATTGCCGCTGGTGTCTTACAGGCACTCCTCTTCAGGTAATTTATCTTTATAGAGCTATCTGCGTAACTGCACATTAACGATTGAATATTATTGAGTATGTCTCTGGGCATTTACATGCTTCAAGTTTGATGATTTATCATAGCTTTTAGTTTCAGTCTGATGAATTATATGTAAATTTACTTAAATCTATGATCATATTTCTACTTTTTTGCTATGATACACTGTTATTTTCTGTGGCCTTTAATAGTACACTATTGGTGCAGAATAATTTGGAAGACCTCTACAGTCTTTTGTGCTTCTTGCACGTGGAGCCATGGTGCAACTGGGCATGGTATGCAGTTAATGTGAATGGGATTTGATTTTCTTTCATCTATATAATTTTGATTTTCAAACCCACGATTGATTTACAACACTCTTCCTTTCAATAATTCCTTGCACTTTTAGGTGGAACAAGCTTATTCAGAAGCCTTATGAGAATGGTGATCATAGAGGTCTGAAATTGGTTAAGGCAATTTTGAGGCCTCTAATGCTGAGGAGAACAAAGGAGTCCAAGGATAAAGATGGAAGGTGATCACATTTACTACTACTTTCTTGCATAATCCCTATAAATTTGACAAAATTTGCTGATTAGTGATTACTAGCATATTGAAATCCCGTGCTTGTAATGTAGGCGATTCTTGTTCTCCCACCAACTGATATTCAAGTCATTGAGTGTGAACAGTCAGAAGCCGAGCATGACTTTTATAGTGCCCTCTTCAAGAGATCTAAAGTAAGTTCTTGCTGGAAACTCATGATTTTAGCACATATGGGAATGTAATTTGAGTTATATTAGTATATACTATTTAGGAGGTTCAATGCTGCTTGTAATGGTTAGCCATGGCAATTCTTTAATAAAGTTGAAATTATTTTGTGAAACAAACAGGTCCAATTTGACCAATTTGTTGCTCAAGGCAAAGTTCTTCATAACTATGCAAGCATTCTTGAGCTGCTACTTCGACTGAGGCAATGCTGCAACCACCCGTTCCTTGTTATGAGGTAAGCGTGTCTCTCTTATGGAGTGTTTGCAGACACTTAGAAAAAATGATTGCCAGCTTTTGGTTGAAAAAAGTAGTTTTGAGATTTTCAAATGTCAACTTCTGCTATAATTTAATTAGAATCTAAATGCATGACATGAGTACTTTAAATTTCTGATTATGCTTTTGGTTTCACTTTGAAATGTACAAAAAACACGTTTACAACTTATTCACCAAACACTCTATTGACTTAATCTTATCGATTTTAACTTCTATTTTAAAATATGATCAACTTTTGATTGCTTGTCACTAGCTTTTATATAAATCACTTATTTGAAAAGCAGAAACAAGAACAATCTCTGACCATGATTTATCTGCAGTCGTGGTGATACAGATAAATATGCAGACTTAAACAAACTTGCAAAGAGGTTATTCCAATCCAATCCTGATTCAACCACCCAAACAGGCCCTTCTCCAGCATACGTCGAAGAAGTTGTGGAAAATATTCGAAATGGTGAAAATTCAGAATGCCCCATTTGCCTCGAGTCTGCAGACGACCCTGTCTTAACGCCATGCGCGCATAGAATGTGCAGAGAATGTCTTCTCTCTAGCTGGCCAACTCCAGCTGGTGGTCTCTGTCCCATTTGTCGGCAACTGCTCAAGAAAACGGAGCTCATAACATGTCCATCTGCAAGCCGGTTTAGAATTTATGTCGAAAAGAACTGGCAAGAATCATCGAAAATACTAAAGCTCTTGGATTGCTTGGAAAATATACGTAACTCGGGTTCTGGTGAAAAGAGCATAGTGTTTAGCCAGTGGACTTCATTTTTGGATCTTTTAGAAATCCCACTCAAGACAAGAAAATTTGGATTCTTGAGGTTTGATGGAAAATTGGCACAGAAACAAAGAGGGAAAGTTTTGCATGAGTTTGCTGAGACTAAAGAGAAAACGGTAAACACTAGTAATTTTGCATGTGTTCTCATTCAAGCACGAAAGATGGAATATTCCCTTGTCGATGAAAAATAACAATGTTTTCGTGTTTTAGGTACTGTTAATGTCACTTAAAACAGGTGGTGTGGGCTTGAATTTGACAGCAGCTTCTAATGTCTTTCTAATGGTATGTACATCTTCATTTTCTCCTTTGAAACTTTGCATCCTGTTTTTTTTTTTTTTGAATAATCTTTTGATGGATGAATCTGATATATCATGTACATGCAGGATCCATGGTGGAATCCTGCAGTAGAGGAACAAGCAATCATGAGAATTCATCGGATTGGCCAAAAGCGGACTGTTCATGTCAGAAGATTCATTGTCAAGGTGCCGTTTTTATTTTCCATTCATATAGTATTGGTTTTTTGAGTTCAATATTTAATGTGACAAAATTTCAAGCGCAAAAGAAACAATCTTGCCTTAAAACAGTCATGAAAAGCACCTTAAATTTTATAAATATCGTAATATTTATTTTAACTCTTTGAAATCCATAGTTTATGATGCAAGTTTGAAAGTATAAATTGGGTTAGGCATAGAACTTCTAGTTAGGTTTAAAAGTCAAACCTTGTAATCCCCTTCTTGGACTTGTTATTAGTCTGATTTGGCTGTTTTAATATTATTATTTTTATCAATATCTGACCAGTCATGCTGTTTCTGGATGGGAATGATTAATATACATATTTCTAAACCATGTGGTCTTTTATTTTCCCAGTTTGAAACATTGAACATATTCAGGCTCTTTGTGGCACATGTAAATTATTAAAACACTTTCAAGTCCAGCACATTGTTTGGTAGTCTTGTTCCCCCTTTTTTGCTTTTTGATAAGATTTCTTGAAATCCATTAGTCCTTGCAAAATAGCTTTCTTTACAAAGAGAATTTCGTGTTTTCAACCTATGTATACAAGGTTCCACACACATAAAATTGATGTTATTTTTGAGTAAAAAAATGTATTGCTAATATTTTATTTATGTTTTCGTCTTAGAGGTGCATTTTCCTTATTGTTAAAAAATTGTCGTTTTGGCTAACGATTTATGTGTAAATTGTTTTAAAGGATACGGTAGAAGAGCGTATGCAACAAGTCCAAGCGAGAAAGCAACGAATGATAGCCGGAGCCCTAACCGATGAGGAAGTCCGATCAGCCAGACTTGAGGAACTTAAAATGCTGTTCAGATAAATTATAATTGCATCATCACAACTTTTTAGTTTCATTATTTATCATTGAAGTTAAAAAAAACATCCTTAAGAGGTAAGGGCAATTTTGTACAGAATGTGCCTTCTGTGTTTGTATAGCCCTAATTCCTAGTACTTCTTTGTATAGGTCAAGCTTTTGTTGATTCATGATTGACTCTCTCTCTTTTCCTACGTGCTCTATGCGGTGTTTCAACAGTGTTAGTTTTTTTTTACTGTTGGTAGAATAGAGGATTGGAAATGAATTAAATTCTTTCGTGAGTTATTGAGCGTGAAGCATGACTTGAAAAATAGAAGTTGAAATATTGTCCATACAGTATTAATGTTATTTTAACTATGCCACATTCATTCAGAAATGATGTTATTGCTAGCGTAACTCTTCGAAGTAAATGATTGTTTCAATAGTTTTAATTAAAAAGTAGTATCTTTAATCAAAAAACTATATATATAACCTATAGAATGCTTTTTTTGTATTTGAAAGCAACCTATAGAATGTTAAGATGCCGAAATCATGGGTAGAAAAAAAATGCTAGCTAGAAGCCACATGAGCAGTAAATCCCTTTTGGACATTGATTGCTACAGATTTAAATTTCAAACATAAGCTCTTCGCTAGATGTGGATCATGCTTCCAATGCATGTAAGCTTAGTTTTTTTTTTTCTTTAAATAAGTTGAAAGACTTGGTTAGAGAAAAGGGGATAAATTTCAAAGAAACCATACTTAATACCCTTACAAAGGGTGTAAGTTGAGGTTATTTATACGAAAATTTTTGTACACCATATGAGAATAAAAATAAGTAATAATAAGTCATAAATCTAAACTTACAAATGCTCAATAAAATAATGTTCTTACAAAAATATTTTTGTGAAGTATTTAAGTCAAAACATTGGCCTTATGGTCTATTTGCGTAATTTCGGGCTTTATGAGCTAAGGTTTGATTTGTTTAGGATTAATTAATAAGTAAATCTTGTATATGGTTAATAACATCTCTGAAATATGAAAATACCCGTAGTCAAGTGGTCAAAACTCTCATGTCTCGTCGTCTCTCAATGGCCCTAACGCCAAAAGTCCACGAAAACTTATGTATTTGCCTACAAATACATCATCATTATTAAAATGTACGCAATTTACTATGCATTTAGCTCGTTTTTAAGTTCTTTGGCTAGTTCTTACTTGCTCTATAACTTACTTGAGCGTTCAAGTGTCTTTGACGGGTCAACCACAAGCACACTTAACGATTTTAGGTGATGCAGGTAGTGATCCAATTCAATAGGAGCACTACGATTGGAGTCATACTACACTAAGGATGACAAACGAGCGGGTTTGGGTGAGTCTGGCCAAACATAGGACCACCCCGCCAAGAAAAATTAAGACCCAGGAACCGCCCTGCCCCGCCCCCTTCTAAAACCCGTCGAGGCGGGTCCAGACCCATTAGACCCGCCAATATATTTTTTTTAATTGCAATAATTTATTTATTTTTATTTGTGGCCAAATTTTCAAAAACAATCTAATGCCAATAGGTCAAATAAAATGCAATTATGCAACTAATTATAACTGCATTTTACAACTACTTAGCTACTATTAGAATTTTTTTCAAAAAATTAAAAAAATCACTATCAAGATCTTGCAATAGTGCTCAACTAATACTTAAAATAAATATTCAATTACAATATTAAAAGATGTTATAACAGTAAATCAATATAAATACAACACTCAAATCTAAAAGTAAATAATGTAAAAATATCAAAATACATATTAAAAAATATAATAATAAGCGGGTTTGAGGCGAATCCTACTAAACCTAGGACCCATTTAATCGGGTCTATAAACCCGCCCCATTGCCATACCTTCACCACACCATCTTTCTTATCAAATTATAATTAAATAAATCAGATAATAAATGGCTGCATTATGATTTGGCTGGGAATAGAAACAATAAGAGAAGTGTCAGAACAAAACAATGGTGATAACGATAACAAGCAATATCGACCTAACGTGCATTTAATATGCACCCCTGGTTTATTGAAGGACCATAAATGGCCACGTAAAAGCATCGGGACCGTAGGATTTCATATAGTACTGGAAAAGATAATTATTGGTCACCAGATGCATAGTTGGTTAACGGCGAGGCATATGCGTCCGTTTTCGTACTGTGGGCGTTGGGCTTTTGGCGTTAGAAAGTAGTGACGCCGTGAGTGATATTAGCGGAGATTCCGTTAAAATAAAGGATTACAGGTTTTATTCTGGTCAAAGCAATTTTAGACCTTCGGTTGGAAAGTAGTTGTGCTTAGTTGGATTCGTTGGCTCGGTCTCGGCGCCATCGCCTATATTAATAGGCTCAGCGGCTTTTTCAAGCTGGATTTCAAATGAATTTGTCGCTTAATTGCAATTTTGGTCTTATAATTCTTAAGGGTTGACAATTTTAGTCACGTAATTTCTTGATGTGGCAGTTTAGTTCTTAATAATTTTATTCTTTAGTCAAAATAATAATTCTTGTCAAATAGTTTTTGATAGAATCTGATGCCTTGTGACTTTAAACAATTCAGATTCTTATGGTGTTGTATGTTAATGTTGTATCTTTGGACCAAACAACACAAGTACACAATGAAAAAAAAAAACACGGGGATTTTTTACGTGCTTAGATTCCTCAATCTTAATGCACGAGACCACGCCCGGAGAAGAAACAATCCAATATTAGAAACAAACAATTATTACAAATACGATTTGGATTTACGTAAAGCATAAAGACTCCTCTTTATCTTATACACCAACACTCGTATAAAACTAATATTCTTGATCGATTCTTCCAAAAACCTCAACCTTGTTGGAGTCCCTCCAACTTCAAATCCATGAGCAGTTGAGTCGATCCACACCGAGAGATCTTCACCGTCTTCTCCCCGAAGACTAGAATTATAACACAAATATTTCTTGAAGAAGAACAATAAGCTCAATATGTATTTTCTCGATAGCTTCTTCAAAGGTCGACTCCTCTCTTTATAGCAATCAAAACGAAAATCCAATCCCCGATTTCAAGAGGACGATTTCTTGCAAAGGAAGGAAATCGAGAAAGAAAAATCACTTCCTTGTGGGTAAGAATCAATTACACAAGGAAAGTGATTTAAAAGGAATAATTGGCAATTAATAAATGGTCAATCAATTAAGATAAAGTTTATCCATAATATCAAAGAACATTCACAATATAAAGATCTTGCCAAAAACACACCACGAGAATGCGGCATAAAATCCGCCCGGATTCTCGTGAGCTAAGTGTTGCATTACTAGTGTTACAACACTAGAACATGCATTGTGCTAAACGGACCAAATTTGCCAACTTCAATAACACTAACAATCTCCCCTTTGGCACTTTTGGTCAAAACAACACTCAAGGATATATATGTAGGATGTGACATAAGAAATCAATAATAGAAACCCGCAAGTTAGCACAGATTCAAAAAGGAGGCAAACAAAATCCAAATTCATCCAACACTATCATTTGAACAAAAATAGAGTTCATAAATGTTGCAATCTCAATCGAGCCATTAGTCTCTTTTGACTCCCCCAGTCGAACCTTCTTCATATCATCTTCATCTTCCGATTGAGACTCCCCCCGAGAATGTGCTTCTTCAAAGAAAGAATGGTCGCATCCGCCAAGTCATCAAGATCATCATTAACTTCTTACTTGGGTCTCATCTCACCATCTCACTTGACTCGGTTTGCTCCCCCCTTACTGGATCTCACCTCACTTGAGTCTCTTCTTTCACTTGAGTCTCTTCTCTCCCCCTTTTGACCAAAAAAGACAAAAGAAGCCAACCAAACTTTGGCTATTTTTTGGTCAAAACAATCTCCTTCAAGAATTTGTATGTAGTCCTTACCAAAATTGATGAGAGAAAGAACCGCCAAAATTGGGTGATACAAATGGCGACTATGGGAGTTTCAAGAGAAGCTTCAAACGCAAATTTGAAATTCAAATATTTTTGGAAAAGTCCCATAATTCAAGGTGTGCAATTAATCCAAAACAAGCACTCAAGATCAATTCCTTTTACAAAAGACAAATTTAAGGAAAAATCATTTTCACAATAATACACCACATCGAATCAATAAGGAGGATATTTTCAACAAGCCCAAAAATGATCCTAAGGGATGTCAGAATGATGAGTTTATTTCGACAGGAATAAAAAGGCCTCGAGCGTTTTGGTGCGGTAACCCAGTGTTGTACCACCTTTTTCAAGAACACCACCATACAAAGTCATGGATCAAAATCCTTTTCCCATTTAATAAATCTTTTGAGTGAAAGGAATCAACGAAAAAACAATTAGCCATCGGTAGCTTTCGCTCCAAATACATGGGTAGCTCTTTCTCGAAGATCATAACAAGATTCAAGCATATAAAAGAACAGAGAATGGTTCACAACCAATAGCTTTCACACACAATGTAAGGGGCGACTTTTTTTTTAGTCAAAGGCCCAAAAATAAATACATCTTTCACAAGGAAAAATCATTCTGTTTGCAATTTGACCCACAATTGTTTTTAGGCGAAAATTCACCAAAGGAGTACTCAATAGGGTTCACAATAAAAAACAGAAAAGCGATGAAATGATCTTAAAAATGCAAAATGTCTAATGCACAAGAATTAAGATCAAAAAGAGGTTACAACACATCAAGAAGGAGAAATGATGTACATGGTGTTGCAACACCGAAATCCACACTGCTCGTCAGTACAGACACCCCAGACTGCTTTGTGCAATTAAACCTTTGGAAGTCTAGGGCTTTGGTGAAAATATCAGCAATTTGATTCTCAGTCGTAACAAAATCAATGGTAACAATTTTATTCTCAACCAAGTCTCTAATAAAATGGTGTCGAATATCGATGTGTGTAGTTCTGGAGTGTTGCACTGGGTTTTTAAAAATATTTATGGCACTTGAATTATCACGATGCGGTGAGAGTTTTCTCTTCAACCCCATAGTCGATCAACACTTGTTTCATCCACAACATTTGAGAACAAAAGCTCCCTAAAAATTTGTATATTCGGACTTCGATAGTGAATAGGGATATACAACTTTGTTCCTTCTTGTACAATGAAACCAAATTGTTACCAAGGTAGACACATCCTCCAGGAGTGCTCTTTAAATCATTGATATCACTGTCAAATTAACATCACTAAACCCACTCGAGTTAGTGTTATGACACTTGGTGTTGTAACACCGAGCTCTTCCTCGCAACAAATAACATTCGCGGAGGACTGTTTCCCTTCATAATACAATTGTCAGAATTATCAAAGACATTACAAAAATTCTTATCAAATTTGACACACAAATCATCATCACAAAGCTGACTGATACTGATAAGATTGGCTTTTAGTCCTTCAACATACAAAACATTTTTGAGAGAAGGAATACTGACACATTCAAAGTTCCTTTTCCCAAAACTTTGCCTTTAGCACCATCACCAAAAGTGACCAATCCATTTTCATGTTTTTCAAAATCAATCAATTTTTCCAACTCTCCAGTCCATATGACGAGCAACCACCACAAAGTACCATGATTCAGTCACATTAGCTTTTAAAGCAGTGTGTACAACATAGCAAGAGAATTCATCCTTCCTAACCCAGATTTTCTTGGGTTTGTTTGATAAATCAATTTTAAAACGAGGAGTGTTTCTTTGCTGATGTTGGAACACTGGAGTTTGCACTCCTTGCCTTTTTATAGTGTTTACGATGACGATAACACTTAGGTCTTATATGGCCAGGACGGTTGCAATAGTGACATATAGGAACAAAAGCATTGCTTCTTTTTCCATTATGACTGAATGATGTTCCTTCTTTAACAAAAGCAATCTTAGAATTTTTATCCTTTTTAGCATAGTTTTTGTTAGCATTAAAACCAAAACCAATACCTGCACGATCTTGCTGGTATTTTCCTTGAGAAAGAATTTCATCTAATCTCCCCTTGCCAGTGTTCAGTTTTTTGACAGAATTTGTCATCTCATTGAGTTCTTTCTTTACTTTGGCAAGTTCTTCTTTTCTATCTGTGGCAAGTCTTTCAAGCTTGACAACTTCTCCCTTGAGTGTCTCTTTTTTGATGAGGGATACAACCTTCTTTCCGAGTTACATTTATCTTGTCGACAAATTCGCATTTATCAAGCATCTTTTGATAAATTCTTCTAAGCTCCTCATTTCTTGACTCTTCATCTAGATCGGAGTCATCCTCCGAGCCAAAGATTAGTCGGAATTATTCTTTTGCGGGAAGTACGAGAATTTAGACACGTTTGATAAAAGGAAAGTTAGAGTTATACCCCGTCGGTGTTGTAACACGAGTAAGTAGACTTGGGTGCGTTTGATTACAACCAACCTCTTCTTTATCACGGTGAAAGGCAACTTGATTGCTCATGTTGTCTTCTTCTTCATCATCTTCCGGTTCATCATCACTCCATGATGTGGTGAATGATTTTCCATTCTTCTTCAAGGTATTCACACATTCGGCTTGAATGTGTCCAAAACCTCCACATTCTCTACACTTAATACCTTTACCACCATCATATTGCTTTCTTTGAGTTCCGAATTTTTCCATGCCTGGAAAATTTCCTCCTTTGTTTCCTGCTTGAAGATCTTATTGAAATTCTTGGTGAGTCATGCGAAAGATTCTGAATTTCTTTTCCCGCATCACTAGTTAATTCATCGTGAAGTTTCAAGTTTGAAAAGCAATCTCCTATTTTTCTCTTTTTTGTAACTAGCCTCTTTTTTCCATTTTTCTTTCTTTGTTTCTTCAAGATTCATCTCAAAGGTTTGGAGAGACCCATTAATTCATCAAGTTTCATTTAAAAAGCACTTTTGATTCTTCAATGGCGATTGCCTTGTAGGCAAACCTTTCGGAAGAGACCTTAGAACTTTCTTAACAAGTTTAAAATTAGAGTATTTCTTTCCCAAAGCAAAAGATTCATTAGAGATATCACGAGTTTTGAGTTAAAATCACTTATGGTTTCATTTTCACTCATTCGAAGATTCTCAAATTTAGAAGTAAGCATTTGGAGTTAGACATTCTTACTGACTTGATCCCCTTCATACGCAACTTGTAGGATATCCCATGCTTCTTTTTCGAGGTTTCACGGTAGATATCGGTTTGAACGATTTTCATCTACACATTGAAGATTGCATTGAGTGCTTTTGAGTTTGCATTAGCAAGTTGATCCTCGCCGAGATTGTCCATTCGGTTTCATTCTTTGGGACACTTTTGCCAACAACTTGGGTGGGTGGTGTCGGCCAGTTAGAATAGATTTCCAAGCGCGTTCATCTGATTTGATGAAGGCTCTCATTTTTGCTTTCGAATAGGAGAAATTTGTCCCAATGAGAAGAGGTGGTCGAGAAATAGAGCTTCCCTCACGATAGTATCCATGTTAGCAAATGATAAAAAAAAATGGATCACACTAATAAGGATTAGTGGAAGGCTCTTGATGCCAATTGATAGAATCGATGCCTTGTGACTTTAAACAATTGATTCTTATGGTGTTGTATGTTAATGTTGTAACACCGGACCAAACAACACAAGTACACGTGGAAAAAAAAAAAAAAAATAACACGGGGATTTTTTACGTGCTTAGATTCCTCAATCTTAATGCACGAGGCCACGCCTGAGAAGAAAACAATCCATATTAGAAACAAACGAGTTATTACAAATACGATGGATTTACGTAAAGCATAAAGACTCCTCTTTATCTTATACACCAACACTCGTATAAAACTAATATTCTTGATCGATTCTTCCAAAAACCTCAACCTTGTTGGAGTCCCTCCAACTTCAAATCCATGAACGGTTGAGTCGATCCACCACACAGAGATCTTCACCGTCTTCTCCCCGAAGACTAGAATTATAACACAAATATTTCTTGAAGAAGAACAATAAGCTCAATATGTATTTTCTCGATAGCTTCTTCAAAGGTCGACTCACTCTCTTTATAGCAATCAAAACGAAAATCCAATCCGATTTCAAGAGGACGATTTCTTGCAAAAGGAAAAATCGAGAAAGAAAAATCATTTCCTTGTGGGTAAGAATCAATTACAGGAAAGTGATTTAAAAGGAATAATTGGCAATTAATAAATGGTTGAATCAATTAAGATAAAGTTTATCCAATAATATCAAGAACATTCACAATATAAAGATCTTGCCAAAAACACACCCGAGAATCGGCATAAAATCCGCCCCGGTTCTCGCGAGCTAATGTTGCATTACTAGTGTTACAACACTAGAACATGCCTTTGTGCTAAACGGACCAAATTTGCCAACTTCAATAACACTAACAGTTTTTTTTACAGTTATAAGTATTTTGAGTATTTTTGCTAAGGACAAGGGTATTATGAGAATAAATAAAATATTGAAACACCTAATTGATAACACAATCGCATAAAATCAGAATTTGCATGACTAAAATTGCATAAATTAGAATTTATGAGATCAAAGTTGAACATAATAAAAATTTATTAGTTTAGAAATACTACTTGAAATATTTACAGGACAAAACTGCTAGTCCCAAACAATTACGAGACTAAAATTTTCAATTAAGCCTTAATTTGTTGTTTCATGCATCAGATTTTTTGGGTAAATTCAATTTTGCCACTCCAAAATCACTTATTAAGACTTTGTCACATTTATCTATATTTTCGACGACAACACTTTAAATTCCCATTTTCACCAAAACTTCTCACAATCAACCCCAATCACAAACAAACAAACCCAGTTTAGGATACCAAGAATGATTAAAAAATGAGAGTTTATCTTTACTTTTACCTAAAGGCCTATTATAGTTGAATAGATGAGTATTAGAGAGATCACACTTTTATGGGTTGCGAATCTTATATAATTTGTTTCCTTACTAGTTTGTCCTTAATATTGAGTTCTTGCCCTCAAAGGATTAATTTCCTAATTTATCCCTATAATTGATTAATTGACATTAAATTTAATCTAAGATTGCAATTTGATGGAAGGAATATTTGAATTTGAGGAAAGGGTTTAGAGGGAGAGTCGGTCTCTTGTGAGATATCGCACAATGCGACATAAATAAAAAAAATAATACTTTTAAGGGTAAAAAAAAGTACATTTTCTGAACAAACTAAAAAGTATGTTCAAGACAAGTTATTACCTTTTATACTAAAAAATTATTTTTTACACTTTAAAATATTACTATTTTTTTGTCGCACAGTACGACCGTTTCACACAAGTTTTTGCCTTGGAAGAAAGACTTCATAAGCGTAATTACATCTCATAGCTAAAAAAAAAATAGCAACATAAAATGTGAGCTTAATGATATGAAACCCAAACTGTCCAAACAAACTCAATTGATCTGGTTATTATAACTTTGAAACTTTAACTTCAAATCTTTCCATTTGACTGCAACATAAGCCAGTTCATTAAAATCTCATGTCAAATATACGTTTCAATCTGGAAATCATCTTGAATTTAGTTTGATCTCACACATTTTTATCTAAATAACGAAAATTTATTTTGTACATATATACAATGTCACTAACTCAATATTTACCTATGACAAACTCAAACAACTTACAATCTCACACATACATTTTTCTCTATTAGTGGAATGGATTTTGGCCCAAGAATTGCGGATGGGATCTTCTATTCCATAATCGTGTTTCATCTCATATTCCAACCGTGTAGATGATAGACACGTGTATAATACTTACCATGTTAGAACCCCATAATTTATCTTGATTTTATCTTGAAAATTAACATGGTAAGTGTTATACACGCGTCATCATCCACACCGCATGGATGGAATAGCGATTTAAACACGATTATGGAATAGAGGATCCCATCCGCAAGAATTGAATAGTACTCAAGTTCAAACAAGAGATTTGATGTTCGATTTACCCGTCCATCAAAAAGTATACTAAAAAAAAAAACCCAAATACCCACGCGTACGCACATAGAAAACCAATAAATTCAACCACCAAAATAAAAAGTATGCGTCCGCATAGCCAGCTCAACACTGATTATGAGCCTAGCTGAGTCAAAGAAAAATTACTCCCCTTCCTAACAACCTTTGACTGAAAATCTGATTCTCAATTACTGCTTTGTCCGAAGCGTGTAATCCACGTGCCCCTTATATATACCCGCACCCCCTATTTCCTCATCACCAATTCCTCTCTCTCTCTCTCTCAAAGTATTGCTCCATAAAGAGATCTAGAAAAAGTTCTAATCCAATTATTTTTTATATTTCAAGGACTTTTTGCTGAAATATATGGCAGATGTTGACAATAGGAATCCAGCGGCGCGGCGCAAGTCGAACAGGTTGCAGAGAAGGGCGCCGGCTTCGATTCAGATCAGTCCGGTGACGGACTGGAACGTGGCGATACCTCTTTTGTCGCCGTTGGTTCAGTCGCCAACCTCCGATAATCCGGCGGTTGAGATCAAATCTTGTTCGAGCAGTAATAAGGAATCTGCGGTGGTCGCTGAGAAGCCGGTGGTGGTTTTGAAAAAGTGGCAGCACCCAGCCGCGCCGTTCTGTTACGAGCCGGCGCCGTTTCGCCCTTTTGTTTGTAACAGATGACAGTTTCTAATTTTTACTTTTTTCGTTAATATATGACATGATTTTAGAATTTGGATTACAGGCTTGATTTGTCTCCATTATAAGCCCCCTTTTCCTCATGTTTATACCTTTTTTAATCCTTTTTTCTTTGTGAGATTGGTGGGATTTAAATGTTTAGATGATAAGCGTATTTTCGTTCGTACCCATTTTCTACTTCTTAGGTTTGTAAATAATTTTTGAATTTTGAATATCACAAAAAAAAAAAACATTATTGTACATGCATGTTTAATCATAATATTGATGAAATAAGTCATGTGTGAGTTGTCCCATTAATTAATTAATTAATTAATTAGGCAAAGAGATACTTTTCCGGTCACTAATAGGTTTTAGAATGAAACTCTACTTGTGATTAATGCTCTTATTGGGTATACATTAAAGTATCAAGTCCCCAAATTTAATATAGATGAACTTCTAGTTACTATAAGTATGGATCATACCTAGTCCTCCAATTTAATAGATGAATTTCTAGTTACTATAAGCTTGGATCGTACCAAGTCCTAAATTTAGAAGAGATTAATTTTCAGTTTATATAGAGATAAGTCCCCCAAATTTGAAAGAAATTAATTTTCAGCTTATATAGAAGGATGCTCCAAAATCTGGTGTCACAGTCCAATATAGAGGAGCTTGTAAATAACTTTAAATTGAAAATATAATACAGCATAGATATGAGATTGAGCCTTCAACTCCAGTGAGGTTCGAGTTTGAATTGCAAGTATCCATCTATGAAATGAATTTGTGAATTGCGAGTGAGATTAACGTACACAAACATTAACATCTATGTGTTGGTTTTTGGTGTCAAAAATAAAAGAAGTGGGTTTTGTCCCATATTTCTTATGGAACAAAATGGGTGGGAACCTTAAGGTTGCATTTGGACGAGAGGATTTATGAAATGATTTCAAATAACTCCAAATAGGAAGGATTTAAAATCTTCCAAAATGACTCCAAAAATAGCTTTCTAGGAATTGAAATCCATCATAAAATGACTCTATCCAAACAACCTCAATGAATTTATGATTATGGATTTCAAATCTATAGCTCAAATTCTTCCATCCAAATGAAGCATAAGGTTATTTAAGGAACTCATGTGGTGTTGTTTCAATTGCACCAGTCAAATATAATTTACTTTTGTGGTTTGACTCTAGTTAAATTTCTCTCTTGTATTCTCAAGTATAGAGAGTTGGGAGAGAGGTGTAAGTTAGTCAAAGGTTTGTAAGAGTGTGGGGGTACTGGGGTCGGGAGAGAGAATGTCTGTACAATTGTAAAAATATTTCACATAGTGGTTTCTCTTTTTGGGCCATGGTTGTTCTCCAATTGTGGAGTTTCCACGTAAAATCTTGTGTTGTGGATTGTTGTTATTTTTTTTTTATTTTATTTCTGCTTGTCCCTAGGGATGAATGTGGGATCCGAATTTTCCCAACAAGTGGTATCACATCCCGAGTTGGGTCTCTTGAAATTCTGAGTATGCTCTATGGTCGCAGCAATGTTTGACCTTCCATATCAGAAAAGATTTCTTGAGCGGTAGTTCCAGTGGGTCTCTTTAGAGGCGGTTGTTCATCAGGCTAGGGTGGTTCAAGTAGGTGGAGAAATTTGATGGGAATGTCAAGTTTGGCTTATGGCAAATATAAGTCAATGATGTGTTGTTACAATTCGGGTTACACAAGGCTTTGAAGGTTAACTGTCAATGTGGAGGTGGAGTTGATCTGACAAATAGCTCATAACCCAGGCGAACATTGTGATAGTGAGAATTTTCTCTGATGAGAAATTGTATGTCATTTTGACATATGAGTTGTCATGAAAGAGGATGTGGTTATGTTAGCGGGTCCAAGAATTTGCACAAGGGCATTCGATTGTCATAGATGCAGGATGTGGTGGAATTTCACACGGGCATTGGTTTGACATGGATGCAAGGGGTGTGGTGGAATTTACACATGCATATCAATTTGGCATGTATACAAGGTGTGTGTTATGTTGATGGCTGAAGGAATTCCATGAGGGCCAAAAGTTGGGAGTTGCACCATAAATTTCAGCGAGTTTTTGACATGTGCCGAAGAAAATTCTTAGAATGGTTTATTCCAAGTGGTCTACTCCTATGGTAGAGTAGGATTCTCTGGTTTGAGAATGATGGTTTTCTGGTTTGAGAATCATGATTGTCGGTGAAGACAATTGAGCTTCTTTTATTTTGCCAAGGTGGAGTTTGTTGGTTTTTGGTGTCAAAAATAAAAGAAGTGGGTTTTGTCCCACATTACTTGTGGAACAAAATGGGTGGGAACTTTAAGGTTATTTAAGGAGCCCATGGTGTTGTTTAAATTGCACTAGTCAAATACACATTAACCTTTGTGGTTTGACTCTAGTTAAATTCCTCTCTTGTATTCTCAAGTATGGAGAGTTGGAAGAGAGGTGCGAGTTAGTCAAAGATTTGTAAGAGTGTGGGGGTACTGGGGTCGGGAGAGAATGTCTGTGTGATTGTAAAAATATTTCACATAATAGAATTTTTTTCTCTTTGGGTCGTGAGTTAGTATCATGTCAGACAGTCTAACGGATCTAAGTCCGTTAGATGGATCACCTAAACCCGACCCGAATCATTAAAAGAAATCCTTTAGCCTCATAAAATTGTGGTTAGATAAGATACAACAGGTAATTTCAGTGTGAAACATGGCTCTTGAGCCAAGGGTATTAGTTAAACCTTTTCGACAAGCGATCAATTGTTCTAATCATTATTTTTGTCGAGTTCTTACCAAATGTATCATGCATGCAAAATTACATACCAAGAAATAGAACACGCGAACACGTCAGTATACACACACATTTGGTATATGACATCTACCTGAGTGGAGGAGAATTCGTCGTTGGGGATCGGAGTAGTGGATCGACGACGACGACTTTAGCAACGACCGATTCTACCACAGAGTCGGATAACAACGGCGGTTGTCGAAACAACTCCATGAGATGGACAAAATCGAAAATCCCACAATATGATGCATGAACTCTTACTAATACTTTGCTTGACCTTGAAGAAGAAGACGGTGAGGAAAAAAAGTATTAGTATCAGCTAATACTTTTATGGAAAAATACTAATACATTTTATAAGAAAAACTAATATTTTGCAGGAGTACTACTAAAATACTCTCCAGGAAATTACTAATACTTTTTCGAGAAACTACTAATACTTTTCAGAGGGACAACTAATACATTTAAGGAGAAAATTTTAAAGGGAAACTGTTAAAATACATTTTGGGAGTATATTCATGAGAAATACTAAAATACTCTTAAGGGAACTACTAATACATTTTAGAAGAACTGCTAATACATATTAGAAGGACGACTAATACTTTTCAGAATGACTGTTAATACATTTCGGGAAAAAAATTTAATTATATTCAGGGAAACTACTAATACATTTCAGAAGAACTGCTAATACTCTTTAGAAGGACGGCTAATACTTTTCAGAAGGATTGTTAATACATTTCGGGAGGAAAATTTAATTATATTCAAGAAACTACTAATACTTTTTCGAGGAACTACTAATACTTTTTCGAGGGACTGCTAATACATTTCGGGAGTATATTCAGGAGAAATAGTAAAATATTTTTCAGGAAACTACTAATACATTTCAGAAGAACTGCTAATACTTTTTAGAAGGATGACTGATATTTTTTCAGAAGGACTGTTAATACCGGTGGTCCTTGAAAACTACTTAAACATCACTGCTAATATTACGGAAATGCCACCGGGTCTGCGGGTCAGATCCGTCTAACAGGTCAGACCCGTTAGACGGTGTGCCATGAGTTTTTGTATTGGGCCGTGGTTTTTCTCCGATTTTGGAGTTTACACGTAAAATCTTATGTTGTGGATTCTTGTTATTTTTTTATTTTATTTCTCGGTTATATTTCTGCTTGTCCCTAGGGATGAATTTGAGATCCAATTTTTCCCAACACTATGTACGTACACTTTTTTTTTTTTAAAAAAATAGTAATTAATTATTGTAAAATTTAATATAAATCAATCTGAATTTACTCACACGGTCGCCCGTCGGTACTGCAATTATCCGATGTGTGGGTGTCGCTATGTCAATTACCAATTAATTTTCATTTAATGTTCTTTGCTACATTTTTTCTTTTTTTTTTTTTTTTCTGAAAGATGCTACTTTTGTTGGAGGTATAAAAGCCTGTGTCCAATTCAAATGTTCCAAGTATCATTGTTCTTTTTTTTTTTTTTTTTTTGTTGAATTTTATATGTGGGCTCACATAACCGTAATATATTGATTTCTAGCCCTGGGCTTTGTTTGAACTTGGACAGTAAGGACTCAGACAAGGTGTCGAGCTTATCCCAATTGGGAGGCACCAGAAAGCCCACATAAAAGGTGGATTTAATATGAACCCAATTTGACGGGTTTATAGGTTTCAGAAGAAGTCGTCTATTTCAAAATGATATTTTATCTCATATTTTACAATAAGGATGATTGACATGTGATAAGGGTCTTTTTATGCATGTTTTATGTGTATATTTAAGTATGATTTGAGTTATTTTATCGTTAGTTTCATAAATTTTTGATTGTACATGGTTCATTACTTGTAAGTCTTTTATTGGTGTAGATTGATGATTTGGAGCTGTTTTTGGTGAATTTTGGGCCATGGTTTCATGTCAAAACATACCCGGGGTTTCGGATGCAAAAACACTCAAAATCCCAAGCTAAACGCGTCATTTCGGGGCCTTTTTCGATCAAACACGGGCGGGGTGTGTGTTTTAAGCACGACCGTGCTTTTTAAAAGTTGAAAACGAGCAATTTTTCGACCACGACGTACCAAACACGGCCAGGTAGCCGTGCTTTTCAAGCACGGCCGTATTCGAAAATTCAAAAACACGGATTACCCGTGTTTTTAAAGCACGTCGTGCTTTTAAATCGGTAGTTTTTCTTTGGCGGAAATTATGGAGACTTTCCCTTTTTGCTTTTTGACAACTTTTGAGCAACTTTTACACCTCATTTTGATGCACCAAGCTCTATTATTCCCTCAATTGTCATGTGGACACAATGATTCAACCAACTCAACCATGAATGTGCACACAATGATTGAACCAACGACCATGGAAGTGGAGCATTTGTTAGCATTATTGATGTGTTCTTTCACAAAGATGGTGCCTATAAAAGCGAGAGTTTGAGTTGGAAATAGATATAATTCATGTAGTATTCATTGATAGAGAGATTCATTGTATATTCATTGTATATTCTAAGTTTCAAAGCAAAATACATTGAGAGGATAAAGAGAGAGGTAGAGTTGGAAGTTGAAGAGTAATAGAGGAGAAGACTTGTAGCTCAACATCATTGCAATCAACCAAGGAGGAAGTCTTGTATTGGTCTTGAATAAGAGCTAAGTACACCATGTTCATTTTATTCATATCTTCTTGTGTAGTATACTCTTTTGACAAAGCCATGTGTAGCTAAATTTCTAGTGTTTGAATGTAATGAACTCTAGAATGAATTTGTGATTAAGGTTTGTATGTTTTTAATAAAATCTTCATGTTTTGTGTGATTCACTTATATTATGCTTTATTCATTCAAATTGATATATGCACAATATTGATTTGAAGTTTATTTTTCATCCGGAAATCGAGAGATTCATGGTGAAATAGAACCTATATAAGTGAAAAGAGTTGCATGCAATCTAGACATGGGGCGACATAAATCTTCCGGATTAGGGTCAAACCTAATATGGGAATTCACAAATCGTTATAATCTTTGTCTTGGGGGTTTTAACTAGAAAGAGATTTGATTAATCAACTTATGATTAGAAGTTATTCGCTCGATAGAGGTTTAACTTAAATCGGGAATTTCTACGATCCATGAAACATGAGATTTTACTAAAAGAGGTTGGTTTTTGCTTAAGGGATTATGGTTGTATTTTTATCTTGTTAAATCACAAAAACATTCTGTAGGGATTTACATTCAAACACATTTCTAGCTCTTGATTTCTTAATTCTACAATCTATTTTTATTTGATCTTTTGTAAGTTGCAATTATTTTAAAATTCTCTATTTTTCATTTTCATTAAACAAACAAAACTCTGAAAATTGCTAGATTAAATAACAAAAAGACGGTAATTATTAGTACTTACAATCCTCGTGGGAATGACACTCGGTACTCAATAATCTATACTACAAAACGATAGGTGCACTTGCCTATGGTTTTCTAGAGTAGCTTTTGAGCCATCAAGTTTTTGGCGCCGTTGCCGGGGATTGTAATATTAAGAACGCTTTATTTTTGTTAATTTAATCATTTTTTTTATTTTTTATTTTACCATTATTTTTTTATCTATCTTTGTAAGTCTTGGTTTATACTTATCCTCTTTGTTTACCGCAGTGTATGCCTACTCGTCGCCGAATTTGGAAGCGCGACACCGCCGGTAGCAACACAGAGGAAAGTACTAACACTGACCCGAAAAAAGGATACTAACGAAAGTAAAGATTTCGTCATGGCGGATGAACAAAGAACTATGTATGATTATGCCAAACCATCCATGGACGACACGTCATCTAGCATCGTAAGGCCCATTTGTTGCGACCAATAATTTTGAAATCAAACCGAATGTCATTCAAATGGTGAAACAATTTGTTCAATTTGACGGCCTACCAGACGAAGATCCGAACAATCATATCGCAAATTTCCTTGAAATTTGTGATACCTTCAAAATAAATGGAGTCTCTGATGATGCCATCCGTTTGCGCCTATTCCCATTTACTCTTGGGGACGAGCTAAACAATGGCTAAATACTTTGCAAAGGGAACAATCACAACATGGAGCATCATGGCGAAAAGTTCCTTTTGAAATATTTTCCACCGCCAAAATCGCACGATTGAGGAATGAAATCTCTTCATTCACTCAAGAAGACGACGAGACCTTGTACGACACTTGGGAGAGATTCAAAGAATTGCTGCGAAAATGCCCACATCATGGCCTCCTATTTGGATGCAAGTCCAAACGTTTTACAACGGGCTACTCTCATCGGCGAGGCAAATGATTGATGCGGCGCGGGGGAACATTGAATAATAAAACACCGAAGCCGCCCAAGATCTCATAGAAGGGATGGCCATGAATGGCTATCAATGGCAATCCGTGCGAGGTAAACCTAACAAACAACGGGTGTTTATAATGCGGATGCAGCGGGTTACACTAGTTTGCACAAGTCGGCTTTGACCCAAAAGATCGACGATCTAGCGGCTCCTAAACCACCACCACCGCATGTTTTATCTTGTGAAACTTGCGGAGGATTGCATAATCACCAGGGCCCACACACAATACCTCACACTCAAGCAAAGCTAATTACGTTGGGAATCGGCGAAAATTACCCAAGTAATCCTTACAACAACACATACAATCTGGTGGCGACAACATCCTAATTTCGGTTGGGGAAACCAAGGCCAACCACGACCTAATCCCAATCTGATCTACACACGTCTCCCTGGTTTCCCAAATCAAGATAAGTCTAACTTGGAAGATCTTATAACAAAGTTTGTGCAATCAACAGATACCCGATTCCAAAGGTGTGGAAACATCCTTGAGAAATCAAGAGGCATCTATCCATAACTGGAAAACCAAATAGACAGATTACAAAAATGATTTCCGAAAGGCCACAAGGAAGTTTGCCGGTAACACCGAGCCAAACCTAGGGAGCACGTAAAGGCAATCACCATCGGTTTTCCACATGATCATGATTATGCCAACGCCACCATGCGAGAAATATGTGGAGGACGACAAACACAAAGAAAAGCCCATGAAAAAGGTGGTCGCCGAATACAAGCTCAAGATCCCTTACCGAGTCTAACCGAAGAAGATAGAAGGGAGGACAAATTTGGTAAGTACCTTGAGTCATTCAAGCAACTACATACTAATATTCCATTTGTTCAACCTCTTTCAAAGCATGCTAAGGATCTAAATGACATCATTTCTAATGAAAATAAGCTTAACGAACTATCAAATGTGCAATTGAATGATAAATGTTTTTCCAATAATCTACCACAAAAATGTAATGATCCGGGAAGTTTTATTATCCCTTATACAATTGATGGTTTACTGTGATAGAGCACTAGGACTTAGGAGCTAGTATCAATGTGATGTCTTATGAAACATTCAAGCATATGGGATTAAGTGAATCGAAACCTACTAGGATGGACATACACTTAGCCGATAAATCGATTAAACATCCTAGAGGTATTATTAATGATGTGTTAGTCAAGATCGATAAATTCACATTCCCGATTGATTTTGTTATTCTTGACATGCATGATGATATTGAGGTTCCTCTAATTCTTGGCGTTCTTTCTTGGCTACGGCAAAATCAATCATTGATGTGCATGAGGAAAGTTAACTTTGAGGTGGGGATGAACAAGTAATTTTTAAAATTCATGTTGATATTGAAAAGGATACTACTTGTTCTTTTGCCGATTCAATTTCGTTGCACGATGAGAAATCTAAAAATCTCTTGGAGAAAAGTGTTGTTCAAAGTCCATGTTGGAAGCTTATGCCCGAAAAGGGGGACCGGAAAGTTCAAAGAGCACATTTTGAAGCATAAAGTTGGAGGTAATACTACTAAATACCTAAGGGATTTTCATAAGTCCAAAGCTCCACCTGACTAATCTCCATATTTGGGTAAACGGTCCCAAATGTATACGACTTTAAAGAAGCGCTAATCGGGAGGCAACCCGGCATTTTGTGTGCATTTTCTTTTACTTAATTTTTTTTTATTGCTTGGGAATTAAAAAAAAAATTAAAAAAAAAAATGTCCTGGCCGTGCTTAAAAAGCACGGCCGTGTTCACACTCAATTCGCGAACACACCCTGGTCGTGTTTAAAAATCCAAGGTTTTGTAGGAAAAATTAAATCGAACACGCCCGGTAGTGCTTTTCAAGCACTAGGCCGTGTTTTTCAAAAAAAAAAAAAAAAAAAAAATTTATCGAAAAAATTAAATGCATCGAACACGCCCGAGCCGTGCTTAAAAAGCACGACCGTGTTTTTAAAAATAAAAAATTTCAAAAAAAAAAAAAACTCAAAAAAAAAAAAAAAAAAATTATATATATATATATATATTTGATGATTTCACGGTATTCGAGTTGTGTATCCTTGATTAGGTATGAAGATGCCGATGAAGGTCTCGTCTTAAACAACCCAATGATCGCTCAATACCGATTTCACTCTTCTAGTAAGGTCGTATTTTTCTTTTCCACCTCTTTTATTTTCTTCTAGTATGGTTGATTTTTGAGTGTTTTGTTTGTGTTCGTTCATCTCTTTCTTTCACATTGAGGACAATGTGAACCTTTAAAGTTGAAGGTGGGTGCAATTACATTCTTAGTGCATGTGTGTGCTTGCTTTTATTTTTAGGTTGTCGACAAGAGGTATTTTTTTTTAACAAATTGAGTGTTTGCTAGTCAATAACTTAGCCCAATCACACCAAAATTAACTTTTTGATTTATGTTTTCAATGTGAAGCAATTGATTGTCAGAATAGATTGATGTAGATGTGTGCTAAATTTTGACGAGATTTCCAACTCCATAATACTTGATTTGTTAAGGCATTTACGACAAAGCTTAGTGTTATGAACGTTTGAGAATTCATGATTTAGTGGTGGTTAACTAGTTGTTATACCAAGCTTGTGAAAAAAAAAAAATGAAAAAAAAAGAAAAAAAATAATCCAATCGAGGTTATACTCCTCTATTTGTTGTTGCTTAGTAACTAGGAGCATTCATGAGCCCCATGTTTGTCTTTTTTACGTAAAACGGCACAAAATATGAGTATGGGAAACCACCCTAGGAGTGTTTGAACGAAAATTCAAAATATAAACCTAGTGGAAGAATGCCTCGAAAAGACCTACCAAAAAAAAAAAAAAATCGAAAGGGAGAATGTATATTCCTTGAATTCTCATTCCAATAAAAGTTCAAGAAGCTTGGTTATATGACTAGTAGGCTAACTACAATGATCTATTGAATTCTTGTATTTTCATGACATTATTGAATTGAAGTTATTCATAACTATCAATATTTGTGGAGTGATGATTTCAAGTTTGAATAATGCCTGCTGATGTTACGGTCTTTCTTGACAGTCGATCGCTTTGCAAAATTGTGTTTCTACTGAATGGTTAATTCGGGTTGAGAAGGCTAAGAACTTGACTACTTGTGTTCAATGTGTTGAAGAAAAAAAAAATCCTTGTGTGTTTTAATTTATTGAATCATTTTTTTTTGATTTAATGTTTTGCTTGAGGACAAGCAAAGTTCAAAGTTGGAGGTGGTTTGATAAGGGTCTTTTTATGCATGTTTTATGTGTATATTTAAGTATGATTTGAGTTATTTTATCGTTAGTTTCATAAATTTTTGATTGTACATGGTTCACATTACTATGAGGTGCTTTTATTGGTGTAGATTGATGATTTGGAGCTGTTTTTGGTGAATTTTGGGCCATGGTTTCATGTCAAAATATACCCGGGGGTTTCTGGATGCAAAAACACTCAAAATCCCAAGCTAAACGCGTTATTTCGGGGCCTTTTCAGTCAAACACGGGCAGGGTGTGTTTTTAAGCACGGCCGTGCTTTTTAAAAGTTGAAAACGAGCAATTTTTCGACCCCGACGTACCAAACACGGCCAGGCCGTGCTTTTCAAGCACGGCCGTGTTCGGGAAATTCCAAAAACACGGATTACCCGTGTTTTTAAAGCACGGGCGTGCTTTTCGTCCAGACTGGTTTTTTCTTTGGCGGAAATTATGGAGACTTTCCCTTTTTGCTTTTTGACAACCTTTGAGCAACTTTTACACCTCATTTTGATGCACCAAGCTCTATTATTCCCTCAATTGTCATGTGGGCACAATGATTCAACCAACTCAACCATGAATGTGCACACAATGATTCAACCAACAACCATGGATGTGGAGCATTTGTTAGCATTATTGATGTGTTCTTTCACAAAGATGGTGCCTATAAAAGCCAAGAGTTTGAGTTGGAAATAGATATAATTCATGTAGTATTCATTGATAGAGAGATTCATTGTATATTCATTGTATATTCTAAGTTTCAAAGCAAAATACATTGAGAGGATAAAAGAGAGGTAGAGTTGGAAGTTGAAGAGTAATAGAGGAGAAGGCTTGGAGCTCAACATCATTGCAATCAACCAAGGAGGAAGTCTTGTATTGGTCTTGAATAAGAGCTAAGTACACCATGTTCATTTTATTCATATCTTCTTGTGTAGTATACTCTTTTGACAAAGCCATGTGTAGCTAAATTTCTAGTGTTTGAATGTAATGAACTCTAGAATGAATTTGTGATTAAGGTTTGTATGTTTTTAATAAAATCTTCATGTTTTGTGTGATTCACTTATATTATGCTTTATTCATTCAAATTGATATATGCGCAATATTGATTTGAAGTTTATTTTTCATCAGGGAATCGAGATTCATGGTGAAATAGAACCTATATAAGTGAAAAGAGTTGCATGCAATCTAGACATGGGGCGACATAAATCTTCCTGATTAGGGTCAAACCTAATATGGGAATTCACAAATCGTTATAATCTTTGTCTTGGGGTTTTAACTAGAAAGAGATTTCGTTAATCAACTTGAGATTAGAAGTTATTCGCTCGATAGAGGTTTAACTTAAATCGAATTTCTACGGTCCATGAAATATGAGATTTTACTAAAAGAGGTTGGTTTTTTGCTTAAGGGATTATGGTTGTATTTTTATCTTGTTAAATCACAAAAACATTCTAGAGGGATTTACATTCAAACACATTTCTAGCTCTTGATTCTTAATTCTACAATCTATTTTTATTTGATCTTTTGTAAGTTGCAATTATTTTAAAATTCTCTATTTTTTCATTTTCATTGAAAAAACTCTGAAAATTGCTAGATTAAATAACAAAAAAGACGGTAATTATTAGTACTTACAATCCTCGTGGGAATGACACTCGGTACTCAATAATCTATACTACAAAACGATAGGTGCACTTGCCTATGGTTTTCTAGAGTAGCTTTTGAGCCATCAACATGTATATAAAAGTTATCATATTAAAACAACACAATTTAGGGGTGATTTATGCTCCAAAATTAAAATGATAAACTTCTATACACGTGACAATCATCCGTGCGGTAGAATAGATAATGAAATACCATTTTAGAATAGAAGATTTCATCCCGGTTTTAAATTAAGGGTGCTGAAATTTTAACCAGTCAAAACTCGAATAACCATTTAAAAGTGAAAGTAAAAGCATGTTTGATTGTTGGAGCAACTGACTTAAATTTTCGTTCGTACAAAAAGATACAAGTACGATTTTTGCGAAGAATAAAACATACGAAGAACGACTAATAAATTTGGTTAGGAATGACTTCAATTATTCCTAATATTTTTATGAATAACTCGAATTTTCCTCAATAACACCTACAAACATATTTGTTACTGGTATTGATACTTGAGCTAATAAAAGGTTGTGATTGGTTGTGAAAAAATTTCCAAAATTTTCATTTTTTAGAGAAAATTTTGTTGGAAGTGTGATTGTTTGTGGAAGAAATAGGAAATTTTCAAAGAATATTTGAGGGCGCGATTGAATATGTTTTCATTTTGAATTTTTTTTCTTTTGCAAGAAAATAGTGGTAAAAAAAATTGGAAGAAAAATGATGAATTTTAATAATGTGATTGGATGTGAGATGAAAAAATAATGATGATATATAGTTGATTTGATTTAAAAATAGAAAAATAATGATTGAATATGATTGATAGTTAGAAATGTGTGAGTGAGTGAATAGTGAAATTTATGGGAGAATATGTATTAATGATTAGTTTTTTGTGAAAAAATATGTAGATGTGATTGGTAAAAGAAAAAAATGAGAAAAAGTGAAAGTAGAAGAATAATATATTTTCTGAAAATTTTTATAAACAACTGTATGTTTGGTTAATTTTTTTTTTTATAGCGGAACGAAATGAATTTCATTTCATATCCAATCGCTGCCTCATTTCTCTCCAAAATTAACTCATTTTTATCTTTTACTATCACACTTTTCAATTCCCACTTATACTATTTATTTCTCTCTCTCTCTCTCTCTCTCTCTCTCTCCCCCTACTCATATAAAGAATTCCAATAATTTCTTTAATTTATCACAATTTTTAATATTTTTTCTCTTAATCTTGATAACAAAAGGTATAAAATGAAATTCATATTGACTAGTTTTGGATCAAATTTTTATTTTTATTCAGTTTTCTTGCATTATATTTTACACTATTTTTTCCACATATTTTTTCACAAACAATCAACATCTTTATAAGATTCTCCATCACATCAACACCATCTTTTCTTTTTATCTACACATACAACTTTCACTTTCAGAAAAAAATTCACCACTATTCTCTAAGAAAATGAAAATAGACATAATAAAAGCACAACCAACCACAAAACTTTTCAATTTTATTTCTTTGGTTTTTAACTTATCTTCCTCTCCTCCAATGGTGGAGGGAATTAGGGGGGCCACTCCAGGCCCCAGAGCACCCCCACCCCCTATTTTTTTTTAAAAAAAATTTTACACTAGAATTTTTTTTTCTTAAAAAACTAATAATTATAGTTTATATGATTTTCGTGTTTCGCATCATTCCATTTTCGTGTATCGGTCCACCCCATATTTTTTTTTCTGGCTCCGCCCTTGCTCTCCGCACAACTTTATTTTTTCTCTCCCTTTTTGGGCTTTTACCTTTTCGTCCTTTTCCTTTCCCTCATAATTATCATATGGGAAAAAGAAAAAGGAATTGAGAAGCTCCTCAAAAAATGTGCTACATAACCCTTTAGTTTTATGTTGTAGTCTGGTAGATAATGTTAATCCTTTTGCTTCTAATTTCAGTTTTTTTTCCCTATTAATTTCTTTGATTGTTTAAAAGATCACTGTGCCCTTCTTTTTGCTACTTTATCGAAAAAAAGTTTAACAATCCTTGAGAGGTTTACCTAAAGGATGTTAAAAGTTGAGCTAATTATTTGCCGCCCCGAAAGATTTTCCATAAAGAGCTATAATTGCAATGATCAGAAAAACTTTAGTCTATAATAAATATAATTACATCCTTATATTATAAGTGCAACCGTGTACTTGGTAGAATGGCCCAAAAATTGTATTTTAGAATATGATTTTTGTAAAGCACAAATTGCTAGTACAAGAATGTCAACATTTTTAATGAAAGTTCATCTCATAAAATCAAATTTTCATTTTTTTTCTTTCATTAGATGAGTTGAATAAAATATGTAGCTATTACCCCTCACATATTATGATACAACATAATTACCTAACTTTAATTACGTACAAGTTATACTTACAATATTATAGACATGACAATTATCCGAGAAATTTTAGTAGGTCGTCAACGAAGAAATCATCGAGAACAAAATCCAAACATGTGTGTCAAAAATTCAAGATAGTCACTCTCCAAGTCGAAATTATAGAATTTTTCCTTGTCATTGTTCAACTTGCACAACAAAAAGAATTAGAGAAAGGTCATATATTCGTCATCTCCATGAAGAACGACCTGTAGTAGGTGAAATCCGTTTTCTTATATGTTATTAGGTTAGCTGAACACATGAAAATATGTAATTATTTATTTATTTCAGATTATAAATAAAATATTGATATAGATTAAACCATGATCGTTTTCTTAATGTAGAATTATGTATTTTCACAACATTATTGAAAAATGAGATAACTATATATCGAATGTATTGCCACTGATGTAGGAGGAAGTGTAACGAGAACAAGAACGCACACAAAATTATACCCACACCGGAAAAGAACGTAAAAAACTTTGTATATAAAAAAGACAAACCTCAAATTTTTAATATGAATTTAACCACTTAAAAATAATAATAAAACAACTATTTATAATATCAATCTCCTTCCACCTTAATAAATTTCATTTGAAATTGTCCAATTTGAAAAGCTTTTCTAACGTTTTGTACTAAGCGTGTTATTCAATTTTGTTTGTTGTTGCTTTATTTCATTTTCAGTTGGACTTTAACTTTTTCTTGGCATTACAGACAAATGACTTTTATATATTCTTCAAGCTAAGATCATCAATTACTACCCCGGAGGAAAAAGAGAGGGGGGGGGGGGTTGGTTAACAGAAAAAAGAGGGTTTTCATTGCTTTTAGAATTAACTCAAGAGATTAACTAATTAATTTATTACGTAAATTGGATATAATAAAAAAGTTAAAGGGACGACCGCCCAATCCAACCTCCTACGTACTGACTCCATTTCTAGCGAGATATATGTTAGTCTAAATTTAACCTCAATAATAAAGTTAGACTCAATAATGAAGTTAACCTAGGAGCTGAGTTATATATTAAAGAAAAATAAATAAATAAAGTTAGCCTTCTCTAATTTCCACTTTTCTCAGAGTACACAAAATAAAGACAAACGTAAAATTAACTTTGATATTAGAGCTCGTGATTGGCTGTTACACGGAAGTTGTTACCAAATAATAGACTTTTTGGAAGGTTATTTATCCAACTTTAATTTGTCAAAAGCTAGACGTAATAAAAATATAACTTGAAGACAGAAAAGATGGCACACTGACAGTCTGACTAATTCTCCACGACAACTTGAAAATGGTTGGTAAAATTGCCTTTAGAAAGGTTTCAAAGACTTCTGGTTGTGGGCATTGAGGAAGCCAGAAATTTTATTTAGGGGAGTCCAACTACAGTTCTAAAAATTTCTGGTTAGTTCCGATTAATTTTCATTTAAGTGTATTTGTCAACCTATATTTTTCTTCCGATTAGACCCCGCCTAACCCCACACAGGCTCCACTTAAGCGTTAGACCCCAGTCTGCCTAGCGATTTTTAGAACGATTGATCTAACTAACAATTAAAAAAAAATACATCAAGTCTAAAAATAAAACTATAAATAAGTATCAAATTTTATAAAATCATTGTATTAATTCAATTACATCTTAATATTCAAAAATAAAATACAGAATACAATTACATCGATATATCATAACATATGTTCTATTCTTCATATTTTGAAATAGTGGCATAATAACTTCTATATCAATATTTCAAAAAATATACTTTTCAATGTATGTTACAAAATGATCGATCATTCAATAACTCATTTTCAATATTGAATTCTTTAATGAGAATTTGATAATGAACCATAAATCATCTCAAAAGAGAGAAATAGAGACACAAGAAAATAATGCAAAAAATCGAGTTCAAGTTTATAGTGGATTAAAAGAAAATATTCAAAATTTTGAGAAAGAAAAAAATGACCAAAATCCAAAATTTCAAGATTAACAAATGGGAAGGAGAAAAAACAATGAAGGAATTGAAGATTTTTTTTCTTCTATTTTTTCTATTTTGTGTATTTATTTTAAGGTTAAAAAGTGAGAATACTAAAATACCCCTATTTTTTTTTTTCAAAAATTCAGGGGGGCCAGTGCCTCACTTGGCCCCTTAGTGGCATCGTCCCTGGTTGTGGGGTAACTGTTGGGAAATCGGATCTCATATTCATCCTTTAGAGGACAAGTAGAAATAACCGAAAAATAAAATAAAAAATAACTACAATCCATAACACAAGAATTTACGTGGAAAACCCCGAAACCAGAGAAAAATCATGACCCCACAGAAAAAAAATTCCACTATATGAAATATTTTTACAATCATACACACATTCTCTCTCTCGATCCGCCCCCCCACACTATTACAACCTTTTGACTAATTCATACCATCCTCCCAACTCTCTAGACATGAGAATATAAGAATGAAATTTAACTAGAGTCTTAACACAAAGGTTAAAATATATTTGACTGATGCATTTGAAACATAAACACATGGTTCCTTATAGAGGTGTAAATTTGGTTGGATCTGCATTCGTGGGTACCCGGTTTGTGGGTTCGTGGGTCAGAATCAGTCAATCTGGACTCGACCTATTTAATGATTCGTATTAGAATCTTGAACTCGGACCCGACCTATTTAACCCGTCTAACAAATTATTTTATGTATATTTAATAATTTCAACTGAATAAATTTAATTTTTTATAATCATCTACTATTTTCTTTAAAGGAAAATATATAGATATCATTGTTGGATATCATCCAACATCGATTGAGAAAAAAAGTAGGGAGGATCATCCCATGATCCAGTTACAGTAGCAGAACGCTTAGCAAATTGGGCAAGTTCATTGGCAATAAAATTAGAAGTTCTAAGGATCCAAAAGAGCTTAATATGTGGCATTGAGGAGAGAAGCTCTGATATATCTGATAAGACTGACATGCAATTGGGAGTGGAGCTAGAATCCCCTTTGGCTGCAAGGATGATGGTGGAGGAGTCCCCTAAAATTGAAGCATTAAGAAAGTTCCTCCCTTTAGCTGCCACAAAAGCTTGGTGTAGGGAAAAAGCTTCAGCTGTAAGGAGGTCTGAGATGCCAGGGAATTTTTTGCAAGGTCTCCCAAGAAATGGCCATGTTCGCTCCAGATAAAAGTCCCTGTCCCAACACATGAATTGGAGATGGAGATAGAGCCATCGAAAAAAATTTGATCCGCCCGGGCGGCACATGATAAAAAATGGTGGAGGGTGTGTTCCTCTTTGGCCACTTATTGGCAGCCCGAAAGCTTGATAGCATAGTGAATGAGCTGGAGACGATAATGAATGTTTGTGGTAATATTGTCAAAAATCTTTTGGTTCCTTGAGTACTATATTGAGTTACACAGAGTAACAAAAAGTTCCATTATGTGATCAGAAGAGTTATTGAGGAAGTCTCGGGCCCAAATATCAGCAAGGGGCGGGCAAATTTGATGACAATTTCATGGATTCTATGGAAATATCAAATTTGAGAGGACAACTCACAAAGGAAGAAAAAGTGTTAAAGTGAGGATCCCCGGAGCTGCAAAATGGACAATAATTTGGATTGGGGGTCTTCTTTGTGAGAGGTTATGAGGGGATGGAAGAGAGGTTGTGAGCATGCGCCAAGAGAACGGAGGATAACACTCGGGATTTGGAGTTTCCAGAGTTTTTTCCATATGGAGTCGGGGCCATTACTAGAGAAACTGAAAGGCCATACTTCTGGGAAGAATGCCGGGTTGGAAGGGATGGAGTATTAGGCCGAATGGACGAAGTATTTGCCATTTTTGGAGAAGTGCCACACCCATTTGTCGTTAGAGTTTCTAAAACTGATTGGCATAGAGAAAATGAGGTTGGCTTCATTAGTTAGGAAAATATCTCGAACAATGTTCATATCCCACTAGGATGCGGACAGAGCAATGAGATCGGAGACAAGAGCGATACGCGGCAGACTAGTTGATGTGGAGTAGTTGCAGAAGTTAAGAGGTTTCAGGATTCACCTGTCACCTAAGATTCTAGTCGTGCGTCTAGAGAGAATTTGCTTTCGTCATGCAATAAATAAAATCCAATACCCTTCTAAAATGCTACGCCAAGTTTGCTTTAAAGACTCGAGAATAAAGGATGAGGCATTTGTGAGAAGTCGCTATGATTGTTTACCCAATATCGCAAGATTGAAAATGCGAAGATCTTTGAAACCAAGTCTTCCACCATTTTTTGCGATCGTTAGGCGATGCTAAGATACCTAATGAACTTCATGTGGTTATCTCGGCTTCGCCTTCAGTAGACGCCAAAGAGCGAGTGTATATCATGGATAAGATATTTTAGAAGTTTGAAACACGACATAATGTATACTAGGATAGAATGGAGAACAAATTTAATTAGAATTTCTTTGCCTACTTTGGATAAAAGTCTCTCGTTTTAGCCTTGAATAGGCGGGCGTACGCGGTCCTTGATAGATAAGAGCATGTCCTTTTTGTTTCAACCTACTATCGGAGGAAGGCCCAAATACTTGTTGTGTCTATCCACTCTCTTGATTCCCAGAATATTAGAGGTAAAATCTGATAATTCCTGTGAAACATTTTTGCAAAAGAAAATTCCAGATTTGTCGAGATTAATTTGCTAGCCTGAGATTTTTTTCATAGAGATTGATGGCGTAACAGAGGTATCTGGCTTCATCAATGGTTGTGTGGCCCAATAAAAGAGTGTCATCCGCGACGAAGATATGGGAGATCTTTGGGTCTATCGGGAAATTCAAATGCGATGGATTTTGCCGGTTCGTTGCAAATCCTGTAAAATGCAAGACAAAACTTTCGAGCAAATGATAAATAGACATGGAGAAAGTGGATCTCCTTGTCTCACACCCTATGGGATGCAATTTACCGAATTCACTCCATTCAAAAGAAAAGAGAAGTAAACCGAGCTAATACATTTAAGAATGAGATCGACCACAAAAAGAGTAAAACCAAGCTAGAGGAGGACAAGTCTAAGAAAATACCATTCTACTATATCAAAAGCTTTACTCATGTCAAGCTTATTTGACATAAGTCCGATTTTGAGGTGGTTTCGTGCACATATGATGATGGAGCTCGTAAGCAACAAGGATATTGTTGGTGATGAGCCAACCTGCAATGAAGGTGGATTGTGATTCTGAGATAATATGGGGGAGGATATCTCGGAGTCTAACATAGATGGCTTTGGATACAAGTTTGTAGATAACATTGCATAACTAATGGGCTGAAATTGGGAAATAAGCTCAGGATTGCTAGTTTTAGGAATAAGGACAATGTGGGTGAAATTTGTGTTGATATCAAATATCATGTGATTAAGAAAAGTAAGAACAAAAGAGACCACATCAAGACCAACAATATTCCAGGATTTCTTAGAAAAGACAGGGCTCATACCATTCGCTCCAGGGGATTTGAAATGATGCATCTGTTTTAGAGCGGCAACAACGTCTTTTTCCGTGTATGGTGTGGCCAAAACCAGGTTCATCCCGTAGATACTTTGAGTGTGATTCTCGTGAAGGATTTGTGAAATATATTTTTCGAGGGATTAGCCGATGAGAAGAGTGAGCAAAAAAGTCCACAATAATTTTTGCATATCATCTGGATTACTGTGGGATTGGCATGTGGAGTCTTTAAGAGTTGAAATGTGATTCATGGCTTTCTGTTTACTCGCAAAATTGTGGAAGAAATGGGAGTTTTGATCGCCTTCCATATACCAATGTCGTTTAGCCCATTGCTTCTACTCTAAATTCTCTCGAATTAAGTTTAAGGCGATGCTTGATATCAATGATCTATAGTTTGACAGATTCAGTGATGGTACCGGATTGGAGGGATGAACGTTGTTTCTTGAGATCAGAAATACATTGTGCAAGATCAATGTGGTATCAGTTGCCCCAGTTAATAAGACCAAGAGAGCATGTTTTAATCTTGGCGGAAAAGAATCGAGGTGTTATCCCAATTATCAAGAACAATGTTTTTTTCGGCTTTTACCTAGAGAGTTTTGAATCAAAAATTTCTTTCTTTTGTTCGAAAGGAACTAGGGTCACGATCTTTGATACAAATGTGGATCATCGAGAGGTCGGAAAACAAGGTTGGGAGATTGACAACCGAACTCCAGGGGATAATATCGTGCCAATACGGATTGCATACATCGCGGTTGAGTCTAGCGTTTTTAGAATGGAGGAATGTGAGCAAGCACTGCCAGGCGAATTTTGGGCCATTGAAGCCAAGATCAAATAGATTCAACGAGTTTAGAGTGCCGCATAATAAATTAATATTCCAGTTAGCACTTGAACCAATACCAAGAAACTCATATTGTGAAAGAATCGCATTGAAATCACCGAACATAAAGCCAAGTGAGGTTAGGGGAAGTTCCAAAAGAAGTGAGAAAGTTCCAACATAGACATCACTGGAAAACATCGGGTTCACCATAAACATATGTGATACAGAACGTAGAGCCTATGAGCTCCATATTAGCATCAATGAATCAGTCCAAGTAACCTTGGAGAGTTATTGTGATATCTTTGCGCCAAAAAAAAGCAAAGCCTCCTGATCGGCCTCTGGAAGAGACATAGAAACCATGGAAATTCAACATATTTTTTTATTTTTCCAGATAAAAGGGGACCATATTTCGTCTCAGCTAATAAGATAATGTGGGGGATTTATTGCGCGTGAAATCACACAACTCATGAATTGTCCAAGGGTTCCCTAGGCCTCTACAATTCCAACAGAGGATACTCATGGCAATCATTGGGATAAGCTAGTGCTTAGTCTCTGCCGATTGGAGGAAAATTAAAAGAGGCCATTGGTGTGGAAGTCGGAAGGATGTTTGTCAAGGGGAAAGATATGGATTGTTTGTTCTTTTTCCCGATGATGTCAATTGGGATGTCCATGACATGGCCTATATTTAAGAAAATATATAAAATTTTTTGTTTTTTAGAGGTAGAGAATGTCGAGGAAGATGTGTTGGGTTTAATGATTCGACGTTTAATAGCAATGAATTTTTTGGCGAACGTTTTGGCCGGGGTATCCTGTTCCATGTGGACATGGGCGAGGAAAGGATTAGGAAGGTAGTTGTGAAGAGACTGGGACAGAGGGTGTGGTTTGGATGGGCGGGGATGAAGGGTTTGGGAGGGGTGGGGGTAGGGCTGGATATGGTGATTGGCTATTGAAAGTGGTAATAGTGTTAATTGATGGGTGTGGCGGAGAGCATATATTGAGAGGAGGATATTGTTTGTCCGAAGAGGGCTTAGTGATGGCGATGATTTGGTGAGTGTTTAATGGGGTGATGTGTGGGTCAGTTGGTGGGATGGGGTGATTTTGATTGTCTAAGACAAGGGTGATGTCACGATGATGACCGTTGAAGAGGTAGTTGGTGGGATAAGATGCTCATCGAGTCGATGGGTTGGGGACCGTATGCGGAGGGGAATGAGAGTGGAAGTGTGGATTGGGAGTGAGATTTTTTAGGTTTGAAAAGGGGTAGAGGAGGGGTGATCACGAGCCGTAGGCCGTAGCGATTCTTTGCGAGGGATGGATGGAGGAAGAAAGAGGCAAGTTTTGCAATCTCTTTCGCCATTGCCAATAATCCCACAAAAGTAACAAATATCTGGAAGTCTTTCACATTTTAAAGGGATAAGATAATCTTGGCCTTTAAGGAGGTGTTGAGTACCCTCCTTAAAGTTTATGATATATCTATGTCAATTTTCCAATGGATAAACCATCGTTATTGACGTCAATTTCCACAAAATTTCCAATAATCCCATCTCCTTGGGTGGCAAATTTTTGATTCATGAGCCCGAGAGAGAGGCTGTGTAGTTGAATCCGGAAGTGGCAGCGAGCGAATTGTATTTGTGTGGAGATGGAGTCCTTTGTGGCTTTAGTGAGGACGAGCAAAACTTTATCAAAAAGCTATGGAGTGCTGGATAAGACTCTAGCTCTATCAACAGGATTTGTGAACTGAAATAGTATGGTGTTATCTGTCAGAGGTTTGCAAATGAGTCCGTGGTGCGAGCTCCAAATTTTCTTGAACATGGAGACAATGGCATCAGAGCTGATTGTTCGTGGAGCTAGAAGTTTGCCAACAATGAGAAGGTTGCAGTCTAGTGAATCGAATGAGATGTTGTATGTAGATATCTGAGTGAGCTCTTCTTTGTTGATGGTGAGATTTGTGTATATGGGCGATAAATCATCAACCATGGATGGAAGGCACCACGAGGGAGATGAGCTCTGGTTGTTGTGATACACCAAAATACGGAAAAGACCTGCAACCAAAAGAAAGCAACGAAAAGAGGGTCGGAGGTGAGGAAATAAAAGGGAAGGGACAAGTGGGAGAGAAAAAGATGGATCAAGATCTTACTCCAGGAACAACTCCAAGGAAGCCATGACGGGAGTGTGATGGAGCGCTAAAGTATTCTCGGAAGAGAAAAAAACATAGGGATAATTATACTCAACTATGATTCTCAAGACTAATCATCTACTATGACACTATATCAATCAATAAAAATATGACAATTCACAATATACAAAAGAAATAGCATATACGGATAAATATCATAGTATACTAATCATATTTTGAGGACGACATAAAAAATAACATGCAAAATAATAACAATTTACATAACTTACGAGATTTTAGCATTTAAGTTTTAAAAACATGTCTTTTATTTTGTTTATTCTTACAATTAATTATTTACGTAGTTTCTTTTAAATTCACAAATGGGTTAGACGAGTTAAATGGATCATAGCAGGTTAATCCGAACACGACCTATTTAATTGGCGGGTTATATGGGTTCGACCTGATTTTAACCCAGACCCATAAAGCCTGGACCCATACCCATTAATTTAGTGTTAATTTTGTATCAGGTTTGCGTGTCAGGTCTTGAATTGACACCCTGAGTTCCTTAAATAGCTTTAATATGTCATCTCTTTAATGTGGGACAAAATCTCTTTCATTTATTTTGACCCAGAAAAACTCAACAAACTTTACCTTGCAAAATAAAAGAAGCTTCATTAGTTTCATCGATACTCTCAAAACAGAAAATATGCCCCACCATATAAGTAGACTCCTAAAAATATATCATTCTAAGAATTTCCTTACACACATGTCGAACTAAAATTTATGGTGAAACTCCTAGCTTTGGCTCTCATGGAAGTCCTTCAGCCATTGAAATAACACGCATCTTATATCCATGCCAAGCCAATACACATGTGTAAATTTTAGCACACACCTTGCATCCATGATAAGTCAATGCCCGAATTTCTGGACCTCTAACATAACCACATCCCCTTTCACGACAACTGGTGACATGCTATAAGGATGTACATTTCCTCATCAGAGAAAATCCTCACTATAGCAATTTTAGACTGCAAAAACTTGTTCGCCTATTTTTTTAGCTTCACTGCAAGTGTACGGATCAGTTTATAGAATAGGGTTTGCAAGGTCGAATCCACGAGGATTAATAAATTAATATACTAAGTATTGGATTATAATAGTCCTATTTTTATCTAAACGATCGAATCATGTGATGGATTGGTTTTGTTAATACTAAAAGCAGAAATTAATCCTAAAATAACAAAGCAAAGAACGATTGAAAGATCAAGTATGAATGGATGGATTCTGGGTTATGGTTTCAATTAATATCCCACTTTTATGCTCGGATTAAACAAACCAAGGTTAAACGTATTCTTCTCTATAGATCAATCACCAAAGTAATTTACCCTCTCTCTCGAGATGTATGTAAAAATGTTGATTGGAATATCTATGCTAGCATCTCTACTCAACATGAGATATCCAACTCCCAAAAGTTCAAAAAAATATAAGATCTCACAAATATTCACAGACTTCTCAATCATGCAATCTATTTGTGTCAAGTACTCAAGATCTAGTATTGAAACTCATCGGTTAGAATTATGAATCAATACATCAAACAAGTTTAAATCAAATGCCTTTTGATAAAACAAGAATTAAAGCAAAGTACTTGAAGAGAGAAAGAAAACATTAACTTCAATCATCCTTAATCATCAAATAAAAGTGTTTATTAACATACTCCCAAACCCGGGAATCACAAAGTGTTTAGCCAGACATTGAAGATAAACAATTCATAGACAAATTATTCATAATCAAAATCTAACTAATTTAAATAACGATACGATGGAATGAGTGACTCGGGGATGATGACGATCTCTCGATCTATCTTCAATCCTCGAAGGTGTGGTTGCGGTCTTGATCGATCTCCCCAAGTTTCCGGTGGAAAACTGCTATTTTCTCTGGTTTCTAGGGTAAAAATCAGTGTGTCTTTGTTTGTGGCCGCCCCAGGTCTATTTGTACTTCGTTTGGGTCGAAACCTAGTTGAAACGAGTCAAACTCTGTTTTTCCCGCAGAGGAGCACAGGCTGCCCGTGCTGGGTGCCGCATGGATTGTTCACAACTTTTAAGGAGGCACGAGCCGTGCCATATGGCACGGGCTGCTCGTGCTGGTAGCCGAACCATGAATCTTCAGTTATAGATTGAGCACGGGTCGTGCTAGGGAGCACGCCCCGCCCGTGCTCACCTGTAGCAACTCGTACTCGGTCGTTTTCTTCCATTTTTTGCCCAATTTGTCCAACTTCTTCTCGACTCAACTCCAAACTTCGTACTTCACATCAAATATTGGCGATTGCAATGCTCCGAATTGTTGCCAAAGTGCTATAATTAACGATAAATTCCTACAAAACGAGCAAAGCGTAATCCTTTTCCACAAAACATGAATAAAACCCTATTTACTCATATAATGCATGCATATCAACACATTTTAGCTAAGATCAAGCCCAAAATACATGCAAATTACATGTCAATCAAACCCCCAAACTTATACTTTGTTGGCGATCGGTCAACACTTTATAAACAAGACAACACAAATGGGGTAAAGAAGAGCAACTCAAGAACACCGCATCACAATTCATGTCATCTATCCATGTAGACATCAAGCACAAACCAACCAAGTCTCAAAAAGCTAACACGAGCACAAGTCTAAAAATCATGGTAAAACACTTCAAATCATGCCTCTCAGGGATAAAGTGCATACTCTACTCATTAGAATAATAAAGGACGTGTATTCGCTCAAATCATATCAATGTTGAAGAATTACCATATGCTTGCAAATCGTCTCACATCTCCGCCACTCATTTGTATGCAATTCACAAATCAGAAAGGACTTTGTTTATGGTTATAATGAAGGCTCTTTGGTTAAGGTAGGGAAATATGGATAAAGTGACTCAACTTAAGCGTATAGATTGGTAAGCACAACGTTTTTTTTTCTCAAACAATTATTCTAATTCGAATCAACTATGTACTCCCAATCGCCTTCTATCCTATCACCTCTCTATTTCTCCCTTCTTTTTCATACAATTCATTCCCCTTCGCCTTACATCACAATTCTCAGCCTATTTTTCACTTCTGGCCGGCTCACTTTTTGCAGTTGATTTTTTTTGTCTCGAAATTTCTTTCTTGTTTTTCGACTCTTTTGTGAGTATCCTCCATTTTTCTCCTTTTCTTCTTTTATTCCCAATCACCCAACGTACAAACTATTTTCTAACTTCTCGATACCCCTTCATTCACTCCTTTATTCTATCCTTTACTCAATTATATACGCTCAAGTTTAGGATAACGGATATATCAAATTAAGTTCTAAGGCTTGAAATGTGGTTATCAAAAATCAGGCAATAGGCTCAAATTGGCTAACTAGGAAATCAAATATCATAAGGTAGCAAAAAGGCTTGAAAGCTTAACAAAAATGGCCTAAAATAATTTCCATGAATGCATACAGCATGTGACCTTGACGGAGATACCAGAGCAAGTTCTAGAATTCAAATCAACATGACTGACACACTCAATCACAAACAAGACTGCATAAGATGAAAGCAGTAAAGGCTCAAAAGCTCACAGGCTTGTACATGCATAATTCAAAGTATATTCACCATGATCCCAATAATCACATGCTCCATATTAATCATTCTCAACCCGGTCAACTCACGCTCAACACCCAATTCAAAACAACATAAACTGCTCAACACATGTTCCCAAGATCAACAAACACACAATAGCGATCAACTCACTCTCTAAACAACTAAGAAAGCAATAAACGTGCTAAAGCAATAAATGTGCTAAAAAATCAAAAACAACCAATGCAATGCATACTACATGCTCTAAATGCAACTATATGAAAATATATATTTTTTTCGTCACACCCTTCAAATCAAATTAACTATCTCTCCCCCCAAACCTGAATGAAATTATATCGCATACAAGGAAGATAGAATTTCAAAAAACAAGCGTGGAAAAGACCTGGATCACTGTGGGAGTGGCGGCGGAAAGTGGCCCTAGGAGATATGCCAATTTTGAATTTGATGCAACATCTGCAATATCTCCAACTCCCGCTGCCCCTGCACGTCTTATGCCTGTCTCAGTTGAAGGAGCACGGGCCGTGCTCTAGCGCACTAGCGGCCTGTGCTGGGGGTCGAACGTCGGTTTCAAAATCCTGGGCACCGCACGGGCCATGCCAAATGGCACGGGCGGCCCATGCTAGGGGCCGAACAAAAACTCCTCAAGTGCTGGTACCAGCATGGGCCGTGTGCATGGCGCACGGGCTGCCCGTGCTAGGTACCGCACCTCATTGTTTTTTTTGGAAAACAAGGAAAAATCCTAACCTATGAAAGCAATGAAATCCTAACTTAGAAAATGGAAAGAAAACAAACCAAGAAAACATGGAAAGAAATAAAACAGCAAAACCATTGGGTTGCCTCCCAACAAGCGCTAAATTTAACGTCTATAGCTTGACACCTGTTTTATTCAATCACGATTTCAGTGAAGTGCTGCGAGTTACTTCTTCATGTTCTTCTCCTTGCCAATTCAACTCGCATAGATTCGAACCTCCTTTGAATGCCTCTAGCGTAGAAGTCATCCGTCGGTCAAATGCCATGTTCTTCTTGTTTGCATCATTCGAGAGGCAGTAAACGCGTGCTTCCGAGCTGTTGGCCCTTATCGTGTGCTTTGTTTTCTCACCCTTTAGTACATCCTGCACATGATCTATAGAACACACACAATGACTCGGATTATAAGTATTAGCACTTAAATCGACGATAGATATTGATTTACAATACTCCATGTTATCATGATGGTTCCTAGCCTTATAGATGGAGAACATCACTTGCTCATCATCAACTCGTAATGTGAGCTCTCCTTTTTGTACATCTATCAATGCGCGTGCAGTGGCTAGGAATGGACGCCCGAGTATCAGAGGGATGTCTCGATCTTCCTCCATGTCAAGCACTAGAAAGTCCACAGGGAATATAAACTTGTCAACCTTCACGAGCACATCCTCGACGATTCCTTTGGGATATATGAGTGATCTATCCACTTGTTGTAAGGTGACCGTGGACGGCTTCACCTCTCCTGATCCAAGTTTCCTGAAAATGGACAAGGGCATTAGATTAATACTTGCTCCTAGATCACAAAGTGCTTTCTTAAATACAACACCACCAATAGCACAAGGGATAGTGAAACTCCCCGGATCTTTGAGCTTCTATGGTAGTTTACTTTGAATGATCGCGTTGCACTCCTCGGTCAAGTTTACTGTTTCGAACTCCGCCAACTTTTTCTTCTTTGACATCACTTCTTTCAAAAACTTCGCATAATTGGGCATCTGCTCCAATGCGTCTGCAAATGGTATGTTAATATGTAGTTTCTTAAAGATGTCTAAAAATTTAACAAATTGGGAGTCTAACTTTTTCTTTTTAAAACGTTGAGGGAAAGGAAGTGGTATAGAAAAATTTGAAAGATCAGAGTTAGAGAAAGATTTAAGCTTCTCAGCCCCTTTTTGTTCAGCACGATGATCCCCAACTCCTTCCTTGGCCTCAACATCGCCATTTGCTTGATTTCAAGCGTCACGGCGTAACGAGCCCCTGCCCTGCAGGCGCATGGGATGCCTACTATCTTTGGGAGCATGGGTCGTGCTCCCCTGCGTTTGTTCAGCAATTCCTGGTATTTTCGGCCCTCCGTATTCCGTACCACTCCTCAGACAAATGGCGTTACACTGTTCCTTCGGGTTAACCTCAGTGTTGCTCGAAAATTGACCTTTCGGATGTTGCCCACCAATAATCGTAGCTATTTGGCCTATTTGAGTTTCAAGATTTTTCATTTGGGACCCCAATTGTGTGACCTGGGACCCCAATTGCATGACATGGTTTTCGATTTTATCCATCCTCGCCTCATCCTTATTGAATCTGTTCCTCATCTCACCCATAAACGATGTGAACATATCTTCCATAGTTGGCTTAGCCGCAACATTAATGACACCGTTTGTCACACTAAACCCCGATGGTGGTTGCATCACATTTTTCGTGTTTGCGTTGGAGAAGTTCTCGTGGTTCCTCAAACCCGGATGGTAATGGGTAGGAGTTTGATTACTCCGGAAATTGCTGAAATTCCTATAAATCACATAATTTGTTTCCTCTATCAGATCTAGAGAAACTCCCCCATTACTTGCACCCGTGTTTCCCTCATTTGCCTTAGTCAAAGCACTCAACTGGTTTGTCAATACGGCCATCTGGGCTGTCAACTCTTTAATTGGGACCAAATCAGAGACTTCGGCTATCTTTTTCACATTAGTCCTCTCGGAGGGCCATTGATAGCTATTCATGGCCATCTCCTCCAACAAGTTGAACGCATCCTCTGGAAACCTTACGAGTAAAGCACCCCCAGCTGCAACATCTACAAATGATCTAGTATGCCCCATCAACCCATTGTAAAAGAAACATAGTTGTTGATCCTCAGGAAATCCGTGCTGCGGGCACCTCCTCAACAAATCCCAGAATCTCTCCCCGGCCTCGTACAAAGGCTCAGAGTCAAACTGCCTGAACTGAGTGATCTCGCTTTTAAGCTATAATGTCTTGCTTGGTGGGAAATATTTGAACAAAAACCTCTGGCTCAACTCATCCCAATTATTCACACTCCCCTGAGTTAGGGTGCCTAGCCAGTTCCTAGCCTTATCCCTTAAAGAGAAAGGGAATAGGCGAAGACGTATAGCATCATTAGTCACCCCATTCATCTTGATAGTATTGCAAATCTGTATGAAATTCGCAAGATGAGAGTTAGGATCTTCAGATGGGAAACCCCCAAACTGATTTTGCTGCACCATCGATATCAGTGCTGGCTTTAGCTCAAAATTATTCGCATTGATTGGGACATTGGCAATTCCACCATAGTTGTGATTGATTGGGCGAAAGAAATCGCGAATTGCCTGCTGTTGATCACGCTGAGCCACCGGAACCTCTCGGTAATCGGTAACTCGACATTACCCCTGTTGGCCCGGTTGTTACCTCCATTTTCGCCAACATTATTGCCTCCGTTGTTACCTTCTACGTCTGCCATAGTCTGTTCTTGCTGTCTTTCTGCCCGTTTAGTAGCCGCACTATTTCGCCTAGCAAAAGCCTCAACCTCCAATATGAACGGTGCTAATTCTCCTTGCTTCGAGCGAGTGATCATGCACTACCTGAACCAACTAAAGAAAACAAGTCAACCACAATAAAAGTAGAATTAAACAACAACTAAAAAGAAAAGAAAAATTATCTAGATTAAGAATAGTTCTATTTATCGCAATATTAGTACTAAAAATTTGATTAATCCCCGGCAACGGCGCCAAAAACTTGTTCGCCTATTTTTTTAGCTTCACCGTAAGTGTACGGATCCGTTTATAGAATAGGGTTTGCAAGGTCGAATCCACAGGGATTAATAAATTAATATACTAAGTATTGGATTATAATAGTCCTATTTTTATCTAAACGATCGAACTGTGATGGATTGGTTTTGTTAATACTAAAACAGAAATTAATCCTAAAATAACAAAGCAAAGAACGATTGAAAGATCAAGTATGAATGGATGGATTCCTGGGTTATGGTTTCAATTAATATCCCACTTTTATGCTCAGATTAAGCAAACCAAGGTTAAATGTATTCTTCTTTATAGATCAATCACCAAAGTAATTTACCCTCTCTCTCGAGATGTATGTAAAAACGTTGATTGGAATATATATGCTAGCATCTCTACTCAACATGAGATATCCAACTCCCAAAAGTTCAAAAGATTATAAGATCTCACAAATATTCACAGACTTCTCAATCATGCAATCTATTTGTGTCAAGTACTCAAGATCTAGTATTGAAACTCATCGGTTAGAATTATGAATCAATACATCAAACAAGTTTAAATCAAAGGCCTTTTGATAAAACAAGAATTAAAGCAAAGTACTTGAAGAGAGAAAGAAAACATTAACTTCAATTATCCTTAATCATCAAATAAAAGTGTTCATTAACCTACTCCCAAACCCGGAATCACAAAGTGTTTAGCCAGACATTGAAGATAAACAATTCATAGACAAATTATTCATAATCAAAATCTAAATAATTGAAATAACGATACGATGGAATGAGTGACTCGGGGATGATAACGATCTCTCGATCTATCTTCAATCCTCGAAGGTGTGGTTGTGGTCTTGATCGATCTCCCCAAGTTTCCGGTGGAAAACTACTCTTTTCTCTGGTTTCTAGGGTAAAAATCAGTGTATCTTTGTTTGTGGCCGCCCCGGGTCTATTTGTACTTCGTTTGGGTCGAAACCTAGTTGAAACGAGTCAAACTCTGTTTTTCCCGCAGAGGAGCACGGGCCGTGTCATATGGCACGGGCTGCCCGTCTTGGTGCCGCATGGATTGTTCACAACTTTGAAGCATGGTGCCATAGCCATATGGCACGGCTGCGCCGTCTTGTACCCCACGAATCTTGATTATAGATTGAGCACGGGCCGTGCTAGGGAGCACGCCCCGCCCGTGCTCACCTGTAGCAACTCGTACTCGGCCGTTTTCTTCCATTTTTTGCCCAGTTTGTCCGACTTCTTCTCGACTCAACTCCAAACTTCGTACTTCACATCAAATATTAGCGATTGCAATATTCCATTGTTGCCAAAGTGATAAATTAACCTACAAAATGAGCAAAGCGTAATCCTTTTCCATAAAACAGGAATAAAACCCTATTTACTCATATAATGCATGCATATCAACACATTTTAGCTAAGATCAAGCCCAAAATACATGCAAATTACATGTCAATCAACCGGTGATGAGCTATTTGCCAGATCAGCTCCACCTCCACCATGACAGTTCACCTTCGCCTTGTGTAAGCGAATGTACCAACACAACATTGACCTATACTTGCCATAAGCCGACTTGATCCTTCCACCAAATTTCTCCACTTGCTCGAACTAATGTGGGACAAAATCTTCTTTTATTTTGACACCAAAAACCAACAGTAGCTTCAACAACCTTGCAATATATTTTTATATATAAAAAATTGAATTATTTTTAAATTAATTTTAATTTAATTGTCAATACCAATACTTACTTATAAAATAACCATTTTTCCACTTTTATTCGATTAAGAGAAAATTCATCTATATGATCAACTTTAATGGACTGAATAAAATATGATTAAATTTCATAATCATCACTACAAGAAATCTGCTGAATAGTGATGGAATTCAGTGATGGACCATTTGCGTCGCTATTAACGACGTCTTTACGACGCAATAAAAATGGATATCATTCTAAAAAAAATTTAAAAATATTTTATCGCATAAAAAGAAATAATGACAAAATAACAACGTATTTAGCAACGGATAATCATCCGTGGTTATTCATTAGCTAATAATTATGTCCAATTAAATCAGAGACAGATTAAAGATGTAATTGCAACGGAAGCATTAGCGACGGATATGTCCGTCGCGAAGGTTGTAACTTTATTACATTTATCCATCGCTAAATATTTTCAATAATATAATGCCGTAATGTAGATATTTTTTAGTTTTGTTTTATATTTTAAAGTTAGAAATGGATAAAATCCGTCGCTAGATTAGAATTAAATTTTTTATTTTTAAATTTACCTTCAGTTAGCAACAAATTCTTGTTGTTGCTATTATTTTAGGGGTCAAACGTCGTCGTCTCATTTTGTTATAAGTATAATATTAATTTCTAAATAAATATTAGCGATGGATTGGTTCCGTCGCTATTGCCTCCACAATCAAACGACAATCTTTTGTTCTTTTACAGTAGGATTAGCAACGGTTTTCTTCCATCACTAAATTAGAAATGAATTTTTAATTTTTAAATTTACATTTAGCGACAGAAATAAGTCCGTCGCTATTGTTTTGGGGTCAAACGATGTCATCTCATTTTGATATAAATATAAATTTAGTTTTTAAATTAATTGTTAGCGATGGATTTCGTCTCATTTTGATATAAATATAAATTTAGTTTTTAAATAAATTGTTAGCGATGGATTTCTTTCATCACTTTGTTGTTATTAATTCTGTAGCGATGGCATCGCGACAGATACCTATCCATCGCTAAATGAAATATATGTATTAGCACGAAGATTTTCTTCCCCATTCTATTCCGAACCCAAATTAACAAACCTCTGCTGCCACACTCCATCGGAGATCCTCCGCCCCACCAGGTAATACTTCTTCCATTTGTTTTTCATTTCTTAAGATATTTTTTTTGAAAATATTAGGGTTTTTTCATTTTCCTGAATTCTTTCTTTCACCAAGTAATCATCCTTCTTTACTTGTATTTTCAGGTATGTTTTTCTATCCTTCCTTCATTTTTGCTTTCTTTTCGTTTTTCATGAGTCTTTCTTTGATTCTGTTTTCAAGAGAAGGGAAAAAGAAAAAATGGGTTTTGAGAATGCATGGATTTCATTTTGATTAAGCGTTGATTCGTATCTCACGTCCATTACCCAATTCTCTTATGGTTGAGTTTTGAAAATACGGGGAAGAGGTGATACATATGAAATAGGGTATTTTCGCTTTACAAACCACTTCAATTATTGTTGTTGCATAGTAATGCATCAATAAAGTGTTCTGAATATGCATTAGTAACCCTTATTTTTATTTTTTTAATCTGCAAAAGGAGAGTCAAACTTTTGTATGCTCGTATGTTGATCTCTTCTTACTTTAGTCAACTGCTTAATAATTTACTCACAGTTAGGATTGAAATCTGAATGTTTCAAGAGTTATGTATGTATTTTCATACTGAGAAGATATTGTCAACCTTCTTTACTTTTAAAAGTTGAAACATTTTATTTTCAAGCCAAATTTCATGTTGGAGTTTGTGATGTTACACACGGGTTTGTTTATAGCATTGAGTATGAAAAATCCCATTCTTATCAGTGGTACTAGGATGGCAAGATTTGTTTTAAAGATTTTTTTGTTATGCAACTCATGAATAGCTAGAGCGACTATTTTATCAACACCGACTTAGCTTTTTCAGTGAAGTTTTGGCCGCGACACGAGCTAGAGGTGGAACCGAGTCTCTAGATTTATAAATAGGAAATGATTTACTTTCCTGGTTTATTCTCCATTCTAGTGTCAAATGAACCAAAATTTTCTCGTGTTACTTCAGTTATGGTGTAAGACCATAACTGTGACTTTGCAGATAAACAACCAACTTATTTGGTAAGTAACGAACGTGTATATGGCTTATGTAAGGAGGATTAAGTGTCACTTGTTGTGGGGTTTATGTTCCATTTTAGGGAAGTGTAAGTTGAAAATGGTGGAGTCTTTAATCTTTTAGGAAAATAGAGTTTTTTTAAATTTTTTCTTGTAAATTATAAGAAACATAAATTGTAATATGGATAATGGCATTATGTTTTTTCAGTTTTTACTTTCAAATGCATGCATTATCCAACACAATTTTTCCTTACAGATTCTCTCAAAATATATTCTCCTATAACATGAAAACAGAAAAAATGGACAACTGCAAAAAATTTCCCTCTAGGTTTATCTTAATTACAAAAATCTGATTACATATTAAAATTACAAAAATTCCTCTAATGTGTTACAACTTACAATACACGTTGAAATTTGTAATAGTTATACAAATCACTCCTTCAATGAGGTGCAATTTGAACTAGTTATACAAATAGTTTAGATTTGATTCTATTTTATTTTTAAAATCTCATTTGTTGGATATATTGATCCAAATACGCAGGTTACTGATAGCTTGTGGATTGACAAATTAGAGCCTTTTCTCGTCGAGCATTTTAGTTGTTGCTTCATCGTTTTAAGGTAACATCTAGAAATTAATGTATGTATAATTATACGTATTTATATATATTCCATGTGTGTGTGTATTGGTATATGTATGAAATGGAATGGAGGAGGGGATGCATGTTGATATATAGTGTTGGTAGATGAAATTTGATGTATATTTATATGTTGGTTTTGATGAGATGAAGATAAATGTTAGTTAATATATTTTAGGATTGTTCTATGAATATTATTTTGAATGATTTGCTAGAGTGTTGTTTAAGTTCGCGTATTAGTATGCATATTTGTTAGATAAATGTTTTTATCAAGATTTTGATGATTATGTTTAAATGAGTTTTTTTAATACCAAAACTATATTTATGTATGTTGTCCAAAATACTCCTAAATGTTTTTAAAATATTTTTACTAATTTTTGGAGTATTTCTTAGAGTTTATTATTCGATAAAATATTGGACAACATATTTTTATGTTAATTGGTTTTTACACCAAAACAATGTTTATAAATGTTGTCCAAATACTCCCAAGTGATTTAAAATGTTTTTACTAATTTTTTGGAGTATTTCTTGAAGTTTATTTTTGATAAAAATCGGACAACATTTCAAGATTGGAGGTCGACCGGTCGCCCAAAGCGTCGACCTGTACCTGAAGAAAGAAAACTTGAAAAAGAACGTTCTGAGTTAAAAAAATGAAGAGGGGGACCGGTCCAGAAGGGGGCCGACCGGTCGCACCCTAGGGCGACCGATCGCCCCCTAGTTGATACCCCCCTTCGACTGCACTGATCACACTATTTGTTTCAAACGTTCGAAATCTTAAACAGGCAATCGGTTGCCCTATGTTATTTTTTGACAGCAAAGTTATGCTGTTTGAAATTTTTGACAGCAAGATTTACTTTTGATTTTTGTACAATATTTCTAAATCTTGTGATCCTCTTTTTGTAGACAAAAGTGAAGAAGGAGGAGCCTATGTTGGAGATCCAATCTTGAAGACTCTCCTATAAATAGAGGATGATTTGAAGACACAAACACACAACACATACAAGCAAATACACAACAAGAAATCTGCAAATTCTCCAAGCCTTCTTTTTTATACTCTTGTTGTAATAGCCTAGTTCTTGCACTTGCACAATCTTGAGGTCTAGGCCTTTTCTTCTTGATTACACTTGCACTCAAAGTTTGTATACTTCATTTATTGAGTTGTAATCTTGAAGTTTTCTATCATCCAAAACAAGATATACTTGTTAGTGTTCTTGTGGTAAGAACACACTTGGGTGATCTTAGGTGTTGAAGATTGTGGTACTCTTCATAGGTGTTGAAGGAAGATTGTGGTAATCTCCTTGAAGGTGTTGTAAGAAGATTGTGGTAATCTTCAAAGGTGGTGTTGTATTAATTGTGGTAATTAATAAAATCTTTTTCTTTTTGAAAAACACTTCTCGGATATACCGGGGTGGTAGTAGATTAGGCCCTAGGTGGGTTGAACTACTATAAATCATCGAGTGTTGTTTAATTTCCGCATTTACATTCTTGTCAATTACTTGTTCATTCGAAAAAGAGGGCGATTTGTGAAAAATCGGCATAATCTATTCACCCCCTCTAGATTATCGTAGCCACTTGGACTAACACATATTTATATCTATGTTGCTTGATTTATATGAATCTCATGCATGTGTGCTCAAACACATTAGACCCATTTGGGATTTAACATCAAAATTTGTGAATCTTCACAATTTGATACTAAATTCTAAATTGTCCATTTCTTTGGACAATTTCAGAATGTGTACTTTAATGTGGTTTTGTTATCATACTATTTTGTTTTGTGCACGTGTTAAAATTTAGGTTTGTATCTCTCTTTCATTCTCGGGTGCGCTGCAATACGTGTACTTTGAGAATAAATGGGAGATGCTGCCAAAACTTTCACGTGCATAAAATAAATAGTATGCTAATGAAACCTCATTAAGTAAGTAGACATTCTTGAATGGGATAGGGCCTTTACCAAATAGAGGGCGAAGAAGTGGACAAAATTGCATACATGTATGTAGAATATAATTGAACAATAAATGAGAAAATGACACGCTTTCCCTTACATGTAGTTAGTACATATCGAATGTGTAACTAATGTCTTTAGTCGATACAGAACATAAGAAAAATGAGTTCTGATAGTAGTTGGATGTATGAACGGAGATAGGGTGGATATCTAGCTATGGGGTTTGTTATTGGAGTCGAAACTTTCATTGAGTTTGCTACTGGTAAACTTAGATGGATGGATGGTTCCAAAATTAGGTGTCCATGTAACCAATGTAAGTGTCAAAACATGAAATTTCTCGACATGGACACAGTGAAATTGCACTTGGTCAAACATGGTTTTGTACCGAACTATTATGTTTGGACCTTCCAAGGGGAACAAATATGCGGTTCGGGGTGACCCCGATAATGTTGGTGGCTCATCTTATGCGATCAAAGTAGAAGAAACATCAATTGGATACACTACTATGATTCGGATCTTTGTATGTGGATGATATAGAAGAGCTATCGAACCCCGATGCCTAAAAGTTCTTTGACATGATGAAAGCTGCAAATCACTAGTTCTGGCCGGGGTGTGAAACCAGTCAAATCACTATCAATTATCTTTGGTAGTTCGACTAATGAGCTTAAAGTTTGAGAACCGAATGTTTGAAAAATGTTTATATCATCTAACAGAGCTAATGAAAGAGATTGTTTCGGGTAATAATCTAGTCACATATAATTTTTACAGTAGCAAGAAGTTGTTGAGGGGTATGGGGTTACCAGTCAAGAAGATCGATTATTGCAAAAATGGTTTTATGATATATTGGGGCTCATATTCAAATATGACCAATTGCAAGTTTTGTGACCATCGTCGGTTTAAAAAAACTCACTGTGGGGATGCGAAGTGGCAAAAGACTAATGTAGCATAAAAAAAGATATATTACTTTCCTTTGACTCCTCGACTGTAGAGGTTGTATGCATCTAATGCTACAATAAAGGATATGAGGTGGCATGCCCAACATTTAGTTGAAGATGGGGTCATGCGTCTGTTAATTATGGTTTTTGCATGTATTTTGGGCATGTTTTTGACTAAAATGAAGTGATATACATGCATTAAATTAGTAATAAGGGTTGTGTTCTTAATGTTTAGAAAAGATATTGTGCTTTGCTCGTTTTGCAGGAAAATGACTATTTTGTACCACTTTGTAGTAATTTGGAGCATTGCAAATAGTAGAACCCTTGAGATATGTGGAACAATGAGTACACGAATAAGGAGTTGATAGAAGAAAAGTTGGCTGAATCGGAGCAGGAAATGACCACGCATGGGCAGCCCATACATGTAATGAAAATGTGACATTTGGTTCGGGATGATGCACGGGCAGCCCGTGCGCTTTGGCACAACCCATGCACCTATGTGGATCAAAAATAGGGTGTTTGACTTGACACACGGGCAACCCGTGCGCTTTGGCATGGGTCATGTTTCTGTGCGGGATTTGACAGATTACTTCCTTTTCAAATCAGAATTTATCCTTTTAGTGTATAAATTGATAGGAGGCGAACACAATCAGAAAAGAACATACTTTTACCCTAAAAAAAGAGAAAAGAGCATCCGTCTTCAAGAGAAACCGGGATAAAAGTCAAGATCACATCCACGCTTGAGGATTGAAGATTGATTGAGAGATCCATCGATATCCCTGAGTTTTCCTTCTCCGTTGTATTTTATTTTTCATCTAGTTGATATGAATATGGATAATTTGTCTATGAATTCTTCTTTTTCCATGTCCGGCTAAACATCTTGTGATTTTGGGGCTTGAGAGTAGGTTAATTTACTTCTTGTTGGATGATTATTTTTAATTGAATTTATATTTTGAACCCTATTCGAGTACTTTGATTTATTGTTTGTTTTATCATTTGACCAATGATTTAGCATGTTTGATGTATCGATTTATAAATCGAGAGATGAGTTTCAATACTAGATCTTGAGTGCTTGACATGAATATGTTGCATGATTGAGAAGCCTATGATTCTTTGTGAGGATTTATTGATCTTTTATGCTTTTAGGAGTTGGTTATTCTATGTTGAGTAGAGATGCTAGCATAGGTAATCCAATCAACATGTTTATTTTCTCTCTCTCTCTCTCTCTCTCTCTCTCTCGAGTAACTTATGTGATCATCTTATAGGGAAGATAGATAATAACTTTGGTTTGATTGATCTGATAACAAGAGAGTGATTAACTGAAACCATAACCTTGGAATCCATCCATTTATTTGATCTTTTCCCTGGTGATTCTTTGCTTTGTTATTTTGTTGTAGAATATTTTTTTAGTTTTTATAAATCATCAATCACAATTTGGATCGTCTAAATAAAATTAGTGCTATTATAATTTCAATACTTAGTACATTAATTCATTAGTTCTTGTGGGATCGACCTTGCTCACCATATCTATTGACTAAGTCGTTCACTTATGGTGAAGCTAAAAAAATAAGCGAACAAGTTTTTGACGTCGTTGCCGGGGACTAATTTTTTTAGTAGTACTAATATTGCGATAAATAGTATTATTTTTAATTTAGACACTTTTTCTGCTTAAAAAATGGAAAAAAATAGCTTAGATTTATTAATTTTATTTTTATAGTGTTTGATTTGTTTCTTTTAGTTGGTCTTGGTAGTGCATGAACACTCGCTCCAAGCGAAGACAATTAGAACCATTTATTCCGGAGGTTCAAGCATTCACAAGAAGAATAAGTGCAACTACTAGATGAGTAGTAAGGAATCTAGACCAAGCTATGGAGGATGTAAACGAGAACAATGGTAACAACAATCAGAATAATAGGAACGATCAAGTACCTCAACCGAAAGTACATGCATCCCAGCAGCAAGCGATTCGCGATTACTTTCGCCCTCAAATAAATCGCAATTATGGTGGAATTGCCCATGTACCAATTAATGCTAATAAGTTCGAGTTAAAACCGACACCAATTTCGATGATTCAACAAAACCAGTTTGGGGGATTTCCAACCGAGGATCCCAATTCTCATCTTGCACACTTCATGCAAATAAGTAACACGATCAAGATGAATGGAGTGTCGGATGATTCTATATGTCTGCACCTATTTTCTTTCTCTTTAAGGGATACAACGAGAAATTGGTTAGGCACATTAACTCAAGGGAGTGTTAATACTTGGAATGATCTGAGCCAGAAATTCTTGTTCAAGTTTTTTCCACCAAGCAAAACCCTGCAGCTCAAGGGCGAAATCACACAGTTCAGACAACTCGATTCTGAACCTTTATATGAGGCTTGGGAGAGATTCAGAGACTTGTTGAGGAGGTGTCCTCAACATGGATTTCCAGAAGATCATCAACTTTGTTACTTCGACAATGGATTGTTGGGACAAACTAGTTCATTTGTGGATGCTGCAGTGATTAGTGTGAGTTTTGCATGTATGTTGGGCATGATTTTGGATATAATAGGTTGATAAAAATACATTAACTCAGTAAAATGGGTCGTGTTCTCATATTGTGGAAAAGATATTACGCTTTGCTCATTTTGCAGGAATTAAACGATATTTGGAGTACTTTTGTGGCAAGTCAGAGCATGCGGTAAAGAACCGTCAAGAATCGAGCGCTTAACGCAAAGTATGGAGTTGAACCGAATGAAAAAGGGACACGCACGCCCAGCCCATGCGCATAGGCATGGCCCGTGTGTCCTTACAGCAAGATTGAGCATTTGCAGTGATGCACGGGCTGGTCGTGCCTACACGCACGACCCATGCGTCTGTTCAAGCAAAAATCAAACATACGGCTTGACGCACGGGCAACTTGTGCGCATAGGAACGACCCATGCGTCTGTGCGGGAATTTCAAAATCGCACGACATTTTACTTAGGTTTGGCCCGAAGGAAGTATAAATAGAGATGAGACGGACCAAAATAAGGACACACTTACTTTTACCCTAGAAAGCACAGAAAAGGGCACCCTTCTACTGGAGGAATCGAGAGAAAGATCGAGGTCTCATCCACGCTTGAGGATTGAAGATTTATCGAGAGATCATCATATCCCTGAGTTTTTCTTACTCCATTTTATTTTATTTTTCATCTAGTTTGATATGAATATGAACAATTTGTTTATGACTTACTTGGATTATTCTATGAGACATATTATCGAGCACCTTGTGAGCATCATGAAATGGTGAATATTTGTTGAGTTGTTGATTGTTATCAATTGGGCCTTGATATTTAGAGTACTAGTAATTTCAATTCTCCACAACTGTATTGATGTTGAAATATGGGACTTAGTTCTTGATTTAAAACTTGTGGGGATGAGACATTATACTCTTTATGGATAGGAAATGCTAGACATGAATTCACCATATTCTTTTGTTGCTTTGAAATCTCACATATGCTTTTGCTAGGTACAATCTCTAAACAAGTGATTATGGCTGACAGAAGAAGACGCCAGAGGGGGAGAGCACCACAAGAAGTTCATGGCAACACCCCATTTCCTTAATGAAAAGCCCCCATTCGAGTAGTCTTATAGCATAGGTCTGACCAGAGGCATAGTGATGAATAGCCAAACCAAAGACGTTGGCCTAACTATCTAACAATTGAATTAGGCCCCACAACATACGGGGTAGAACTCTTTGAAGATGCCGACATGGAAAGATGGAATAGGTTGGTCACCCGGCCTATGACCCCAACTATATATGTGGATGATGAATGTACCCAAATCCTTGGGTTACATGATGATGTTTGGTGATTATTTGAGAGGGTCGGGTGGACGACATTCATGAGAGGGAGATGGCCGACTTATAGAAGCCTCACGCTTGAATTCCTTAGCACCTTCGAGGTGTTGTAGCAAGGGGGAGCAAATGAACCATTTGAAGTTTAATTCCAGCTGGGCAATGTGCGTAGGCGATTGTCCATCGCCCAACTAAACACCATCTTTGAGGTACCGACTAATGCATCTTTCATAACCTCGAGGGTATATAGTTAGTATGACTTCTGGCGATTACTAGTGGAAACACCAGAAACATGTGTAATGGTCTACGAGGCACGAACTACCAAATCCTCGTGGGTCTGGAATCCGGTATTTTGGTATATTCAGCGGGTAACCTCAGCCTCCATCTTTGTGAGAGAGAATAATGGGGGCATGACCGTCAAAGAGCTTTATTTGCTATGGTGTATATTGACCAACACACCTTATAACACGATAACCTATTTTGCAAAGCAGATAGACCAGGTGGCCAAGCAAAGTCGGGGCACCATCATGATTGGGGGTATGATTACTCCAATCACCCGACACTTCAACATCAATGTTAGGGCCTTGGATCCAGTTGAGGGTGAAAGGAGGCTAAGTTTGGCAGTCTTACGCACCATGAAGATCATTACGGAAGAGGAGGGCGTGTACCTCTTCCAACAACGAGCCGGACATCCATTCCCACTGCCCAACTCAACTCTCACCACAGTGGATAACATCAATAACAGGGCCAATTTTTCACTACTCTGAGGCACATGATAGAGTTATACAGGCCATGCTCGCGAGAAAAAGGTAAAGGGTCGTTGGACTCCTAGATGATGATGACTTAGCGGCAAAAGAGATGGAATATTTGGGACACGAAAGGGGGGCTGAGCAGGAATATCAAAAAAGGGCAGAGGACATACCTGAGAGTTCTCATAAGGGTGAGGAGCGAGGAGGTTATGACTTTAATGATAGACTATTAGCCCTCGAGGAGCGAGTACAAATCGCAATATATGATGAAATCCGAGCTTTGAGAATGGAGCAGCGGCATTGATGGAACGTGGCGCGCCAAAGCGCAAGAGAAACTCCTCGAGATGATGTGACATATGACCCAGTGGCACATCTCTCAGGGCCACTATCCACCGCCACCCCCATAGTGAGTCAGATCGAATCCACACTTTTCTTTATTGAAATTCTATCTTTCTTTGTTTGTGATATATTTTCCTTCAAGTTTTGGGGGAGAGATGGTTCATTTTGATATGAAGATGTGGAGAGAATTGTTTTTTTAGCATTTCATGTAGTTGCATGTAGAGCATTTAGGTTGTGTTGCATTAGATGCACATCTACACTTATAGCACTCTTATTGCTTTCATAGGTCTTAGGGAGTGAGTAAAATGGTTTTAGTTTTGTGTGTTGCGACTTGGGGGATAATTTGAAAAAAAAAATTGTGATGCTTCGATTGGGTGTTGAGTGCGATAGTGATCGAGCTGAGCATGAATGATATAGAACATGTGAATATTGAGAACATGGATTTTATGCTTTGATTTACGAATTTGCAAGCCTGTGAGCTTTTGAGCCTTTACTGCTTTCATTATATGCAATCTTGTTTGTTGATTTGAGTGTATCATTCATGTTGATTAGAATTCTAGAACTTGCTCTGGTATCTCTGTCAAGACCACATGTTGTATGCGATTTGTGAAAATGATTGAAGGCCATTTTGTTAAGCCTTTCAAGCCTCTTGCATACCAAATGATATTGAATTCCCTAGTTAGCCAATTTGAGCCTGTTGCCTAATTTTGTTTGATAGCCACATTTTAAGTCTTAATTTGATATATATGTTACCCTAAACATAAGCGTATAGCATGGAGTAAGGGGGTTGAATGAGGTTGAATTGGATGAAATCAAGAATTTAGATAATTGTGATGGGAATAAAAGGAAAAGAAATGATGAATACTCATGAAATAGTCAAAAAAAAAAAAAAAAAAAAAAAACCAGCTTTATGGATGAGTACTATGAATGAACTTATAGGCTGGGGATTACAATGTGAGGTGAAATTTTTTTTGAGTTCTATAAAGGAAAAGGGGATATAAAAAGTTGATGAAAACGAGGGGTGATTTGAGTAGCATATTGGGTTTAAATGAGGATGGTTGATTCGAATGAAAGATGTGCTTACCAGTTTATAAGCTCGAGTTTGAGTCACTTTATCTATATTTCCCTACCCTAACCCAAGAGCCTTCATTACAACCAAATAAAAAAGTCCTTTTTGATTCATGGATTGCATACACTTTAGTGGCGGAGATTTGAGACGATTTAAAAGCTTATTGTGATTCTTCATCATTTATATGATTTGAGCGTAAACACATCCCTTATACACTTGAGAGGAGAAGCATACACTCGATCTGTGAGAGTCGTGATTCAAAGCATTTGCTATGGTTTTATTGAAACGTGTTATGTGTTAGATATTTGAGGCTTGGTTGATTCATTGCTTGATGCCTATGGATAAGCATCATGAGTTTTGTTGTGTTGTTCTTGATTATTGATTTTCATTCCTCCCACTTGTGTTTTGTCTTGTTTATAAAGCGTTGACCGGGACTATCAACAATTTAAGTTTGGGAGTTTGATTAGTGTGAGTTTTGCATGTATTTTGGGCATAATTTTGGATATAATAGGTTGATAACCATGCATTAACTCAGTAAAATGGGTCATGTTCTCATATTGTGGAAAAGTTATTACGCTTTGCTCGTTTTGCAGGAATTAAATGACATTTGGAGTATTTTGTGGCAAATCAAAGCATTGCGGTAAAGGACCGTAAGAATCGAGCAATTACGCAAAGTATAGAGCTAATCCGAATGAAAAGGGGACACACACGCCCGACCCATACGCATAGGCACGACCCATGCGTGGTCCTTACAACAAGATTGAGCCTTCGCAGTGACGCATGGGCTGGTCGTTCCTACACGCACAACCCGTGCATCCTGTTCAAGCAAAATCGAACTTACGGCTTGGCCTTGCAGGCAGCCCGTGTGCATAGGCACGGCCGTGCATCCTGTCGTGAATTTTAGAATCGCGCGGTGTTTGACTTTCGTTTGGCCCAAAGGTAGTATAAATAGAGAGGAGGCAGAACAAAACGAGGACACACTTACTTTTACCCTAGAAAGCACAGAAAAGAGCACCCTTCTACCGGAGGAATCGAAAGAAAGATCAAGGTCGCATCCACGCTTGAGGATTGAAGATTGATCGAGAGATCATCGATATCCCTGAGTTTTTCTTACTCCATTGTATTTTATTTTTCATCTAGTTTGATATGCATATGAATAATTCATCTATGAGTTATTTATACCCCATATCCGGCTAAACACTTTGTGATTTCGGGGTTTGAGATTAGGTTAATTGACTCTTGTTTGATGTTTAGTTTAAATTGAAGTTATTAATTCAAACCCTATTCGAGTACTTTGTTTTATTCTTATTTTATCATATGGCCAGTAGTTTAACTTGCTTGATGTATTGATTCATAATTCGATAGATGAGTTTCAATACGAGATCTTGAGTGCTTGACATGAATATTTTGCATGATTGAGAAGTCTGTGAGTATTTGTGAGGATAACTGATCTTTTATGCTTTTGAGAGTTGTTTATCTTATGTTGAGTAGAGATGCTAGCATAGATAATTCAATCAACGTTTTTATTGTCTCGAGAGAGAGGATAAAATACCTTTGTGATCATCTTATATGGAAGATAGATAATAACTTTGGTTTTGATTAATCGGATAACAAGAGGGAGATTAGCTGAAACCATAACCCTAGAATCCATTCATCTTCTTGATCTTTTCAATCGTAGCTTTTGCTTTGTTCTTTTTATGATAAAATATTGTATTGGTTTTATAAAACAACAATCACTTTTCGATCATCTAAATAAAAATAATAATATTATAATCTTAATACTTAGTGCAACGATTTATTAGTCTCTGTGGGATCGACCTTCCTTATCATATCTATTAACTATGCCGTTCACTTGCGGTGAAGCTAAAAATAAGGCGAACATGCAGCAAGAGGGGCTTTATTAGCGAAAATCCCACAAGATGCATTCAATTTGCTTGAGGAGATGACGATGAAGAATTATCAGTGGCCCTCCGAGAGGACAAATATCAGAAGGGTAGCTGAAGTTTCTGACTCAGATCCAATCAAAGCATTAACAACTCATATGACTGCTTTGACGAATCAGTTAAGTGTTTTGACTCAAGGGGCAAAGGCCAACATGGTTGCAAATAATGGGGGACTTCAGTAGGATCCTACGGAAGAGGCTCATTATGCCAATAACCGTAATTCCAACAATTTCGGGAATAATCCGACTCCTACTCATTATCATCCGGATTTGAGGAATCATGAAATTTTTCATATGCTAATACGAAGAATGTGATTGAACCACCACCAGGCTTTAGTGTGACGAATGGATTTATTAATGCGGAGGTAAATCCATCCATGGAGGAAGTGTTCACTTTATTTATGAGTCAGACGAGTTCATTTATGAATGAAACAAGAAATTAATTTAATAAAGCTGAGGCTAAACTGGATAAGATTGAGGCACATGTTACACAATTGGCCAATACCATGGGAACACAAATGAAAAATCTTGAAACACAAATTGGTCAGTTACCCACGATCATAGGAGGACAACATCAGAAGGGCCAATTTATGAGCAATACAAAAGTCAACCCGAAGGACCAGTGTAACGACATTCGTCTGAGGAGTGGTACAGAATATGAGGGGCCAAAGATTCCTAAAAATCAAGAAAATTCGGAGACACGCACGGCCCGTGTGTGTACGCACGGTCAACCCGTGTGCCTTCCAGAAAATAGAATTTCGACCGCTGGAAAAGAGAACACTATAACAAACGGCGAAATTAAGGTCGATGATGGAAACAAGGCACAAAAAGATGAACAAAAAGGGGATGAGAAGCTTAAATCTTCTTCTAACTCTGATCTTTCAAAAGTTTCTATTCCACTTTCTTTTCCTCAATGCTTTCAAAAGAAAAAGTCAGATGCCCAATTTGCTAAATTTCTTGACATCTTTAAGAAATTGCACATAAACATACCTTTTGCAGATGCCTTAGAGCAAATGCCCAACTATGCAAAGTTTTTAAAGGATGTGATGTTCAGGAAGAGAAAGATTGCAGAGTTTGAGACTGGTAACTTGACTGAAGAGTGCATTACCATCATTCAAAGAAAACTACCTCTAAAGCTCAAAGATCCGGGGAGTTTCACAATCCCTTGCACAATAGGGAGTGTTTTTCTTTAATAGAGCATTGTGTGATTTAGGTGCTAGCATTAACTTAATGCCTTTGTCAATTTTCAGGAAGCTTGGATTAGGAGAAGTCAAGCTATCCACTGTTGCATTGCAGCTTGCTGATAGATCACTCACATATCCAAAGAGAATAATAGAAGATGTGTTAGTAAAGGTAGATAAGTTCATTTTCCCAGTGGATTTCTTGGTGCTGGACATGGAGGAAGATCACGATGTCCCACTCATACTTAGACGTCCATTCCTAGCCACTGACAAATCCCTAATAGACGTGCAGAAAGGAGAACTCACATTACGGGTTAATGATGAGCATGTGTTATTTTCTATTTATCATGCTATGAAATCTCATGATAATGTAGAGAGCTATAATTCCTTAGTAGTCATTGATTCATGTGTCAATGTTCAAGACTTGTGTGACTGTGTTTGTGCTTTAGATCATGTGCATGAATCACCCAACACAGAGAAAGTCATAGAATTGAAGGATGAATGACAAAATTTGGGAAAAGGCGAATTTCCAGAAACACGCATGGACCGTGTGGATATGCACGTGCATCCCGTGTGCATCACAAATCACTTGGTTCTGACCCCATAACTCAAATCCTTTCCTGAAAATCTCAAGTATGCATTCCTAGGTGAAAACGACGCAAATATGGCACATGACCTATGCGTGAAGCAATTAATAGATGCATTTAAAGGGGGTACTAGTTTATGCGAGCTGAAATGGCAGGGAGAAAAGCACGAGTATGTTACAGAGATCTCTCATCAGTGGACCGCAATGTCGGATAGACATTGAGGTCACTACCCACCACCGCCTTCTCAGTGAGTTAAAAAGTTCTCTCTATCATTTAACATGTGCACATATAATTTCATTCAAGTTTGGGGGAGAGAGTTATTTTGATCTAGAGGGAATATGGAGATAATATTTTTTTGCATTTCATGTAGTTTTGCATGTAGAGCACTTAGGTTGCATTGCATTTGAAGCATGTTTATAGTTTTAGCACGTTTATTACTTTTATAGGTTCTTTTGGAGAGAGTAAACAATGGATCGATGTTATATGATGTGATTCAAGTGATTATTATGCAAATCCTTGTGTTGTTTTGATATGGTGTTGAGTTTGAATTGATTAGGATGATAATTGATGATATTGAGCATGTGGATATTGAAACATGGGTTTTATGCTTTGATTTATGGATATGCAAGTCTGTGAGCTTTTGAGCCTTTACTGCTTTCATCATATGCAGATTTGCTTTTGTAGAGTGTATCATTCATGTTGTTAGAACTCTGGAACTTGCTTTGGTATCTCTGTCAAGACCACATGTTGTGTGCAATTTGTGAAAGTGATTTAAGGCCATTTTTGTTTTATCATTTCAAGCCATTAGCCTACCCGATTATATTCAATTCCCTAGTTAATTAATTTGATCATATTGCCTTATTTTATTAATAGCCACATTATGAGTCTTGATTTGATATATCTTTTGTCCTAAACTTGGGCTTATAGAATTGAGTGAGTTGGTTGAAGGAGGATGAAATCAATGAAATCGTAGTGTAGATGAATTCGCAAGAATTGATTTATGGGAATAAAAAAAAAATGAATGCTCATGAAAGAGTCGGAAAAAAAACGGCACTAAAAAAATGACTATAACTGCGTTTTCTATGTGTGAACTCGTAGGCTTGATTCATAATATGATTTAGAGGGAGTTCATTGTTGCGAAAGAAAAGGCTATGAAGAGTTGATGTAAAAAAAAAAAGGTGGTTTGAGAAGCTTAGGTTACTATTGAGTTCATTAGTTGGTGCTTCTTATATAGAATTCATTGATTTGACTTAGATTATGCTTACCGTTCTATATGCTCAAGTTTGAGTCACTTTATCCATACTTTCCTCTCCTAACCAAAGAGCCTTCATTACAACCGAATGACAAAGTCCTTTTTGATTCATGAATTGCATACACTTTAGTGGTGGAGATTTGAGACGATTTGCAAGCCTATGGTAGTTTTTCTTCATTGAATTTATTTGAGCGTAAACATGTCCTTTATACACATGAGGAGATAGTATACACTTGACCAGCGAGATTCGTGAATTCAAAGCATTTGCCATGATTATATTGAAACATGTTTTATATTGGAGATTTGAAGCTTGATTGATTCATTACTTGATATCCATGGATAAACAACATGATTTCTTGGAGTTGATGTTCTTGACTGCACACAATTCATTCCGCCCATACATGCATTTTTTATTTGAGTAGCGTTGACCGGGACGTTCAACAATTTAAGTTTGGGGGTTTGTTAATTATGGTTTTTGCATGTATTATGGCATGTTTTTGACTAAAATGAAGTGATATACATGCATTAAATTAGTAGTAAGGCTTGTGTTCTTAATGTTTAGAAAAGATATTACGTTTTGCTCATTTTGCAGGAAAATGACTATTTTGTAGCACTTTTGCGGTAATTTGGAGCATTGCATATAGTAGAATCCTTGAGATATATGGAACAATAAGTACACGAAGTAAGGAGTTGATACGAGAAAAATTGGCTGAATCGGAGCAGGAAATGACCACGCACGGCCCGTGCATCACCCGTGCGCTTTGGCACAACCCGTGCACCTATGTGAACAAAAAATAGGGTGTTCTACTTAACGTACGGGCAGCCCGTGCACTTTGGCACCGGTCATGCGTCTATGCGGGATTTGACAGATTACTTTCTTTTCCAATTAGAATTTATCCTTTTAGGGTATGAATTGATAGGAGGCGAACACAATCGAAAAAAAAAACATACTTTTACCCTAGAAAATAGAGAAAAGAGTATCCGTCTTCAAGAGGAACCGGGAGAAAAGTCAAGATTGTATCCACACTTGAGGATTGAAGATTGATTGAGAGATCCATCGATATCCCTGAGTTTTCCTTCTCCATTGTATTTTATTTTTCATCTAGTTGATATGGATATGAATCATTTGTCTATGAATTCTTTTTTTTCCCATGTCCGGCTAAACATCTTGTGATTCCGGGGCTTGGGAGTAGGTTGATTTACTTTTTGTTGGATGATTGTTTTTAATTGAAGTTATTTTGAACCATATTCGAGTACTTTGATTTATTGTTTGTTTTATCATTTGGCCAATGATTTATCATGTTTGATATGTTGATTCATAAATCGAGAGATGAGTTTCAATACTAGATCTTGAGTACTTAACATGAATATATTGCATGATTAAGAAGTCTGTGATTATTTGTGAGAATTTATTGATCTTTTATGCTTTTGGGAGTTGATTATTCTATGTTGAGTAGAGATGCTAGCATAGGTAATCCAATCAACATGTTTATTTTGTCTCGAGAAAGAGAGAGTAAATAACTTATGTGATAATCGTATAGGGAAGATTGATAACAAGAGAGTGATTAACTGAAACCATAACCCTGGAATCCATCCATTTACTTGATCTTTTCCCTGGTGATTCTTTGTTTTGTTAGTTTTGTGGTAGAATATTTTATTAGTTTTTATAAATCATCAATCACAATTTGGATTGTCTAAATAAAATTAATGCTATTATAATTTCAATACTTAGTTCATTAATTCATTTGTCCTTGTGGGATCGACCTTGCTCACCATATCTATTAACTAAGTCGTTCACTTGCGGTGAAGCTAAAAGATTAGGTGAACAACGTCACCCATCAGATTCTCTGGCGTGGAATCATTTCAGTTAGACCCATCCCGACTTTGCAGGAATGTTAGGCTGGGTCTTTGCACCAATGGTTTTCAGCCGTTTTCACAGTATGGACAACAATATTCATCGTGGCCAGTAATACTAACACCATACAATTTGCCTCCTTGGATGTGTATGAAGGAGCAATATATGTTTTTAACTGTGTTGGTTCCAGGGCATCGGAACCCGAAGGATAGGCAGGATGTTTACCTACAACCGCTAATAGCGGAGTTGAAACATCCGTGGGAGGTTGGTGCTCATTCATACGACATATCAAAGAAGCAGAACCTTCAAATGTGAGCTGCCCTCATGTTGACAATTAGTGACTTCCTTGCTTATTCGATGTTTTCGGGGTAGAGTACAGCTAGAAGATTAGCTTTTCCATACTACAAGGATAAATTAGATGCATTCACACTTAGGTGAAACGGAAAGCAATCATGGTTTGATAATCATCGCAAGTTCCTTCCTACGGATCACACATATCGAAAATATAAGCAGACATTTAGAAGAGACAAAATTGTTACCACTCTTCCCCAACTGTTCGGCTAGGATCCGAAATCCTTAGAGAGTTAGAGGTGTTGGTCTAAATAAGGTCACATAACTTGATGCAACATATATTAACGGGCGTATTTCAAAAACATGTGGTTGGAAAAAAATAGCATATTTTGGGATTTTCCATATTGGAGCTCCAATTTGATACGCCACAATTTGGATGTTATACACATAGAAAAGAATGTGTTTGACAATGTATTCAATACGGTGATGAATGCCAAACGAAAAACAAAATACACATCTAAATCTGGGGAGGAGTTGAATGGATACTGTAATCAACCTGAGTTGGAGCGGGCAATGCCACTGGAAAATACCTGAAAGCTTGTTACACACTTGATAAGCAGTCTAAGACTGCATTGTGTGAATGGGTGAGTAGTCTCAAATTCCCCAATGGATATGCATCACAGTTTGGTCGATGTGTTGATATGAAGAACCTTAAGTTGTATGTAATGAAAAGTCAAGATTGTCACGTGTTCATGCAGAGGTTAATACCAATTGCATTTCGTGAATTGCTTCCCGCACATGTTTGGAAGACTCTCATAGAATTGAGCTTGTTCTTTAAAGATCTCATTTCTACTGCTATTGGAACCAACAACATGATACGGATTGAGAGAGACATACCATTAATTCTGTGTAAACTTGAACGTATATTTCTGCCAAATTTCTTTGACTCTATGGAGCATCTACCGATTCACTTAACCTATGAAGCAAGGATTGCTTTGGTTCAATCGATGTAGATGGATGTATCCATTTGAGAGGTATAACAGTTTTCTATATCCATGCAATTTGATTATATCAAATAGTCATCGCTTATATATCAAATATTTTTGAATTGGTACCTTCATAAAGCTAAAACGTAATGTAAAAAACAAAGCGAAGGTCGAGGGCTCCTTATCAACACATACTTGGTGGAAGAAGCATCCTCATTTTGGACCATGAGGAAAATATTTCAGTATTCAAGCATCAAGGTATAGCTTTTGGAAAGGAGAAAATGAGATTTATGAATGACGAAGAGTGCAAAGAAGCTCGTATCTACATTTTATTAAATTGTGATAAGGTTCGACCATATATTGTGTACGTATAATCTTATTCAATCTTAATTAATTAATTAATTCAATATATATGTCTTCAATTGCGATGTTTATGTTGTTAGCATTGATTCGTTTTAAAGCATATACACTGAGCACATAAAGCTGGGACAACCAAACATTTCAGATGCTCAACTCGATAGTAAATTGGAAGTGAGTTTGTAGGGTGGTTCGAGCAATATGTGAGATCTTTAAACAATTTAGCTATATTTAAATAAAATGATTTCACTTCAATATGTGATATCTTTACACATCGTTTATATTTGATGTCAATAGGCACATGATCCTTTGAACAATGTTTCCAACGAATTCATCAAGAGTCTTGCAAAGGCCCACTAAAATCCATTGTTACCTATCCCAAATATTATGCGAATAGATTTAAATTCAATACTGTTGGCCATGGTTCAACTAGATCTACTATGAATAGTGGGGTTCGGATCAAAGGGGCAAATCACAGTGTAGATGAGAGCAATTACTATGGTCGTTTGTTGGAAGTTGTGCGCTTGGAGTATCCAGGTTTGCCGATCAAGAGGACAGTGTTGTTCAATTGTGAGTGGTTTGATCCAACAACTACGCGTACAAAGATCCATCATCAATACAAGCTCGTAGAGATAAATCATAAGCGTCATTTCAATCGACACGAACCATTTGTTTTAGCTATTCAAGCCACACATTTTTACTATTGTACGTATCCTAGTTTGAAACACAACAAGACAGACTGGTGAGCCATTTGTAAGATTAAAGCTAGATCTAAAGTAGAAGTTATTCAATCGTTTATAGCTCTATCATTTCAAGAGAAAACCATATATATACATGATCCGATATAAGTAGATAATGACCCAATAACTTTGGATGAGTCATCTGATGATATTATAGAACTTGGAGATGAACTGGTTAACATTGAGGATGAGCTTGAGTTAGATGAAAAAACAGATGATCAAAGTGAAAATTTAGATATAGAAGAGAGCGGCAATTATAGTGAAGGTTATTCTCAGATGATTCTTTAGTAAGTTTGCATATTATCAAATAAAATAAAATACATCAAATATCATTGGTTAATTCAAAAACACTATTCAAAAGTATAATTACAAAAACTACCTTCAGATGTTGCCTAATTACCAATATAACTCCAATTATCTTTTAAAATTACAATTGCCTATGAAATTGTTACAAATAACTCCCCCGTTGTTTGTATTTAACTAACAAATACTCATCTTGAGGGAGAAATTTGTAAAAAAGAAATAAATATTAATGGGTGTTTGTAATTTTTTAAAAATAATTGATGATAATATGTGATGGTAATAACACCATCTCGTCAATATTGATTGTGTAATAAATTATGCGTGGAAGCATTACAATAGTAATATTGATATTTCTACATTTGTCTTGTCTCAGCTTGTTATATATATGCGCCGATGCTTATGTTATTTTCTTCATTTTTATTTCTTTCAGATGACTAGAGGCCGAGCTAGTAAAGGCAGTAGAGATGGTAAGGGGCGTGGACTAAATGATAGTTCATCGACATCACTGCATGAGCCACCGTAGCATCTTCCTCCAGTTGATCAGGATGTGATGGACTTGGATGCACCTACGCCAGGTTTTGGGAACGATGATCCCGCATCTCATGTTGGGCCATCAATGTCTACTTCATCCACACCTACACCATGTGGTTCGTCCAGCGTGTCTTTGCCCACTGCTTATATGGTGAGTCCTAAGTAAGTAATGATATTTCCCTTCCATTCTTTTTCCTAATATTTATATAAAAATACTAGTATATAAAGAATGAAATAGAAATATATAACTGTGAAAAAAGTTTGTGAGTTCACAAAACTCCCTAATTGGATTAATTTTCCTATAATCATCACTTTTTACAGGATATGAATCAATAACATATGAAATATAATACCAAGTGTCATCTAGTTAACTTGAATTCAATTAAACCTTGGTTTGTTCTTTAAAATAAAAAGACAAAATAATAACAAACGATTTAGTCTAACTGCAAAAAAAAAACAAAAACCCAACTATCTTTCAAAATTACAGTATGTTGTCACTGTTGTTAATTTGTAGATTGATGCCCGATATGATTTCAAGTGATAATATCAAGATTTTCAAGCAGAGTATCCCGTAAATGCATATTACTATATAGTTGTTGATTTTCTACCTTAAAATAGTTAATGTGTGTTGAACATTATGGTGTTGGCTTGTTTTTGTTTAGGTTTGTTGATTTTCTATTAGAAATAATTTGTGTTGAACACACTGTTAATATTGGTGAATATATATGGTGTTGGTATTGTTAGTGAATATTTGAGTTGTTTTTGTTTAGATTTCACCAGACATGTCAATTTTTAGGGGAAATACTGCCGATTGTTTTTATGTTATTTTGTTGAGATATATTTGATTATACTTTATTTGTTGTGTTTGTTTCATATTATACCTTGGCATTATTTATTTTTAGGAAAATTATTGTCGAATTTTACTTAGTCTATATTATTTTGATATACTGCGCATAATTGTATTTTTTGTTTGCAAAAGCACTATACGTGGGGTCCAGTTGTTGACAGACAAATTCATGATGTGTTCATGCATCAGGCCTCAGAGTGCTACTGTGACATGATAAACAAATTTAAAACTAAGAAAGACAAAAAAAGAAAGTCACCTTGTCTGCCCGATGACGTATGGAAGACCTGGTTGGTCTATTGAAGTCAATTAGAGGTTGTTGCTATTTCTGAGAAGGCGAGCAACAATAGGATGTCCGAGACATGCAAATCTTGATCTGAAATTGTTCTCGCCACTCTTGAGGGTCCCGCTCTGACATTGGACTTGCTATTGCCTTTGTAAGTTATTTTCGTTTTAATTTTAATTATTCGAAGTTTATATAAAATTAATATGAGATTTTTTTAATACTTGTCTTTTTGGATGAAAGAGAAGGAGATCAAGGCGGATCGGTACTACGATGCGATACTTTTTGCGTATGCATATGAAGTAAGATGATACATTTGTTGATGGGAAGTATAAGCAAGTAGTTGTAAGTATAATTATAGAATAATTTTAAATTATTTATAAATATCTTTCTATGGTTTTTTGTAATGTAAGTTAAAGTTTTTTGCATGAGGACGTGGAGATACGTTTAGCTATTGCACCAGAGGCCAGAGAGGAGCCCACAGAGATGAACATGATTTTCCTCGATGTTGTTGGGATAAAGAAGCAGCAGGTGTACGGTCTTGGGACTCAGGCGTTTGTTTACCAACATTGGTGGTCCTAGCATTCCTCCTACCGTTCCACCATACGATGAGGAGACATTGAGAAGACAGGTCACACAGCATGTGACCGAGCAGGTCACGCAGCAGATGTAATATCCATGCTTCTTTTAAATTGTGGATAAATTAAGGCTAAATTAAGGTTGATTAGAACCAATTATGGGAATGATTTAGAATTTTTGAAACCCTAACTTCTCTAATTTTGGGGATTTAATTTCTGATTCACTTTAAGGAATAAAGGAAGGTCAATTTTTACACAAGGAAAAATCATGATAATAATAGAAGGAAATCAAATATGCATTTACGACATGTAAATCCAATATTTTTGGCATTAAAATTTCAGCAAATAACCTTACCATATATTCTTTGAATCCTTGGCCTATAAACTGGAAGCCTCCCCTAGAGTTTTTCTTCACAATTTCTACTCCAAGCAATAAGGTAAAACTTTTCTTCTTCTTAAAACACCCGCCACCACCCATCTGTTCGCCTATTTTTTAGTTTCACCGCAAGTGTACGGATCAATTTATAGAATAGGGTATGCAAGGTCGAATCCACAGGGATTAATAAATTAATATACTAAGTATTGGATTATAATAGTCCTATTTTTATCTAAACTATCGAAATTTGAAGGGTTGATTTATTACTACTAAAGCAGAGTTTAATCCTAAAATAACAAAGTAAAGAGTGATTAAAAGATCAAGTATGGATGGATGGATTCCTGGGTTATGGTTTCAATTAATATCCCACTTTTATGCTCAAGTTAAGCAAACCAAGGTTAAACATATTCTTCTCTATAGACCAATCACAAAAGTAATTTACCCCCTCTCTCGAGATGTATGTAAAAGTAGAGATGTCAATAAGGGCCGGCCCGTACTGGCCCTGCCTTAGCCCTAATAGGCCCTAACCCTTAGGGATATAGGGCTAAAAAGCCCTGGACTTATAAGGGCTTGAAAAATCTAAGCCACCCCTAGCCCCGTAGGGCTAGGCTGGCCTGCCAGGGCGGTTTTTTTATATATTTTTTATGAAGTTATTCCATCTAAATTAAAACATTGCATCATGATGGAAAATAAACTTGCGGATTACTTATTTTATAAAATAACTCCATGTAATTCTTAGATTCCAATTGGACAAAATTTGTCATTTTTATTTTAGTAATCACATAGTCTATACCAAATATATTTTAGTTCTCTATAAATATTAACGTACTAAATAATAATTACCAATTACGTACCAACTTTAATTTTGTATTTACTAAGTTATGTAGTAAGACTAAATTATAAATGAGATCAAAGATCAAATTTGATAATTTGTTAAGATAAATGGTAGTTGATAAATGAGATCAAATAATAAATTAATAGTATTACAAGCATACATTTCGAATATAAATATATTAAATACAAAAAACTTATCAGGAAAAAAGCCCTAAGGGCCAACCATATTCTAGCCCTAGACGGCCTTAGGGCCAATAGGGCGGGGCTAAAAAGCCCTCATGTTATAAGGGCCTATGAAATATAGGCCCAACCCTTAGATTTTTAGGGTCGGGCTAGGGTCGGCCCTCAGGGCCCGACCCTTATTAACGTCTCTATGTAAAAGTGTTGATTGGAATATCTATGTTAGCATCTCTACTCAACATGAGATATCCAACTCCCAAAAGTTCAAAAGATTATAAGATCTCATAAATATTCACAGACTTCTCAATCATGCAATCTATTTGTGTCAAGTACTCAAGATCTAGTATTGAAACTCATCGGTTAGAATTATGAATCAATACATCAAACAAGTTTAGATCAAAGGCCTTTTGATAAAACAAGAATTAAAGCAAAGTACTTGAATAGAGAAAGAAAACATTAACTTCAATTATCCTTAATCATCACATAAAAGTGTTTATTAATCTACTCCCAAACTCGGGAATCACAAGAGGTTTAGCCAGACATTGAAGATAAACAATTTATAGACAAATTATTCATAATCAAAATCTAACTAATTGAAATACGATACGATGGAATGAGTGACTCGGGGATGATGACGATCTCTCGATCTATCTTCAATCCTCGAAGGTGTGGTTGCGGTCTTGATCGATCTCTCAAAGTTTCCGGTAGAAAACTGCTCTTTTCTTTGTTTTCTAGGGTAAAAATCAGCGTCTCTGTGTTTGTGGCCGCCCTGGGTCTATTTGTACTTCGTTTGGGTCGAAACCTAGTTGAAAACGAGTCAAACTCTGTTTTTCCCGCAGAGGAGCAGGGGCCATGCCATATGGCACGACCAGCCCGTGCTCCATCCAAACGTCCGAATTTGCTTATGGGGTCTTCATAAGAGTTGTAGCTCTCTCTCTTCGCTTTCCGTAGCCACTTGAATCAGCTCAATATCAATTTCGTAGATAGAGTTATGGCCAAATTACTAAACCCTGCCAGTGCTGGAAATTCCAGATGCGTTTGGACGTTCCTTGAGATAAATCCCCTTGTTGTTTGATCATTCATGCTTCTTTTGACACACAAATCATTACTATGACTCTAGACTCAATATAATTGGCTTCCAATTGGGTGTAATCGCTCGATTCTTGATGCTTCTAGGTCGCAATGCTCGTATTTGTCACAAAATCACTCCAAATATCGTTAAATTCCTACAAAACGAGCAAAGCGTAATCCTTTTCCACAAAACAGGAATATAACCCTATTTACTCATATAATGCATGCATATCAACACATTCTAACCAATATTAAGCCCAAAATACATGCAAAATACATGTCAATCACCATCCGAACATCAAACCCCAAAACCAAAACCCTAAATAAAAACCAAGGAAAGAGAAAGAAAAATAAAGGAGGCGAGAGAAGCCGGTTGCCGCCATGACCGCCGATCGCCGCCGTCGGTTGCCGCAGTCGGAGATGAAAGAGAGATAAGAAAGGAGACGAGGAACCTGAATTCTAGGTTTTCATACTTGCATTTATTTTCACGAAGCTACTACATTCAAGGTGGAGTTTTCTGCTTATTGTTTATTTTAATTGTCTTGTATGATTGTTATATGTATGGACATGTTAAACATGACATGACACAAATGTACTTAATTGTACAGGCATGAACATACTTAATTGTACACCCACAATTGGCCTGCGAGCATTGTTTGATCAAACCATGAAAATCGTAGGTGTGTATACTATGATGATTATGCTTGCATATTTAATTTTGACTATGCGTCCCCACTGGACTGTTGAATGCTCACCCCATGTTTAATTCTCACAGATGAATGAATAAATCGGAGCATCCACAGAGAGGACGATGGAAGTCATCAAGGAATTTAAAAGACCACTTATTTTAAATTATTTAATGATGCACAAGACTTGACATTTTCTTTTCTTTGAGATTTTGTTTTAATTTTTTCAGACATATTTTTATGAATATTTCGCATTTTTTGGACAAGTCGTAATATCTATTTTCCTTTAAAATTTGTTTTCAAGCTTTGGCCTGTTTTTAGCACTTTATAAATCGTATATTGTGTTTTATGAAATTGGGATGTTACAAAGTGGTATCAGAGCGGGTTTATCTTTCCTGTAGACTTGCTAAACTGTTTAAAAAAAGAATGGGTCCTTCATAACTTTACTTTCAAATAAAATAGTAACGGTAAAGAAATCGACTACCACCACCTCATGCCACGCCGACTCTGAAGTGAAAATATATTATTTGTCATGTATTTTAAATTGTTCAGTATATACATCCATGTGATTCATTTTTGCTACGACTATAGTCATATTGATAAATGATAAGAGATTGATTTTTTTTCTAAGTTAAGGTAAGAACAGAATTTCGAGGACGAAAATATTTTTAAGGGTGGTAGAATGTAATACATGTAATCCATTTGAATTGGAGATAAAATTAGAGATTGACTAGAATCAATTTGGGGATTGATTTAGAATTTTCGAAACCCTAAATTTCCTAATTTGGGGATTCAATTTCTGATTTTATTGCCAGAATAAAGGAAAATTAATTTAATAAAGGAAAGAAATCAAAAATGCATTTACGGCATGTAAATCAAGTATTTTTTGGTAATAAAATTTCAGCAAATAGTCTTACCATATATTATTTGAATCCTTGACCTATAAATTGAAAGTTTCCTAAGGTTATTCTTCACAATTTTCTACACTAAGCAAGAAGGTAAATTCTTCTTCTCATTGTTCCTCTACAACCGCCACCACCGTGCTCCACCACCGTCGCCGTCGGCACCCCCACCATGGCCACCCTCATCTCAGACCCTAAGCCCCAAAACCCAAAACCCAAAACCAAAAGAGAAAAACCAAGGAAAAGAGAAAAAAGAATAAAAAGAAGAAATAGAGGGGAGATGGAGAGGAGTCGGTGCCGCCACATCGCCGGAGAGAAAAAGAAAAGAAAAGAAAGGAGACATGGAACTTTAATTCTAGGTTTTCACTTGCATTTATTTCCACGAAGCTACTACATTCAAGGTGAGGTTTACTGCTTATTGTCTATTTTAAATGCCTTGTATGATTGTTATATGTATGGGCACGTTAAACATGACATGACATGAAAGTACTTAATTGTACAAACATGAAGGTACTTAATTGTACATGCATGAACATACTTAATTGTACACCCACAGTTGGCCTCCAGACATTGTTTGATCAAACCATAAAAACCATAGGTGTGTATATTGTGATGATTATGCTTGCGTATTTAATTTAGACAATGCGTCCTCACTGGAATGTTGAATGCTCACCCCATGCTTAATTCCCACAGACGAATGAAGGAGTCAGAGCGTGCGCAGAGGGGACGATGGAAGTCATCAAGGAATTTAAAAGGCCACTTAATTTAAATTATTTAATGATGCACGAGACTTGACATTTTCTTTTCTTTGAGATTTTGTTTTAAATTTTTCAGACATATTTTTATGAGTATTTTGTATTTTTTGGACAAGTCGTAATATCTATTTCCCTTTAAAATGCATTTTCAAACTTTGTCCTATTTTTTAGCATTTTGTAAAATCGCGTATTATATTTCATATCGCTATTTAGTGACGGATAACGTAATCCGTTGCCAAGGAATTAACGACGAGTTAAATAAAGACAAAAAAATTCGTCACTAAAATATTTAGCAACGGATTTTATGGATTTAGCGACATAACACTGCGATTTTCTTGTAGTGTGCATGAATCAGCATGAATTAATTGAACGGCTGAGGCCCTTGTGTGATTTGAACCATTTTATGAAGTGATCATGACTTGTAGTCTTGTACATTCGCGCACTTTTTTCATTACATAAAGATAATAAATTGATCCAACTTCAAATTAAACACTTGATTTCTAATCCTTCTAGCTCCATTGAACGCATATTGTACTATACTCAAAAGTACCTTGATATTAAGCTTAAATAGAGTTTTATATCCAATTGTGATTAAAAAGTTTCAATTGTTCTTTACAACATTTATAACTCACAACAATATTATTTAATACATATATCATGTACCATGATGTCTATTTGTTATGTTCATATCCTATTCGTAAAAAATGATTGGGATAATTACAAAAACTACGCCCCTCAGGTTTAACCTTACAGAATATTCCAGTTGTCTTTCATAATTATAAATAACCCCTTAAAATATTACAAACACTCCATTGAGCTATTCCACTCCCACCACCTATGGTGCAATTTGTAAAATAAAAATAAATATCAATGGAGTATTTGTAATTTTTAAAGATAATTATTTTTTATAGTCAAGCTAAACTTGATATATAGTTTTTTAATTATTCCAAAAGGATTTTAATATTAATTATGTTTTGTTTTGTCATATAGCTAAATGCATCACATGATTTTCACTCAAATAATGAGACACCGTATTATTTACATGATAAAAGTTTAGCTAGATTATTGCAAATTTATGGATTTGGAGCTAATTAATGAAAGACAGTTGTTGATCCAAATCCACAATTTATTGAAATTTTAAAGTATAGGTGTCTGCTTCTCAAAAAAAAAAAAAAAGTATAGGTGTCTTGGTGTTACAGGTTCTTCAATTCGTTTTGGTCATTTGTTCTTGTCTAATTGTCTTGGGATCTCTTGTCAGATGTTCTAAGGTGTGTTGTCCGTTATGACTATAAAGTCACCAACTCCAACTATTAGTTACTTTTTGACAATATCGCCCATAATTTAGACAACTTACCATCTGCAAATTTGTCTTTTTCTTGTGATAAATCATTCAGTAGCAATCTAATATGTAGACCCGTTGCACAAGTTAGTAATATATAGGGATAAATTATAAACTATCCCAGAGTTTAGCCTAATTATAAAAGATCCCCTAAGGGCTACAAACAACCCTTTAAAATACCCCTTTTTGGGTATAATTTGTAAAATAGAAATAAATGTTAAAGGGTTTTTTTTATAATATTATATAATTATGATAAACCTTAAGGATAGTTATGATAATTAACCTAATATTTGTGAAAGGGATGCTAGTATGAGAATGCACAATCTTTTCCTCATTTCTCACATTACTTTATTTTTCAGTTCACAACTCCAAATAAAGATTCTATAATCCTTTGCCTTCTAACGCTTAGGGTAGAAACTTTGGTGTTAAATGGGTTTTCTTTTTTAGTAGATTCGATTTTTTGAAATTATAATTATCAAGATATATTTATAAATTGATCATTTAAGAGCTTTCAAATAATTACAAGTTCTAAATGTATACCAATAAGGTGAAATCATCTAAGTTATGCGTGCAAATTTTACCATGGGATCAACGCGGTTTCTAGTGAAGATATGGTTGTTCATTCGGAATTCCTAAAGTAATTGACTTTTAATTACCATAACAATATATCTTTTAACATTTTCTTCTTTTCTTTGTAATGTCAGTTTCGGCCTTTGGGCCATAAGATAGGAGTCACTCTTTTTTTATCTAACAGCTTTTAATGGATTAATAGTTCGAATAAAACACAATGTTTAAAATCACAAGTATGAACAAAAAAAAGCCAAAAAAAAAATGGTTTAACTTTTTGTATTGGATTTTCAAAAAAAAAAAAATAAACTTTGATTCGATTTATTTTTTACAAGTGGTTAATCATTTTAAAATATAATTAAAAATATGAAAAATCAATTGTTAGTTGATTGTAATCAAACTTATTTTACAGATTATTGTCCTAAATGTTAGTATGTTACTCTCATAAAAAAATAAATTTAATCAGAATTTGCTCGATATTTTGGCTAACGCATTAGAAAACTCTAATTGCAACTAACGAAAAGGTATAGTGTTCTTTTTTCTTTTTGAGTACACGAAAAGGTAAAGTTATTGTATAAAGTAAAATATATGAATGTAGATGTAATTATTGAATGCCTTATGTTCAAAGTAGTACCCTTCCATTTAATATATAGCTGCGCTCTTTTATGAGAAGACTTATTCAATAATATATACGACACCAAACATATTTAATTTCTTAAATGAGCTTCCCTATAACTAGAGATGTTAAAAGGGTCGCATCCCGTTAGCCCGGACTGTTTAAACCGAAGCCCGTTAGGACTAGCCCGCTATTTTTATTTTTTAAAAAATAAATATAATTTTAATATTCTATATCTATTTTTATTACCTATTACTAGTAAATTTATTTTTCAAATTCACATCTCCCTCATCTTTAAGTTTAACTTTATTAAACAAGCTATAAATTCTTGAAAAACTTCTTTTTTATTTGTTTTATCTATTACTTAATTTACTTTTCCATTTTTATTCTGAATAAAAAAATATCACGTAGTCTTATTAGATTATTTAGGATATAAATTATATTTCTAAATGGTGCTAAATCTAATTTTATAATTTTGTTAATACAATGTAATTATAAACTATGAATGACTTTTTTTTAATAATGAATAGATTACTTTAAATGTTAAACTTAAATGTTATATATGCTCAAGTTTGAAATTTTAGATTTAAATATCTTATTTTTAAAAATTTAAATTATAGTCATATGAGTAATTACACAAAAAATGTTAATTCTGGGTAGCTTTAGTTATTATTATTTTATTTTCAAAAATTAAGATCACAAAATATTTAATTTTATAAGTTTTTTAATGCAATGTAATTAGAAACTTTGCATGAATTTATTTATGACGAATAGTTTAACTTAAAATATTAAACTTAAATGTTATATATATTCGAGTTTAAAATTTTAAATTTAAATATATAATTTTTAATTTTTTGACTTATAGTCCGACAGTGGCCCGTTTAGCTCGAAGCCCGCTAGGGTTAGGGTTAGGTTCCAATATTGCTAGCCCGTTTAACACCAACCCGTTTAGCCTGAAGACCGTTTAGCCCAAAGCCCGCTAAGGGCCAGCCCGTTTAACATCTCTACCTATAACACTGTGGTTAATGCATCTAACAAACAGGAAAAAAAACCCAAGAAAACTGGAAGATTTTGCTTTAATATGGCAAAAGGTGAATGAAATTGTGAATTTGTACTTAAAATTTGAGGAGTTTGGTTTTTCTCGGTGGCGCACACGGTGTGTGCGCCAAGACAATGTTGGCGTTGCCACCATGTGCGCAAGTATAATTTTTTTTTGTTTTTTTAAAAAATCTGAGGGGTTGGCGCAGGTCATGTTGGCGCCAGCCAGTTTAAATAAAAAAAATTAAAAATATGACAATCCATTAATTTTGTCGAATTTAATCATTAACTAATAATTTTAAGTATATATGCTTAATTATAAATTTGCATTCAAAATTAATATGTGTTAACAAAATTAATTATTAAATACATAATTTTGACTAATGCTAATCCTAATATCTATGACCACCGGTGCCACATCCCGGAGGATGTCTCTCTCGCTGGCTCCGCCTAAGACTGTATTCAGCATTATCAATATCCTGTTGGTCGAAAGGAGAGGGGCTCGGATCCATGTCCATGTAATTCCCCGAAATTCAGCAGGAAATGGTAAGGCGAATCTTTGAAAACTTGGACGCGCATATGTAGATGGACCTGCCATTCTCACATCCGTGTTGAGCAGATCAGTAAAATGATGTGAACTAGGGTGTTATGAACTGATCATAATTCACAGGCTATGGCATATATGGTGTGTGATGCAAAGTGGAGGGACCTGCCGCATATCCAGATGGACCTCCCGCATATCTAGATGGACCTGGCCCATATATAGATGGACTCAACGCATATCCAGATAGACCTGCCGCATATGTGTGAGGTGTCTGTGGCGCAGTAGTGGTCGCACATGTGTTGTGTGCCCGATCACGCGCATGTGACGGATCAGCTGTCTCTGGAAATGGCTCTGGTGGAGGCATCCATAGGAGACGCCGCACACTAGTCATCTCCTCAATAAAATCACGTCTCAAGTGATCAACAGACTGCGGGGCAGAAGCACTAACATCCCAAATACTAATCCACATCCGATCGAGTAGTGTAATATGTAACACACAAACATCAGAAATATATACATAATGTTATAATTTAAATGTGCATAATAGTAAATTTATATGTAAATTACCATGGCATCTCGAGCTGCAATATCATCTGGCTAATACCCGACTGTCATGTGCACGTTCTGTGGAGTTATTAATCATCGTGTAATACGACTGTTGTACCATGCCGATATCCACGAATCGTGCTTTTACCCTAACCTATCGCATCACCTAATCGCCCAATATCGGACCCATGCAAAGATGAAGGCGTGGCCAATCCCATCCGGATCGCCCTTTGCGAGTAAAATCATGGAGTGATGTGTGTGTTTGTGTGGGCATATCAGGAATATGATGTCTAAGGCCAATCTACCTCAACACTCGCTCTGGATGGTGAATCTCCACGATAGCGTGATTTATCAATGGGCACTGAGACCTCCACAGCTCTAAAATACATCGTGGTCCCAATGTTGTTATATCTGTTGTTATCAGTGGGCGGTTGAGCTTCATCTGCTCCATCATCACAATATCCTCATCAGAGGCACTTTCATCAGGTTCAGAATCTAGACGTTCTTCTCCTCGACAAATATCTCCTACATCAACATTTTCATTACTAGGTCCACCAACATCAGCATTTTCATTACTAGGTCCACCAATATCAACATTTTCATTACTAGGTCCAACTTGTGTAAATGCAGATAGGTCAGGAACCCTACCTCCTCTAAGGAACTCAGCATACTGATAATAGTCATGTCCTACTGATGTATTTATTTCAACATTCTGAATTACGGGATCTAACTCAACAAATAAATCAAAAAACTCATTTCCAACCGATGGATCTATAAAAGACCACAAATCTTCATTATTTGTAATAGATACTATTCCACACATATTGTTATAACAATATTTAACCGAAACCTTCAATTTCCATTGACTTACATCAACCCCCGTCATCGAAATTAATATTTCAGTCAATTTCACAAAATTCTTTCTGCGAGAAATTCTCCTAGCACCAATTGTGTTACGATCATATCTCACATCGCTTGCAGTTTGTACAATTTGTCCTCCAAAATATACGATTATGGTGATCATATTTGACATTACCTATATATTAAATCAAGTTTGACATTGCTTATATACGGGTATTATTTATACAATTCAACAATTATTACAAGATAAATAATATGAAATAAATATTAATTTAAGACATACTTGAAAAATACCGGAAACCCAAATCGCCGAAAAATACCGGAAGCCCAAATCGCCGGAAAATGCCGGAAGCTCAAATCCCCGAAAATGCCGGAAGCCCAAATTGGTCGGAAATCATTGTCGCTAGAAATCCAAATCGCGAAAAAATGTCGGAAACCCAAACGTAATTTTTATCTATTTGTGTGTGTGTTTACGTTTGCTGGCTAGGGGGGCGGATGAGGAGGGCAGTGGTGATTGTGGATTGAGAGAGAGCAGCCGAGAGATTGTTGTGTGCGTATGGAATGGTTTTTTTTTTTTTTTGGGGGTGTATTAATAATCGTGGGGGAGGGTTTTGGGGTTTTTTTTTTTTTTTTGATTTCACGGTTGGCGCACCTTGCAGGTGCACCAAGTCGATCAACGGTTCCATCATTGTCCGGTCTGTCCTAGCATACCTCATTATCGTCTTTGGCACACTGCAGGCGGAGTGCACCAAGAGCTTTTTATTTTTTTAATTCAAAAATTATGGCGCACATTTAATGTGCGCCACCATACGAATTTTAATAAAAAAAATTCAAAATTCTGGCACGGTGCAGTGCGCCAACCGTATATCTGTGTGTGCGCCACCGAATATAATACCAATTAGCCAAATTTCCACCATATTTTCACGATTTCAACTCAAATTTACAATATTCAAGCAAATTCCCCGGAAAACTGTACCATATTCAAGATAAAGGTGAAAAAAAAAGATCTATATTTATGGCCCAGTACCTAAACAGTAAACGGGTAGGTTCATCATGAACTCTTTGTAGTTCAGGTCTAACTGCCATTCACTTTCTAAATATTGTTACAGGATTTGTTCAGAGTTTGTACCCTCTTTCTAAAATAAGTTTACGTTGACTCTAGAAAAGTCATATATGGACTTTGGATGTTATTTCTTACAAAAAATGAGATTCATAAGCATTCTCCACATGAAATGGAGCAGAGTCCATTCAACTAATTTTGTCTTTTTCTTGTATGAAGGAAAGAGTTGAATGATAGATTTTGAAGCTCTGTGTATTTTGAATGTGCAACTAGGCAAATAAAGAATGCATTTTTTTTCCCATTTTAATCAAAATGTGTGTTAGAACAATTTTCCATTTAAAAAAAAAACGAGAACCTTTTTTTTTTTTGTATGTTTGTCAAGCATTTGAGTAGACATATAATGCCAAATTGACAGGGGACATTTTGGCTTAAGGAAGTAAGAATCTTTTATATAAATGATAAATAAGTTATAGAGAAGAAACATCAAATTTTTGTTTTTCATTGAAATGATCGATAATTCTCATAGAAATACAAAATAAGAACACCTTCTCCCTATACATATCAAAGTTATTGTATCTTTTACAATATTAAAACTTCCTACTCCACTAAAACTAATTTTCCTAATGAAATTGCATTCAAAATCTGCAGTATATTGTCTGTTTCTAGCTTTTGACACATTAACTCACTTTTTATGAAAGGAACCAAAGCATTTTCAGAGAATGATCAAACACATTTTTGAGTTTAACTATCTCATATATGGCATACCCCCTCATATGAGAAAACAATAAAAAAGGAATAAACAATTTCTAAGGGAAAAAAAGAGAATAAACAAATGCCCATCCATTTTAGTATAGGTAAATAAGTATTTAAAAGATCCTATTTTGATATTTTCAACGGAAACAAAAAAGGAAAATGCATATATGATTTGTAATTTCAGCTCTACCCCTACTCAAATTGTGCACAGGATTTTTTAAACACAATTTGGAATAGAAGATATGTTCGAATTGTCCATAAGTTGCAATTTCGTGAATGCATAATGTAATACCGAAAGTGATGTATTGATCTTAATTTTCATTTATGCTGATTGGTTTTGACCAGAATTTTTATTTTCAACATGTGCATATATATTAAATAATTAACAACTTCATGTTTATTTTCAATTTATATGTCATTCATCTAATTAAATGGAATAAATAAAGTAGAGCAGAAAATCGAGTACACTAGATCTTGAAGAAGAAAATCAACAAAGGTTAAAACAGTATCTACTAAACAAATTAGAAGATTCAGAAAATGATATTCTAATAAATAATTAAAAATTAACCAAAATAGAATACAAAATGGAATAAATAAAATGGAACCAAAAATCTGATGCCCTAATTCGTAAAGAAGAAAATCAACAAAAATCAATTGGAGTACCCAAATGAGAAAGGATCTTCTTCGCACATTGGTCCCAGGTTCGAATCTCTCCAAATGATATTTACTAAAATGGAACCTCTCAAAAAATCCTCCATGATAAATCCGTTTGGGGTTTCTTGTGGTGGGGAATCTTAGGTGGGGTTAATTAGTATAAAAGTTTACCCTCCAAAGTTTTGCAAAGCCAAATGGTAAAGGGCAAATGTGGGGTGAATTCCTCCACAAAAACCTCGCCACAAATTTACATCCTGAAGATCTTGCAGGTCAGGGATTACAATGAAAAACCCTATATCTGGATTATAAAAAAAAAAAAAAATCAACAAAAGTCAAACTGGTATCTCCACAAACAAATTAGAAGATTCAGACAATGATATTCTAATAAAATAATAAAGAAAAATTAAGCATGGCAAAAAATATTAAAAAAAAAAGAAAATGAAAAACTTAAAAAACAAACTGAAAGGGTTGCAGACTTCTTGTTCTCAGACACCGAGGGCCATCTTCTTCAAACTGCCCTCAACACCTTTTTGAAAAAAAATCATTACAAATCTCCCCCAAAACAGTGCATTGGAAAAGTGCCCCATAATCTCAATCAAACCCCTCCCCTTTTCGTTTTCCCTCCATTAATCTTTTCACTCCTCTGTTCATCAATCAATTACACTCCTTCACAAAACTCTCATTCCTTTTCTCCACGCCTGCTCAAAACTCCATTTCCATACACTCACGCGCATTTTCTTCTTCTGGGCTTTCTGTTTGCACTTTTCTTGACACAAAAACTCATGACCCTTCAATGCCCTTTTTATTTTCCGTGCCTATTTGTTTCCCCATTTGCAGTAACAAGCTAAATTTACAATCTTGGGTCTAACTATCTGAATCTTTTTTCTTCAAACTTAAGAAGAAATATTCCATTGTGAAATGCTAATGGGAAAGTGTTAGCCAGATCTGGAGTGGGCTACCGTTATTTCAGATCTCGGCGGCGAAAGGAGGCAGAGATGGTGGCTGAGCCTTGGATACTGAAAATGGGTAATCAGGTGAGTAGCAATTTAAAGCACGCTTTATATCATGAAAATTCGACAAAATCGTCAAACAAAAAACAGGGGCCTCAAAATAGACAAACCATCGGGATACTTTCTTTTGAAGTTGCTAATGTCATGTCCAAAATTATTCATTTGCACAAATCTTTGACTGATAATGAGATACTTAAGCTGAAAAATGAGATCTTGAAGTCCGAGGGCATTAAAACCCTAGTATCTAATGATGAAAACCAGCTTCTAGAGCTGGCCCTCGAAGAGAAACTCGATGATTTGAACAAGGTTGCTGTTGTGGTGTCTAGGTTAGGGAAAAAATGCACTATCCCTGCATTACAGGGATTTGAGCATGTGTATGGGGATATTATTTCTGGGGTGATTGATATTAAGGAGTTGGCTTTTTTGGTGAAGGATATGGAAGGTATGGTTAGAAAAATGGAGCGGTATGTAAACTCCACAGCCAATTTGTACACTGAGATGGAGGTTATGAATGAGCTTGAGGTAGCTACCAAGAAGTTTCAGCAAAACCATCATGAGGAGAGTAGGAAAGCTTTCGAGCAGAAATTGACGTGGCAAAAACAAGATGTTAAGCATTTGAAGGATGTTTCTCTCTGGAACCAGACATATGATAAGGCTGTTGAGCTTTTGGCGAGGACCGTTTGTACAATTTACGCGCGAATATACACCGTGTTCGTAGATTCGCATTCAAGAGGTGATATTTATAACGCTTTGGTCCCTAGGTCACAAGTCGGTTTTAGTGGAAGTTTAAGACGCGTGAAGCGGGATTCTGGGCAATTAGATGTAGCTGGCAAGGATAAAAAGGATACTAGTGTGAAAAAGTCGATTTCGTCCAAGAATAATGGTTATTGTCAGAATAGAGTCCCAAGTTTAAGACCCAAAGTGGGATTTCAGAAGAATGAAGGCGGCTCGTTTCGTCCCGAACATTTCGGTTTAGCATGTTGTACATTACCTGGGAGGGTGTTTATGGAATGTTTAAGTCTGAGTAATTCAGCTTCGAAAGTGGATTATGACGATGATCACACTAGTTATGATGATGAAAGCAGTCAAAGTTCGGGCTTTTTTAGTGGTGCAAAGAGAGAGCATTCGGGTTTTTCAGGTTTCTTTGTTCATGCTATCAATGGTGATCCTCCCAATGGAGGCCAGAGGCAGTCCAAGGGCAATTTGGTAAATTGCTCAAAGTTTGGGCCGAAGTGTAGGTTGCTAGGGTACGCGCTTCCTAGTACTGTTGGAGGCTCTGCTTTAGCCCTGCACTACGCCAATATAATCATCGTTTTAGAGAAATTGCTCAAATACCCTCATCTGGTTGGTGAAGAGGCAAGAGATGATTTATATCAGATGCTCCCGACGAGCCTGAGAAAGACTCTGAAGATTAGTTTGAAGTCTTATATAAAGGATTTGGCGATTTACGATGCTCCGCTAGCTCATAATTGGAGGGAAAGGCTTGATCTAATGCTTAAGTGGCTCGCCCCGCTGGCACACAACACGATCAGGTGGCAAAGCGAGCGTAACTTTGAACAGCAGCAAATTGTCACGAGAGCGAATGTTCTTTTGCTCCAGACATTGTATTTTGCCGATCGGGAAAAGACGGAGGCGGCCATATGTGAGGTGCTTGTTGGTTTAAATTACATTTGTCGGTATGAGCAACAACAAAATGCGTTGTTGGATTGTGCGAGTAGTTTCGATTTTGAAGATTGCATGGAGTGGCAATTGCAAGTTCGTGCTTCGTTTAATTCTTGATTTTTTACTCTTGGTTTTGATTGCGCTGATTTTACCTTGGTGGTGAATTTTTTTATGTTTCTACACTTGTATGATAATGTAGATGATAGTTCTTCTACATTGTGAATATTAAACCAAAGATGTCTTGTAAAATAGACTTGATGCATGTCTTTGATTGTAAGAATTGATGAATTTGGCTCAATTGATGAATTTGGCTCAGAAAGTACATACTTTTGCTGTATGACTTATGTTTTCCCTAATCTGTTTTGCCATATTGTTGCTTAAAACGTCTGGCTCATTTGTGCTGAATTTCATAGGGGCTATTTTCTTTGTTTGATCTAGAAGAGTTTAAAAAACTTCCATTGGAAAATAATCTAACAAGGTGATTAATGTTCTGTAATTAATGCTGGCTAACAATATACTTTTATTCAGTGTTTTGATAAACGTCTTTATAACGCTATTATTTATTACCGTTGCGATCATATCATCTGGTTTTGTATCATAAAGCACTAGTGTCTACCACCAATCACACTTCATGTACATTAGAGGACCTAAGGAGACTACTATAGCACATATTTAATGGCACTATGTTTTGAATAGAGCGGTCCCATTCCGACGAAAAGGTCGGGCCGGCGGCAATTCAAAGGCCCAAAAGGGACCGCACTTATGTGGTATGGCTCACTTGGGAAAAGCGGGTCCGGTAGACCTGGTGCATTTTCAAAAGCATGGGTCAGGCTGGCCTCTAGAAATAGCGGCTGATGGAATTTTGGGCTGATCTGATTTTTCCTTTTGGCATGACAGGTTTGCACCATGCCAATTCGGTCCGACCCATGTGACAACTTTAGTTTTGAGAAAAGGGCTCACCACGTTCATAGCTTATCATTTTGTGGATCTTCCAATATGGTTCCTGTAATTGCTCAAAGAAGAAAAAAAAACTGAATTGATACTAAATGGCTACAATTGTACAATTTACAGTTGTTGGAGCTTGGAACTTGGCTCATAAATATAACTTCGTATGGATGCACGGGAAAATTGGCATTATATATCGCATCAAGATTGAACTCAGAATGTTTTTGCTGGCATTAAGGATCATGGCTCTGTCTTCATTCCTTGCATGTTATTGGACTCTTTAACTCATTAGTATTGTCAAAGTTCCAAACAGAAGGAGTTTCAACTATTTTTTCAGTACAGTTTCAACTACTTGATAATCATTTTGTTATTGAGATAATTACATGACACCCCCTGATATTTGACTTAATTACAAAAAACAACACCTTAAAGGAACAAACTTTTTGGAAAGCAATTTGGAGCATGAAAACGTCAGTGTTGGTTGATCACATATCTTATTATATATAGGATTAATCACAAAAACTTCCCCTAAGGTTTAGCCTAATTACAAAAGAAACCTAGTTATCTTTTAAAATTTCAAATACCCCCAATATTTGTATTTGTTAGGTAAATACAAAGCTCAATGGGGTATTTGTAGTTTTGAAATATATCTGGAGTCATTTTTAGTTAGGCTAAATCGCATAGGTTGTTTTTGTGATTATTCCTTACATGTAGTTCTATGGTTCAGATCGTCATGTTTGATCTCTTTGAATTTCATACTGGAATATGGGATTGGAACTATTCGTTTAAAGGATCCAATACGTTCTTACATCCTAATTGTTGGATATGAATAAGAATCCTTATCAATTTTATTGATGGACAAATATACAGAACTTCTACAGGAGAAGAATGACCCGTGAAAAGACAAATTATTTCCTAATTTTCGAATTGTCAGATGAACTGTTGTAGTCTTTGGAAAAGGCTTAAATAGTTAAATTTAGTTTTTTTTTTTTTTTTTTTCTTTTTAAATATTTTTTGAGGAAAATAGAATATATTAGCAACTAGGAGGGAATCTCCGAGAAAACAATGTCAGCCATGTGATCGGGGACGTTCCCAATCAATGGCTCATTGCAACTAAGATGAAAAGAAAAATGAGCTAGCGAATGAGCTAAGAAGTTTCCTGACCTTCTAATAAAACTAGGAATAATAGAAGCAAAGTGCGGAAAGAGATTATAAATGTAATCCACAATGTTACCCAAATAAGATAGATCTTCAGTCCGTTTCCGTAACTTGTGATATAGTGTGATATTATCTGTCTCCAGATAGACATGCTGAAAATTCATGTCCCAGGCTAGCTGAAAAGTCCTTCGCGACACGCCATCGCCTCTGCTACTACAACCCCTCCAATCGCGTGCACCTGCTTCATTAAAGAAGATAAAACAACTCCCTCGATGTCCCTGATGACCACACCCAAGCCACTCCCTTCTTTGTCTAATAACGAAGCATCCGTGTTAATCTTGACGAAACCGGTTCCGGAGGGTTCCATCTGTCCCTGATGACCACACCCAAGCCACTCCCTTCTTTGTCTAATATTATATTTTCCTCAAAAAATATTTAAAAAGAAAAAAAGAAAAAAAAAACTAATTTAACTATTTAAGCCTTTCTTAGTTGACATTGTCCATCATCTCTATCATCCAATCCGCTACCGTACATCTCCTGTCCTGTGTCGTCCATTGGATTCGCAAAGGTGATGTGGCCCAAAACAGTTGAACCCAGTCACAGTCCCTCAAAGCATGCTCCACCGTCTCCTTGTGTTCGCCGCAACACTAATAAAGAGGCTCCATACGAACACCTCTCCTCCTCAGCGCATCATTTGTTGGGAGGAACCCTTGTGCACATCGCCATAAGAAAATTTGCACCTTTGGTGGGATGGGGAGGTTCCAAATCCATCTCCACAATTTTTTGCACCCCTGAACTCATCGCCACATTACTCTGATCGTCCTGCCCCGCCTTTGCAACTTTATAGCTCATTTTTGCCGAGTAATTGCCATCTTTAGAAAAGTGCCATACAAAGCAATCTGCTGTTCTGCATTGTCTTATGGGAATCGGCAAAATTGCATCAATGGCCGGTTCTTGGAATAAGTCTCTTAATTTTCGCAAAATCCCACTCATCCTTGTCCTCACAAATCAAATCCGCCACCTTCATATCAGTGTTGGCACGCCGATTCATGGCTAAGGGCCTAAAATTTGGGTTGTCCATAATGCACGGATCCGACCACACGCTCACTGAATTACCATTGCCTATGTTCCACCTAATACCCCTACTTATCACTTTTCTGCCCACAACAATGCTTTTCCACGTATACGATGGATTATGGCCATTGTGGCTTCTAAAATGAGCTTCGGGGAAATATTTGGCTTTTAAGGCTTTGGAAAGAAGGAGCTCTCGTCCTTAAAATCGCCATCCTTGCTTAGCTAACATGGCTTCGTTGAATCATTGGAAGTCACGGAAGCCCAACCTCCGCCGTCGTCCTTCGAATTGCATAACCAATGCCATGAGTGCCTATGAATTCTTTTTTCATCCTTTTTCTGTCCCCACCGGGTTGCTCAAGATGGAATTGAGTTGCCTTTGAACATTATCAGGGAATACGAAGCAACTCATAAGATAATTTGGTATCGCTTGAGCCACAACTTTTATCAAAACCATTTTTCCCGCCCTCGACAGATTCCAACTCTTCCAATTTTTCAATTTCTTGTGAACCCTGTCAACAATAGATTGTAATACCTCTTTTTTTGATCTACCGATCACTGCTGAAATACCTAAATACTTCACATGCTTCTGGACCAAATTCACTCCAAGCGTATTAGCGAGCTGCAATTTTTTCTCCTGTGATAAGCCTATACTAAAAGAGACTCCTGATTTTTCAAGGCTAATTCGTTGGCCCGATGCTCTTTCATATGTGGAAATGATCATTTGGGTCATTTCTATTTCTGTCTCTGTGGCCCTTCCGAAGATGATGCTATCGTCAACAAAGAACAGATGAGAGATTTCTGGAGCCGTCCTGCACAGTCTGATACCATGTAATCTGCCTCCTGATTTTGCCTTCCGGATCAACGCTGAAAAAGCTTCTGCACAAATTAGAAATATATAGGGGAAAAGGGGTCGCCTTGGCGCCCGGGATGGCGTAAAAGTTGGGCCAGGCCGCCTATTTAATAATACCGAAAATTTACAATACTCACACATTTCATAATGAGCTCAATAAAACGACCATTAATCCCCAGTCTAGACATCACTCTATGTACGAAGGACCATTCAACACGATCGTATGCTTTTCACATATCCATCTTAAAAGCAAAAGTCCCCCTTTTTTTTGGCTTTATTATTTTTCATGTGGTGAAAGAGTTCGAAAGCCAAGAGAGCGTTATCAGTAATTAAGTGACCCGGAATAAAAGTGGATTGAGTGTGATAAATGAGGTGAGCGAGGACTAATTTTAGTCTATTAGCTATGGTTTTCGTAATAATTTTGAAAAGGACATTACACAAGCTAATAGTCTAAAATCAGTCACATATTCCGTTTTTTTCTTTTTGGGGATTAGGACTCTGAAAGTTTCGTAAAAATCTTTGGACTAGCACATTCGTTTAAGATTTTGAGAATAACAGACACAACATCGGTTTTTATAATGGACCAGAATTTTTGGAAAAAGAGGGCAGGCATACCTTCCGGACCCAGGGATTTAGTAGGGTGCATATGAGTGAGAGCCGCCACCACCTCGTCCTCCCCAAAGGTCGTACTAATACGTCATTCATCTCCGTAGTCATTTTTGGGTCAACAGCGTCCAGAGCCCTATCCATTTCCAATTAAGTTTCAGTTTTGAATAGGCCTGCGAAGTAATCAATAAAATAGGTTTTGATTTTTTTCTTGATCCTCAACCGAGATTCCATTGGTCCCCCAAAGATGGACAATTGTGTTTCGAGCCCTTCTACCATTTGTCAATCTATGAAAGAAACCCGTGTTTTTATCTCCATCTTTTATTCAAGTGGCTCTCGATCTTTGGTGCCACATTTTCTCTTGTTTGGTAAGAAGGTCCTGGAGGCATCCTTCTAATTGTTCATGCTCCATGGTTGTGTCGTGTGTGGGTCTACACATGTTGTGTCGGGAAAGTTTTTTCTCGCACCCCGTTATCTGGGTATTAATATTAACGCAGTGGTCTTTCTGCCAAGCTAGAAGGCTAGTACCACAATTTGATATTTTTGTTCGAACATAAACATGGGTCCCCCTAGTCGTCCCGTTCTCCCATTCCTTTCGGATAATTTGCTGGGAAGACTCGTCCATTAGCCATATCGCCTCAAACCGAAATAATTTTCTTTTTGTATTGCCCTGTTGACCATCCCTATATCTGACCAGCCTCCAGTTAATAAAAATCAGACTATGATCAGATGAAGTCTTCGGAAGATGTTGTATGGAGTAGCCTGGATATAGGCTTGTCCACTCCGCCGTTCCCAAACATCTGTCTAAGCGTTCATGGATATTATCGTTGCCCTTCTGTCCGTTAGACCAAGTGTATGAGTACCTCTCGTAGCCCAGATCATCCAACCGAGTAGCTTGCAAAGTATTTTGAAATTCGCTTATTTTCGCACAATCCCTGCTTCTTCCTCCCAATTTTTCAAAGTTGTACAAAATCTCATTAAAATAACCTAGGCAAAGCCATTTAGGACGATGACTGTTGGCTAGGTATTTTAATAGACTCCATGTACAATGTTTAAGCTCCTCTTCCGGCCAACCATACAAACCTGTGAGATCTGATTCATTATCGCCATCAACAACTACGCCGTCAATATTTGAAGTGACACCAAACTAACCCGAAAACAAAATTTCTCTTCCAAAATAAGCATAGTCCTCCTCTACCGCCTCGATTACTCTGATCACAATCAACTACTATCATACCATCATACCCAGACTGTTAAAGATATTCTCAACTTCTAATCTACAAAGTTTAGTTTCCATCAGAAAAATGAACCCGGAGCTTTTAATCGAACATGTCTTTTAGCACATTAACTGTCCGTGGGTTCCCAAGCCCACGTCAGTTCCAGCTTAGGAAATTCATTGTGTATGGCGGGACTGCTTCTCTGCAATCTCCGTCGATACCACGAAATTACAAGAGGCTCCAAACAGACCAAATTCGCGGGTTTTCTTCGGGTCATGTTATGCGGTGGTGTTTGGTTTAGGTTACATTTAGAGAGGGTGTATTTGCTCGAGGGGGTGGATACAGATCATGCCATTTTTTCGTGGGGGTTCTTTGTTTAAGTCAGTGCCAATCGCCCTTGGGTTTAGGGGTGGTTTTCTTGGTTGAAAGGGTTTTTGGTGTTCTGTTTGTGGGTATTAGGGTACCAGCAGATATGTTGGTTTGGGGGTCCAATTCTTGGGATGTGGAATTGTCTAGGTGTGGCAGGAGGGCGAGGGTGCTGGTTGTCGCTGATGTTTTTGAGGGTGAAGCTGGGAATGTGATTTGGTTTTGCGTGTTGGAATTAGGTTGTGAAGGTAGTTTGTTATGAGGCTGTGAAATGTTAATGCTGGGGGTCAATTGTTTGAGGATTTCTATGAGTGAGAGTTCGAGGTTTCGGGGGTTTAAGGTTTCTTTCATGATTATTTTTTGTGTTGGGTTTCAATTGGTTTTGGGTGAGGATGTTAGGGACAAGGATTCCAGGGACTCGTGTATGTGATCTTGGTTTTTTGCTTGAGAGGATATTCGTGGGTTGTTGGGTTCGCTGGCTGATTCGAGGGGGCGAGGAAGAGATTTGGGTAGTGTTTCTGTGTCCAATGTTTGGTGAGGACGTGGGGGTAGATATGTGAAAAAGATTTCGGGCTAGTGGATTTTGGGCAAGGGGTGTGTTTTCTTGAGGAAGAGAGCTTTGTTTTAGGGGCGACGCTTTAAGCCACGGGCCATATTTCATGTTTGTCGCCCTTGACACTCGCGTTTGATCGTAATTATCCCAATTGCGAAATGAGTGCCCAATAAGGCCGCAGCAGAAGTAGTAAATGGGCAGTGATTCGTATTTGAGGGGTAGAGTTAGAAGCTTTCCTTGGGTTTTGATTGAAATAACTCTGGGCAAAGGTAATGTCGATGGAGATTTTCAACTGAATAAATTTCCCGAACAGGCCCTTCGTAGAATTATCATGAGATACCGATCCCCGAGTTGCCTTGCTAATATTTTAGCGGTGTTAATATTCATACATGCCACCAGAACGTCATACATTCGGATCCAAAATGCTGCGTGGGTCACCCGCGTCATTGAAGGTTGTTCTTCCTCATGCACGTTCCTAATGGCAAAAAGGCCACCATCATAATGTCAGGGTTGGTTGGCGATCACCCAATCTCTATCATCTATTGACTCGAATCTGAATAGTATAAAATCCGCCCCCCATTCCCTAGTTGTTATCGGATGCTTTTTTTTCCATGACTTTTTCATTATCTCAATGAGGTAAAAAGCTTTCCACGATTTGTCGAAGTAGAGTTTACCACCAGATAGAAGGATTTTTCATTTGCAGTCAGATCTTCATTGTTGACAACCCCATCTAAATCGACTATATTTCCGTCTTGCTCAGTCAACTTATCTATTCCAACCGCCTTTATTTGCAAATCATTCACATGCAATCGAATCGGATAAGGCTTCGACGTTGTATTCCTGAAAAGTTAATAAAAAAGAACTACGATTAGTGAAACCAAATTTGTATTGGACGGCGATAATAGCTTACCCACACTCCGATTACCAGAGAAAACGAGAAGAGAAACAGAAAAACAAAAACGAAACGAAAGAACCAGGAAACAGAGATTCAAATGAAAGAAGAGAAAACAAAAAAACTAAACCCTAGGACTTGAGACGCATGAGAAAACGAGACAAACACATAAAACGAAGACCAGACTCTGTGAGGTATGGACAAACGATGAGAGGAGAGGAAAGGCTAAATCAATGGACGGATGCCAGGTCGAATCGATGCCGGCGGTCGGGACCGTGATGGAAGCAAGTAGCCGGATAGGGTAAAGAAACCTAAGGAAAACCCTAGGGCAACCCTAACTCCTTACGAGAGGAGAACCTATTCCATCTATCTTTTTTTTTTTTAAAAAAATATGAATACTCATAATCTTCTTAAATGGATTTAGGGATGTTTTTTTTTTTTTTTTGGAAACAGGATTTAGGGATGGTTAGAAACAATATAAGAAAATAGAATTTGGTCATGTATGGTTGTATTTCTAATAACTATTTTCTATTTTCCAATTATTCCGAAAACTAGGTTTATGTTGGTTTAGGGAAGTTCTAAGTGGAAATGATGTCATTTCTGTAAGTCCAAGCGGCTACGATAATCTAGAGGGGGGGTGAATAGATTATCTCCATCTTTTCGATTTCGCCCTCTTTTTCCAACCGAATGCTCAAGGATAATAACAAAGGTGCGGAATGTAAACAACACACGTCGATTTAAAGAGGTTCAACCCACCTAGGGCCTAATCCTCTACCACCCCAAAGATATCCTCAGGGATGGATTTCGGAAGAGAAAAAGATTTTATTAATAATTACCAAAATTATTACAACAAAATCTTACACCAACACCTTGAAGAGCACCACACTCTTCTTCAACACCACCTTTGAGATTACCACAATCTCACTTGAAGATTACCACAATCTTCAAACGGCACCTTGTGAAGATTACCACAATTTTCACCCTTGAAGAGCACCACACTCTTCAACACCTCAACAAGAAGATTACCACAATCTTCTCACACCTAACACCTAGTTCACCCAAGTGTGTTCTTACCACAAGAACACTCACAAGGATATCTTGTGTTTGAATGACGACCACAAATTCAAGATTACAACTCGATAATGAATAATACAATTGAGTGCAAGTGTAATCAAGAATAGCCTAGACCTCAAAATGTGAAAGTGAATAGCTAGGCAAATTACAACAAGAAATAAGACAATGTAAAAACAAGTGTATTCTTGAGTGTATCTTGTTGTGTTGTAGTTTTCTCTCTTGTTGTTGTGCTTCAAATCTTCCTCTATTTATAGGAGATGATTGATACTTGATAGGCTCCTCTTGGAATCTGATATCTACAAAAAAATTGCAATTAAAATCAAGATTATAGTCATTAGAAATCAATCCCACAATTTAGGGAAAAGTCATCACTGCACAACAGTTAGAATTTTGTCATTAAACATTAGATGACCGGTCCGCATTTAAATAGACTTTGAAAAATTGTATCAACATTTACACAGGGCGACCGGTCGACGTCTACCTCGACCGGTCGACCTATGCCTCAACCGGTCCCCTCATGGGTTTGGAAGAAAAAAAACGTCCTGTTTCAATTTTTGCTCCTGTGCACGGTCGACCCCACCCCAAGGTTCTATACGGCGACCGGTTGCCCGACCATTTTCTGCAAACATGAAGTTTTCTATTTTCCTCAACTTTCAGGTACGGGTTGCCCTATACGGCGACCGGTTAACCTCAAAACAAAAGTGTTGTCCAATTTTATATCGAAAATAAACTTCAAGAAATACTCCGAAAAATAGTGAAAACATTTTAGACCGATCGGGAGTATTAGGACAACATTTAGAAACATTGTTTTGGTGTAAAAATACATTAATGTAAAAATCATTAAAAGTGTTGTCCAATTTTGTCGAAAATAAAACTTGAAGAAATACTCCGGAAAATATTAAAACCATTTTAAGTCATTTAGGAGTATTTGGACAACCTTTAAAACCATTGTTTTGGTGTAAAATCAAAATCATCAAAATCATGATAAAACCATTTATCAAACAATCTCCCCCTTTTTGATGATTACAAACCAAAACAATTTTAACGAGGTCGATTTTGAAAACAAAACAATTTTACCGGTTAAAGAGAACTATCCGTTGTGAGCGACAACATTCCGTGTAATAAACACAAGGATGGGAGTAGAGAGATTCAAACATATATTACAAATGCTCCCCCTATCAATATGCACAACAAGAGTAATATAGAAGCAACTTCAACATAAGCTAAAATCTTAGCTTTTCGATATTGAGCTTAAGTATCGAAAACTTAAAAGCTCCCCCTGTCAAAGAGACATCATTAGAACCGTATATAAGTCCATACTACAACCAATGGACCAAGAATCGTACATAACCATAATACATCAAGTGGACATAATATGATCCACAACTTATGGCTTTACATAGCCACAACTTATAGCTTCTTTTCGTGAAGCTTATCTTAGCTTCTTTGAGCTAACTTATCTTAGCTTCTTTGAGCTAATGAGCTTATAACCTGTTTCTCCCCCTTTGGAATCATCAAAAAGAATGTTAGCAAGATAAATACATCATATATTCATATCGAAGTGCGCAACAAAAACGATGTATCGAGCTATTTGAACATTGAAGCTTATAAACCAAATAGGAGGGAAAAGTCGAATCATACGACTTGTAGAGGTTTATGAAAACTCATTTGATAAGCAAAACATGATCTCTATAAATGTATAAGACTTTTGAAATCGAGAGAGTCATGTAGGTGATGAATTTTTCATTGAAACGTTTTATCGAACACTTGGCGGGCGTAAAAAATTTAGAAAGATATATATAACCCTTGTAAATGAAATCAAGCCAAGTTTTTCATCACCAAATTCAATTTAACAAATATCATTCATCAACAATCAATAAGCTCATCACAAATATATATGAATTTCATCAAGAAGAACACATATAAGCCACAAACTCAAGGGTTCAACCCAATTGAGCTAAAGATAGTGAAATTCTTACCATTCAATCGGTAAAGACGAGCAATGATGATGATAGTCGAGCTAGATAATCCCCAAAATATATAATTCATGCATCAAAACTCATTTGAAGTGAATTGTGTGTGAAATTTGCAAAGGGGACGAAAAATGGCCAAATGTGTCAAAGTGACGAATCGTCAAGACAGAACCATTTTAATCCAAATTATAGCCTAGGGCGACCGGTCGAGGTTGAGGGCGACCGGTCAACGTTGAGGGCGACCGGTTGCCCTCAACCCTTTCACCCATTGTCTGTCCGGCTTTTTCCAAAATCCGAATTTTCAACCAAAAATCCGATTTTTCGCCCCTAAGTTTTAAAAAACGTGCAAAATGCAAACGTAGACCTCATTCAATATACATTATGTCATAATCAAGCTCGAAATGAGGTAAAATACTCGGCGGTTAACGATCAAAAAGTCCGCGAGTTATCCTTGAGACTAATTAAACACATCTCAAGTTTTTGTTAAAAATCACAATCCCTTAAAAAATATATCGAATCTAAATATGTTTAGTTCGATTATGACGAACCAAATTTTGAATATGAATAACCGTATAATAGATACCGAACTTGTTATCCCGAAAAAATAAGAACGTTTTAAAGCTTTGGATACAACAAGTCATACGAAGAAGTGCCTTTCAAATATTTGAAAATTTCTTTTAATGGCACTTTAATGAGATTCGTTGGGATAGTTTTTGAAGTCGAGCATATAGACATAAGGCATATCGAATGTCGAGTCTATAGGAATAATACAAGAAAATATACCTCGAATTTGTTTGTTAACCGACATGCCTTTTTCAACCTTTGTCAATCTTTAGCCATAGAGGTTGAGATAGTTCTTCTTTCTTCAATGCCTAACTCCTTCAAGAGTTCTTTTGAATTATAACCATCTTCTTGGCATTGAGTAATTTGAAGTCCAAGCAATAAATTGAGCTCCCCCATCAAGCTCATCTCGAGTTCACCTCGATAATTTATGTCTTTTCTTGACGAAAATGGCCATTTGTGAAAATATGTAAATCCTACACAATTCTTAAAACAAATCTAGCACAAATCATAATGATAAAAGTGTAGGATAAGAGATATCACAAGTAAGCTCATGCCATAAAAATCCATACGAGATGATAACACACTTTAGTCTCTAAAAATGCACAAGAGTTTTAAAAACATCATATAAGGTCTTCTTTTTCAAAAATATTTTAAAAGCACAAATATATATTGAAGACCTTAATTAAAAAAAATAAATATTTGAAAACTCATTTTGCAATAAAAGCATGCACAATAACAAAATAAAATGCATATTTAAATAGGGAGATACGGGTTACCGATTACGCTATTTCCATGGGTTGTGTCGTTCCCATTGTTGATGATATCTTCCCTTTTGAAAATCTTTATGTTGATGGTAATCTCTCCAATTACTCCATCTCCAAAATTTTTGTCCTTCCCATTGTTGATAGTCTCTTCCTTTTTGAAAATCATCTTGTTGATGATGTCTTTGCCATTTCCATGGATTGTGTTCTTCCCATTTTTGATTATATCATCTTCTTGGAAATTGGCTTTGTTGAAAATAGTTTCTCCTTCTTTGATCAAATGAATCGGTCATTTGATGCCTTCTTGGCGGTATGAATTTTCTTCGATCATTATTTCGCCGGGTACCTAATAACACATTATTTTGTGGTACCCTTATGTGTTTGGGTCCTTTAGGATTAGTCTTGAGACTTTTAGGTCTCCAACAATAATTAGAGCTATTTCTAGCCTGCAAGTATTTACCGTATGACCCTTTTACCGCAATAAAAGCATGTAATAATTCTAGGAGCATAATGACCAACGTGCATAGTGACTTGATCCTTTTTCATATGATTAACAACATTAGGCTTATGATCAAGTCCTTTATCATAATTATGAACATCAACAATATTGGACATTTTATTAGTACTCAAGTTTGATTTTAATAAATCTTTTTTCATGCAATCAATATTCTCAACAAGAGTACTATTTTCTTTCTCAAGGTTTCTCACCTTATCAAGTGTGGTGGTGTGAGGACATGATAGTGATTCATAGGAAGTAAATAAACTATCCTTATCATTTTTCAAAATATTGAATTCCTTTTTCAAATTTTTGTATTTAACAAGTAGGCTTTGGAATTCATTTTGAAGTTCATCATAATCATTTTGCAAATCACTATATTCATTTTGCAATTCATTGTCATAAGAAGTAGAGGGTTTAGAACTTACCTCGTTTTCTTCTTCGATGCCCATAAGACATTTTTCGACTTCATCACCGGAATTTGTAAGAGGCTCATCCTATATTGTTGGATTTGATGTTATATTCATTTGAGAAGTAGATGCTTTTGAGTTGCTCCTTTTATTTGCATATACTTCATAGATGGCTTCTAGTTTTTGCCATACTTCATGTGCCGATCGAATACCTACAACGTGATCAAATTCCAAAGTGGTAAGTGAACAATGTAAAATATTAAGAGCTTTACCATTTAAGGAGATGATTCTCTTCTCTTCATCATTGAGCTCTTTGAAGCCTTTAGAGGTGTGTGGTGTATTCTTCGTCGGAATGGATTCTTCATTGATGACGGTGTTCCAAATATCGAACCCGCAACTTTGTAAATAGCATTCCATTCTTTCTTTCCAAAATATAAAATTTTTGGAATTAAACCGAGGTGGCTTGGTGGTGGAGGTGCCGGAAAGTTGAGCTTCGTTCGTAGCCGACGATCGTTTCTCTTCACTCGCGATGTGAAACGAGCTTGCCAAAGAGTTTGGCTTTGATACCACTTGTAAGTCCAAGCGGCTACGATAATCTAGAGGGAGGGTGAATAGATTATCTCCATCTTTTCGATTTCGCCCTCTTTTTCCAACCGAATGCTCAAGGATAATAACAAAGGTGCGGAATGTAAACAACACACGTCGATTTAAAGAGGTTCAACCCACCTAGGGCCTAATCCTCTACCACCCCAAGATATCCGGGATGGATTTCGAAAGAGAAAAAGATTTTATTAATAATTACCAAAATTATTACAACAAAATCTTACACCAACACCTTGAAGAACACCACACTCTTCTTCAACACCACCTTTGAGATTACCACAATCTCACTTGAAGATTACCACAATCTTCAACGGCACCTTGTGAAGATTGCCACAATCTTCACCCTCAAGAGCACCACACTCTTCAACACCTCAACAAGAAGATTACCACAATCTTCTCACACCTAACACCTAGTTCACCCAAGTGTGTTCTTACCACAAGAACACTCACAAGGATATCTTGTGTTTGAATGACAACCACAAATTCAAGATTACAACTCGATAATGAATAATACAATTGAGTGCAAGTGTAATCAAGAATAGCCTAGACCTCAAAATGTGAAAGTGAATAGCTAGGCAAATTACAACAAGAAATAAGACAATGTAAGAACAAGTGTATTCTTGAGTGTATCTTGTTGTGTTGTAGTTTTCTCTCTTGTTGTGTGCTTCAAATATTCCTCTATTTATAGGAGATGATTGATACTTGATAGGCTCCTCTTGGAATCTGATATCTACAAAAAATTGCAATTAAAATCAAGATTATAGTGTTAGAAATCAATCCCACAATTTAGGGAAAAGTCATGCATTGCACAACAAATTAGAATTTTGTCAAAACATTAGGGGCGACGGCCGACTATTTCACGAAAATAGACTTTGAAAAATTGTATCAACATTTACACAGGCGACCGGTCGACGTCTACCTCGACCGGTCGACCTATGCCTCACCGGTCCCCTCATGGGTTTGGAAGAAAGAAAACGCTTACGCTTTCAATTTTTGCTCCAGTGCACGGCCGCCCAAGGGGTCGACGGTCGACGGCATTTTCCCATAGGGCGACCGGCTTGCCTCCGACCATTTTCTCGCAAACATGAAGTTTTCTGCTTTTCCTCAACTTTCGTGCACGGGTTGCCCTATACGGCGACCGGTTAACCTCAAAACAAAAGTGTTGTCCAATTTTTATCGAAAATAAACTTCAAGAAATACTCCGAAAAATAGTGAAAACATTTTAGACCGATCGGGAGTATTAGGACAACATTTAGAAACATTGTTTTGGTGTAAAAATACATTAACAGAAAATCATTAAAAGTGTTGTCCAATTTTGTCGAAAATAAAACTTGAAGAAATACTCCGGAAAATATTAAAACCATTTTAAATCATTTAGGAGTATTTGGACAACCTTTAAAACCATTGTTTTAGTGTAAAATCAAAATCATCAAAATCATGATAAAACCATTTATCAAACAATTTCCACTTTTCATATTTTTATGAAAATATTCTTATGGAAATACAACTAAACAATTTTTTTACCACAATTAAGCAAATCTATATGAAAACACACTTTAAATAATACAACCAAACAAATTTTTACTGATCATACAAATATATGTCAAAAATACACTTCAAAAACTATAAACAAACATATTTTCATTTTCAAACATAAAATTCATATAACAAACCAAAACCAAACATATAGCCGATCTGTTTTTTACATTCTCAATATAAGGGCTATTGGATAATTTTTTAGGTGGTGGAAAAGAAATCAAATGACAAACAGGAGATTCTTCAAAGTTGCCACATGTCTTGTGGTACTCTTTTGGTGCTATGCTATGTACCATTTGGTGATCAGCATCTATTTAGGACCTCTACATATCATTTCGACTATTTTCCATAAATATACACATTTTATGTTTCTTCAGTTCAATGCCTTGCATCCATAAATAATTTGTTGCCTTACTCCATAAATAATATGTTCAGAGTCGGGGAAAAGATGTGACCTATGGTAGGACAATATTGTCGCCAAAGGCCCAAAGTCTTTCCCCTTTTACAAAATTTGATACTATCACATTGTTGCTTCATGGCATTTTCCTTATTATTCTTTTATGACCTATGCTTTTGATTTTCACCGTTTTTTCAGTAATGAACAATGTAATTTTTGGAAATTTCACATGCAATGGCATGCTCGATGAAAAAAAATTGTTTATGATCCAAATAAGGAACTTTAACAACCAAGCATTCCTTATCTTTCTATTTCGTTGTTCAAACAATCACAGCCGTCAATATAATGGAATTCAATATGAAGCCTATTTTATTCATGGATAATTGTAATTGTGCGATACATATTTTAGTCCACTTGATTTAGAGTTGTCATATGGGCGGGACGGGGGGGGCGTGGCCAAAAGAGAAAATTAGGGATGAGACAAGACAAACAATAACCTGATCCATTTTTGGGCTTTCAACCCATAAAAATACTAAAATGGTCATCCTGGCCCGTGTTTAGGGCCAAAGCCAAATTTATTTCGGGCGTCTAATATCACAAATGGAATTGGACCAATCTAGTTTTGACAATTCTAACTTGATTAACCACATATAGCGCTTTTGTTTCTAAAGCCTTTTTTTTTTTGCTCCAATACTCTGTTTTATGTGTGTGAGATACAAGGGAGGGAGAAATTTTACAATATGGATATTTCTTAATTCAAATAATTAATCCACGAAACATTGCAACTGGAATTTAAAAAAAATACTCCAACAAACAAACCTTGTGGTTTGAATTTAACTTTTAATTGCTATTCTTAGTTGTTGCAATTTGTTTGTATGTAAATATTTGGTTTGATCCAACTTTGACCAATAATTCAAGTGAGATTATTTATCGGAATGAAATATAAATGATATCAATTTTATCTATAACACATGTAGATGATGTTAGCATTTTGAATTTTACAATTTCTCTTTTGAATGAATGAGAAATTAACGCATAAAGTTAAACACTTAAATACAAATTGTAGAAATTAAAAGGATGGGAGTGGATAAAATATCATTCCACATGGAAAGTTGACCTAAAAGAATCTCACTTTATTTAACTGATCAAGTGGGAGCATTAGGTTTACGCTCTTACGGCACCGCTAGATTTTAGAAGGAGAAGACTTACGTCTTTAGAGGTTTGGTCCATAAAAATGGGTGCCACCGTGGTGCGTGGCGTGAGCTATATTCATTTTGGACAAAATAAGAAATAAATTTATTTATTTTCCTCCCTTGAACAATCATTTTGACCTTAAGTGGGTTGGATGAGCCAAGCGATCCCTCAATGTGCTCCGGATGATGAGAAAAATCCACTTTTAGTCCCATAAGACTGAGCACTTGACAATTTAGTCTCATAACTTGAAAATAGTCCCACAAGATTGTTCTTGTTATACAAATGGTCCACCCGTTAGTAAATTGACAGTCAAACCTGCGATTTTAGTCTCACGGCTTGAAAATAGTCCCATAAAATTGTTCATGTTACAAAACTAAATATAACTAATATCTATTTTAAAAAAAATTATTATCATTAAAGTTACTATTTTTTTATTTATTTTAAATAAAAATTAACAAGTAAATTAAATGATAAAATTTATAATAAATTTTCGGGAAAATAATTTTTAAAAGTAAATGTTGATTTTTTTTATGAATGTGTAATACAAAAAAAAAAAAGAACAAATACATGCCTCATTTATTTTAATTAAAAAATTAACAAAATAAATTAAATGATAAAATTTATAACTCAAGTTATAAAAATTAAATTTTCTGAAAAATAATTTATAAAAATAGATGTTAATTAAATTTTTTGTGTGTGAAAATGTGTAAAACAAAAAAAAAGACCAAATCATGTAGCATTTATTTTAATTAAAAAATTAACAAAAAAAAACTAAATGATAATATTTATAATTCAAGTTATAAAAAATAATTTCTCTGGAAAATACTTTTTAAAAGTAGATGCTAATTATTTTTTTTGTGTGAATGTGTAATACGAAAAAAAAGGATCAAATACATTCATATATATATATATATATTATCTTGGGATCCCTATGTTCTTACCCAGGGTACTGGTCTCATATAATCCAGTGGATGTATGTGTATATATGTAAAGTTTGATTTAAACACATAAAAAATAAAATATAATATTTGAAATAAAAAAATAAAAGAAATTTAATCTAGATTAATTGTCTTTTTATGTCAACTATGAATTTGCTAATATTTATATATTTATAATTTAACCATACTAAAAAGATTTTAGTAGTATTTTTCAAAATTTTAAAATAATTCCTTTATTTAAAAATTATGAAATTATTTTATATTGGAAACTTTTTTATTTTATTTATAGTTGAACTACATATATATTCCGATACGTAAATGAGATTTTTGTAATTATTTGTATTTTCAAAGATCAATAAGTAATTTAAACTAAAAAAGACTATAAAATTATTTATTTTTTTAAATATTATAAGTAAGAGAATTTTTTTAGTGTAATAAAAAGGATTGGAAAAAGATATTTTTAGAAAAATATTTTAAGGACAAAGATTTTTTTTAGTTTTTAAGCGTGACATTGACAATATTAAATAAATAACTAAAAATTTAAAATTTAAAATAAGTTTTACCATCAATAATATTAAATTTAATCAATAAAAGAATAATGGGACCGTTTTTTGTTAAAAATGTAACTTTGGGGTCCTATGTGACTATTTTTGTAATCAATAACTTTTTCAGTTAAATTTTAAACGGACATCACACCACAATTTAAGTTTTCATATCTTATCAGACCATTTTTGGTTTAAAAAGTAATTTTGGGACTAAAATTGAGAATAATTGAACGAAAAGTGAGAACAATGGAACTAAAATCGTTAGGTGCTCAATCTTATGGGATTAAAAGCGATTTTTTCTCTCCGGGTGATTGAACTGTCATGACCAAGCGACCGCTCGAATGAAACAAATGAATATGTTCGCAACAGATCAGGGCTTTTTTAATAGAATATTGTGTTTTTTTAACAAAATTGCACAAATAGCGTGGAAAAAAAAAAGTGTTAATAAAGTAGGCAAAAACGGCGATGAGGTTGCCGTCTTTTACAAAACGGATGGCTCACATCCGTTTTAGTTATAAATTTCTTTTCTCGTTTTGAAAATATAAAAACGGTACCAACCTAGCCGTTTTCACATCTAATTTTTATTTTTTAATTTCTTGGCCAATGTTGGCTTTGGTGAAGCAAATTACAATTTCAATTTTTTATTTATATTAATAAGGCTATATAATCAAGAATTAAAAAGAAAAACATTTCTCTTATCCTGTTGTCCACCAATATCCCAACTTAAATTTGTGCATGATTTAATTTGATCCCATTCTTATTATAATTTACTGATGGGGCAAAACGTTTAGTTTGTTCCCATTTTTAAAATTTCCTTTTTATTTCTTTTTTTATTTTTTAAATAATTTTCTCATTTTTTTATCCTTTTTTGACACATAATATATGGAATTATTTATCTTTTTACGATCTTTAGTTTGAACATAGTGCACAAACAAAATAAAAAATATACATAATAAAAAAAAAAGATATCGAATATATTTACTTAATTTTTTTTTAGAATTTATTATTTATATAATATTATCCTAAAGTTATAATTTACAAAATATTAATAACGTTATAATATGATACATTAAAAAAATTATTATATAATATTATTAAGAAAAGTATTAATAGTGTTATAAAACATTATTAATGTGATATAAATTTATAGAAACAACATATTAATTACATTAAAAATATAAAATATGCCTCCATTAATTATTCTTGATATAGTTTATATTGTATTTATTGTGTGTCCTAGACATAAGAAATTTCTGGATCTGTCCCTGATATTAATGCTACCCACTGCCTCATTTATTTTAATTAAATACCATTGGATTAACATACACCCATGTGGATGTGTGTGTATATGTGTTGATCTAATATAGAACCCACTTATAGTTAAAAATCTAACCCCTCTCCTTGATATGTCCCGAAAATAGCATGCACATTGCACGGGGTCATATCTAGTAAATAGTAATGTTAAAATACACCGTATATTTTCCCTCGAACAATTATTTTATGTATTGTAGTTGTATAACTACACGTCCATATATTAGTTATTCTGTTGTTTTTGCTGAAAATTTTCACCATAACTATTATAAATATTTATAATATTCTTGTGCGTATTAAATATTAAATTTTTTCCATCCCATATTTAACTAGGTTTGAGATAAAGACAACATTTTTTTTAGTTCTTGATTGGAATCATTAGATAGCCTTTTTAACATTAATAAATACAATAGAAATTGAAATTACATGACATTTTCTACCAATTGAAAAAATAAAAAAAATAACATGTTAGAAACGGCTTGCACGATACCGTTTTTAAATTTTAAAAATGCAAAAGAAATGTGTACCATAAAACGGCTTTGTACAAGTTATTATATTGTAAATAATTAGTTAGGATTAACGAAAAGTTAGCTAGATTAAGAAGTTGTCTTCTTCTCTCTTTGTATAAATATGCCATTACCTTTCTTTCTCAATCAATGAAAAGTTTACATTCTGGGATCTATATCTTGTTTACTTACATCCTCCTAAAAACGCGCTTTTCTTCCTCTCTCGCCATTTCTTCTCCAATCTCCTTTGTTTCTACCATTCCTCACTTTACACCTCTCTCTATTCGCCTCGATCGCACAAATTATAATTTCTCGGAAGGTGCGGATCTTAAGACGGTCGAGCGCATGGATTTGAGGATTTTTGCTTGAAATTGTGCTCCTCCGATGCAATTTCTTCATTCAAGTCCTTCTACTTCAAATTTTCTTCTTTGGACTTTGATCGGTTTCTCATTTATATGTTAGCATCCATTGGCGAATCGATGTTGGGACATGTAAGTCGTTGTTTTCTCATGAGATATGGACTGTTTTAGAAAAATTGTTTGTTACTCGAAAAGCACGTGCGATGCAACTTATTTCACTCCTCAAACCTTAAAGAAAGGAGATCTAACTATTGATGCTTATATTCTCAAGATGAAAAATATTCTTGATGATCTTAGTCTTTCTATCTCGGATGATGTATTGGTGTTATACATACTCGGTGGTTTAGGTGTTTCGAATCGGTTGTGGTTAATCTTACAACTAGGTCCGATTCATTTCGCTTTCGGTTTGTGTTACAAACACATGAGATGAGGATTCAAAATTCTTTTTAAATGGTGTTATAGTTAAATGTTGCTCAAAATATGCCTTCTAATGCTAATTCTCCATCCGCAAAATGTTGTTACTTATCCTGGTTCTAGAGGAGGTGGTAGATTCTTGGTAGAGGTAAGGTCGAATGGACGTGGTGGTTTTTACAGAATCAAGGCAAACCTGTTTGTCGGCTATGTGGCAAGCCAATCATGTTGCTTAAAATGCTTCAAAAGATTTGATGTTAGTTTCTAAAATATGTTGTGACTTTCTCCACAGAATATTTTTCTGTGTTGGTTCTTCTTCCATGGCGGACTCTAACTGGTATCTTGAAAAGGAGCTACAAATCATGTCATTTGCTAAAATGGACAACCTCACTCTCAATGCAAAATCATGGATCCGACAAGCTTGTAGTAGGTAATGGTTCTTCTCTTAACATCTCTTCCACGCTCTTTCTTGCCTTCCTTCCTATAATCTTTCCAAATCTTTATTCCTCAATAACATCTTATATGTTCCTCAAATTACCAAGAATCTCCTAAGTATTTCTCAATTCACTAAGGACAATAATGTTCTAATCGAATTCCATCATGATTGTTGTTTTGTCAAAAACACATCCAAGTAATTTTGGGGTCCTATATCGGCTTGATTTGACTCATCTTAAGTCCTCAAAGATATTCGGACTTTCTGCTTTGTGACTACAATTCCTTCTTCTTGTAATCTGACATCATTACTACCTCACATGCATGTAACTTTTGACTTTCCATTCTCATTGTACTTCTCCTTTAGCTTGTATTCTTAAATGTAATGGTGACATCAACTTGTGGCATAATAAACTTGGTCATCCTTGTTCTCATTGCTTTCTCATGTCTTAAAAACTCTCAATGTTAATTCTCCTGTGCCAAGTAATTTACGCTTTTGTGAAGCATGCAAATTAGGCAAGTTACACAATATGTCTTTTCCATCTCGGCCTACCAAAACTACTCTTCCCTTTCAACTCATTCATTCGGATCTCTCGGGGACCATCTCATGTCCTTCCATGAGGATATAGGTATTACATTCATTTTGTTGATGATTTCACAAGATATACCTGATTTTCCCTTTAAAACAAAAAGTCGGACACTCTCTCTACATTTCAATAGAAATTCCTTTATTGAAAGACAATTTCAAACAAAAATCAAGTGTCTCCAAACTGATTGGGGGTGAATATAGATCTCTAACTCCTTTCTTGCCTCTCAAAATTCAATTTAGACATCCTTGTCCTCATATGCATCAACAACATGGTAGAGTGAAAGGAAACATTTACACATTGTTGAAATGGGACTCTCTTTACTTGCACAAGCCAACATGCCACTAAAATTTTGGTGGGATGCATTCTCTCTTTACCTTTCTCATTAACAAGCTTCCCTCTTTGTCCTTCAAAGATAGCTCTCCTCATCACAAACTTTTTGGTACTCTCCCCGATTACACTTACTTAAAGGTGTTTGGTTGCGCTTGTTATCCCTATCTTCGCCTATCATTCCCACAAATTTCAATTTAGATCGGAAAAATGTATCTTTCTTTGCTATAGCACATCTCACAAAGGCCAATGCTTAAGCTCCACAGTGAACTTAAATTGTAGAGTTCAATGAAACATTTTTACTTATATTAATCCTCGGCTAATGTCTTCACCTATTTCACCTTCATTTTGCCCATTCTCTCTTCCATCTTCAAATTCAAGTTCCACTATCTCCACAAATCTTTCATCTTTCTCCACACCTCTCCTCATTCCTCTCCTCCCCTGGTTTTAGGTCGATGGTGGAACTTCCTCCTTTACCTTCCTCTGTTCCATCCACTTCTTCACCTTCAACTTCTCATTCTCCTTCTCCTATTTTTTTCTATTCCCTCTCATCCCATGGTCACCCTGGTCTAAAAATGGGATTCATAAGCCTAAAGTTTTTCTACCAAAGACCTTTTCTCATGAAATCATTCTTATTTAATTTACGATCCAAGGTGGAAAGATGCAATGAAAAGTTTAGTTTGATTCTCTTTTGGCTAAAAATACTTGGACTTTGGTTCCCTTAAATTTAAATGTCATCAAAGAATAAATGGGTGTTTGAATTAAACAAAAGGTAGATGGTTCGGTTGATAAGTTCTTTTTGAACAAATATATGTGGATTTTCATGAAACTTTATCTTTTCATTAAGCCCATTTATCGAGGTTGATATTCACTTTGGTCACATTAAATCAATGGAGTATTCAACAAATTGATGTCAATAATGCCTTTTTGAATGGTGATCTAAAAAAACAAATGTATATGACTCAACCTTTTCATTGATGATACTTGTCCTACACATGTTTGCAAACTTGAAGGCTTTGTATGGTCTTAAGCAAGCTCCTCGAGCTTGGTTTCTCAAACTCACGGGGTTTCTTATTACTTTAAACATATAATATTTCACTATTCTATCAAACTTTACAACTCTTTATTCTCATCTATGTGGATGATATCCTCCTAATGATGCTCGAGAAAATTTCGGAGGTTATTCATTTGTTAAATCAATTTGCTCAAAAACACTTGGTGAGGTGAATTATTTTCTCGATTGGAATATTATTCTTCTTCTTAGTCAAACCAAATACATTCATGATTTGCTTTCTCATACTCATATGTTATAAACCTTCTCCCATATTGCTATTCATAAATTGTCTCTTTTGGATAGCAAGTTATTTGATCATCCTTCTCTTTATAGGAGTGTTATTGGCACTTTGCAATACTTGACTCTTAAAAATATATTGCATTCACAAATAACAAGTTAAGTCGATTTTTGCATCAACCTCTTGTTAATCATTGGGGTGTGTGTAAACATCTCTTGAGGTATCCGAAAGGGACTATGAATTTAGGTGTCATGTTTAACCCGACAAAAACGGATCTTTGAAGCTTATTCGATCTTTGGCCGAACTTAGATGATAGAAAATCAACCGGTGGTCATTTTGTTCTTTTAGGTGGCAACTTGTTGTTATGGAGTGCTAAGAAACGTGTTGTTTCTCGGAGTAGTCTTTGAGATGAATATCGCTCTTTAGCCGATACTACATTTAGTTTGGGATCCTTACTAAAGGAACTTGATATTAAAATTGAGCGATTTCTCTCTTGTGGTATGATAACATGAGTTATAATCCATGTTTCATGCTTTCCCGAAACATATTGAAATTGATATTCATTTTGTCGTAAAGTGTTAAGTAAGGCTATTGACATCGGTATATTCCATCCGAGGATCCCATCTTTTCACCAAGCCTTTGTCTTCTCATTTCGATTGTTTGTGCCAAGCTTCCTCTTAGCTCTTCACAAAAATGTTTCCTCTGCAACCTAGTTAGATGGTTGGGGGTGTATTATATTGTAAAATAACTAGTTAGGATTATCATTAGTTAGCGATTAGTTAGAAGTTTACAAAACATTCTCTATAAATATGCCATTACCTTTCTTTCTCAATCAATGAAAAGTTTACATTAAAGTTCTATATCTTGTTTTTATTTCTTCGATTTTGTAAAAAACGGCAACTCACTAGCCGTTTTTGACTATTTTATTAAAGTATTTTTTTCCACATTATTTTTGTAATGTTGTTAAAAAAATTTATGTTCTGTCAGCAGATCACTGCAAAAATTAGTTTTTGACGTAATGAACATATCGTTTTGTGTCCTTAACCTTAAGGGAACCACAAACTTTTAAAATGGGAAGACCTACGTGCTAGTATGTTTGGTCCAAAGTTCAAGGTGCATCTGGCCCAGTGCGTGGTGTGGGTTATATCTTTTTGGATAAATAAATTAGTTAGAAGTTAGGCTACAGCTCAGTCTTCTCTCTTTGTATAAATATGCCATTACCTGCTCTTTCTCAATCAATGAAAAGTTTACATTCTGGTTCTATATCTTGTTTCTGTTACAAGTCGACTTTTGTAAAAAAACGGCAACTCACTAGCCGTTTTTGACTATTTTATTAAAGTATTTTTTTTCCACATTATTTTTGTAATGTTGTTAAAAAAAATTTATGTTCTGTCAGCAGATCACTGCAAAAATTAGTTTTTGACGTAATGAACATATCGTTTTGTGTCCTTAACCTTAAGGGAACCACAAGCTTTTAAAATGGGAAGACCTACTTGCTAGTATGTTTGGTCCAAAGTTCAAGGTGCATCTGGCCCAGTGCGTGGTGTGGGTTATATCTTTTTGGATAAATAAATAATAAATTTATTTATTTTCCTCCCTTGAACAATCGTTTTGACCTTGAGTGGGTCGGATGAACTAGCGGCCGCTCATTGTGCTCTGGATGATCGAGCGGTCATGATAGAATGGCCGCACAAATGGAACAAATATTTCTGTTCAGCAGCAGATCAATCTGAAAGTAGTTTTTTTGACCCAATGAACATGTTTTTTTCGTGCCAAAATGCAATATCCCTGGTTCTGAAACGTGTTGATTAGTCCAGAAGTTGTTTTTTGGCCCAAAGAACATATATAGATTGTGCCAAAATGCATCTTTATCTGGTTTTGATGTTGGTAATATATATTGTGCCGCTAGTAAATTATTTTGTAACATGACATTTTGAATAAAATGTAATTTTCATATATTGAGCTTCAATGTGATGTTTCCATAGATTGTTTGATATTATAAATTGAGTGTTTTTAAATTTTTAAACACAAAAAATTCAATTTATAATTCAATTCAAAGAATTAAAGTCCACGATCGAAATAAATATGGACAATTTATTTTAATAAAATCGTCTTAATTTTATTGAAGTTTATCTTGGCCCTGGTAATAAAATTGAAAATATGTTTTCTAAATATATTAGACTGGACTACGAGAAATTAAATAACTAGTTGACCAATAGGTATTTAATTTTATTTGACTATCGTATGTGACATGTACCTTAATCCTGAGTGGGTAATGGACTTTGATTACTATCTTAAAAGTTCTTTGAGGCATCAATAAGTGAGATTAAATTGATGATCAATATCTTGATGCATTGGGAACTAAAGTGAAAAACAAGGGACATATATTCACAATATGGAATATGTCACCTATTTAATAGACATGATTATGATCTCATGGGTTTTTCTAATAGACAATATAATTTGAGCTTAGTAACTCGACATTGGTTGTTGAATTCATGATGTGATGATAATCACATGAGACTGTCAAATAGAAGATGAGAATTGAGATTTATTAATATTGGAAAATGGATTGTTGGTAAAGTTATCTGATTTCTAATATTCAGTTTATAAACGGGGTTGACATGTAAGATCGATAAATTAGAGGATTTAATTATTGGCTTCAATAATTTCGTTAAGAGTGCAATCTTATCCCTTTAGTGTAATGAAATAAGATTAATAAATTATTTTTATTGATCAATAGTTGATTGAATCAAAATTAATTTATTGGAACTTGGTCTAATTAGGTCTGATCAGGTCCTTTTGATGGCTCTACAAAAAGAAAAAAAATAAATTAAGAGTTATAATTTACTGCAGCATATTTAATTAAGTTGATTGATTAGGATAATTTTCGGAAAGGAGATAAATCATATATGATCTTCCAATCAACATGATTTGATTTGTCAATCAAATTTAGGTGAAACTTAGGTGAAACTTTTCATTGACAAAGGTTTTCCTAACTAGATTTATTCCATATAATTTTTCCTATTTAATTACAAACATTCTACTGATTGTGCTCACACACAAGAGAAAAAAATTATTGCAATTCTTAAGTTTTTGGAAAACATCGAAGAAGACTTAAGAGTTTGGAGCGTGGAATCTCTTCACAAGATTTTTAAAAACATGCTACAAGGGTAAATTCATATTTTTTCTTGTTGTTACTAATTAACTAATTCATGTGAATACACATTATGATTCGTGATCCTATTACCGATTGTTCGGATCACCTAAAACTAATTTGTGTGATTGAACCATTCTCTTTTGGCCAATATTGGAAACATGTTGAAAACCATCAAAGTGCCTTCCAATTTACAAAAGGTTGTATTTTGTGGCACACAATCATTAGAAATCAATAAATAGGACCACATGATGCATTCATTAGAATCCCAATTATTCCTGCAATACACTTGCTTATTTTGTGGAAGTGTTTGAGAGTTCCAAACAACCTTAATTAGTTCGCTGGAATTCAGATTTGTAGTGCTGCTATTTGAATTTAATAAGTTGAGACATTTTGTTAGGGAACTATTAGCACTATATGGGACAACTTCGTCTTAAAAAAAAGAGTTCAACGCATGACTCCACTTAAAATTTTATACTGTTATAAACATTACAAATTCCCCAACAGATTTAAGATATCAATCTCTGTCTATTGTTTTACCCAAGCTTGAAAGGCTAAACTTGTGAGATGTGAAGGCGAATATAATTGGCTGGTTTCTGTGGCTACATTGGCAGAGGAGTATATATCGAAGAAAGCAAAAACTTGGTGCTTTGGTCTATTTTAGTGGAACTTGCAATTTTCATCAGTTGTGCTTCTCAATGATGTCGGAATGCGGCTTATGTCGGGATTAATGGAAGTCAATTTGATCTCTAGACAAGAGTATCATAAAAATTCAAGAATCGTCTATCAAATCGTTTTTTTTTTTTTAAATTCAAATTACTACGTAAACCATAAATAATTTGATGGAGATTTGGAGTTTGAACAAATAAATAGTTTGAACAAAGAGGCATTTTTTTTTTGGTTTTTTGGTTTTTTTTAGTTTGTGTTTTGTTGTAATTTTCTTATTTTTTTGTTAGAATCTTTGTTTTCCGGTTAATTTACTGGCTCGTATGCGTGTCGATAATTTACATGTCACACGGTGCGTGATGCAGCTCGTGCCCCCCGATTAGTCCAGTTGTTGGCCTCCCTTGAAGAGTGCTTAGTTATTTTGTCTTTGTGTTGTTTTTGTTGTTTGTCTTTTTGAGTCTTGTTTTTCTCCCTCAATGGGTGATTGTTTTTCCTCACGTCGCGTGCGAGCTCTCCTTGACATATATGTATCGGATCTATTAATAATTAATATAAAATATAATTTTATTAGTTGACTTTATAATTTTAATTATATTATCGACTTAAAATTTGATAATTAAATCTTTATGTATTCATCAACCTCTCATACATGTTCAATTTTTTATTTATCTCAAGTTGCATATAATGCAAATAATTACATGTATGCGTGATTCCAATTTTACATAATAATTTTTTCTCTTTTAGAAGCGTTGGTTCATTTGGTTTTTTCTACTTATTTTCTTGTTCACTTTTTCTTCGTAGTTTTATGGTACAATAATGAGGTAATTTTGCCGTTTGACATACACAGATTTTTGGTCACTATTTTTTCCTACCGTATATTGATGTTTATATAATCTAAATGAATAAATAGAGCATATCAGATGAGTTGAAATTCTTGATAAATATATATGTGTATAGAGGATTTAGATCTGGTGAGTTCATATAATTTAAATAAGTACGTAAGACCAAATCTGGAGCGTTGACCTCTTCTTTTTAACGATGCAGATTTATTTGATTTTTATTTTAGTTTATATTTAATTAATGGTTTTTAAGGATAAGTAGGTAATTTGTTTGAACGTCAGTAAAAAAACGGGAGTTATTTTAGGTAATACCCGTTCACATTTCGGATTTTTTGGGATTTGTTTGAAACTGTATCTCTGACCTTATCCGATGTGAGAAATATGTTGCTTATTGAAGACAAATGTGTTGCTTATTGAAAAAAAAAATATGTTGCTTTTTTTGGATTTGTTTGAAATCGTATCTCTGAAATTCTCTTTTTCATTTCAAAGTCAAACTTGAAATTAATATTGGCGCATTCCGCTGTGCGAAATATGTTGTTTATTGAGGACAAATATGTTGCTTTTATATATATATAACTATGTTACTTAGTTATGTCAACTATGTTGTTTATCAAGGACAAATATATTGTTTATTTAGGCAGACAATATTACTAAGTATGTTGTTTTTTTTATGTGGATTGTGTTGCTTATTGAAGACAATTATTTTGCTTATTTAAGTAGACAATGTTGCTAAGATCGTGCAAAATCTCATTGATTTAAATAGGTCATGTTCGAGGTCTTGTATATATATATATTTTATTTTTAAATATGTTTTTTATTTTTATGATTTAGCAAAAATTTTTATTTGAATATTTCTGGTCTAGCTCCGTGTTTTGCTTATTGATGATAAATATATTGCTTAGACATTGTATATTTGTTGCTTACAAAAATTACGTAATTTTGCTATGTTTTAGATGGTAAGATAAGATCTATACTGTTGTGTGTAACTTTCCTAATTTCATGGAATATGATTGATTGGTTTGGACTAATATACCTCCTTTTATCAATTTAATTAGGTATTTTTTTTTAATATATTTTAAGCATATTTATTATTAGTCACTGAAATTTGTTGATCTGTGGTCCAGATTTGGTCTCATGTACATACCTAAGGCATTGGTCTCATATAATCATTCCCCTGTGTGTATATATATATATATATATATTATATATTTAGTACAATAATAATGTAATTATTTTTTAACACTAAAATAGTTGTATAAATCCACGCGGACTTGTACAATGATATACCAATGGGCTCGCATTCAACTTTCACGGTTGGTTTTCGGGGATATGGATCCAATTGTAAATTTACCAGTTAATTTAATTATTATAATGATTAATTTATTTTTTATAATTTATAATTATAAATTGCACACACTCTTTGTTAGCATAAGTTTCTTTTTTTTGAGAAGAAATTGTTTTGCTTTATTAAAGAATAGAAAGGTCCGCTAATACAATTTCATCCACCCACGAGGGGGCATCTTCACTCATCCAACAAAAACACGCACAAGTAAAAGCATCAAAATTGACACTATTTGCTATGTGGCGTACATGAGAGATTTTGGTCGCTCCCAATTCTGAGAAAAGTTTAGTAATGTCCTTGATTAATAATCCCCTGTAACTAAGGTCTTCCTAAGTGGCCGTGACTGCTTGCACCGCCATTAAAGAATCCGAGAATACCACATAAGGGAGGAAATTACCCTTGATCATCTGTTCGTCCCAAGCTCCATCTCCAATTAGTTTTTCCACCCTATCATCCTCAGCCAATCCCCAGTATATCTTAGAGAATTATTCAAATGGCGAAGGCACCTAATGATCTCTCGAAAATTCGAGTTTGTTCTCCGTTGCCAATCCTCCACGAGGCTCCCTACTTAATTAAGTCTCGACTCCATAACAACAATCTCCATATGTAAGAAGGCTTTGTACCAATGCTAGCTTCCATGATGTCACCATGTCGGAAGTATCTAGCTTTGAGAACCGTCGCTACCAAACTGTTTCGGATTCGAATGATCCGCCGTGATTTGTTTCGCTAAGAGAGCTTTGTTAAATTCCACCAGATTACGAAAACCCATCCCTCCCATATTCTTCGGGCGGCACAACTCTGTCCATTTTAGCCAATGAATCTTCTTCCTCCTTCCTTCCATTCCCCACCAAAAGTTAGCACAAGCTCCTTCAATTTTAGCGCAAATAGTTTGTGGGATACGAAAACACGACATTGCATACGTAGGAATAGATCAAATCTTGATTTTATTAGGACCTCCTTGCCTCCTCTCGAGAAAAGTTTTCCGCCCCAACCTGCAATCCGTTTCATCACCATGTCTTTTAAATACTCAATCGAACTTCTCCCGTTTGCTACACTACGAAAATGTTGGTGACCCAAGGTACATTTCGTGGCCTTGTACAACCGGGACTGAGAACGCCGACTTGAAAAAATTAACTACATCCCTTCTCGTGTTCGGACTGAAAGTTATGGCGGATTTATCATAATTAATTAATTGGCCGAGGCTTTTCATAGCTACGCAAAATGCTCGCCACTCGATTACATTCCGCCTCAGTTGCCCGGCAGAATATCAAGTTATCATCCGCAAAGAAAATGTGCGATAAGGGAGGGCATCGAGGGGCAATTCTAACCCCCGTTATCCACCTTGTCTCTTAATGGTGCTTGAATAACGATGTCATTTAAAGGGTTTAAATCTTTTTTACTAATTATTTTTATTCTACATGTTTTCAATATTCTTTAGGTCATTATATGTATTCATTTTTTTAAGTCCATGACAAATTTTATTCAAATATATATTCAAGTACACCACATGTTTATTTAATGAACATATGATCTTATAATTAATCCCGAAGGATAAGGTGGACTACGAAAAGTAGAATAGAAGATTTGAAACATCATTTGGGATATATTTGTCTAACAGGAGTAGGAGATCGTTGAATCCTAAGAAGTTGTGAGGAACTATAAAAATTACTATATGAATTTTATGTTTGCAAACACTCGTAGAATAAAAAATTATCAAGCGGGTGGTTATTTCAACTAGTTAAATTAAATTAATTGTTAACATATTTTAAAAAAGTTATACAACCACAATTAAATTAATCTCAAGCAACTCATGTCTCCAATTAATTTCTTTGACAATATATATAGCTATGGTGGGTGATTGATTGCCTCCAATCCACTATCCAATAGTATGTTTAAACATGTATGAAAACAAAAGCACAAGTATTAAACAATAATCTCATGCTACATAAAGAATTTAGTAGAAAACTCCAAAACCGGAGGAAAATTACAGGTCACAAAAAGAAATTTCACTATGTGAAATATTTTTACAATCATATAGACAATCTCTCCCAACCCCAATACTCCAACAGTCTTACAAATATTTGACTAACTCACACCTCTCTCAACTCTCTGATATACTAGAGAATGCAATAAAGGAATAGAGTCAAAACACAATTATTAAAGTGTTATTGACTGGTGCACTTTATACGAAGCCACTTCAACTTTTTAAACAGCCTCTCCTTCCCTTTGTTCCCCAAGCAATGTGAAACAAAATTTGCTTCGTCTATTTAAACATAAAACCAACAATAGTGATCACTTACGCTGAATATTTATAATAAAAATGAGGCAAAACTGTTTTTTTAGTCCTCTAAGTGGAGCCACTCGGAGATTTAGTCCTTTTTTTTCTCCACTTTGAGTTTAGTCCTTTAAATGGACAAGATTCGGACTTTTAGTCCTGTTACTTGCTATATTAGGTAAATGTTACCTGCTAGTGGATTTTCTTTAATTCAAACTTTAAATAAATTTTTAAAAATAATAGAATATTATCCATGATAAAAAAAAATGAGTTTTAATTTTATACTTTTAATTTTTATTTGAATTGTGAATTTCATATTTTAGAAATAAAATAATCTATTTCCTATAAATTTTTTACTAACAAATTTTTTTACAAAAGCTATTTCAAAAAAAATATTTGTTTGTATTTCTTTTTTTGGTTTAAGTTACTTATTGATTTTAAAAATAATAAAAAAATATAAAATTCACATATATTCAATTCAACTATAAATAAAATAAAGTAGTTTATAATATTGAATAATTTCATAATTTATAAATATAGAATTTTTTTAAAAATAAAAAAATACTATTAAAATATTTTATATTTCTAGCTAAAAGTATACTTAAATTATAAATATATAAATATTAACAAATTATCCATCTTTTCAAAGAGAATAAATGGTTATTCAAACTTTAAAAATATTAAAACAATATTATTTTAATTTCTATTTATTTATATTTATATTTTATTTTTAATCAAACATTATATATATACGCATATACATTAATATACACATGTTACATACGTATGCATAACATACATATATATACAATATACTTGAAAAGAATTATTAGTACTTGGTAATTATAATAACTAATTATTAGTACTTGGGAATTATTAGTACTAATAATATATAATGTTTGATTAAAAACAAAAGAAAAATAGAAATAAATAGAAATTGAAATAATATTTATTTAATATTTTTAAAGTTTGAATAACCATTTATACTTTTTGAGAAAATGTATAATTTGTTAATATTTTTATATTTGTAATTTAAGTATACTTTTACCTAGAAATATAAAATATTTTAATAGTACTTTTCTTATTTTTAAAATAATTTCTATATTTATAAAATATGAAATTATTAATATTGTAAACTATTTTCATTTTATTTATAGTTTTAGTAAAATATTGTTTTAGTAAAATATTTGAAGGAAATAATTTTTTTTTAATTCTAAATATGAAATTCACAATTTAAATAAAATATTTGAAAGTATAAAATTAAAACTCGTTTTTTTTCATGAACAATATTCTATTTTGTTTAAATTTATTTAAAGTTTGAATTAAAGAAAATCCACTAGCAGGTAATATTTACCTGTTATAGCAATAACAGACTAAAAGTTCAATTTTATCCATTTAAAGGACTAAACTCAAAGTCGAGAAAAAAAAGGATTAAATCTCCGAGTGGCTCCACTTAAAGGACTAAAAAAATAATTTTGCCTAAAAATGAAACCTACGTTTGGTTTTTATTAGTCAAATGTCATTTCTTGTTAAGAGGGCATGATAATGTGTTTGTGATCAATTAAGAAAAATATATTTTTCTTCTTTTCAAAAAATATTAATCAATCATTCCAATAGTGCGATAGGCACTCCTAAAAAGATTACTCCTCTTTGATTTACGATTAGATTATAAGTGTGATAGGTACTCTATTCAAATTAATGGTCATTCGTTATTCGGGGAGGTGGGACATTTTGTTCGAATGTTAGTTGAACTTAATTTGAATAAATCTCTTCAGGAATTTATTATGGTTGAAAGGGTGGGACATTGTTCTGTTGTTTCGATCAGTTATAAGAATTTGGCGGGGTTTTGCATTAATTGTTGGATTGTTGGGCATCGTATTACCAAATGTCGCCATCAAGATGCGACAAAAAAAGCTGACATTATTCAAACTGATAAGAGCCCGATTCATGGACGATCGGCCATTAGGACGGGGAATCGTGGTACGATTCCGACTAACAAGGGTAAGGAAGTAATTTCGAAAATTTAGGTTTAAGTTAAGCCCCAGAAGGTCCGTTCTATGGAGAGGAGTATTAGCCCTAAGGAGGGTGGACCATCCACTTTGGATATTCAAACACAAAATTCTTTTAACGTGTTCGGTGATACATCGGATGATTTGCATGGAGAGAATGAGCCCTCACACGTCCATGCACATATGGGCCTCAAAGGTTCGAATGTCAATCCTGATAGGACTACGATTCTTTATCAACCACCAGAACGGAGTTTGGTTAATGTTCATGAGGACACAATGATTTTACCAAATTTAGATGAAAATAATCAAGCGGATCTCCACAATGCCATGAAAGATGTATCTAGAAATCGTCTACTTAATGATTATGTCTTTAGCTCTCACGATACGCCAGAGAATTTCAAAACAATGGTTGCATCAGCACAAAAGCATTGGTCCGTTATGACGAATGAAGAAGAACAAGACAAATCGGAAGCTTTAAAACTAAGCGACTCCTCAACTACTCCGCTTATCATTCACTCATGTGCTCCCTCAGAAGCTATAAAGTCTATAGAAATATTGTGGCTTAAGGATCCTCGACCGACATTCCATAAGCTACATTAGACCATCAAGATGATACTCGAGCACGTGCAAAAAACAAATGGCAATATCACTCCAAAAATCTTTGAGACATAAACGCCCTTCATTTAAATTGCGCCTTTAAGTTATTTTTGTTGTTTATTCCTGAAGTTTTGTATTGTTTTTCTTTTGCTACCTGACCGGCTTGTGATCATGACCTTTTTCTTTTTTTTTATTTATATATTTTAATTTATTTAAAAAAATAATTATATATTCTATTTGTTGGGAGCAAAAATGTCCTTTTATTATTAATATATAATTCCATTTATAAAGATCTAATCCCATTAATTACCTATAAATTAGTGGGCTACATATGAAACAACGGGGCCCACAGGGTCTAAATCCAGCCCACGATCCATTTTCTCCTACACGGTCCACGAGGCCGGCCATCTAAGTATATAAAGGTTCATCTTCATTAGTAAGAATAATCTCCATAATCTCTCATAATCTCACTTAATTTATATTCAGTATTCATTTATTGTCTTATATTCTCTCTCGTTCACCGTCTTTGACTTGAGCGTTGGGAGGGCTCCCGGACAATCCCAATGCCCGTCTAACTAGGGATGGCAACGGGCGGTGCGGAACGGGTTTGGCTAAACCCGGACCCGTCCCGCCAAGGAAAAAAACTAGATCCGGGACTCGCCCAAATGTTCAACCGTCGGACCCATACACAAATTTAGATTTTTAAAAATTATTGTTGCGCCTTCGAGGTGCTATTCAACAGCTTGAATACTGATCTGGATTTTTTCATGATTTTTTTAAAAAAATCAATAATTTTAGGTGTGCATTTCATACACATTTATTAAAAGATAAAATTCCAACAGGTCTGCACATTTAAATTCAGCAACAGATGAAGTTGAAATGTTGAGAGTTCTTATTGTCTTGCATTATACCATCTGAAATTAGAGAGAGAGTTTTGTGAAGTGTCCATACAGATGAGAAAGTAAAGCCCTAGAGTAAATATAATTTGTTTAATTATTATAAAAATAAATATAAAAAAATAAATATTATACATCTGGGGCGGATCCATGTGGACCCATTACCCGCCCCCGGACGGCGGTTTTCAAATGCGGGTTTTTCAAATCTTGGGTCCATAACCCGCCATCTCCATCCCGTTTGACAAAATTTCCGACTTTAGACCCCGGGGGAAAAAACCTCAAACTTACTTGAATATGATAGAACTTGATATCCCCAAGAGCACTTAGATAAATTTTATACAAAAGAAATCTCTACAATATGACGGACGCCTCCGATGCGGATATGAGGGCCAGCCCTTCCCTTCAAGGTGTTCAACACCACTTTGACCAAGTGAGTGCTAACTTGGTTCAACTAGCTCTAGTGGGATCCATCTCCGGGATGGACAAACTTACGAATCCTTTATGAAGCGATTCTCCATCAACCGAAAGTGACCCCAGATCATCGCTCACATCTTCCCGGTGAGGCGGGATGGACAAACTTAGAAGGAGAAATGCTCGGGAATTCATGAAGCGGATCATGGAAACCATCTACGAAGTTGATAATGTTCGACATGGCTTTGGCGAATCTTACATCAAAACCTTCGTCAAGGGAGACTAAAGTAGTCTTTGGCCAGAAACCTCCCTTCACCCTGGATGAGTTGTTGAGCGAGAGAAGCACATCTAGGTGGAGGAGTCCACCAAACCGAGCCTGGCACTCGGGCAAGTCCAAGAAATACGATAGGAACCAATATCGAATGAGTCAAAGAAAGGAATATATGATGAACTTCACCCCACTCAATTCACAATGGAAGAAGTATTGATAGCCGTCAAAATAAGGGGATTATTGACCCACCCCAACCATTGAAGAATAGAAAGGGAAACTGAGCGACTCATTCAAAAGGGCTACTTGAAGGATTATGTGGATCAGAGTAGATTTTGCCGTGACCCGAGGCCATGCGTACAAAAACTCCTGTTCGCCAAAAATATTTGGATCTCTATACTGCAAGTGTACAGTGTAGTTTATAGGATAATGGCAAGCAAGGTCGCATTCCTCAAGGATTGACTATGAAACACTTAGGCTATAACAACGTCGCATTCCAATTTTATTGAAGCAACCAAATATCAAGAGTTTAGAATAATCGAAATTAAAAAGAAAAATAAATAAATTTGCGAACCCCACAAGTATTTTCAACAACTATGAAAGCAACCTTAGGCACATAATCTCAACATGCTTCTTCAAGATTAAACTCAATTAATGTTTAACAAAGCCAATCATGCAATTCTATGAGTTCAATTCCTAAGTTAGTCTATTATTTCCCTACCGGGCGACGCATAAACTGTAGATTAATAACAATTGTAGGTCTCTCGACTTAACTATTATTAACTCCTAATAGTTCTATAAATTGAATGAATCCCCACAAATAGTTGTAGGTCTCCCGACTCGTACGCCTCTCCCCCTTTGACTCACCATACCACTATAACAATAATGATCGGTGCGTCAGAACCCGTTTATGTCTAAATTCGATTTTCGTCTTTGTTAGAACTCCTCTTCTGAATTTTGCACTAATAAATATGACATGCAAATAATTGACCAAATAATAAGCAATTAAGAATAAGCACTCGAATTCATAAAATATAACATATGAATCAATTAAGAAAATAATTAATCAAGATTTAACATGAATCCACAGTTTTGATTATGCCCTAAGATCCGAAAGATTAGCCAAATATTGATAATAAATTCATAGACAAACTTAAAATCAACATTGTGACATCGTTTAGGCACATACAAGAGATCTAAACTAAGAAAGAAAATCCCTTGTCAGGATGGATCTTCCTCCAAGCGTTCGAAGCTCTTAAGCTTCCGTAGATGTGAAAGGCATTGTGGTGTTCTTTGTAACCTAGTCCTTGTTAGATAAATGTTTTTATCATGATTTTGATGATTTTGTTCGATTTTGTTCAAATGAGTTTTTAAACCAAAACAATGTCCCTAAATGTTGTCTAAATACTTCCGATCGACTTAAAATGTTTTTATTATTTTTCGGAGTATTTTTTGGAGTTTATTTTCGATAAACAATTGGACAACACATTTGTTTCGAGCTCGACCAGGTCGCCCTATAGGCAACCCGTACTGAGTTGAGTTTTGAAACAGAAAAAGGGATGTAGAAAAATTGAGGGAGGGAGACGGTCGACCCGGGTGGTCGGCCGTGAGGGCGACCGTCGACCCACGGGCGGCCGTGCACTGGTTCCCCTCTTTTGGTTGATCCTCTACTCTCTTTCGTATTTTTATCAACCCCAACCGGTCAACATCAAGGCGACGACCGTCGCACCCCCTCCGACCGGTCTCCTGTGTAAAAATTGTAAAAATTCAATTTCAATCTTATCTCTGCTGTGACCGTCGCACTTCGCTTTTATCAAAGAAACTATCCATTGCATTTTCGAATGACTTTTCCCTATTTTGTGGGATTGATTTCTAACAGACTATTTTGATGATTTTAAATGGTTTTTTTGCAGCAAATCACTCCCCAAGGAGGATCCTATGTCTGGAAATCAATGCCAAGACCTCTCCTATAAATAGAGGCTTCATTCAAGCAACAAGACACAACACTCTACACAAGCAAAGAGCAATCAAGCAAACACTTTCATATATCTTGTTGTATTAGCCTTAGCACTTTCACTTGCACAAATTTGAGGTCTAGGCTTTTAATTCTTGATTACACTTGTACTCATATTGTATCAATCATTATCGAGTTGTAATCTTGATTTTGATCATCATTCAACACAAGACATCCTTGTGAGTATTCTTGTGGTAAGAATACACTTGGGTGATCTAGGTGTTAGCTGTAAGAAGATTGTGGTAATCTTCTTGTTGAGGTGTTAAAGAATTTGGTATTCTTCAAGGTTGAAGATTGTGGTAATCTTCACAAGGTGACATTGAGGATTGTGGTAATCTTCAAGTGAGATTATGGTAATCTCAAAGGTGGTGTTGAAGAAGAGTGTGGTGCTCTTCAAGGTGTTGTTGTAAGTTGGTGTTGTATTAATTTTGGTAATTAATAAAATCTTTTTTCTTTTTGAAATTCATCCCGGATATACTGGGGTGGTAGAGGATTAGGCCCTAGGTGGGTTGAACCTCTATAAATCGACGTGTGTTGTTTACATTCCGCACCTTTATTATTGTCTTTGAGCATTCGGTTCTAAAAAGAGGGTAAAATCGAAAAGATGGAGATAATCTATTCACCCCCCTCTAGATTATCGTAGCCGCTTGGACTTACAAGTGGTATCAAAGCCAAAATCTTTGGCAAGCTCGTTTCACATCGCGAGTGAAGAGGAACAATCGTCGGCTACGAATGAAGCTCAACTTTCCGGCACCTCCACCACCAAGCCACCTCTATTTGATTCCAAAAATTATATATTTTGGAAAGAAAGAATGGAATGCTATTTACAAGGTTGCGGGTTTGATATTTGGAACATCATCATCAATGGAGAGTCCATTCCAATGAAAAACACACCATACACCTCCAAAGCTCTCAAGGAGCTCAATGATGAAAAAAAGAAAACCATCTCCTTAAATGGTAAAGCTCTCAATATTTTGTATTGTTCACTTACTAATTTGGAATATGAACATATTGTAGTAATTCGATCGGCACATGAAGTATGGCAAAAATTAGAAGCCATCTATGGAGTATTTGCAAATGAAAGGAGCCAAACAAAAACATCTACTTGTCAAAGGGATACAAGTTCAAATCTAAGGAACAAACCTTTTACAACTTCCAACTATGAAGTAGTCAAACAATGTTTTATGGGCATCGAAGAAGAAAACGAGGTATGTCTTAAACCCTCTACTTCCTATGATATTGTCATTCAAAATGATTATAATGATTTGCAAAATGATTTTGATGATCTTCAAAATGAATTCCAAAATTTACTAGTTAAGTACAAAAATTTGAAAAAGGAATTCAATGTTTTGAAAAATAAAAAGGATAGTTTATTTACTTCCTATGAATCACTATCATGTACTCACACCACCACACTTGACAAGGTTAGAAACCTTGAAAAACAAAATAGTACTCTTGTTGAGGATATTAATTGCATGAAAAATGATTTATCAAAATCCAACTTGAGTACCAATAAATTGCCCAATGTTGTGATGTTAATGGTTGTGATAGTTTGAATAGTGAACTTGATTATGAGCCTAATATTGTCAAGCATATAAAAAGAATCGAGTTCCTATGCATGTTAGTAATATTACTTGCTTTTATTGCGGTAAAAGGGTCATACGGTAAATACTTGTCGGGCTAGAAATAGCTCAAATTATCTTTGGAGACCTAAAAGTCTCAAGACTAATCTCAAAGGACCCAAGCACTTGAGGTACCACAAAACAATGTTATATTAGGTACCCAATGAAATAATAATCAAAGAAAATTCATACCGCCAAGAAAACATCAAATGACCATTTCATTTGATCAAAGGAGAAAACATTTTCAACAAAGTCATTTTCAAGAAGAGGAAATAATCAAAAATGGGATGAACAAAATCCTTGGAAGTGGCAAAGATATCATCAACAAGATGATTTTCCAAGAGAAAGACACTTTCAAAAATGGGAAGGCCACAATGCTTGGAAATGGAGCAATTGGAGAAACCATCATCAACAAGAAGATTTTCAAAAGGGAAGATACCATCAACAATGGGAACGACACAACCCATGGAAATGGCGAAATTGGTAAACCGTATCTCCCTATTTAAATATGCATTTTATTTTCTTTGCATGTTTTTATTTGTGTCTTTATTGCAATATGAGTTTTCATATTTTTAAAATTTAGGTCTTCAATATACTTGTGAGTTTCAAAATATTTTTGAAAAGAAGACCTTGCATGATGTTTCTAAAACTCTTGTGCATTTAATTAGACTTATGTGGTTTATTATCTCCTATGTAGTTATATAGCACAAGCATGCTTAAGATATCTCTTAGCATACACATGTATTATTGTGTTTGTGCAAAATTTCGTTTAAGAATTGTGTAGGATTTACATATCTCTCTACATATGGTTATCTACTCGTAATATATCAAGAGAAACATGAACTATCGAGGTACGCTCATTATTGTTATTCATCTCATAGACTCGATACATGTTGTGTCATATGCCTATGTGCTTATTTTATACAAGTGCCATTAAAAGGATGTTTTGATTTTTGAGAAGGCATTATTTAACATAGCTTGTTTTATCCTAGATTTTTAAAGGATTATATTTTGTTTTGATAAAAAAAATTGATCTTCTAGTTATGCATTTTATTGCACATATAAATGCCATTATTCTTGGATGCTTATGTCAAAGCTCTTGTTCATATGATTCTTGTGATTGAGGTCTCAACTATGTGCTCTCGTATTTTCATATTTCAAAAGAGACCTTATATAACTTTCTATAAGCTTATTTGAACTTACATGGTGTAGTATATTCTTGATGATTTTCTTTAAGCCTAGTATGTGTTACTTGCTATAGTGTCTCTATCATTCGATATTACTATGCTCTTGTGCAAGATTCCTTGTTGAGATTTTGCAGAAATTTTTGGTATTTCGCAACATTGTTCGAAATAAGGCAAGGTTAGTAGCTCAAGGGTATTGTCAAGAAGAATGTATTGACTATGATGAAACTTTTGCACCCGTAGCACGTTTAGAAGCTATTCGTATTTTACTTGCCTATTCTTGTTTTAAAAATTTCAAACTTTACCAAATGGATGTTAAATCCGCTTTCTTAAATGGTCTTATTCAAGAAGAAGTCTATGTAAAACAACCTCCGGGGTTTGAAAATTTTTATAGGCCTAATGATGTTTATAAACTTAAAAAGGTCTTGTATGGTTTAAAGCAAGCACCCCGTGCATGGTATGATAGACTTAGCTCTTTTCTTTTGCAAAATGGTTTTATAAGGGGTAAAGTTGATACAACTCTCTTTGTTTTTGAAAAAGGGCAAGATTGCTTACTTGTGCAAATTTATGTTGATGATATTATCTTTGGTGCTACTAATGATTCTTTGTGCAAGAAATTCTCTAAATTGATGCAAGGTGAATTTGAGATGAGTATGATGGGGGAGCTCAACTTCTTTCTTGGACTCCAAATTAAGCAATGTCAAGAAGGCATATACATTTCGCAATCAAAATATACAAAAAGAACTTTTGAAAAAGTTCGACATTGAAGAAGGAAGAACCGTTTCTACTCCCATGGCAACAAATGTCAAAATTGACAAAGATGAAAAAGGCAAGTCCGTGGATGAATCAAAGTATCGAGGTATGATTGGTAGTTTACTTTATTTAACCGCTAGTAAACCGGACATTCTTCATGCCGTATGCCTATGTGCTCATTTTCAAAGCAATCCCAAAGAATCTCATATGAGTGCCGTTAAAAGGATTTTTTGATATTTTAAAGGCACTATTCAATATGGTCTATTTTATCCAAAGAATGAAAATTTTTCTCTTAAAGGTTATAGTGATTTGGATTATGCGGGAAATATTGATGATCGGAAAAGTACTTCCGGATCATGTCAATTTTTAGGCGATTGCCTAGTGTCTTGGTTTTCAAAGAAGCAAAAATGTGTTTCTCTTTCAACAGCTGAAGCCGAATATATTTCCGCCGCTTTTTGTTGTACTCAACTTCATTGGATGAAACAAACCTTAGCGGATTACAAATGCTCTTTTGAAAACGTACCTATCTTTTGTGATAATATATCCACTATAAATATTGCTCAAAACCCGGTTCATCATAACCGTACTAAACATATTGAGATTCGACATCATTTTCTAAGGGATTGTGTTTCAAAACGAAAAATTGAGATATCTTTTGTACCATCTCAAGATCAATTAGCGGACATTTTTACAAAACCACTATCTTACGAGACTTTTGCATCCATACGAGCTCGGTTAGGCATAATGCATATTGAATGAGGTTTATGTTTATATTTTGCATATTTTTAAAACTTAGGGGCGAAAAATCGGATTTTTGGTTGAAAATTCGGATTTTATTAAAACTGGCAAGACAGTGGGCTGATGAGGTTGAGGGCAATCGGTCGCCCTGAGCTATATTTTGGATTAAAACCGTTCTGTCTTCAGCATTCGACATTTTAACTTATTTTTGCCATTTCTCGTCCCCTTTGCCAAATTCACACAAATTTCACTCAAAATTGATTTTCATGCATTCAATTCATATCTTGGAACTTATATAGCATGTTTATCATCATCATTGTTCATCTTTACCGATCGAATGGTAAGAAATTTCCTTTCTTTGCTCAATTGGGTTGAACCCTTGAGCTTGTGGCTTTCTTGTATATTTTTTGATGAAATTATCTTACGATCATGTTGAGCTTAATTGTTATATTGTATTGTATGATGTTTGATGTAAATTGGTGATGAAATTTTTTGGCTTGATTCATTTACAAGGGCTCTATACAACTTCTTTTAATTTTTACGCCCACAAAGTGTTCGATGAAATGTCACAATGAATATTTCAACTTCTACATGATTCTCTTGCTTCCAAAAGTCTTAAATACTTATTGAGATCATGTTTTGGCAAATAAAACGAGCGTATGAACTCTTCATGATACATTTCTCCCATTTTCCTTGGATTTTAAGCCTAATGGTTGATAAACCGTCTCTTTGGTGCACTTTGATGTAATTGTATGATGTTTTTATCATCCTAACATTCTTTTTGATGATTCCAAAGGGGGAGAAATATGAAATTGGCTCATTAGCTAAAAGAAGCTAATAAAAGCTCGCAATAAAAGCTATGGCTTCCTAAAGCCATGTAAACCTAGTCCATGGCTTGTACTATGGACTCAATTGCAAAAGATTATAAGTATTGTGACAGTGGGAGCTTCTTAGCTTATGATGCTTATATGCATCTTATATAAGCTTGTTATAGCTTGTGCTTCTAGCTTATGCAATACTTGTTGATATTCTCATAGATAGGGGGAGCTTTGTATGGAATGTTTTTAACGGATAGTTCACTCGTAAAACCGGAAAATTTATTTGTTTTCAAAATCCTCCTCGAGAAAATTGTTTTGGTTTGTAATCATAAAAAAGGGGGAGTTTGTTAGATAAATGTTTTTATCATGATTTTGATGATTTTGTTCGATTTTGTTCAAATGAGTTTTTAAACCAAAACAATGTCCCTAAATGTTGTCTAAATACTTCCGATCGACTTAAAATGTTTTTACTATTTTTCGGAGTATTTTTTGGAGTTTATTTTCGATAAAATAATTGGACAACACATTTGTTTCAGGCTCGACCGGTCGCCCTATAGGGCAACCCGTACCTGAGTTGAGTTTTAAAACAGAAAAATGGACGTAGAAAAATTGAGGGAGGGCGACCGGTCGACCCCTGGGCGACCAGTACCTGGGAGTCCCTCTTTTGGTTCAGTCTTCTCTGTTTCGTATTTTTATCAACCCCAACCGGTCAACATCAAGGGTGACCGGTCGGACCCCCCTCCGACCGGTCCCCCTGTTTGTAGAAATTCAATTTCAATCTTATCTCTCGCGACCCGGTCGCAACCCTGTTTTATCAAAAACTATCCGTTGCATTTTTAGCATGACTTTTCCCTATTTTGTGGAATTGATTTCTAATGACTATATTGATGATTTTAAATGGTTTTTTTGCAGCAAATCACTCCCCAAGGAGGAGCCTATGTCTGGAAATCAAAGCCAAGACCTCTCCTATAAATAGAGGCTTCATTCAAGCAACAAGACACAACACTCTACACAAGCAAAGAGCAATCAAGCAAACACTTTCATATATCTTGTTGTATTAGCCTTAGCACTTTCACTTGCACAAATTTGAGGTCTAGGCTTTTAATTCTTGATTATACTTGTACTCATATTGTATCAATCATTATCGAGTTATAATCTTGATTTTGGTCATCATTCAACACAAGACATCCTTGTGAGTATTCTTGTGGTAAGAATACACTTGAGTGATCTAGGTGTTAGGTGTAAGAAGATTGTAGTAATCTTCTTGTTGAGGTGTTGAAGAATTTGGTATTCTTCAAGGTTGAAGATTGTGGTAATCTTCACAAGGTGCCGTTGGAGATTGTGGTAATCTTCAAGTGAGATTGTGGTAATCTCAAAGGTGGTGTTGAAGAAGAGTGTGGTGCTCTTCAAGGTGTTGTTGTAAGTTGGTGTTGTATTAATTTTGGTAATTAATAAAATCTTTTTTCTTTTTGAAATCCATCCCGGATATACTGGGGTGGTAGAGGATTAGGCCCTAGGTGGGTTGAACCTCTATAAATCAACGTGTGTTGTTTACATTCCGCACCTTTATTATTGTCTTTGAGCATTCGGTTCTAAAAAGATGGTAAAATCGAAAAGATGGAGATAATCAGCCGATTGGACTTACAGTCCTCCTCTCTTAGATGACCTTTGATCTTGTGGTCCTGTGTATTTTGGTGTATTGTATGTTGTATGAATGATTATAGATGATGAAAATTCGTTCAGGCCTTGGTAGAGTTCTAACGGGATTAGGACTCAAAATCAGCCACAAACACATCACACTGGCCGTGTGGTTTCACACGGCTGTGTGGTCTCACACCAGCCGACCTTGCGATTTGTTTTTTACTCTGAAAATCGCTGAAGCACTTCACACGGTCGTGTGGCTGTTCACATGGTCGTGTGACTTATACAAAGTCCGAATTTGCTCCTGGGTCTTCATGAAGGTTGTATCCCTTTTGCTTAGCTTTCCATAGCCACTTGAATCAGCTCAGTATCAATTTTGTAGAGACAATTATAGCCAAAATACTAAACCCTGCCAGTGCTGGAAATTGTTAGCGTGTTTAGACGTTTTTGAAAGAAATTCTCTTTTGTTCGATTGCCCATGCTTCTTTCCTTCACATATTTGCTCGTACCTTAGCTCTTGACCTATACTTTGGAAGGTGATATTGCTTTTTATCCAATTTAGCTCCATTTCCTGTAAGAAGTTACAAGAATACGCAGTATCATGCCCAACAAAGGAAACCAACCAAAACACACTAAATATACATGCAAATGTATTAAATATATATCAAATAAGCCCCTAAATGTACGTATATTTTACACGTATCAACCCCCACTAGATCATTGTCGTTTGGATCCCAGCAAAGATAAAAATTGTGATACTCATATAGCCGGAGTCATCAATGTGATCTTCGAGGTCCAGAAGCGAAGGATGCTAGGCGCGCCCTTTGGGAGTGTAGCAAGGAGCGAAGATGACTCCCTTAAGAAGCCCCCTCCAAGAGAAGAATTGTGAAATCGCCTCAGGGCCAAGAGCATGCCCATCATATTTGGTACTAAGGATTACATCGCGGAAACCCAGGTCCACCTCGACGCCATTGTCATCTCCGTTATGATGTCCAACTTTGTGGTCCAAAGGGTCTTGGTGGACACCGACAATACTGTGGATGTCATATTTTGGGAGACATTAGATAAGATGAAGGTTGACGCAACACATGTCGTCCCAGTTTCTGCACCCCTTATTGGCTTTACAGGAAAAATGACCAAGTCCTTTGGAGAGATTAACTTACCATTCACATTAGGGGTGGACCCCCCACAACATGTCACGAAGATGGTCCACTTCCTCATTGTGGAAGTTCCCTTTCCCTACAACATGATCTTGGGGAGGCCCAGCCTAAACCAACAATTAAGATTCAACGACAAGATATGAACTTCAATGACAAATATGTGTCACCAACAATAATTACATTTTTCATTGACAAAGATAAATTTCGTCACTATTAATTAACAAATTATAACAAAGTTTTGACAAAATATTTTCCTACATAATAAAATAGCAATAAATTCACATTCATTGTCACAAAATATGAACTTCGATGACAAAATAATGGTGTCACTATTGTATTGAACTAATTAATGATGAAAAACAATGTTGTCATTAAAGGAAGTATTTTGTGACACCAAATGTCATCACCAATTATAATCAATTTGTCATTAAAATTTTTCTCCTAAATTTTGGTGCGAGATTCACCGTCTACAAATAACTGTGACGGCTTTCAATTAATCGTCATGAAATATGAACAATTAAGATGACATTGTTAAGTAAATAATTATAATCTATTGTAAAATTACCAGTAGAAGAATAGAATTAGGAGGAAGGAGAGGAATGTTGAGAGAGAAGAGAATTCTGTAACAATTTTCTGATAATTTTAATTATGTTCTTCCTGCCTTTTAAACAACCTGGGACCACTCTACATTCTGAGAATAATTCAGTAAAAAAATAACAGAATTACTAAATTGACCAATAATAAAGCAACAAATGTATGACTGATATTTTCCACATCATTACTCTTCAACAGCCTATTCTCAACACGTGTCGCCTTATCTCCAGTATCAGCTTTTGGGACCACTTTACCAATTCTTGACTCTTTCTCTTCTTTACTCTTCCCATCTTCAACCACACTAGCAGCTACTTCTTCATTACCTCTAGTTACTTCAATTGCCAAAATGTTGTTCACAACAATACCCCCTGTAATAAAGATCCTTGTCCCCAAGGATCAAAGGTAGGAAATTTCTTCTTGATGAAAGCAACATCTTCCCAGGATGTGAGACTACTACCCAAATCGAGCCATTCAACCAGAATCTGAGGAATCCGTTCACATTTTGGAGTGATTTCCCGCTGACCCAAAATGGCTAAAGGTGAGATCTTGAAATTGCCTTCGTTGTCGGTGGTAGGCAGATCCCGCGAGGGAAAGTACTGAGAGCTGATCTATTTCTTGAGCAGAGACACATGGAATACGGGGTGTATTCGGGATCCTTCCGCAAGTACAATCGATATGCCACCTGACCAATTTTCTCCAACACCTTGTAAGGGCCATAATATTTAGAGGAAAGCTTCGGACTTTTTCGATCTTGAACCAAATTCTCGACGGAATAGTTGAAGTTTAAGGTAAACCATATCCCCAACTTCAAAGGTACATTCTTGTCTATGTTTGTCGGCATAGACCTTCATCCCGTTTCCGAGCATCATTTAGGTTAGCTTTCGGGTGTTGCATAGTCATTGCCTCTGTTGTAGAACCTCCTTAGCTTCAATGTTTGGGGAATCCATATAGGGCCCAAGAGATAATCTGGCAGGGGTGGGTAACCATAAAGTGTTTCAAAGGGTGTAAGCTTCATACTGGTATGATAGTTAGTGTTATACCAATATTCAAATAACGGAGCCACTGTGACCATTGTTTGGGCTTAGTGTGTACCATACACCGAGGTAATTTTCTAGACACCGGTTGAGTCTCTTAGTCTGGCCATCAGATTGTGGGTGGTAGGTTGAACTCATGTTTAAACTAGTACCCATTAGTTTAAACAATTCCTTCCAAAAGGAACTTGTAAAAACCTTATCTCTATCACAAGTGACAATGCTCACAGTTGGCCATGCAACTTGTAAATGAAGTCTAAAAAGATTTGAGCAACGATTGAGTCATGTGAAAGGAAGTGATAAAGCAATAAAATGTGCATATTTGGTGAGTCTGTCAATAACCACCAAAATGATAGTTTTGCCTTTCGAGTTAGGTAGCCCCTCTATAAAATCCATAGATATGTGAGTCCAGGCATGGTTTGGAATAGGGAGAGGCTGCAATAATCCAGGATAAGGTCCAACATCTGACTTGTTTCTTGCACAAACATCACACTCCTTCACCCAAGTTGTAACATCTGCCTTCATGTTAAGCCGCAAGGTGCCCTTCATCCTCATATAAGTAGCATTAACCCTGCAATGCCCTCCATAAGCCGAACTATGCATCTCAGTCAAAATCATCTGCCTTAATTGTGAGTTGTTGCCTATTCCCAACCTGCCTTGATATCTAACCACTCCACCTTTAATTTCAAAGTCAGGATATGACTTGGAATCAAGGGTGTTTGCTGCAATTATCTTAATGAAAAAAAGGATCAGAATTGTAGCTCTCAATCACCAATTATACCCAGTTTGGAGAGACTGTGGTAATTGCATTACACGAAGGGTTATCCTCCCCCCTCCTTGATAAAGCATCAGCATCCCTGTTTTCTGTCCCCTTTTTATACTGTATCTCATAGTCTAAACCCAACAACTTGGTTACCCATCTTTGTCGCATATGAGTCATAACCCTTTGGTCTAGCAAATATTTAAGGGACTGCTGGTCAGTCCTTATGATAAATTTATGCCCCTGTAGATAGTGTCTCCACTTCGTATGGCCATTAGCACGACAAAACTCTCCCTCTCATAAATAGATAAAGCCTGATTTTTGGGGCATAATATCTTACTCATATAGTCAATGGGTCTACCTTGTTGCATCAACTTTTCAATTCCACAAAAGCCCTATCTGCCCGCATTCCACTTAAACTTGTCTTTCTTGAGTAAAGAAGTGAGTGGCTTAAAGTTGTCTTTCTTGAGTAAGGATTGGAGTGCATGTTTTATCCGGATTACTCAAAACCCTATATCCCTTGATGAATTTCTGTAATACCCGGATTCGATTGCCCAAAAATCCTCTTTTCTAGCGCTTGTCCTCACTTTGGAATTCCCAGGCCATTGGAGCATGCATGAAATTTTATCACGGATCATCTTGTAGCTCACCCTTCATGTGAGATGATGTGTCCCAAGTATTCTATCTTTGTCTGCCCAAAATGACATTTAGATCTTTTAGCAAACAACTGATTCTTCCTTAGTAGTGTTAGAACATGCCTCAGATGGCACAAGTGCTCTTCCCAAGTCTGACTGTAGACTAAGATGTCATCAAAGAAAACTAGAACAAATTGCCTCAAGCATTCCCTAAAAACTTGATTCATCAAGGATTGGAATGTGGCAGGTGCATTGCACAAACCAAAAGGCATAACCAAGAACTCATAATGCCCATTGTGAGTTCTAAAAGCTGTCAAAAACCTATCCTCTGGCTTCATCAAAATCTGAAAATACCCTGATCTGAGATCAATTTTAGAAAAGAATTTTGCCTCGTAAAGCTTATCCAACAGCTCATCTATCACTGGAATGGGGTAGTTGTGCTTGACTGTAAGGTCATTAAGGTACTTATAGTCAACACACATCCTCCAAGTTCCACCCTTCTTCTTAACCAACAAAACAGGAGCAGCAAATGGACTTTTACTGTCCTGAATTATCCCTGCATTTAACATCTCCCTGACAATCCTTTCAATTTCCCCTTTATGATCATGAGATGTTTTATAGGGGTCTATCGCGACACAGGCACACTCCCTGGTTTGAGTATCACTTGATGTTCCACCCCTCTACTAGGTGGCAATCCCAAAGGCTCTTCAAATACATCCTTGAAGTCCTGAAGCAATTCTTGTAGTCTAGGGCTTTCTTCATAATCCTGGGGCTTAGCAGTTACCACAAACAATTCTTCAATTTGACTAGGAAACTCCATATGCATCATCTTATACAGTGAAGGCCCTGAAATCATCTTACACTCGATTCTGAGATGTTAATGCCTGAATTTTAACCCTTTTTCCCAAGAGATTGACAATAAATGTCATCTTGTCATAGTCTAGCTCAATAGGGGTGCAAGACTTGAGCCAATCACCACCCAAAATTTAGCCACAACCCTCATTCTCTAACAGACTGAGTGAGTAAGTAAATTCATGCCCCTCCATTTTCCATTTAAAATTATTAGCCTTCCTAGAACTCACCATTTTTTGCCCATTTGCAACTTTTACCGTGAGGGGTCTAGCTGTATCTAGTTTACACCCCAATTTTTTAGCAGTGGCTTCTTGAATGAAGCTCAAAGTACTCCCTGAATCAATCAAAATGTGCAGTCTATGTTGCCCAGCCTCACCATACAACCTCATAGTGGTAATGCCATCCTCCCCAATGATGGCATTTAAAGACATTTGTACCTCCTCCATATGCAACACAAGAGAACATGAATCATCATGATTATCATTATCTGTCTGTAAGTAGGCCAGTTCTTCCTCTTCTGTCATTATCATGTAAGTAATCCTCTGTTTACATCTATGCCCATATGCAAATACCTCATCACAATTGTAGCATAATCCCATTTCCCTCCTAGCTGCCATCTCTGAGGTTGTGAGTAACTTAACTGGTTGTTTATTGTTGGTTGTAAATGGGACCCTGGTTGGAACTGATAGTGGTGCTTCTGCCTTCTTAAAACTCTGAGATGGATTTACATAGGGTCTACCAGGGCTTTTCAACTTTTTAGTTATATCTTCCAATGTGTGCATCTGTTTCTTTCCCAAATCAATTGCCTGTTGTAAGGTCGAGGGTTCAAACATGGCAATAAAAGCCTTTAACTCATCACTAAGCCCACTAATGAAGCTGGCAATGAAATAATCCTCTGAATAATCACCATTATTGCACAGCAACATACAATCTTTAAGCTCTTCAAACTTGTCAACATAATCCATATAAGAACCTGTCTACCTCAGTTTGTTGAACTCTACAATAATTTTGGCCTCCTTCAGCTCTTCAAACCTTGCAGAAACTACTTCCAAAAATTTTTGCCAGGTGAGTTCATTTTGCTTCATTGAAAAATTTTGATACCATTGGGAGGCTTTTCCTTCAAAATGCATCGATGCTAATGTCACTTTTTGGCTGTCAGGGATGTTAGGAATGAGCCTGAAGTAGCTGTTATATTTCAAAATCCAAGCTCTAGGATGAGAGCCATCAAACCTTGGGAACTCAAGCCTTGGCAGAGGGTTGAGGATTTGTTTTCCTGGTTGATCAATCGATGATCGCGTGCGTGGTGATTGTTGTAGTCTCATGTGTGACCCTTCATTGGTTGGACTGGGGTAAGGCCCCCCCAAGATAGATTCCTCTTCCATTGGGCTTTTGTTTTTGCTTAAATTCAATAGTTGTAACTGTATTGATGCTAGAGTATTAGTCAGGTGCTCATACTTACCACTAAGTCCCAGCATTTGGTCATGCATTTCTGAGCTAATACCAGTGATTTGTTCTTGCAATTTCATTTCAGATGCTTCCCTTTTCATGGACTCAGTCTGTAGGATTTGATCGATTCTTTTCTAGGCTTCTTGCAGGTCTTTAGACGTGTTCCTTCTGCCATGGCCGAGGATCAACTGCTCTGATTACCAATTGTTAAGTAAATAGTTATAATCTATTGTACAATTACCAGTAGAAGAATAGAATTAGGAGGAAGGAGAGGAATGTAGAGAGAGAAGAGAATTCTGTAACAATTTTCTGATAATTTTCATTATGTTCTTCCTGCCTTTTAAACAACCTGGGATAACTCTACATTCTGAGAATAATTCAGTAACAAAATAACAGAATTACTAAATTGACCAATAATAAAGCAACAAATGTATGACTGATATTTTCCCCATCATTACTCTTCAACAGCCCGATTCTCGACATGTGTCGCCTTATCTCCAATATCAGCTTTTGGGACCACTTTACCAATTCTTGACTTTTCTCTTCTTTACTCTTCCCATCTTCAACCACACTAGCAGCTACTTCTTCATTACCTCCAGTTACTTCAATTGCCAAAATGTTGTTCACAATAGACATATAAGATCAATAGTGACAAAAATATATTGTATCATAAAAGAGTGATTTTCATTGACAAAAATTATTACAAAAATTTATGCATGGTAAAGAAATTCATCATAAAATGTGAGATTTCCTGTAGTGAACCAACGAAATCTTAAGCATAAGCTAGGTTTGGGGCACCTAACGTTTTAGTTGGCCATTCATTTCAACGTGGTACACGATCATCTCGACCACCTCGTTGAAATTCCCTGTGGGTCCTTGAACATGGCTTCGTTGAAGAATACAGATTTCCTAATTAAGGAAGGCACCTTAAAAAACCCCGCATCCCGAAAATGCTTCTGTTGTGACATATGGAATCTGATGGGTGTTCCACCTCGACGAGGGGACCCAACGGGCGATCATTCGGGACATATTGTTGAGGAGCACGAGGTCACCCATGATATGTCTCCTACATATGATGGAATACCACCACAGGTTGATCCATCTATAGTCGACCCCACTACTAGCAGTAGTCGGGGCCGCGCCACCAGTTGGGAGGCCGCTATGGGACGTCTCGATGCTATACAGAGCCAATTGTTTACTTTCAGTATCAAATGACAGACGTACAAGAATAAATGACCGGTCTCCACAGACTTATGCAAGACATGAATGTGCGAGTTGAGTCCATTGATACTCGAGTCTAAAACATTGAGCAAAACTGGATTAATATATCTTTATCGTCTTTCCCGCCTCCACTACCACCCGAGGATCAACAATGATGTTTTAGAGTTTGTTTTTTTTTTTGTTTTTCTTTCTTTTGTGTGTGTTTCATCCGTGCTAGTGTGTTTGCATCTCTTGTGTAGTCTATAATTTTTTGTATTGTGTTTTCTTCCTCATGTGGCTTTTATAGGGTTGTAGGCAGATGTGACTATCGTGTCGAGTGCCAATCATCACATTTTTCAGGGCATATCTTTTTTCTATCTTTTATTTTACGCATTGAGGTCATTGCGTGATATAAGAGTGGGGGGGAGTAGTTAGTCATTGTAGAGATATGATGATTGCATGTGGTTATATTTTTACTAGACAACTGATTATCCCAAGTTTTATAGTGGTGTTGTTTAGTCATTGTAGAGATATGATGATTGCATGTGGTCATAATTGAAATGACGTTTTGAACTTGATACGTCGGATTTGACTAAATCTCTAATTAGCCTTTGTGGTGAACAAATTAGGTGATGATTAAATAATAGTCCGGGTTATGGGGCTTGCATTACGAGATTCAGTTGATGTGAATTAAGTTAATACCCCGTTTTAATTTGATTGCATTTATTTTCTAGCCTTGCGAACAAAAAAAAGCAATAAATACATTAAAAAAAGAATGAAAAAAGAAAAGTTAGTAAGTAGGAGCATTCATGAGCCCTATGTTTTTCTTTTACGTAAAACGACGACACTGGCATGAGTATGTGAAACCACCCAAGGAGCCTTTGGAAGTGTACATCGTAGTTTATAGAATAATGGCAAGCAAGGTCGTATTCCTCAGGGATTGAATACGAAACACTTAGGCTACAATAACATTGTATTCCAATTTTATTGAAACGACCGAAAATCACAAGTTTTATAAATTCTAAATTAACAAGTAAAAATAAAATATGTAAATTTGTAAAAACCCAGAACACCACAAGTTTTTTCAACAAATACGAAAGTAACCTTAGGCACATAATCTCAACATGCTTCTTTAATATTAAATCCAATTAATGTTTATCAAAACCAATTCATGTGTTTCTATGGGTTCAATTCCTAAGTTTGTTTATTCCCCCCACCCCCGAAAAATTGTTGGGCTTTGGTCCAAAGATCCCCGCCCGCAATGGGCTTTAAAAGAGGCGTGAGGCGCGGCCCGCAATTCGAACTCGTGAGCGCTGGATTGCACAGTTAAAGGAGAGCTTAAAGGATTTTATATGGACTACCTATACCAACAGATGCATCTTCTTTTTTGGTGTCCATTACATAGAAATTCTGAGGTTAAGCGTGCTTAGCCTGGAGTAGACATGGGATGGGTGACCCCCTGGGAAACAATTTTCAGGGAGCGCGTGAGTGAGGACAAAGCGTGCTAGAAAAGACTCGTGTTGATTTGTGGGGACAGTCGTCAATCCAGTAAAGCGCTTGAGGTCCAACACAAATAAATAATTGATTAATATCAATGGCTAGCATCCCTACTCAACAAGTAATATCAACTCGCAAAAGATCTTTGAATTGAAGTACTCCGCACAAACAGTTATGAGTCTCCCGACTCTATACCCATTTATGTCTAAATTCGAATTCGTTTGTTAGAACTCATTTCCTGAATTATGAACTAACAAATATGACATGCAAATTATTGATCTAATAATCTACAAGAAATAAGCATTCGAGTTCATATAATAGAACACATAAATCAATTAAGAAAACAATCAATATAGATTTATTTGATCTACAGTTTTGATTATGCTCTATGACAAGAAAGATTAGCCCACCATATTTGATAACAAATTCATAGATAAAGTTGAAATCAAATAGTTTGACATCGTTTAAGTACAAACAAGAGATCTAAACTAAGAAAGAAAAACCTTTCTTGTGAGGATGGATCCTCCTTCCAAGCCTTCGAACCCTTGTACTTCCGTAGATGCGAAAGTCCTTGTGGCGATCTTCCTATATTAGCCCTCCTCTCTCAGAAGACTATTGATTTGTGTAACCCTGGTGTATTGTAGTGTATTTTCAGATGTAATGACTTGATAATTCGCGCAAGGCCTTGGTCCCTTTATATAGGTGCTTTGAGAGATCACTTGTAGAGTTCTGATGGGAAAAAAAAATAAAAATCAGCCACAGGACGAACCACATAACCGTGTGCAGTTCACATTATCGGGTCGTGTAACACGTTTTGGTCTCTGTTTTTGCTCCGAATAAACCACACGGTCGTGTGCCATTTACACGGTCCGGTCGTGTGATGTGTCTCTAAAATTCTACCTTCGAACAAGTCGCACAAACGTGTAAAAACACACGGGGACATTCACACGGGCATGTGAGTTTCACACGGTCTGACCGTTTGATTGGTTCTTCTCCGTTTTCTTCGTGTATTTGGTCTTCTCTTCTTATTCTTCAATCTTGTCCGGACTTTCCAACTGATATCGTTTAAGCTCCGTTTCCTATAAAAAGTTACAAGAATACACAATATCATGCCTTTCTAAAGAACCCAAGTAAAATGCACTAAATATGTGTGCAAATGCATCAATTATATATCATTTTAAGCGCCTAAATGCACGTATATTTTACAAGTGACATTCTGCTTGCAATTTTGATGAGACGATTCCGAAATCCTAGACGTTTTGTCCATACATTTTTTTCAAGAGTTTAAACTGAATTGGGTTTTAATTGGTTTCTTATTTGTTTTTCCTTAGATAATTAAAATCAAACAAATCTGATTAGAGCGTTTAGAATTTACTTTTTATCAATTGTGACACATAATATTTATTTTGCGGCTAAGTCTTCCTTCAGAGATGACTTGGGATGACTTTCCAACCTATGATCATTGATCTCGTTCTCTTGCGATGATCTTAGACTTTCATAGGTGTTTAGCGGTTGAACAATAATCTCACTTAATTAAAAGTCGGAGGGTCTCCCTGGGACACCCCTAAGGCCCGTCTAACGTTTGCGTGTGTGCAGGGAAGTTCTCAGTAGAAGATTTTTAGCTTTGGGAGAAGCAGACTTCCCGCTTAAGGAAAGAAGACTTGGACTAATTCAGAAACCTTAACTTGGAGTGATGTGCCCGAAAAAGCAGCATCACTATTAAATATCATCACTAACTATAATAAGATAATATTAATAAAATATTTATATTTTAAAATGATCATGCCTCCCGTTAAACAAGATAAAATTATATTGATAAGACTCGTAACTTATAATATTAATTTTCTTAATATATCAAAAGGCAGTCCTTTTTTGTTTGGTGTTATCAAACATTAATGTCTTGTTTGTTTATGTTTCCAATACTCTCATTTCCAATTTCTAACTATTCATGCAAATGAAATCTTGTTTGTATATAAATTTTTCAATGAAAAACATCATTTTCATTTTTCATTTTTTTACATAAAACACATCTCAAGTCTATAATTTCAGTTCTCAACCCTATGCACTACTCTATATACTCTATAATCTACATCACTTATCAATCACTATTCTATACATGTGGGACCTACCATTGCCAACTCTATCTACTTAAAGTATTACTAATTTTGATTTTATCTATCTAATAGGACCCCCACTTACAATCTTACAAATATAATATTATATATTTTAATAAATTATTCAACCATTATTAACTTTTAAAATTATTATATACATAAAATATTATTTCAAAATTACTCAACCAAACATAATCTAATTACATAAAACTCATTCTAAGTCATCCGTCTAAACATAATTTCAGTTTTCTCACCAAAACCAATAAATTCTCAAAATTCATTTTCCAACACTAGAAACTGGAAATGAACCATGTAAACATAACCATACAAGACCTAAGCTTTGCAAAATTTTGTTGTTTTGAAAAATATTGATGAACTACCAAAAACCTCAGATAAAGATCATGATAACGAATTTGTTTTGGTAGTTTTCCAGTCACCGTCACTGCTACAAAGCAGTGGGTTGCAAAGTCGAAGAAGAGAATTTCGTCATTGTCTTTACATTCCAACATTTCGATGCTCCTAATAACGAGCAACGACTTCTAATCAGCGAGATCGATTCTTTAAAATAGATTGAATGATCATAGAACCAATTGCTCAATTTTTCCAATTAATGGCTCCATAACACACTGTGTTACTTCTAAGGATTATGTGACTACGGTTTCTTAGAATCGTAGTTTTGGATGTAGAAACCCATTAAATTTCACGATGTTGGTCGTATATGATACGGCCTAAATTGGCCCTATTGAATTGGATCAATAGAATTTGAGCCTCAATATTAGAAATGAGCCCAAATACGAATATGGACTCTATTAGGGCTCTACTTGGTAGGATTTTATATAAAGGGAGTATTCTATCTTCTTCTCTTCTACATTACCTCTACACATGAATTATTTAATTATTATCTTTCGATAGAGTTCTGACTTGAGCGTCGGAGATGGTACGCCGGAGCAACCCTCCGGCCCCCCTTTTTGTGCAGGTCAACGAAGGAGTTCAGTCGGAGTATGAATCTAAAAGAGCGGAGCAATTTTTGGGATCAACCAGTATATACTTTAAAATTATTTGAAACTTAAAATACTTGGGCTAACATTAATGATGATCTACACGATGATATGAGACAAACCACATTCGAAAGCTACCTATCAAGTTTCATTAGAAGAATTTACAAGTCTAAACTATGGATTTTAAATATTTAATCCATAATCACACACTGAGTAACCACCTTGTGTGGTTTCCTTTGGATCTTAATTTTCTTTTTTTTTTTTTTCTTCTGATATTTTTGCTTCTACTTTTCTTTTACGCTAGTTATATATTGGCTTTGTGAACCTTTTATTTTAATATATATATTTTATTGCAGTTATTTAAAATACACTTTTTTCTATACCGTGTACAATTATCCAAACTCACTTTCTAAAACACATCTCCCCAAACACTCTTCTAAAAAAAATTAAGATTGAAAATGTCTGACATACAATTTGTTTGTGCGTGAATATTAAATACATGTATGCGTTGAAGGTCCGCCCTCCGTCTAATATGTCGGGGCACGAGACAGCGACGTGCTCTCCACCTGCCCACTCGCACGCGACCCCACCATTCCCAAACCCTAATTTCTATGTACACTCACCCATAAATTACACCAATTATTTATATACTACATGAGAAAAAGAAAGAGAGAGACTTGTATATATAAAATATAATATATTTAAGAATAAACTTTAACTCTCCAAATCACTACATGAGCATATGGAAACATAGGAAAAGATAGCATACATAGTAGTGGACAACTTTCTTTGTTTTGGAAGTAAGTATTTTATACTCCCACACCAATACTTTCTTAATTTCTGCCTCTCTTCTTTATTCTCTTATCTCCTTTGTTCTTCATACCTGATTCTTTGCAAGGCTGTCTTTCTTCTCGGGTTTCTTTATTTGCATATAATATTTCGAATTATCCACCATATATAATTTTAATTACCTTCTTTTCTTTCTCTCTTTGCTTGATTCCAACAACAACTTCATCTAATTCCCTTCCATCATAATCATCTCACTATTATATTTATAGAAATTCATGGTTTTGTTGTAATTATAACTTTGTATTGTATATATCAAGAAAAAAGTTGTATCAATTAGGGTTTTGAAACTTTTTTCTTCTCATAGTAAACAATCTAAGAGTCAAACAAAAATAAAGATCAACCCACAAATTTATTTGTCTTTCTCGATCGTTTCAGCTAAAATCAGATCGATCGATCAAATTTTGCAATCCTGGCAAACCCGTGGTGGACCGGGGTTCAGATGGGCTTGCCGGGGTTGAACCGGCATCCCTTATGAATAGCAAGCGAGAAATGGAGCTCTCCATCAACGATAAGAGCGGCGGAGGAAGTAGCAGCCGCGGCGAAGACGACGATGACAAAGACGAGCCACGAGAGGGCGCCGTCGAAGTCGGAAACCGCCGCCCCCGCGGCCGGCCCCCCGGTTCGAAGAACAAACCCAAACCGCCGATCTTCGTGACTCGGGACAGCCCCAACGCTCTACGCAGCCACGTCATGGAAGTTGCCGGCGGCACCGACGTGGCGGAGAGCATAGCCCTGTTCGCCCGCCGCCGCCAGCGCGGTGTCTGTGTGATAAGCGGCAACGGATCAGTCGCAAACGTCACCATACGTCAGCCAGCGGCACCGGGTGCGGCGGTTGCACTCCACGGCCGGTTCGAGATTCTTTCTTTAACCGGGGCTTTCCTACCTGGACCGGCTCCTCCTGGGGCCACCGGTTTAACAGTTTATTTGTCAGGCGGACAGGGGCAGGTGGTGGGGGGGAGTGTGGTGGGGCCACTGGTGGCAGCAGGTCCTGTTATGGTGATTGCGGCGACTTTTGCTAATGCTACTTATGAAAGACTTCCTCTTGAAGAGGAGGAGGAGGGTGGTGGTGGCTCCGCCGGCCAGGAGGCGGCGGGAGGTGGCGGTTCTCCGCCTGGAATGGGACATCAACAGCAGCAGCATGGGATGCCTGACCCCTCATCTTTGCCGATTTACAATTTGACCCCAAATTTAATGCCAAATGGAGGACAGTTGAATCATGATGCATATGGTAATTGGGCACATCCCCGGCAACCATACTGAGATATTATTAAGGTAAATTTTTCAGAAAAAAAAAAAATCTGCTTCTGTGTTGTGTTGATTAATCAATAAAGACTTAGAAAGAATTTTATATAGTATCTGTGTAGCTAGATCGAGAGCATTATATATGTAAATTAAACTACTCCTTTAATTCCTGCAGTAGTGTGCAATATAATAATAAAATTATGTTTTGCTTGGAACTTTTAATTCAACTGTCTGTTCAATAAATTATCTTTGTTTTATCTTATTTTATCCCTTGTGTTACTATTTAATTATATGATATTTGTTAATTCTGACATGTATTAATCATATATAGCTAACTAGAATGTTATTAATTGCCCTATCATTATATTTCTGTTATGGCACTAAGATCATGTTAACTAATTTTAGACTTCATTTGAATTGAAGGACTTGAGACTAAAATTTCAAAATTAAAATAGCAACGATCCAATGAGTTAATTTGTTTGGCTAATACCATAATGCAATTGATTCTAAATTCATCTTATAAGGAGTCTTAGCATTAATAATGAGTTTGAACATCCATTTTGAGATTAAATCATCCAAATGCAACCTTAATAATTTTGAGATTCAGATTTCAGCGGCAGTCTTAGCATTAAATGAGTTTGAACATCTATTTTTCAAGTGGACCTAATTTTTTTGTATATATATACTAGGTTCAGGTTGCCTACTCATAATTATTTCCCATCGTAAACCCCACATTTCTAATTATATTTCCTCTAGATGTGATGTCTATCTCTTCGTATATATCCGGCTTGTTAATTGTACAGAGCATTAATTAAATAGAAGTTAAATTTTAAATATAGGTTTTAGAGTTGAATTTTAGGTTGACACATTGCAACTTACTAGGCATCTTTTATTGCAGCATATGCCCCTTCTTGATTTCTTTTATTTGTATATTAAGTTAATTTTTTATTTAATTTTTATATCATAAGATATTAAAAAAATAATAGCTAAAGTCTTATAATTTGGAGGGTGTCAATGATACATATATTATATGCCTTCACAGCTGATGACAATGCAGATCATGTGCTGTCATGTATGAGATAGATCTCATCGGAATTGCATTATTATCCTAATGGGAGTCTAATTAAGTGGAAGGGCTCAAGGGCATAAAGAAATAGTCCAATCTCAAACTTACAAGTAAAATTATCATTAAGGGATAATTAAGTAATTAGTTCATATTTTTTTTTCCGAAACAATAGTTTTATATATAACTGAAGAAAAAACATACAAAGAGGCTAAATAGCCCAATCCATAAGATTACATAGAGCGATCCGTATGGAAAGCAATTTTCCAGATTCAAACTGAAAGGCTGAAAAATGCAAGATAAACTCACAAAAGGTGGTCACAATCCCAAATGAAAAGAAAAATACAGGGCTTGGAAAAATAACAAATGAAAAATTTTGCAACAAGAGAAAAAACCAAAACTCCATCAAATGGCTAGTAGTTCCAAATCCGTCACAAAACCTTCCTTCAATCATCAAAATGCTCAAATCCAACTCCATCTCGTGTCTTTCTTCGATGAAACCACCTTCTGCAGTATATCAACCACCAAAGTCACCAGATTTGAAATTCATCGGCCAGATCTACATCCAAAAAGACCAGATCTTGAACCCAAATAGACAGATCTGAAACAAAACAAACGAAAACAAAAAATAAAAAATAAAACAAAAATAAATTCCCACAAAGGGGAAACCAAACACTCCCATTAAGAGAGACTAAAGTCCCGCAAGGGGAAAAATACACTCCCAAACCGGGAGAAAATGCAAGAAACCAAAGAACTTGAGCATTTTAGTTGTTCCCCCATCCTCCTTATTGGAGGAATGGGGGAAGAATAGGGTTTGTGGTTGAGAAGATGTAGAGGGAAGGTAGAGAGAATGGAAGAAGAGAGAGAAAGGGTTTTCAATACTAGTAATTAGTTCATATCAAACATGAAGAAATTAAAAATTCTTGAGAAGCTTGAAAAAATGGCGCTAGAGATAAAACATAGATATGAAAATGGACGAATTATTGTATATATATAGGTATATATTAATTGGTATTGAGATAACCGTATAGAGTAGGTAAATATTTTTGCCTACTGAATATAAAATTATTGATAAATACCTATTGTATTTCTGTCGTTAAATTTATAAATTGTCGATAATTTGTCGATATATTTTGGATTTTTTACTCTGTAAGTATCGTAAAATTTAGTTACAAAATCATTTTGTAGCTAAATCATTTTTATTGGTATATCTTTGGAAATTGAAATTTTCTTGTAGTCTACTTCATTTGATAATAAAGGAGAATAGTAATCAAATTGTGAGTTTTGACAACCATGGACTTATTAATTAAGTGATATCTAAAATGAAACGATTTTTTTCGTATTTGATCGATATGGTATTATACTTTGCAGATACACGTTAGATGCATATAATATTTTCTTAAATATATATTTGGTATTAATCATATAAACTTGAAAATATGGAGGCATAGTCCTCGCTATATATGTGATTGATCCTTGACAACGCAGATCATTCATATATACGAAACATGAGATGAATATACAATTTGAATTTGTTAAAGTTTAAATTCTGACGAAGTACCTTAAAAAAGTGTGAAGATAGAATATTTTCTCACTGTTCTTCATTTGCAAAGACTCTGCGTTTCTATGAATTTCGCAATTAATAATGGTTATAATTATTTCATGCGCCAAATCTCTTGACAGGATGTTTCAATAATTGTGTCCCTAATTTGACTCTGATTTTTTATATATATTATAGAGAATTTCGCATAAAGTATGCATATTATTTTAGTACTTCCATCACAACATTTATTCTGTAATAATCCATCCACACGTGTGATGATTAAGTATAGGGAGACCTTGTTTTCTTTCCAAAATGAGAAATTTGTGCCCAGAAAATGATATTTCTTAAAAATGAGAAATTTTATGAATTTATTATGTTGGATATTGGATTTGTGATATATTTTTTTTTCGAGAAATTGGGATCATTTTCTTTTTAGTGTCTTTGTTCCTCAAAGGGCCAGAATTGATGAGAAGTGTTGCCAATCATTTATATGTTTGTTTTATATAAAAAAATATTTTTTTTTTATTTTGAGAAGGAAAGATCCAATATATTAACTAAGAAATCATGTCTGGAATAACCAGGTTGACCAAATATCCGAGATATCTCCGATCCTTGGATTAGACCCAACTAAAGAAAAGGAAAAACTAGCTAAGTGATGGGCTAGAGTATTGCCCATCCATTTAACAAAACTAGGACTAACAGAATCAAAGTAATTAGAAGAAAGGTAAATAATATCGGAAGTAATATTTCCCAAATAGGAGAGGTCCTCGAGACGATGATGGAGTCGATTGAATAGGTTAATGTGGTCGGATTCAATAATCACGTCCCTTAATCCCATGTCTTTAGCTAGAAACGACCCTTCGCGACATGTGATTGCCTCGGCGGCTACCTCATACTCAATAGGTATTAGTCAAGAGAGTGTCGAAATAACCTGCCCCCGTGGTCCCTTATAGCCACGCCTATACTAGTCCCTTCGACGTCTCGTATGGAAACGCGTCGATATTAATTTTGATCTTGCTCATATCCAAAGGAATCCATTTTTCTGGTAGTTTCTTTGCCCCAGACAGTGTCCTCCCTACTGCTAAGGCTTGCACATATTCTTGGAGTCGTGAGGTGGCGAGTATTATAAGGTGTTGGTAATTAATTGTTTGGTTCTCAAAAGTGAGCTTGTTTCTGGCAGTCCACGCGGACCACATAAGCATTGCAAACAGAGCATGACCATCACTATCCCCTTGCTGCATTACTTGCGCCACCCAATCACCTAAGGTCCCTCATAGTTGTGGATGAGGAAGACTCATGCGCAGTGGAGATACAACCCACAAGAATTCCATCCACCCACATTCCTCAACCACATGCTCGTTAGATTCTTCTGCTAAACCACGTTTAGAACAAACCGCATCTATCTCGACCCCTCTTCTCCTCAATGCCCTTTTAGTTGGAAGAATACCATGTACACATTTCTACCAAAAACTTTTACCTTATTGGGAATTTGCAATGTCCACATCACTTCCACAAACTCCGCTTCATTTCCTGGACGACGATGGAGAGTTTGAGTCGTTTTCCTTCAAAGCATTCACCACTTTGTATCCGGATTTAACTGTGTATTTCCCATCCTTTTAGTGAGCATGTATCATTTTATCATCCTTCCCATTCGAGCATAGGGAATTGAGAAAATGGATCGAGCTTCCTTAAGAGTAAACAACCGACGCACCACCTCAACATCGTCTTTACAAAGGAGTCGGTGGATGAATTAATGAGGTCACTAACCTTGGAAACCGTCAATGCATCATGGGTCCATCCAAATGTCTACACGAGAACCATCTCCAATGTTCCAACGGATACCTCCCGGAGAATATTCCTATTCTCGCACAATACTTCTCCATGTATAAGATGGATTATGGCCTATTGTAGCATCTAGAAACATTTTAGGGTGTAGTACCATTGTTGAGAACTTTGGATAGAATGGAGCTCTCATTGGTTATCACCAACCTTGCTTAGCCAACATTGTCTCGAAACCCCAACCCCCTCCTTCGATCGACACAAATTACTCCATGATTTCCATTGAATGCATTTTTCCTCCTTTTGTTGTCCCCACCAAAAATTACTAATCAAAGAATTTATTTGATTGCACCTATTGGTAGGAAATGAGAAACAACTCATGAGGTAAGATGGGATTGCTTGGGCCACAGATTGAATAAGAATCATCTTGCCCGCCGTGGATAGATACCTCCCTTTCCTCGATCTTTTAATTTCTTTCAATCTTATCCACCAGCTTTGCGAAGATTTCTTTTTTCAAATGCCCCACCACAAAGGTATTCCCAAGTAAATGGCGTGTTAGGTCAATCTCGGCTATCAATCCCCACGCCCCAACCGAACGACACCTCTGATTTATCTATTAAAAACACTAATTCAACTTTAGGTTTTTTTTATATAAAAAACTTATTCAACTATGTGTAAATTTTTTTTTCAACCCACGATATATGATGAGCTTTTGATACCATAAAAGGAGCTAGATAGCTATGGTTAAAGAATTTTGATTCCTATCAATCCATATTTCTTAAACTAGCTAAGAAGTTTAAGGGCAATTTAGTCAAAAAAATAGTTTTCTTTTTCTTTTTGAGTGAAAAATTGATATAACGTGTGTTTGAACTGAAAATATATTTAATGATCTTTTAGATATATACAAAAACTTCTTATGCATATGAATATCTCTCATTTTCATTTTGGGGGTAATTAATTTTATCCTCTTAGCCAAACACAATAATGTTTGCCAAAAAATAATCAAATATCATATCATGCATCCCAAACACGTTATTAAATCTAATTGTATCATCTCAATTAGGGGTGGAAATGAGTTGGACACACAAGTCAAGCTTTATGTTGGACGGTATGGGCCTACTTTGCTAAATTTAGGCCCAAGCATGGTCTATTACCAGTTATAGATTTTTTTCGTGGGCTAGGGCTAGACTTTTCATTTAAAAAGGTCAGACCCGTGCCTATTTAAATTAAGTCCTTTTAAGCCTATAAAAATTAATATTTAAAAAATAATAATAATTGATTGTCAATTTAATTATATATTTACTTTTTTGCTTCTTATGTTATATTGTATTTATATATAAGACATATATTATACTTATATATAGTTTCAAAAAGACATATATATATAAATATAGATGTGTATTATATATAATATTTATACATGTGGACTTATACATAGGCCAACCTGTTTAGCTTAAAAACTTTTCCAAAAGGTTAGGTCTAGCTCAATTATTTAAATAGACTCTGTAAAAGATTGTAGCCTGACACAATTGTTAAATAGGCCAAATCAAGCCAAACCCAATGTAGGTTGGGCCGTAGACCCATGTTGGATAGTTTGGCTTATTCCCACCCCTAACAGTGAATAATGAAATCCTATATTATTCAAAGTATTTTACCATGAATAAAGCTAAACGAGCCCTAAGTATATATATATATATATGTGTGTGTGTGTGTGTGTGTGTGTGATTTGGATCAAATGAGTCCAGCATCCTAAAGTAAGTACGTGAGGACAAATCTGGACTATTTTTGTAAATAATCAAGAGTTAATCTGCGCCTTTTTTTTTCCAGATTTTTGTCATTTGTTTAATTAGATATAAGGGTAATATAGTAATACCATTTTTTAGTTGGATAAGTCAAGGGCCAGCATTTTATGGGCGGTTTTCGTAATATTGATAATTGTCGTATGTTTTTAAGATTTAGCTATGATTTTTCGGATTAATTCAATCCACACCAAATCCTTATTGTTTTGTTCATTCGTTGGATTAATACGTGTTAATTCAAAGTTGTTATGCAGTGTTTTTTTCTTGCTTATTTTATTATTTTTATTGCGTAGTTAGCACTAGTTTGTTGCTTATTTAGTATAGCATGTTTACTTATTTAGTATTTGTTATTGCTTATCACTAGCTTGTTGATTATCTATATATCTATCTATATATATGTATATATAACTTATCCATATATATATATATATATATATATATATATTTAGGGATTGGTTCAAATGAGACCAATCCTTTAGGTTAGTCCATAAGAACACTTATGGACTCTTGATTTAAATTTTGGATGATGTAGATCATTTTAATTAAATTAGTCATATAAGGGTATAATTGTACTTTTATATTTAATTAGTTATGTTAATTGGAAAGTTATTAGCTATTTTTAAGGAAACATAATCCTACCTTTTCGATTACCCGATTTTTAGGAGGAAATATCATCAACTTCAAGTATTTTTTTCAAAATTGATACTTATTTTCGCCATATTTGTGAACAATGCGTTTATTGTATACTTAGTTCAAATGGACTTGTATACTTAGTCATGTTTTATTGTATAGTTAGTTCAAATGGATTTGTATACTTGGTTCAAAGTGGAATCGTATTCTTAGTTATATAAGTAGTTTAGTAAGTAGTTTAGTAAATTTGTATACCTAGTTCTGTGGATTTGTATACTTAGTTCAATGGAATTATATACTTAGTTATATAAGTAATTTAGTGTAACTGTATACTTAGTTAAATATTTCTGTATACTTAGTATTATTTTAATGTATAGTTAGTTCAATGTAATTGTATACTTAGTTAAATGTTTCTGTATACTTAGTAAAATTTTAATATACAGGTAGTTTAGTGTAATTATATACTTAGTTAATTGTTTATGTATACTTAGTAGTGTTTTAATGTATAGTTAGTTTAGTGTAATTGTATACTTTTCATTAATTGTTGCACGATTTTGTTGCCATATTTGAATAAATTGCACGTTCGAATGGGAAGAGAGAGAAAGGAAAGGTGAATCGCTTGATTATGGGGACGTGATCAATACAAAATCACATCTCTAATTTTTAGGAAGCGGTTACTATATTTAATTTCCTGGATTCCTATTTTATCCCTTCTGTTGTATACTTACTTATGAAATGTTGTATATATTGTAATATATTTTGGCCATTGATTTACTATTTGGATGGTGTAGATTTAGTCTTATGGACTAACCTAGGAGGGTGGTCTCACAAGATCCTCTCTCTCTCTCTCTCTCTCTCTCTCTATATATATATATATATAAGAGACTTTTCTTAAAATAGTAACTCATGGTTTTCCCGCCCATTTTCCGCTTTTTAAAAAAGTAATAAAAATTATTTAAGAAAAAAAGTAATAAAAATCTATGGAAAAATAAGAAATTATAAATATTTGTGTTTTATTATTATTGGTAGTCAACTTTCTTTCAATATATCACTTTTTAAAGTTATATATTAAATTGTTCACATAAAATTATATATTAAAAATAAAGTTATTTAAATCAGATTTACAAATCTGTGGGTTTACTGCATTAATTATTATATGCAAATATATATATATATATATATTCTTTTTATTTTTTGAAAATTTAATAACTTTTTTATTTTAGGTCCGTTTGTTGGCATATAAGAACACTCCCAATAGGCTCTTTAAATTTGAAGAGCATCTCTTGCAAAATAAAGAGTATCTTTAAATTTAAGAAGTGAAATTTTTGACATCTTCCAATACTCTCTATGTATTTGACTCTTTATTTTATCTTTTCCCAACATTAATTTATTATACATGGAATATTGGAAGTAATTTATGGAATTTTTCAAAATTTGTTTTGTTTTTAGAAAGTGTCATTCTAAAAAGGTAATTCAAAGTGCAAGAGACCTAATTATAGACAGTTGTTTTGCCTTTTCAAATTTGGAGAGTGAAAACTCATTCTCTAAATTTAAATATTAAAATAAAAAGTTTCTTGGAGGTGATTTTTGGTAGAAGGCTCTTCAAAATAATGAGGATTTTTCATTTGAATAGTCTTTTGGGGATGCTCAAATATATATAATTAATCATCTTTTTACAACCTTTGATGTCACATTGATATTTCATATAGACAATAAAAAATAAACATAATCAATAAAAATATATAAGATATATTTTCTATTATTTTTTAAAGTGCTTTAAAAATTATGTATCCGGGCTATTGGACATCAATGTGTAGTTAATTGGCCTTATCCAATTTCTTCATAATTATATAAAATAGTATTTAAGTTGATTAAATTCAATCAAAAAAGTATCTCAAACTATGCATCCAAATATTACATATATATATATATATATATATTAAATATACCCCTACATATCATTTGATATATTCATGTAAGAAAAAATTAAACTTTTATTTAATATAAATTTATATTTATAATAGTTTTTTATATTAGAAAATATAAAATATTTTCTAACGTACTTTTCATGTTAATAGAAATTATTTTTTATATTTATTAGTGTATTTTGATATTCAACTTTTAAAGTTGTACTACATTTGGACTAATTTGTTTGTTTGATATTTTTTTGATATTGTGTATATATAAAAATAAAATAGTTTTTATTTTTTGAAATATTTTATTTTTTCATAAAATTATATTGTTAAATATAAACATGATTTTTGTTTAATTCCTTTAATAATTCTAACAACTGTTCAACTTTCTAAACTCTAAAAAGATTTTGGAATTTGAAATGACTATTATTGATTTCATTGAAAAGCAATACTTAAATATTAAACATTTCCAATTCAATTTATTTTTTCAAACTTTTACTTTCTTTTAGATAACATATTCAATATATAGATACAATTCACATTCACAAATATTTTTATATCAACCAAAAATATTGTATTAAAAGTATTTTTCATAGTTTAAAGTAATTTTTTTATATTATTTAATTGTATGTTTATAATTAAATTAATTATTTTTTATATTTTAATTATTTATTGTTCTGAACTTTTGCAGTCACTAAAAATTATAAAAATACATTATCACAATATCTGAAAATACTAAATATGAGAACCCGAATAGAATATAATAATTAAAAATTCTAAATAATAAAATACAAACCCCCACAATAAATTTTTAAAAGTTTAAAAATCAACTTAACAACGTGAATAAATAAAACGCATGACAAATCCGCAAATAATAAAAATATCCTCAAAATAACCAATATAATAAAATTAGTAATATTATCAAAACTATATTTTATTATCTCTATTTCCTTAACTAATATACTTACTTCTCCTACACATACAAGATGACTTTGAAACATAATTTTGCAACTGAATTTACTACTTCAACCTTTGAAAAAAAAGTATGACACATAGCACACTTATTAGGAATATAAACATGACTAAAACAAAATGAGCAATGAAGGTGCACCTGTGCGGTTTTATGAAAAAATAGTTTTCATAAATTGAACACAAATACATAGACTTGAAAGTATTTTTTTTATAGGATTTTGTGGTATGATATTTTTTATTTTTAATTTTATCAATAAAAAATATTAAATACTATTTCCTGATTATTGCTTGATGCTATATTAAAATAATCACAATGTAACATATAATTCGTAGAACGCCTATTACATGTCACAATACATAATGGACATCTCACAAATATACATTCGTGTATCGCACGGGCAAAAGACTAGTTTAGTATAGTTTGTTCGCTTATTAATATATATTAAATCTTATTTATTACTAGTCTGCTGCTCCTTTAATTAGTATAAAATGTTTGCTTATTTAGTATTTTTTATTGCTTACTTCGTCTAGTTGTTTGCTATTAAGTATAGAATGTTTGCTTATTTAGTATTTGTTATTGACTACTTAGTACAAGTTTGTTTTCACTTAGTATATAATGTTTGCTTATTTATTATTTGCTATTGCTTATTTAGTACTTATTTGTTGCTTATTTAGTATAGAGTGTTTGCTTTTTAGTTTGAGAGCTAGCAATGACTACTCAATTTTTTAGTTAGAATTTTTGTCGTCTTGTATGATGTTCTACAATTCTGCAATTTATTTGGTTGAATGGTTCAGAATGATGAAGATGAGAGAGAAAATGAACAAATTGTTTTGTTGTGCAGGTATTTTTCCACGTTAATTGGATATGTTTTTTAAGCAGAGGCGTGTAAATAAAGGGTGAGAAAATAATAATTTTTTCCCCATATTTGTTACGTAACCGTCTTCTATCATTATTATTTGTATTTTTTGTTGATAACTAATTTCCCCATTTCAATTTTAATAAAATAAGAAATATAGATAAAATATATTTAATCTGAGTTATGAATTATAAGAGACCGATGGACATGATTTATGATTTATCCCTGCGTATTGAACTCTCCCTATATATAAAAACAAGGGGAAATTAAATGAAATATGCTGATTTTTGTACCATTACCACACAATACATTCTAATTATTCTTGTGCCTATTTTTTTTACTTTTGTACCTATTTTTTTACGCTCCTTGCTATTTTTTGATTCTTTTTATTTTTATTTTTCGTTTTTTTTGTTCATGCATTGTTTTATATGTTATATAAGTTGTTTCGATGTTGTTTAAATTTGTTTTTTTGTTGTTTCTATGTTGTTTTTTTGTTGTTTCGATGTTTCAAAACAACTTTAACCTATTTTTATGCTATTTTTTATTCATATATTATTTTGTACATTGTTTCTATTATTTCGGTGTTGTTCTATAATATTTTTAATGTTGTTCTAATAATTTGTTTTTGTTGTTTTCATGTAGTATTCATTGCGTAAATACAATTTTTACCTATTTTTAAGCTCTTTTTATTCATGTTGTGTTTTAAATATTTTTTATGTTGTTTCTGAGTTGTTTTCATACCCTTTTTAATATTGTTTTGATATTTCTTTGTTGTTTCAATGAAGTTTTCATGTTTAAATACAATTTTTACCTATTTTTATTAAAAGAAACATGTTTGAAACAATGTTGAAACACAGAAACATGTTTGAAACATGTTAGAAACAATGTTGAAACAAAGCGCAAAATTTCCGGGAATTTTTGCTGGAGCGTATTGTTGTTTAAAAAAAGAGCGGGAGCATAAATTTAGGTAAAATTGTACCAGAAAGCATAAAAGACTGACATTAACTTAAAAAATATGGGTATTTCTGTCAATTGCCCTAAAAACAAATATTTGTATAAAGAAACACAAAGGACGCTGATTAAAGGTGACATGGAGGGCCCTTTTCACATGAATTCACGTGTTATGGTTTGATTAATCTTAATAAAAAAAACAATTAGCAACTTGGACACAAAATTCTAACACTAAAGTCCAATGAGATGGGCCATTGAGGCTCAATAATTAGACGTTATACTATTAGAATAACCTTCATCTATGGCCTAATTAAAAAGAAAAGAAAATGCTAAAAATGATTCTCACTTTTTCGTTTCCAATTGGCTTTCCGAGTGTTGCTACACCACTTTCACACATTCCAAGCTCCATGCATGCTTGACTTAACTTCAAAAAATTAATACGAAAAATTGTAGTATAATATAATTCTCGCTGAACCTAAGTTTTTATATGGCAAGTTGATTTTTATAGTCTCAGCAAGAAAACGTGACTATATTACAAGATAGATACAATTAAACTAATTGTAGAATTAGTTAAATTAGTTCAAACTTATTTTCAAAATTTCCAAGTAATAGAAGAAATAGCAAACTGAAGGTGTACATCACCTTGAAAGACAATCCAGTATAGACACACAATTAATGAATTGTAGACCACCCATTAGCGCCGAAGCAATTATCATCATGGTCCATATTATAATATTTTAATTTTGTGGGGACTATTTTAGAACATATATTACTGCATCATTGTGGAGGAGTATGTAGAAACATTAATAACGCCACAAATATTTTTGGCTTTTTCTTTTTAGTCCATGTCGATGCTGATGATGATGGTATACTGTGACATGTCTTTTGTTAAATCCAATGAGTATAAGCTTGACCTAATAATCAAATTTCGTTTTTTCTCAAATCTAATCATATCTCCACCAAGTCAAGCCATTACCCTTAGGGTGCGTATTGGGTGCATCCTAAGGACGGGACGTAGCCAGCAATGTGGATTATCCCTAGTCCAATTATTTTTCTATGAGTCAAAACACATAAAAATATATTTTTTTATTTTTCTCTTCTTAGAAAAAACATAATGAAAACATTTGTGTTGCGTCAAAGACCAGGGAGTTCCCCTAGCTACACCCTTGCCCTCGGGCTTGACACAATAGTCAACAAACACATTAACCAGGTTCATTGCTCACTAGCAAGTCTTATGCGACAAATTCGGTTAAATGGTTTAGATGTGGAAATTCAAAGTTGAGATATTTGTTGGAAATTGGTTTTAGAAAAATGGGTTTTGAACCAATTTTGACCAATTATTTAATTGAGATCAGTTATAAGTTATGAAAAATAAATGATATAATCATAATCTACACCGCGAGTAGATGAATTTAGCATTTTGAATTTCTCAAAACTAATTTTAAGTGAATGGAAAATTAATACATAAAATAAGTCACTTAAAAGTCTTTTGGATCTGTAAATATGAAAGGGTGGGAATGTGAAGAGTCATATCCCACATGGAAAATATTTCACATGTTTGACTTATTTATATAGAGTTTCACAAATAATGATTAAGCAAGTGAAGCTCCTTATGGTGTACTCTAGTGAACCAAGTTGAATTTTGACTAGCTTGGAAGCTAGCTCAAATTGCACCGATGATGGTGCGGAGCTCCCTCCTAGCCGAAGCCCGTACACGTTGCACTTAGTCGCATTGGACGCTTTAGAAGTGCACTTTGCATGTACGCTTGCGAAGAGCTTTGAGGAGCCTTAAAGTTTTAAAAAAGTGGCGAGCAAGGACGCTGATTAGATGCACATGTTTGCTGACAAGCAGGGGCGTTCGGAGGGGGGGACAAAGGGGGGGACAAAGGGGGGGGGGCTACTACCCCAAACTTTTTTTAAATTATTTTTTTATAGCTAAAATAAAAGAATTTTCTTACAATTGCCCCCCAAAACTTTGATAAAAAACTTTAAATAGTTGTGTTTTACAGTTGTCCTCCAAATTGTTTTTTCTCATAGTTTAAATATATGAACTCGGTCCATTTTTCGACCCCTCAAAGCCGAAATCCTGCGTCCGCCACTGATGACAAGGCACCATGATTGGACACAAATGTCCAGTGTGCATGGGTGCGTGTCAATGGATATGTACCTTCGTTAGGATGTATGCGATCTGGACCATCAGATCGCGACTGTTGATTAGAAAGCACGATCCGACAGCCTTGATCGATCCAAACTAAAGGTTGCACCCAATCTGAAGGGGTACCCTAAATCCTATAAATAGAACCCCTTTGGTTGTTCCTTTTCAGCATATTGTCATTTATCTTCCCATTTGTAATCGAAAGTTTTGAAACACTGATTTTTTTGAAAGACTGATTTGTTCGTTATAAGTTCGACTTTTACAAGTGCTGCTAAGTCGGATTCGAAAATCATTGTATCTTAGAGATAATTGCCTAGAATCGTTAGTACTTTTGTACGGGATAATTTTATCTTTCGGAGTGAGAATCTAAATTTTACATCGACTTTAATTTTGTCCCGTTATTCTGTCCGATTTTCAAGAAAACCAAACACCACAAACAAAAAATCTTTTAATCTTTAAAACTCAACTTACTCCATTAGGTCAGCCATAAAGGTTGTATCCAACTATTTGTTAATTATGACTTCAATAAAGAAATGAGAGTTAAAAGGCTAATTGCACGTTTAGTCCATTAAATATAAGGAAGTGACATATTTAGTACTGTAATTATTGTGTGTAGCAATTTTGATCCCGTTTATATACGAAATTGGCATATTTGGTCCTCTAAGTTTGCTATGTAGCAATTGATGTCCTGTAAATTTTTATTTTGTGCAATTTTAGTCCCATAAGTTATAAGTTTGTGCAATTTTGATCCTGAAAAGGTGAAATATGACTTATCTATTTAGGACAAAAGTTGCACTAAAATAAAACTTATGGACCGAAATTTCATAAATATTAAATTTACGGGACCTAAATTGATACGTAGTATACTTACATGACCAAATATACCATCCATTTGGATTTAAAAGACCAAAATTGCTACATAAAATACTTACAGGACCAAATATATCACTTATCTTATACTTGCAGCACCAAAATTGCAATTAAGCCATAGATAAAAATTATGTCAAACTGAAAATTTAATATCACTAAGCTACATGTTGAGTAAAAGACAGGAGTGTGCAAAGAGTCAACAATTAGTGAACCTTAGGTTGGTCGTCTTTTAACCTATATGTAATCGATATGATCAATTGCTTGATCATCCACAGTGTTAATATATAATGTTAATTGTTAATGTGTTTAATTATTGACCAAGTAAATTCTAGTTTTTTAAGAATCACAAATAGATGGAGGTTCAAGTTTCTATTTCACTTCCATTTTCTATATTGTATTATGATGCATATAAATGTGATTTCCAGAAAAAAGAAAAAAATTGATACACTTAAATGTGATGAATCCAATTTATAATTATGAAGTTTGATTAATTAGAAAACTAATAAAATAAGAAGGAACAAAAAGCCAAAAGTTGGACGGATGAGATTAGTTTCCAAAGGATGTGGGTTCCATGTCTCTCATTTACCTATGAGATACGCTTGACTAGCCGGCAGCAAGTAATACATTGGGGTCCACCGAACACGAAATAGGAAAAAACTTAATGCACCAGCCGGGAATCGAACCCGGGTCTGTACCGTGGCAGGGTACTATTCTACCACTAGACCACTGGTGCTTTTGCTATAGTTGGTATGAATTTCATATTATATCACATAAGCAACTCAATATTTTAATACTTAATAATACAAAGAAATGTTGACAACCAAAATATTTGATTTTTTCTCTGTTCCATGTATGAACTTTCTGACATCCGTTCTGGTAATATATCCATGTACATAATAACAATAAAACAATATTAATTACCTTAGAAAGAAAAAATATGCAAGAATTACGTACAAGTTTGTAAAATCATCTTTAGAGTTTGGGCACATAAATATTGATTTATTTCATTCCTTAACACCAAAATAACATGTTACAAAAAAGTGATATGTAATTTGGTCCGAAACACAAATTAATCTATTATACTTGACTTATTTTAATATACCTTAACGGGGTCTATTATTTCAAGAACCAAAATTTCAACTTTCTCAAATCAAGACCCAATTATATTTTTCTGTCAAATTAGGTCCTCTCTCAAATTTTGGGTTCTCACTTCAAGACCCAAAATTTCAATCTTCTCAATCAAGACCCAGTTTTTATTTTTTTTCTCAAATCGGGCCCTCCCTCAAAATTTTTGATTCTCACTTCAGGTTTTAAAATTTAATAAAAAGAGAAATATTAATGTAAATCTATCACGGGAACCACAAAAAATATTTTTCTTTCTCTTTCATTTTTTCGCTCATCCCTTTTTTCCTAATCAATACTTTTTTTAAACAAAAAAATTCAATTATAATTTGCCTATCTTATTTTTCTTAATAACCGAAAAATATTTTACTATTTTTTCATTCATAATTTGGATATCTTATTTTTTAATAACCGACAAATATTTTAATTACTATTTTTTTCATCTTGTTAGCTCCATACATTTAGATGTACGGATCTCGGTATCTGCACATTAAACAAAATTGACAATATGTATGAAGTAGGAAAAAAAAAGAATGAGCGAAAAGAGGAAGAAAAATATTTTTTGTGACTGACGTGATAAATTACACTAATATTTCTTTTTATGTTAAACTCTAAAACCGAGAGTGAGAACCCAAAATTTAGGGGAAGACCCGATTTGACAAAAAAATAAAAATTGGGTCTTGATTTGAGAATATTGAAATTTTGGATTTTGAAGTGAGAACCCAAAATTTGAGGGAGGACCCAATTTGAGAAAAAAATAAAAATTTGGTCTTGGTTTAAGAAGGTTGAAATTTTAGGTCTTATAGTGATAGATTTTCTTAAATTTGGACCCTATTATAAAATTCTCCTCGAACTTGATTTTTTAACGTGACATAAAAAAATTTAAATACATTTTTCGTTTTTATTTGATTAAAAATTCAATTCAAACTCGACTGAATTAGTAAAAAAAATAATAAAATATGTATAAAAATATCAAACTACTCGAATTTATTTTTATAGTTAACTCGATTAGAGCTCGTTCAAACTATAAATCCGATTAAAACGATATTTTAAACTAAATAAATAAACTCAATAAGTATTCCAACGAACTTGGACAATAATAATTAGTGGGCTCGAACAATTTGTTTAATCCTCAACTTTAGGACTTTGAAAAAACTAATTAAATAGATTGTTATAGTATATGTTTCAAAATCTGATGGTTTTCATTCATTAACAGGTGTGAAGAGAGACTAGGTTAGGTCAAATTGCCGGCTAGCTGTATCTACTTTCAAACTTGTGGCTGGGGAGTTAGGACTTTGGTTAATATATATAAACCATACATTTCCTTTGTTTGACTATTAACAACCCTAATACATCATATTTTGGCATATAACGTCCATCAATTAGTTCATGACTATAAAGAACAAATACTTTTAAGAAATGATTGAAAATAATTGGAATATAAAAGGCTGTCAATTTTAGACATTTGGATTCAATTGAAAATTGCTACTGTTATAATTTATTCCTTGAATACAGAAATGAAGTTTCCTGGTCTAATGGCACTTTGATTAAAGAAGATATAAAATTTCCTTAAGTTACCTTTTTTTGTAATTTCACAAATTGAAATTTTAAGAGGGTGTTGGGTAAGTCAACACTTTGTTTTAAGATGAAATACTTTTTTTTTTTGAGAACTTAAGATGAAATACTTGAATAAGACATATTATGTGTACGATGTGTGATTAATGTTTTATCGTTTCATTTTCACGCGCTTCAGATATGGTTTTAGAAAACTTCATTTGTATACGTCTCCGTGACTCCGTCTATAGTCTATAAGTCTATTAGCATGAATCAAGTCACTTTTATTCTGACCAGGTATAGCCTTCTTGGTTTTTCAATTTGCTACATAAAACTTAATTAAAAATTTGGTCAAAATCGCATTATTTTATAATTTGATAGTAATTGACATTCAAAACATATCAAACTATATCCGATGGTGCAACTAGGACAATATAGTAAGGTTAGCCGATACACGAAAGTAGAATGGACCGAATAAAAAAATCATGAAAAATCATATAAATTTCAACTAATATATTTTTTTTAAAAAAAAGATTAAAAGAAGGGGAACCGGGACCCGGGTTGGCTCTCTAGCTACGCCAATGACTACATCGGACATATACTTATATATATAAGTCCAATTTAATAATTAACTCTTTCTCAATGTAAGACGTCAACAGATACAAAAGCTACGAGACTTATACAACCATTGTATAGTTGTTGATTCATCCCATGGAATCCAACGGGAGAATTATATACAAGTTTAACATATATATAAACAGTTAATAATCTCAAGTTCTGCTATTTAGGTTTATCCACTGTAATAAATCATTTTCATCGTTAATTTAAAAGGTGAAGCAATAAATAAATTTAAACTTTTACATGCAATGATTTGTTGGAAAATCTTGGTTGTGTATATCGAATGACTGAAAACAAATCGAAAGCAGTAACAATATGAAAGTCAAAGCAAGAGTTGGATTCTTTGTCTTTTAAGATTTAAATTGCCCCGCTCACGGTGTTTACGGTATCTGGCAATCACTACCAATCACAAGACACTTCAAACTTTATAGTTCTTTTTGAACTCTCAGAACTTATTTAGAATGCTAGAGGAATTTCGTAATTTTCTGATGCAAAAATGAAATCTGGGGACTGCTATTTATAGAGCTTTTGGTGTCTCTTCAGACAGGGTGCATCCCAGGTTCGGATCGATCGTGTCCGTCAGATCGCGCCCTGTGATCAACAGTTGCGATCTGATGGTCCAGATCGTACCTTATTAAAGGAACACACCATTTGGCATACACCCCTTCACACCGACGTGTCGTGTCCACCACGCGCCCGTCGGCGAATAGATATGCCAAATCAGCGCCAGCCTGCCACATGTCGCCACCTGGATGACTATAACAAGTCATTGCCATGTCACTGAGCCACTGGACCGAACCCTAGTTCGATTTTTCAAAACATTAAGGCTCATCCAAACTCTTCGCTATGATGCGTACGTGCGAAGTGCGACGTGCACCTCTAAAGTGCCCAATGCAACTGTGTGCGATGTGCGCGTGCAGCTCGACTCTGGCTCCAGCTCGAATGGTGCTTTGCACTATCATCGGTGCTATTTGAGCTAGCCAAAGGCTAGTCAAAACTAACTTGATCCACTATAGTGTACTATAAGGAGCTCCACATGATTACTCTTTATTAGTGGTGAAGCTCTTTATAAACTAGTCAAACATTTAATATGTTTCCTATGTGGGATATCGTGACTTTTCATGTACCCGCCCTTTTATATTCCATATATAAAAGGCATTTTAAGTGGCTAACTTCATGCATTTATTTCTCATTCAATCGACATTGATTTTGAGAAATTCAAAATGCTAACTCATCTACCCGCAGTGCAGATTATGTTTATCTCATTTATTTCATACAACAAATAAAGAACCCACTTAATTAATTGGTCAAAATCGGGTCAACACCCAATTTTTATGACCAATTTCAACAATCCTCCACATGAATGAATAAATGCATATGAGTATGCAGACATGCACTACTACAAAAATGCTGATAGACACCGGGTTTAAACCGGTGTCTATTAGTAAAAAAATAGGTGTTACAGCCACTGGTGTTAAAAGTCTGAACTTTTTTACAGTGGTTGAGAACCGGTGTCGTAGAGATAAAATATCCGCTTTCTAAGGACCTGATGTTAAAAGTTTATGTATTTGACTTCGGTTTGAAACCGGTGTCTTTTGATGAATAGACACCGCATGAAAACACCGGTTTTAAACCGGTGTCATTTCATCTAAAGACACCGGCTCTAAATCGGTGTCTATGGTGAATAGACATCACTGGTTCACACCGGTTTTAAACCGGTGTCGTTTAATTCAAAGACATCGCATCAAAACCGATGTCTTAATGTTTTTAGAAGCAGTTTTAAAAGGATTTACGCAAAGACACCGGTCCAAATCTGCAAAAAATTCATATAAATAAACAATTCGTTATGAACTCCAATTCTAGCAACCATCATAAGTTCACTACCAATTAAACATGAAATCCATTAATACTAAAGTCACCAATAGCCAAAATCCAACAAAAAGTACTAGTAGCGAAGTTTCCTTTCGATGAAACAACTATAAATTCATAATCCAACTAATTCCATAAACCAACTAAAAAAAGACTATATAATTCAACTAAAGGCAACAAAATCCATATGATCAACATAGCTCATGTCATTCAAGCTTTCAAAAATGCTCAAGTTTCTCCGTATGATCAACATATGATCAATGCTGGTTCTTTCAAAAGTATCATCCTCTTATATTTATGTCAAGAATTTTTTTTCTGATGAAGTTGCAGTGAAAAATCTGAGAACGCCCGGTTCAGACGCGGTCCAGTTTAACCTCAATCCCAATTGCCGGTGTCGACTTCCATACAGAGTTCAAACCAGGCATCTGGCTCTAATCAACCTAATAATCAGGATTTTGGATCTCACTCAACTCAAACCCTAAACCTATTCTCTGTTTCTCCCGCATCTTTGGCGGAGCGAGCTCCAGCGGTGGCTCAACCGTTGAAACTTGTTTTCTCAAAGGTTAGTGGTTCTTTCGTGAAGGTTAAGAGTGAAGTTATAGGTAAGGAGGTGTTAACCTTATCGGCGGCAGTGTTGACGTCGGGAAACTCGTCTATGACTTTTGCGTCAACGATTACCTTCGCGTGTTAAACCAAAAAACTGGATCGGCGTCAATGTTTCTAGCGCCAGCCATCTCCTCCGATAATTAGTCGCCGCTATCTGGGAAGAGGTATCCTGAGCATAACCATTCTGATAACATCAGCAAATTTTTTATCGAGTTCCATGCACAATAGAAAAACAGAAAATTCGAGGATAACTATTCATTTAGACCCTTGTAGGGTTTCTTATTTAAGAAGAAAATGGCAAACACATTTTCATCTAGGGAAGAGGAAAATGCTAAAATGAAAATGAAACCAAAACATAGCCAAGATATTTAAAAAAACAAACTGGATTTAAACCCTAAATCAAAAACCAAACTTAATAAAATATAGCTATAATACCTAAATATTGATTTTCCGGCTTTGAAACGGCGGTGATGAGCGACGCGCCAGAGGTTGAAGATGGTGGTTGACGGCGTGGCGGAAGAGAAACAGACACTGAGGTGGGGAATCATACAGGTACTTGGAGCAGCAACGTTTTGGTGGACTAGCGGTTGGCGACCAGCAGAGGGGAGACAGGTGATGGGCGGAGGGGAAAGGGCTGGAAGAGAGGTGACGAGCGGTGGAGAGAGGGCCGGGAGAGAGGTGATGGGCGGTGCTAAGGTTATGTCTTATATGGTTGTTCTTTATGATTTATTATTCTTATCTTAACAGTAAAATGACAGTTTTGGGGGAATATTAGTGGGGGTTCAAGACTAATTCTGTTTTCATGTTTATTTAAAGATGAGTTGTATTTTAAAATGACTAAGAAAATATTCAAATTTTATTGTCACAATCATTCTGTAATATATTTGCACGAATTGTATTTTGTTTTTTTGGTAAATTTTATATTTGTTTTTTGTACGAAGATTTAAGGTTCCATTTAGGTTTATCTTTTCTAATTTTTTGATTTTGTGCAAGTGGCTCTCTCGAAATTACTTCTTGAGTGTAAATATCATGAAAATGATTGAAAAGAAAGAATTATAAATTAAAATGGAGGAGAATTTTGTTTTACAATTTCTAATTTGTTATACATAACAATTGTTCAAGATAGTCGAAATATCTAGTTAAAAAAATAAAGACACCGGTTCTTTAGACCGGTGTCGAAAGATCTGGTTTCTAAAATATTATAGACACCGGTTTTGGAACAATGTCAAAACAATTGGTGTCTAATCTAAAATAATTTATATAAATAGAGACCGGTTTCAAAAGCCAATGCCAAAACCGATGTCTATTTGGGAATATTTTTACAATAGACACCGGTTCTAGGAAACCGCTGTTGTTTATCAAACGACAGCACTAATTAGACACCGGTTTCTCACAAAACCGCTGTTATATGGGAAAAGACACCAGGAAAGTCATAAAACCGGTGTCTTTTTGGTGGTGTCTGTCAGCAGTTTTCTTGTAGTGACACTAAATAGAGATCAAACGGAAAGCTATTGTATGAGGAGAGGTAGCTTGTGGCTTTGAACATTCCTTAGTAGAATACTATCGGATTTACTAGGCTGCACAATGATGCGATGTCTTAAACTGTTCAGCTGTTTATGTAAACCAAAACAACAACATCCACACAATATCTTTCCTAACACCATTTGGTTATTACGGTTGTGTCCATTTTGGCCCTGGACAACATATTAGATTCATAAGTGTTCCATTGAAGCGGCCCGTCTTCACATTTATATAGGCGACTCCTATTAAGAGTATCATGCCATACTCTAGTTCTTTAAGGTATAGGAATCGTTAAAAGTTTAATACTTAACTTCACTACATTCAGTAGGTTTCTCCACTTGGATAGGAATGAGCTGTAACATGTCCCAAGTTTTTATCTGAATATTCATAACTTAGTTGTCCCATTGAACCAAGGTCTTGGGATCTCCAATTCACAAGGTTGGATTACCGCTATGAACACTCTTATATTGTGGATTTTAAGCCCATTCATTTCGATAAGCAGTATACTTTAATCTCTATTCAAACCTTTAGTTAATGGATCCGCTAGGTTTTCTTTCAATTTCACATAATCGATTGTAATAACCTCATTTGAGATCAACTGCCTAGCGGTGTTATGTCTTCGTTGTATATGTCGAGATTTATCATTGTACATACTATTTGAGCCCTTCCTATAGCCGACTAACTATCACAATATATCATGATTGCAGCTACCGGCTTAGGCCAGCAAGGAATATCCTCTAAGAAGTTGCGAAGTCATTCTGCTTCTTCACCAGCTTTATCTAGAGCTATAAACTTGGATTCCATCATGGATCGAGCAATACAAGTTTGTTTAGAGGACTTCCATGACACTGCTCCACCACCAATGGTCAAAACATAACTACTAGTGGACTTGGAATCTTTTGTGTCAGGTATCCAATTAGCATCACTGTATCCTTCTAATACAAAATTAATATCTTGAGTAATGTAATCCATAATTTTAGGTGAGTCTTAGATATCTAAGAACCCTTATCAATGCCTTCCAATGGTCATTGCCAAGATTACTCGTAAATCTACTCAGTTTATTAACTGCGTAGACAATATCCGGACGAGTTCAGTTTGTTTATTAGACTGCCAATAATTCGTGAATATTCTGGTTGAGAAACAGACTCACCCTGATTTTTAGCTAAGTGTAAGCTTAAATAAACATGTGTTTTAGCTGGAGGAATGTCATAAATATTGAACTTTCGAAGTACTGTCTCAATATAATGAGACTGTGACAAAACAAGTCCATCAGATGTTTGAGAGATCTTAATTTCCAAAATAACATCTGGGACACCCAATCTTTCATATCAAAATGTCTGGTTAACATTTTCTTAGTATTCGCGATTATATCATGATTACTACCCATAATTAACATGTCGTCAACGTAAAGATAGACATTCACATAAGCAATAGTTGTCTTTAATGTAAACGCATTTATCACACTCGTTAATTTTGAAACCATTCGACAACATAGTTCTATCAAATTTCTCATGCCATTATTTCGGAGCTTGCTTAAGGCCATACAATGACTTAATGAGTTTGCACACCTTTTTCTCCTGCCTAGGAGCAACATGTAGATTTCTTCTTCTAATTCACCATTTAAAAAAGCCAGTTTCACATTCATTTGGTGTATCTCAAGGTTATACAATGTTGCAATAGCAATGAAAAATCTAATAGATGTGATTCTTGTCACAGGTGAATACGTATCAAAGAAATCAAGGCCTTCTCTTTGTTTAAATCATTGATCTACTAATCTGGCCTTGTACTTATCAATAGTTATATCAGCTTTATATTTCCTTTTAAGGATCCATTTGCATCTTAAAGGTTTATTTCCGGTGGGAGATCTACTAACTCCTAGGTATGATTTTGCATAATGGAATCTATTTCATTATTAATAGATTCTTTCCAGAATAGAGCTTCTGGACTGGACAATGCTTCACCAATTGTCCTTGGTTCATTTTCTAACACATAAGTTAGAAAATCTGGACCAAAAGACTTTGTTATTTTGGCCCTTTTATTGCGCTTGGTTCTTCTTCATCACTTTGAAGACCACCACAACAGTATCACATGTTCTTTTTTAGGAATTAGCTTCTTATATTTCTTGACAAGGAAATATGTCTTCGAAAAATACAGCATTCTTTGACTCAATAATTATACATTCTTGTAAATCTGGAATTGTTAATTTGTGCACTAAAAATTGATACGCACTATTGTTTTTAGCATATCCAATAAAAATGCAATCGATTGTTTTAGGCCCTATCTTGACTTGTTTTGGCTTAGGTATTTCTACTTTAGCCAAACACTCCCACACTTTAAGGTATTTGTAGGAAGGTTTGCAACCTTTCCATAACTCATACGGAGTTTTATCTTTATTTTTGTGTGGTATTTTATTAAGAATGTAGTTAGCCGAGAGAATTGCTCCCCCCCCACAAATTCTGAGGTAAACCCGAATTTATCGACAAAGCATTCATCATCACTTTAAGAGTTTGGTTATTGCGTTTAGCATTACCGTTTGATTGTGGTGAATAAGGAGCTGTCGTTTGATGAATAATACACGAATCTGAGCAAAATTCATTAAAAGAAGCTATATATTCTCCACATCTATCGCTTCAAATTATCTTAATTTATTTTCTAAGTTGATTTTCAACCTCATTCTTATAGCTTTTAAAAACTTCTAAGGCTTCATCTTTACTTCTCAAAAGATATACATAAAAAGTATCTTGTGCAATCATCAATAAAAGTAACAAAATACTTTTTCTCACCTCTAGTTTTCACAAACTTTAAATCACATATATCACTGTGAATTAACTCTAGAGCTTCTGTTTCTCTTTCCACCGAGTGGAATGGTGTTTTGGCCATTTTTGCCTCAACACAGATTTTACACTTGTGATGTGAATCTATTTTAAAATTAGGTAGTAACCAAGTTTACTAACCTTTTCAAAGTGTTAAAATTCACATGTCCTAATCTAACATGCCTTAAATTTGAACATTCAAGTAAATAAGAAGAAGCATTAATTTTATTGATTTCAAAGTTTCGGAGTACATTCATTACACTTATCTTGAATAGTCCATTTTCTGAGTACCCCTTCCCTATGAACTGTCCATTTTTCATAAGTACAAACTTTTGAGTCTCAAATACTAGTCTAAACACTGCCTTGACCAACAACGATCCTGACAGTAAATTCTTCCGAATGTCTGGAACATGAAGGACATCTACGAGGGTCAACTCCTTGCTCGAGGTCATTTTCAACACCACTTTGCCAAGACCAGCAATTTATGAAGTTGCATGATTTCCCATGTATAATTTCCTTCCGTTGATAGGAGTATATGTTGGGAACATGTCTTTGTCGGAGCATATGTGGCATGTAGCACATGTGTCCACCCACCATTTTCTCGGGTTATCCACCATGTAGCACCTATTGGCTTCAAACACAATAGCCGAGAGATCAAGCTTGGACATATCAATTGGCACTATTTTTTCTTCGGTCACATGCACCCGGTTCTAATTGCCTTTCTTAGGAAAACGTCAATCTTTAGCCTTGTGATTCGGCTTTCCACAGTTGAAGCAGTTCCCTTTGAACTTTTTAGCCTTCCCTTGTTTCTGACCATTCCATGGGTGTTTTCTCTTCTTGCTAGCATTGGTTTCTACCAAGTTTGTTTTTGCCTATATTGGAAGCTTGCCAGACTTAATTTAAGATTTGCGATTGTATTTTTCAATTCGCAATCTGAGAATTAAGTCTTCAAGCCCCATCTCCTTCCACTTATGCTTCAGGTAGTTTTAAAAATCCTTCCACAGAGGCGGTAGCTTCTCTTTAATAGCAGCCACTTGAAAGGATTCACTCAGCACCATTCCTTCTGCAATTATATCGTGCAGAATGAGTTGAATCTCTTGAACCTGTCTGATCACCATCTTGTTGTCAACCATCTTAAAATCAAGGAATTTTGCCGATAATAAATTTCTTTATGCCAACATCTTTCGTTTTATACTTCTTTTCTAAAGAGCTCCATATCTCTTTAGCAGTCTTTACCGGACAATGCACATTAACAATGTGTTGTCCAGCCAATTGAGAATGTAGTTCTTGCATAGGAAGTCACTTTGACTCCAAGAATCGAACGCCATTCTCTTGTCTTTACCAGTCCCCTCTTCCTCCACAGTTGGAGCATCCCCCGTCAGGAAATAAGCAAGGATCATAGTAGTACGATAGAACAACATCTTCTGTTGCCATCTTTTGAAATCTGAACCACCAAACTTTTCTGGTTTCTCTCCCTGTGCTGGTGCTGGAACGGTTGATGTCGAAGCCATTTGATACACACGAAAATTTTGTCTTAAATTGTTGGAAAAACTGGGTTGTGTATATCGAATGGTTGAAAACAAATCGAGCAGAGTAACAGTATGAAAGTTGAGGGGAGAGTTGGACTCTTTGTGTTTAACACGTAATTGCCTCGCTCACGGTATTTACAGTATCTGACAATCGCCTCCCAAGTTACAACGAATTACGTCTTGTGATAGCAACACTACAAATCACAAGACACTTCGAACTTTATAGTATTTTTTGAACTCTCAGAACTTATGCAAAATGCTAGAGAAATTTCAAAATTTTCTGATGCAAAAATGAATTCTGGGGACTACTATTTATAGAGTTTTTGGTGCCTCTTCAGACTGGGTGCAACCCCAGGTTCGGATTGATCGTGTCCGTCAGATCGTGTCCTGTGATCGATAGTTGCGATCGGATGGTCCATATCACATCCAACTGAAGGAACACACCAATTGGCATATACCCCTTCACAATGGACAGTCGTGTCCAGTCACAGCTAGGGGTGTCAATCGTGTCGTGTTTCGTGTTCGCGGGTCGTGTTTTTACACAGGTATTACAGGTCTGACACGAACCCGAACCCAACCCATTTAATTATTCATGTTATGATACACGACCCGAACACGACCCGTTTATAACACGGATAACCCGACACGACACGAAAAACCTGTATAATTTAAACTTGACACAAAAAAATATTAAAAAAATCAGAAAAATTGAAATTACAAATAAAAAATACATTAAATATTAAAATTTATTAAAAAAATGCATATAATAATTTTTCTATCATCATATAACCAACTAAAACATCATAAAATATTAAAATAATATATCACAATAAAATTAAACGGTTACATAGGTCAACCGTAATGGCACAACCGCGGGTCGACCGACTGACCTATTTATTTTTCGTGTTAACCGTGTCCGACCTGATTTTGACCCGAACCTGTTAAGGGTTATACCTGTACCTGTTAAATTTGTGTTAGGTTCGTGTCGAGTTATCGTGTCGTGTCACAAATTGACACCCCTAGTCACAGCGCCCCGTCAGCGAACAAACGTGCCAAATCAATGTCAGACTGCCATGTGTCGCCACCTAGACGATTATGCCAAGTCACTGCCACCCTGCCACATCACCGAACCACTAGACCGAACCATGGTTCGATTTTTCAAAACTCTAAGGCTCCTCAAAGCTCCTCGCGAGGATGAGTACGTGCGCCTCTAATGCGACTATGTGCGATGTGCGCGGGCGGCGCAGCCCCGGACGGGTGTCTTATTGAGCTAGCCAAAGGCTAGTCAAAATTGACTTGGTCCACTAGGGTGTAACATAAGAAGCTCCACATGATTACTCCGTATTAGTGGTGAAGTTCTTTATAAACTAGTCAAGCATTTAATATGTTTTCTATGTGGGATATGACTTTCCATATTCACACCCTTTTATATTCCATATATAAAAGGCATTTTAAGTGGCTAACTTCATGCATTTATTTCTCATTCACCCGACATTGGTTTTGAGAAATTCAAAATGATAAACTTATCTACCCGCGATGTAGATTACATTTATCTCATTTACTTCATACAACAAATAAATAAACCCACTTATTTAATTGGTCAAAATTGGGTCAACACTCAATTTCTAAAACCAATTTCAACATGATTAACTTAACATTGAGTAGAAAATGTAATGATTAAATTCTACAGCAAATAAACATGGAAGAAAAAAGGAGCTTCTTAAAAATATACAGGTTGGTACCATCTCATTTCAAATAGCTCAACTGATCCACGTATATTCCTTATGCCCAACCCGCTCAGTATACAACCTAAGAGAATATGTTGCTCGGCTCGAATATGAGTCCAAGTAATGATTATTTATAATTCAGTTGGATCTAATAGTACAATAAACTGGTCAGGCCCGTTAATAGTGGAAATTTGGGTGGTTTTCTATTTTTCTTGGGGATTCGAACTGAAGGCTCAATTTTTTTTAATTACTTATGAGTTGGTTTCAAAAAGTTCTAACTATCAGGATCAGGTTTATGCCATTTAGCAAAATATTAGTTTACGTCTTTTGAAATACAGTTTTCCAGTTCTTTCCCTTGGTGGAAGACTAATACAAAGCAAATATTATAGTACCACAAATTCTCTAGTTAAAAGTTGACCAATTAGAAAGCCCAGCAAGCCCTGAATGTAGCCATGCTCGACCGCAGTTATCCTTTTCGAACAAGAACTTGGGTCCATTTATACACGTTTGGGCTACTTGTAGGCAAGTAGTTGAACTAGTTTAGCCCAGTGGATCCTGGACATCTGAAAAACACTTTTTGGGCCGTTGTTTTATAACCCAACATCTTAATCTAGACTATTTAAGCTCACTTGTAGTATTTAAAAATGGCAATGGAGAAATATTTATACTCCATTATCTAACATGAATTTGTTAGTCACCCTTTGCGTATTTCTAATTAAATGGCTACATTTAAATTATTATATTGAATAATCCGGTAATAAATTATTTTAACACGTTACAGGTTTATATATCAATTCATACAATAGCAATTCTAATGACACGAGCCTAAGGGATATTTAACTACTTGAAATATTTTTTACATAATATCACCATTAATCTGTTAAATGACAAGTACAATAATTCCCTTGTCGTTCCTCGGATGAGATCTTCTATTCAATGATGGTGTTTTATTTTCTATTCCACCATACGGATGCTTGACACGTGTATAGAAGTTACAATATTAAAACCCCATATGAATTTAGGCTCGATTTATGTTCCAAAATTAATATGGTAACGTCTATTCATATAACAATCATTCGTGTGGTAGAATAGAAGATGAAACACCATCCTGGAATAGAAGATCACATCCGTTCTTTTCTCCTCTCTTAGATTGTAGACCTGAACTTGGGGGAAAAAAACAAAAATGTAATACTCCATTAGCAAAAGATAATTATGCAACCATATTAAAAAACTAAATGGTTTGTGAATCTATAAATCAATACTCATAAAATGCAATAAAATCTTCAAACTCCCTGGAAATATTATAAATTCAATTACTGCAAGGAAAAAGAAAAGAAATAATTATGCTTATTTTGCAATTGAAAAAGTTTTTTTGCCTCACAACATGTCAAGGATCAAGATTAGTTATATAGTTGATAGTTAGGTAATTTAGTTACAAATTCAGTTAAATTTGTTGTATTCTATATCATTGATTCCAAAATGTAAATAGATGGCTGAGATCAAACATCTCAAATGTCATGTATAAATATACAATCATCCTTCCTGTATCATTAAGTAATTTTCATAACTCATCAATAGAATTCAATTCTCTTTTCAATCTTGCTGTGAAGTTTACATTGCTTCTATTGATTCTTGATATGAACTTCAACATGGTATCAGTTTAGGGTGAATACTCATCACCACGCAAAGTTTTTTCCTACTTTCCATAAAATTTTCTGTCAAGAATTCTTGCTGCTGCTCTGATCTTCAATGGCTACTCCTGAAGAAACGATCAACACTCCAAGTGATCCAGTCATGAGGCCTTCTCCTAATCCCGCCGATGATTTCACATCTCCTTATTTCCTTCATCCAAGTGACAATCCAGGTGCAGTAATTGTTTATGAACAATTTACTGGGGACAATTATGTTTCTTGGAGCCGTTCCGTCTTGATGGCACTCAATGTAAAGAATAAAACAGGATTTATTGATGGTTCTATTCCTGTTCCTCCTAGTTCTTCCTGGTCTTGTATTCTTGTTGGCATCGTGCAAATAATTTGGTTTTATCTTGGATTCTCAATTCTATAGCCAAAGATATTCGCCAAAGTCTGTTGTACTTTAACACAGCTCAAGAAGTGTGGGAAGAGCTCAAGATTAGATACGTACGCAGTGATGGTCCAAGAGTATTCCATCTTGAAAAATCTTTGAGTTCGATATGTCAAGGATCAAATTCAATCACAGCCTATTATAACCAGTTCAAAACTATATGGGATGAATACATCAGTTTTCGACCTGTTGCAAAATGTTCTTGTGGGCTATGCACATGTAATATCTCATCTCATATGTCAAACCTTCAACAATCAGATTCTGTGATGAAGTTTCTAATTGGACTACATGAATCTTATGCACAAATTCGTAGTCAACTTCTACTGGTATCACCACTACCTTCTTTAGCTAAGGTATACTCTTTACTATTACAAGAAGAATCACAAATGGGTCTAAACAACTCTGTTACACACACTACTCCTATAGAATCCATGGCTATGATGGCCAAACCTTCTAATGGATCAAGATTTGTGTACAACAAGGAAAAGAAGAAACCAAGGTGTTCCCATTGTGGATTTACTGGGCACACAATAGATAAGTGTTTTCAGATTATATGATATCCACCAGGTTGGAAGGGGCTTAAAGGTCCAAGAACTGCAAAAGAATCTGTCAATGCTAATGCAGTGATCTCTTCTCCAACACAGCCTGAGTCTAATGCTTCTGATCATCCTTTGTTTTCACAAGATATGGTGGAACAATTTTTAGCCTTTGCTCAAAGCAAATCTCTACTAAAAAATACTCAAGAAACACATCATTCTGCAGCTACTTCAATCTCAGGTAATATTGTTACTTGTCATAGTGCTGTAACTTCTAATATTAATTGGATTTTAGATACAGGGGCCACAGACCATATGGTATGTAATAAATCATTTTATACTCATACTCCTACTCCTGTTTCCATTCCCATCCACCTACCTAATGGAAGTATAGCAATGGCAACACATATCGGAGATATAAAAATATCTGATAATCTAACTTTATATAAAGCCTTATGTGTTCCTGCTTTCAGTTTCAATCTAGTATCTGTCTCTAAACTAGCAAATTATTCCAATTGTGCTGTACATTTCTTGTCCTCACATTGTATATTGCAGGACTTGAACAACAAGATGATGATTGGTTCTGCTAGGCAGCAGGGTGGCCTTTATCACCTCCAATTCTCATCAGTTGCTGCTGCTTCTATACAAATATACATTGCCTTATGGCATGCTAGACTAGGGCATTTATCAGCTAAAAGATTGTCTATGTTACCTAATTTCTCTGTTTCTAAAGACAAGTTTGAAACTTGTGATGTATGTCATTTAGCAAAACAAAAGAAATTGCCTTTCACTGATAGATCTACTGTTTCAACTGCTATTTTTGATATGATTCATTGTGATGTTTGGGGTCCTTTCTCTACCATATCTCACAATGGTTTTAAATACTTTCTTACCTTAGTAGATGATTACTCAAGATGTACATGGATATATCTTTTAAAACAGAAATCTGACACTTCTTCATGTTTGGAATCCTTTTATAACATGGTTAATACCCAATTTGACAAAAGGATTAAAATCATTAGATCTGATAATGGTACTGAATTCATTTTGTCAAATTTTTATAATTCTAAAGGTATCATTCATCAGACAAGCTGTGTGGAGACTCCACAACAAAATGGGTTGGTTGAAAGAAAACACCAACACCTATTACAAGTTGCTAGAGCTTTGATGTTTCATTCAAAAGTTCCTTTAGATTTCTGGGATGATTGTATATTAGCAACTGCTCATTTGATTAACAAGATTCCTACTCCTATCCTGTGTAATTTATCTCCCTTTGAGAAGCTTTTTGGTAAGAAGCCCAATTATGAGCATCTTAGGGTGTTTGGATGCCTTGCATATGCATCTACACTCCAAAGACAAAGAACCAAGTTTGATCCTCGAGCATCAAAATGTGTTTTCATAGGTTATTCAATTGGTAGTAAAGGTTACAAATTATTTGATTTAGACACAAAACAAACATTTATCTCTAGAAATGTTCAGTTTTGTGAAAATATTTTTCCTTTCCATTCTACTTATGATGAATCTCTCATATCAACTCCAATGTTTACAGACATAAGTACTAATTATCTATTTCATGATACATCTGCTAATAATCCTCAGATTATTACTCAAAATGAGCTATCTCATGATCATGATACAAAAAACAATGCTAATAATTCTCATGATACAGAGAACAATGCTAATATTTCTCCTGGTTCAACTCCTATTGCCATACCTGGCCCAGCTACACTTATTGAACCAGCTCATACAAATGATCCAGCTCCTGTTGCACCAGATTCTCAGCATAATGATCAATCAGCTATACTCAGAAGATCTGGTAGAAATAGAGCTATTCCTCATTATCTGCAGGTTTATGATTGTGCACTTCCACAATCTATTAGACAAAATTCTTCAAATGCAGCTTATTCCTTGGGATCTAATTATCCTATTTCAGCTTCAATATCCACTGACAAGCTTTCTTGCAGTCATAAAGCTTTCACTGCTGCTATTTCTCAAATAACAGAACCAAAAACATTTGCACAAGCCAACAAAATTCAAGAATGGAGAGATGCTATGTTAGCAGAAACTAAAGCTCTTGAGAAGAACAATACATGGACTTTAACTGAGCTTCCACCAAATAAACATTGCATAGGATGCAAGTGGGTGTACAAGGTTAAATACAAGTCAGATGGATCTTTAGAAAGATACAAAGCTAGACTTGTGGCAAAAGGGTATACACAAGAATAAGGTTTAGATTACTTTGAAACTTTCTCTCCTGTCACTAAGATTACTACAGTAAGGTTAATCTTGGCCTTAGCAGCAATGAAATGTTGGTTTTGCATCGATTAGATGTGAACAATGCATTTTTACATGGAGATTTATATGAAGAGGTATATATGAAACCACCTCCGGATATTGTGCTCCCACGCATACAGAGTATGTAAGTTGAATAAGAGTTTATATGGTCTAAAGCAAGCATCCAGGCAATGGTTTCAAAAGCTTCAATCTGTTTGATATCTTATGGTTTCATACGATGTCTAGATCTGATCATTCTTTATTCATAAAGTCTAACACTCGATTCAATTCTTGTTTTATGTGTTTACGTAGATGATGTGATACTAGCAGGAAACAATATTAAGGAAATCCAAGATATTAAAGCACATCTGCATTCAAAATTTACAATCAAAGACCTTGGGATTCTCAAATACATTCTGGGAATAGAAGTTGCAAGATCTGAAAAAGGCATAAGCATATGCCGAAGAAAATATGCTTTAGATGTTCTAACAGAAGCTGGATATCTTGGTTGCAAGCCCAGCACTACTCCCATGGACTCTAAGCTTAATTTGCATACAAAGATGCTCTTCCATTGGAAGATCCCTCAGTCTATAGAAGACTAATTGGCAGATTACTTTATCTAACAATAACAAGACTGAATTGTCTTATAGTATTCAATGTCTAAGTCAATTTATGTCTAACCCTACTACAATTCATCTTGCAGCTGCACACAAAGTACTCAGATACATTAAATTCTCCCCAGGCAAAGGTTTATTCTATCCAGTTGATCCTACACCTACTCTGAAGGGGTTTTCTGATGCAGATTGGGCAAAGTGCATTGAGACAAGAAGAAGTGTGAGTGGTTATGCTATTTATCTTGGTGAATCACTCATATCTTGGAAGGCAAAGAAACAGCCTACTGTTAGTAGATCATCTGCAGAAGCAGAATACAGGGCCATTGCCCTCATTACCTGTGAACTACAATGGATATCTTATCTACTTCAAGACCTACAACTTCCACAAAAGCAGCCTGCCATAGTCTACACTGACAGTAGATCAGCTTATTGTATTTCACAAAATGCATGTCACCATGAAAGAACCAAACACATACAATTAGATTGTCATTTTGTGAGAGAAAAGATTCAACAAGGCCTTATTAAAGTGGTTCACATTCCTGCAACTCAACAACTAGCTGACCTCATGACAAAGCCTTTACCTCCTAATATATTTCAAGAAATCATTCTCAAGCTCGGCATGATTGACATCCATGCTCCGCTTGTGGGGGGGTGTCAAGGATCAAGATCAGTTATATAGTTGATAGTTAGGTAATTTAGTTACAAATTCAGTTAAATTTGTTGTATTCTATATCATTGATTCCAAAATGTAAATAGATGGCTGAGATCAAACATCTCAAATGTCATGTATAAATATACAATCATCCTTCCTGTATCATTAAGTAATTTTCATAACTCATCAATAGAATTCAATTCTCTTTTCAATCTTGCTGTGAAGTTTACATTGCTTTTATTGATTCTTGATATGAACTTCAACAATTTAAGCAAGAAAATAAAAAATAAAATAGGAGCATTAAACTAATGGTCTTATGCTGTAGCACCAACATGGTATATAAATTAATAAAAAAATACCCATTTGTCTACTTAATTTGTTCTATAAATCACAAGACCTAGATTCTAGGTCTCGGTCATGATGCAAGTCAAAGAAGTCTGTACTAAACAAAGCAAAAAGGTTGCTTGTTCTCTATTTTCTTAGAAAATTTACATATACAGCAAAATCCAAATATTTCCCAATCAAGGAAAATTATTTATTTATAAAGCTCAGAATGATCAACTTTCCTATATTTATCCATATATTAAATTATTACAAAATCTATATGTAGATAAATTAAAGATCCCTCTTCATAAATAATTACACACCATTATTTAAGGTCCAGGTAGTCCAACTGAATTAAGGTAACACTTGCACTATTTTTTTAGTGAAATAATTGCTATTATTTTAATTTATTAGGTCAAATGCAGAGCCCTTGGGTACAATCCCATTCTCCATTTAGAAAGCAAAATTTACATCAGCTGTGCGTTGGATTCAAAGTATGCTCTCATGCCCCTGTCCCTCTCAACTAGGTTTGTTTAAAGTAAAAATTCCATAGATAATTTCATTGTTTTTTGGGAGCAAATTCAAATACTTTTACAAAGGAGAATATTTAGTCATAATTAAAGGTATAAATAAATCAAGTTGATCCAAACACGTGATTGTTCAGACTTATATGGATTTTTATTGACTTTAAAAGATTATATTTGAAAATAGCTTTAATCAATTCAAGCACGTATCGATCTTGAGTAACTTAATTTATTTATGATGATGGATAAACTATTATTTTTTTTAAATATTTAATTATTTATTTAATTCCTCTTAATTACTTACTGGCGGTCAAGTCAACAAATAATAGTCCATGAAGCCTAATTCATTGTAAAAAGCCATTAAGGCCCAATTTATAAAAGCATGCCATGTGATCCACAATTTCAGGTAAAGATGTTAAAATGGACACTATCAAACAGGTTGACAATATTGCGGACCTAACTCTAACTTTAGTGGGCTTCGAGCTACAAGTGCCACTAATGGGTTATAAGCTAAAAAATTAAAATTTTATAATTAAATCTAAAATTTTAAAGTAACATGTATATATTGACATTCAAACTAAATATACAAACCAAATGATCCATAATATTAAATATCACACATAATTTAAAGTAATTGAATTATATGGACAAAATCTTAAAGTCCAAACATTCAACATTTAATAATTAAATAAAAGCATACCAGGATTATATATGTTTTATGTAATTAAAAAAAAAGAATGAGCCAATTAATAAATGTAATTATTTTTATCATATAATTAATTGGATACAATGAAATTAAGATTGTATTAGATTAAAATTACAAATTCTTTCTGATGATACCCGAGCGGAGCTGGACAAGAACGCACACGTTGCGGTAAAGACTGTCCTGATGTCACTTGGCGTGTGGACCGACCAAGATACCAGAGCCGAGAAGCTCATCGAGCTGACCAGGGACCAACCAGGGAAGCTTGCCAAGACTAAAGAAGCCCCGCCCTGGGAGTCAACGGTAGTCGAGTTGAAGACTAAGTGGCAGACCAATGTGCCACCCGGCCCCGCAATAATGGGACAATCCAACAAACACTATTTGACACATGACACTCATGCACTCATGCTGAAAAGGACAAGTGTCCCACCCAAGTTGTAGCTAGTGAAAAAGTGCCTAACTAAATGTAATGATATAAATAACACTCATTAATGAGGAAAAAAAAAAATAAGAGAGAAATAGGACAAAAAACATATATAATCTTGTACATAAAAAACTCTGCCAAGCTAGAGGCCGACCTAATACTTTCTGCTCGGTTATTCAATAAAAGGCATTTCACAACCACTTATTATATTTTTAGCCAGCATATTTGCATTTTGTTTGTTGTTGAGCGAAAACAAGGCGCTAGAAAGAGGGTCGTTAGGTCCAGTTACATCTTCAAAAACGTTCTAGCTAAGTGTTGCTATTTTCATTTCGCCAAGTCCAATCATGAGCGAAGGAGACGACACAAGGAACCACCAGAGGTAAGACCCACCCCAAGATAATCACAATCCGCCCCCAACCGAGGCAAGGGGCACGACGTTGCTGCCTATCCAGCAACTCTTGACAAATCCGGAGTACATCCAAAGAATGGCACAATTGGTAATTCAAGCGTTAGGAGCTCCCCAGCCCCAAATCCAAGCACCTCCTCCACCTGCTCCTCCCCAACCTGCTAACGCTGTGCAAAATGTTCAGCCCACGGCCCAGCAAAACCAGGATAACCAGGAAGCAATCTCTCAAAATAGACGTCCAGAAAACTGGCAAGACAGAAGGACATAAGTTGATGTTAGGGCTAGCAGCCTGGTGGAAGAGTCATCCCCCAGATCCAGCGTGGTCACCGGGTCCCATCAGTCTTTGGCCACTTTGGGGTGGAGCCCCTTAGAGCCGAACCAAAATGTTCCATTTAGTCCAGGATACAATACCATGGAAATCACATTCCCCTAAGGGGAAATCGAGCTGAGGACCCCAGTCCCCATAACAAACGAGAGACTGAGAAACGCCGTCTCAGACATAGATTTATTGATTTGGAAGACACATCAGAGGAGATCCCTACCAACCAAGCCAGGTGTCAGGTTGGCCCGACATTATATCACCTTTTGTCCCGCATATTTTGGCGACCCCGTTGCCTGCTAAATTTAAGGTCCCTTAGATCAGTATTTACGATAGAGAGACCGACCTGGCTACACATCTTCATAAATACCTCGCTTGGACCGAGCTCTACGGTCCCAACAATGCGATATTTCGCAGGGTGTTCCCGCTGACTCTTGGTGACCGAGCTCACCATTGGTTCCGCACTTTGCCGTAGGGGTCAATCCGCTGTTGGAACGATCTTGCACTGGCTTTTACCACATATTTCCTAGCCTCCTAGGTCCAAACCGCCCCAAAATACTTCTTAGTCACAGTCAAGCAGGGAAAAAATGAGTCATTGAAGAGCTATATTTAAATATTTCGAGATTTAACCAGCATGTTCGGGAAATAGAACCCATCTCAGATGACGCCATGCTTATGGCCACCATATCAGGGCTTGTCCCGTATTCTCAATTTTGCTTTTCTATACACGAGCAGGGAGTCAACACATTTCAAGAGTTTCTCATTTGATCCGAACGACATATATTCGCCGAGGAGGCTGTTAGATAAATATGTTTATCAAAATTTTGACGATTTTATTTAAATGAGTTTTTATACCAAAACAATGTTTATAAAAGTTGTCCAAATACTCCCAATTGATTTAAAATATTTTTACTAATTTTTAGGAGTATTTTTTGAAGTTTATTTTTGACAAAAATCGGAAAACATTTCAAGTTGGAGGTCGATCGGTCGAGCAAAAGGTCGACCAGTACCTGGAGAATGAAAAACTTGAAACAAAATGTATTGGACTTGAAAAAAGAGGGAGGGCGACCGGTCCAGGAGAGGGCCGACCGGTCGGACCCACCTCCAACCGGTCGGACCCTCCTCCAAACGGTACTGGATCGCACTAACTCTTTCTAACGTTCAAAATTTTCTATAGGGCAACCGGTCGCCCTGTGCAATTTTTTGACAGCAAAAATTGTACCGTTTGAACTCCATATCAGTAAGATTTGCTTTTGATTTTTGTACAATATTTCTACATCTTGTGATCCTCTTTTTGTGACAAAAGTGAAGAAGGAGGAGCCTATGTTTGTGAAAACTCTCCTATAAATAGAGGATGATTTGAAGTCACAAGATACAACACACAAGCATACAATACAACAAGAAATCTGCAAAATTCTCCAAGCTTTCTTTTTTACATTCTTGTTGTAATAGCCTAAGTTCTTGTACTTGCACAATCTTGAGGTCTAGGCTTTTTGTTCTTGATTACACTTGCACTCAAAGTTTGTATACTTCATTTATTGAGTTGAAATCTTGAATTTTTCTATCATCCAAAACAAGATATACTTGTTAGTGTTCTTGTGGTAAGAACACACTTGGGTGATCTTAGGTGTTGAAGAGTGTGGTACTCTTCATAGGTGTTGAAGGAAGATTGTGGTAATCTCCTTGAAGGTGTTGTAAGAAGATTGTGGTAATCTTCAAAGGTGGTGTTGTATTAATTTTGGTAATTAATAAAATCTTTTTTTTCTTTTTGAAATCCATTCTAGAGATACTGGGGTGGTGGAGGATTAGGCCCTAGGTGGGTTGAACCTCTATAAATTGACGAGTGTTGTTTATTTTCCGCACTTACATTCTTGTCATTTATTTGCTCATTCGAAAAAGAGGGCGATTTGCGAAAAATCGGCATAATCTATTCACCACCTCTAGATTATCGTAGTCACTTGGACTAACAAGTGGTATCAAAGCCAAACTCTTTGGCTAGCTCGTTCCGAGTAAAGAGGAAAGATCCATGGCTACGAATGAAACTTATCTCACCACCGACGCCTCCACCAACAAGCCACCACTATTTGACGCCAACAACTACGCATTTTGGAAAGACCGTATGGAGTGCTTTCTACAAGGGTGCGGATTTGACATTTGGAATGTGGTTTTTGAAAGAGTTTCTCAACCAACAAAAAAATTGGAGGATGGCACCACGACTCCCAAACCGTTCAAGGAGTTCGATGAAAATGACAAGAAGGCTTTCTCTCTAAATGATAAGGCCTTAAATATTTTACATTGCTCTCTTACCACCACCGAGTATAATCGTATAAGAGGCATAAGGTCGGCACATGAAGTTTGGGAAAAATTAGAAACCATCTATGAGGGCACAAAGAAAGTGAAGCAAGCAAGAAAAACAATGCTTGTGAAAGACTTTGAAAATTTCAATATTCATGATGGTGAAAGCATATCAAAAATGGTGGAAAGGCTTGACAACATTGTCAATCCTCTTGTGGCTCTTGGAAAAGTCATCTACGAAGAAGACAAGGTGACCAAGGTATTGAACGCTCTTCCTGGCTCATGGTCCAAAAAGGTGACGGCTATCACGGAAGCACAAAATCTCGACATACTCAATCGATGATCTCATCGGGAACCTCCTCATCTACGAAGTCTATCTCAAGGAGAGGAAACATTCCAAACCATCCATCAATCAATCGGGTATGTAAAATATTCCTAAAGGTCTTGCATCTTCTTCTAATAATGCATACTATGATATTAATGAGGATGATGAGGAGACGGCCGCACTTGTTCGTAAATTTGCAAAATTTGTGAATAAAAATAAGGCGAGAAAACCGAGAGACAACTCGTGTTTTAAATGCAGAAAATCCGGGCACTTTATAGCCGATTGCCCAAAACTCGAGGAGGAGGAACAAAAGAAGAAGAAGTCTTTTCCGAAAAAGAAGGCTCTAAATACAGAAGTCAAAACTTGGGATGAGCTACTTGAAACAACTGACGAAGAAGGAGAATCCGAACATGGTCTTATGGCCATAGATGACAAAAACAACGAGGTACGTTCTAATGCTTCATCCTCTTCCTTGGTTGATGAAATGCAATGTGATTTTGATGAATTGCAAATTGAATTTCAAAATTTGATTGTTAAATACAAGACTTTGAAAAAGGAGCATAAAGAGCTTAAATTAGAAAATGATAAATTGTTTACTTCTTATGAATCTCTTGATAAAGCTCATGCTTTAATCTTACTAAAGTTCATACTCTTGAAACCGAAAAACAAACGCTCACAAATGATATTGAATGTTTGAAAAAGGATGTGCATCGTTTCAACTTAAGTATGGATAAAGTTACAAAAGTTTTAGATGCACAAAGAGGTGAGCAATCTAAATTAGGACTTGGCTATAAACCCTTTCAACCATTTTCAAAGAAAAATGCCCAAGGTCCGACTTTTGTACGTGCTAGTAGTGCCCATAATCTTATTTGCTTTTATTGTGGTAAAGTTGGTCACTATGTTAGTCATTGTAGATTGAAGAACAATTTTAGCTTTGTTTGGAGACCCAAAGGTCTCAAAGCTAACCCCCATGGATAGGGTACCTAAAAATAATTCTTTTGTAGGTCATAGAGGCTATAACAACTATGGAGGATTCAATATGGCTCGTGGACAGCGGGTGTTCGCGCCATATGACCGGAAAGAGAGAACTTTTTACCAACATCAAGCTCTAAGAAGAGGGTATGTTCATGTTCGGCAATGGTAAAGGAAGAATTCTTGGAAATGGAGAAATTGGTAACTCTTCTTTCTCTCTTAGTAATGTTCTTTTAGTAGAAGGGCTTAAGTTTAATTTGATAAGTGTTATCCAACTTTGTGATTCAAATTATAATGTTGTTTTCAATAAAGAAAAATGTCTTATTTCCAAAAATGATAAAATTATTTGTGAAGCAAATAGAAAATGCAATCTTCACAAAATTTGTACAAGTGATTTGGTTAGTCAAAATGTTTCTTGTCTTGTCGCCAATAATGATTTAACTAGTTTATGGCATAGGCGACTTGGACATGTTGGATATAAAAATTTGCAAACTATTTACAAAAACCAGCATGTGAAAGGACTACCCAAATTGAATTTTGAAAATCTTGGCTTATGTGACACTTGTCAAAAGAACAAATTAGTTAAGAGTAGTTTTAAGCCCAAAAATGAAATTTCCACAACCAAGCCTCTACAACTTCTTCATTTAGATTTGTATGGGGATATTGGTACGACAAGTTTAAGTGGAAAACATTACACTTTTGTTATAGTTGATGATTTTCCAAGATATACTTGGGCTCTTTTTCTTGCAAATAAAAGCGATGTCGTTAATGAGTTTGTTAAGTTGTGTAGACTTATTGAGAATGAAAAGGAAGATACTATTAAGTCTATTCGAAGTGATCGAGGTGGAGAATTTGATGGAGAATTTAGAGTCTTTTGTGAAACCAAGGGATATGGTCACAATTTTTCGGCTCCAAGGACACCTCAACAAAATGGAGTAGCCGAAAAGAAGAATCGGACACTTCAAGAAATGAGTCGGTCCATGCTCAATGAATTTTCACTTCCAAAATATTTTTGGGCCGAAGCCGTAAGTACCGCTTGCTATGTCATTAATCGAGTTTATATTCATTCTAAAATGAATAAAACTCCATATGAGCTTTGTAAAGGAAAAACTCCAAATATTAGTTATTTCAAAATATTTGGATGTAAGTGTTTTATTTTGAATACTAAGGATCAATTGGACAAACTTGATCCTAAGGCCGATGAAGGAATATTTATGGGGTATTCAACCAAAAGCAAAGCATATCGGGTTTACAATAAGACTAGTGGGGTTGTTGAAGAATCCATCCATGTCAAATTCAATGAAGCTTCGGGTGTTGAAAGGATACCCAATGATGATAGTGATGAAGAGAATGTTATTGAACCAATTGTTCAAGATGATGCTCAAAATGATCAACCTTCAAGCTCAAATGTTCCTCAAGAAGACAAAGGTGATACTTCGGATCTTCCCGTAGCATTGAAATTTAAGGTAGATCACCCAAAAGATCTTATTATTGGTGATCCCCTTGATAAAGTAATGACTCGAGGAAAATTTGCCGAGAAAGCTCTTATATCTCAAAAAGAGCCTAAAAATGCTAAGGAAGCTATTGAAGATGAGGATTGGTTTTTAGAAATGCAAGAGGAGTTGAATCAATTTGAAAGAAATGATGTATGGGAATTAGTACCTTGTCATCCATCTCAAACAATTATTGGTACAAAATGGGTATTTCGGAACAAGCTCGATGACCAAAGCAATATTGTTTGAAACAAAGCAAGGTTAGTAGCTCAATGTTAATGTCAAGAAGAAGGTATTGATTATGATGAAACATTTGCACCCGTAGCACATTTAGAAGCTATTCGTGTTTTACTTGCCTATTCTTGTTTTAAAAATTTCAAGCTTTACCAAATGGATGTAAAATCCGCATTTTTAAATGGTCTTATTCAAGAAGAAGTCTATGTAAAACAACCTCCGGGGTTTGAAAAATTTTCTAGGCCTAATGATGTTTATAAACTTAAAAAGGCCTTGTATGGTTTGAAACAAGCACCCCGTACATGGTATGATAGACTTAGCTCTTTTCTTTTGCAAAATAGTTTTACAATAGGTAAAGTTGATACTACTCTCTTTTTTTTTGAAAAAGGGCAAGATTGCTTATTAGTGCAAATTTATGTTGATGATATTATTTTTGGTGCTACTAATGAATCCTTGTGCAAGAAATTTTCTAAGCTAATGCAAGGTGAATTTGAAATGAGTATGATGGGGGAGCTCAACTTCATTCTTGGACTTCAAATTAAGCAATGCCAAGAAGGAATTTATATTTCACAATCAAAATATACAAAAGAGCTTTTGAAGAAGTTTGGCATTGAAGAAGGAAGAACCGTCTCTACCCCAATGGCAACAAACGTCAAGATTGACAAAGATGAAAAAGGCAAGCCGGTTGATGAATCCAAGTATCGAGGTATGATTGGTAGTTTACTTTATTTAACCGCAAGTAGACCGTATATTCTTCATGCCGTATGCCTATGTGCTCGTTTTCAAAGCAATCCTAAAGAATCTCATATGAGTGCCGTTAAAAGAATTTTTCGATATTTGAAAGGCACTATTCAATATGGTTTATTTTACCCAAAGAATGAAAAATTTTCTCTTAAAGGTTATAGTGATTCGGATTATGCGGGAAATATTGATGATCGTAAAAATACTTCCGGATCATGTCAATTTCTAGGTGATTGCCTAGTTTCTTGGTTTTCAAAGAAACAAAATTGTGTTTCACTTTCAATGGCCGAAGCCGAATATATTTCCGCGGCCTTTTGTTGTACTCAATTGCTTTGGATGAAACAAACTTTAGCGGATTATAAATGTTCTTTTGAAAGTGTTCCTATTTTTTGTGATAACATATCCGCTATAAATATAGCTCAAAACCCAGTTCATCATAACCGTACTAAACATATTGAGATTCGACATCATTTTCTAAGGGATTGCGTTTCAAAACGAAAAATTGAGATATCTTTTGTTCCATCTCAAGATCAATTGGCGGATATCTTTACAAAACCGCTATCTTCCGAGACTTTTGCCTCAATACGAGCTCGGTTAGACATAATGCATATTAAATAAGGTCTATGATTGCAATTTGCATGTTTTTAAAACTTAGGGGTGAAAAATCGGATTTTTGGTGTAAACTTCGGACAGAAAATAGAACGTGTTCGTGCACTTTGCCGACGGGCATGGTCGACCGGTCGACCAGGTATAGGGACCGGTTGCCCTCACCGTCGACCGGTCGCCCTTGATGATTTTAGACTTAAAAATGGTTCTGTCCTCTTAAACGTCATTTTGGCTATTTTCTTCCAAAATCGAACCCCTTCGCATTTTTCACTCAAAATTCACTCAAAATGATTTTCTTCTTATAAAACATATATTTTTGTGTTTATGTAACTTCTATTTCATCCATATCATCCAACTTCTCCGATCAATTGGTAAGAATTTCTCTTTTTAATCTCAATTGGGTTGAACCCTTGAGAATGTTCTTGTATCTTGCTATTTTGATGGAAAACTTGAAACAAAATGTACTGGACTTGAAAAAGGAGGGAGGGCGACCGGTCCAGGAGAGGGCCGACCGGTCGGACCCACCTCCAACCGGTCGGACCCCCCTCCAAACGGTACTGGATCGCACTAACTCTTTCTAACGTTCAAAATTTTCTATAGGGCAACCGGTCGCCCTGTGCAATTTTTTGACAGCAAAAATTGTACCTTTTGAACTCCATATCAGCAAGATTTGCGTTTGATTTTTGTACAATATTTCTACATCTTGTAATCCTCTTTTTGTAGACAAAAGTGAAGAAGGAGGAGCCTATGTTTGTGAAGACTCTCCTATAAATAGATGATGATTTGAAGTCACAAGATACAACACACAAGCATACAATACAACAAGAAATCTGCAAAATTCTCCAAGCTTTCATTTTTACATTTTTGTTGTAATAGCCTAAGTTCTTGCACTTGCACAATCTTGAGGTCTAGGCTTTTTGTTCTTGATTACACTTGCACTCAAAGTTTGTATACTTCATTTATTGAGTTGTAATCTTAAATTTTTCTATCATCCAAAACAAGATATCCTTGTTAGTGTTCTTGTGGCAAGAACACACTTGGGTGATCTTAGGTGTTGAAGAGTGTGGTACTCTTCATAGGTGTTGAAGGAAGATTGTGGTAATCTCCTTGAAGGTGTTGTAAGAAGATTGTGGTAATCTTCAAATGTGGTGTTGTATTAATTGTGGTAATTAATAAAATCTTTTTTTTTTCTTTTTGAAATCCATCACGGAGATACTGGGGTGGTAAAGGATTAGGCCCTAGGTTGGTTGAACCTCTATAAATCGATGAGTGTTGTTTATTTACCGCACTTACAAATTTGTCATTTATTTGCTCATTCAAAAAAGAGGGTGATTTGCTAAAAATCGGCATAATCTATTCACCCCCTCTAGATTATCGTATCCACTTGGACTAACAGAGGTCGTGGCTAGCCCAACAGCTGACTAGAATCAACCGACCTCGTGTAAGGATTTCAAAATGGATTCAACTTGGGGTCCAGTTCCGATTTCATAGCCTTCTCGGACAGCTCAGCAGCGGTGATACGTGTAAAATATACGTGTATTTAAAGGCTAATTTGGATATACAATTGATGCATTTGCATGTATATTTAGTGTGTTTTACTTGATTTCCTTTGTTGGGCGTGATACTGCGTACTCTCGTGAATTTTGCAGAAATTGAGCTAAATTGGATAAAAGGTGATAGCATGTTTCAAACTATATGCCAAAAGACAAGGTACGAACAATAATGTGAAGGAAAAAGCATGCACGGTCGAATAAAAGGGAATCTCCTTCAAAAATGTCCAAACGCGCTAACAGTTTTCAGCACTGGCAGGGTTTAGTATTGTGCCCATAACTTTCTCTACAAAATTGATATTGAGGTGATTCATGTAGCTATGAAAAACTAAAAGAAAGGGCTACAACTTTCATGAAGACCCCAGGAGCACGATCCGACCGTGTGGGTTGACATGATCGTGCAATATGTCTGTGGCTGAATTGGTCTCATTTTCCTACTAGAACTCTACAAGTGATCTCTTCAAGCACCTATATAAAAGGACCAAGGTTTGCACGAAAATTCATATATCCATACCACATATAACACACCAAAATACACAACACCACAAGATCAAAGGTCTTCTTAGAGAGGAGGACTAGGTTACGAAGAACACCACAAGGCCTTTCACATCTACGGAAGCACAAGAGCGTCGAAGGCTTGGAAGGAAGATCTATTTTGGTAAGAATGGGTTTTATTTCTTAGTTTAGATCTCTTGTCTTTTAGACGATGTCACAATATTGATTTCAAGTTTGTCTATGAATTCGTTATCAATGTTTGGCTAATCTTTCGGATCCTAGGGCATAATCAAAATTGTGGATTCATGTTAAACCTTGAGTAATTATTTTTTTTTATTGATTCATGTGTTCTATTTTATGAAGTCGAGTGCTTATTCTTAATTATCGATTAGTTGTCCAATAATTTTCATATCATACTTGTTAGTCCATGATCCGTGAGGTGAGTTCTAGCAAGACAAAAATCGAATTTAGACATAAACAGAATAATGTATCAGGAGACTACTTCTGTTTATTCGGGAGTATTTAGATTCAAAGATATGTTGGGAGTTATAATAGTTGTGATGGATTGGGAGACCTCAATTATTATTAATCTACTGTTTATGCGCCACCCCGGAGGGGGAATGAACTAGTGTAGGAATTGAACCACAAAAACGCATGAATTGGTTTTGTGAAACATTAATTGGATTTAATATTGAAGAAACATGTTGAGATTATGTGCCTAGGGCTACTTCTATATTTGTTGAAAATACTTGTGGAGTACGCAAATTTATTTATTTTTATTATTTTATTTTTGACTTATATAAAATTTTTGTGATTCAGCCGCTTCAATAAAATTGGAATGTGATGTTGTTATAGCCTAAGTGTTTCGTAGTCAATCCCTAAGGAATACAACCTTGCTTGCTATTATCCTATAAACTGCACTGTACACTTGCAGTACAGAGCGCGAACAAATGGGTTATAAATCCTTTCAGGAGGCCATGAAGAACACTCTGACTCAACCACCATCCGTAATTTGTAAGGATATCCAAGATCTAAATTTGCTATCGCCAGCTCGGCCGTAAGAGTTAACGCATCAAAGCTCGACAGTTCTTGGTACTATTATTATCATAAGTTACCTGGGCACGAAGCTGATGAATGGTGTGACCTTATTCGCAAGATCTATCGTATTGTCGGGAGGGGAGGCCGAAAGCATTATCTTCGAGGCCTGCCGCCCCCACCACAATCCACTGGAACAAATCCAGAAGGGGTTGGGCAACCCAGCCCGTGTACCACCAACAATCGAAAATCATGACTAGGAAATCCTAACTCTCATAAACACCAACCAGACTAAGGACCGTCGATCTGTTCGCAAGAGAAAGGCAGATGTCCTAGAAGCAGCCAACGCAGGACATCGTGTCTGGATAGCCGAGGTTAAACAGGGCATACCCACTAGATACTTTTCTTTTTTAGACCAGGCTGCCAACCAGCTGGTCCATCCCCACTCAGACCCTCTGGTAATTACCACACTTATACGTGGCATCCCGGTCCATCATATTTTGGTTAACTCGGGCAGCTATGCAACGGTGATCTATATTGTAGCCTTTAGAAGAATGAACATAGACGATTATTTCATTCGACCATGCAACGTCAACATCTTCGGGTTATGAGGAGGAAAAATTGTGCCTATTGGCGAGTCGACCTCCCATTTCAAGTCGGCCAAGGGGAGATCAAAAGAACAATCATGACCAACTTCAAGATCGTTAATAGTGATTCAAAGTACAATGCCATTTTGGGGTGACCAATCCTATACCACCTACAGGCTGCCATCTCCATTTACCATTTATGTATGAAATTCCTTACTCTGGATGGAGAGGGAGAGAACAAGGGCAACCAAAGAAAATCCAGAGAATTTTCACTCAAATTACGGCCAGTAGAGATTAACATGATAGATAAAGAAGAGTTGAGCAACTCGGCTGGAATTACCGAGCAAAACACTAAGATAGAGAATATTCCACAAGTTCCAACCGAATTCGACCCAGGAAAGAGACCTGGAAAAGAGCCAATGACTGCTGAAGAAGACTTCCTCCTTCAGAAAAAAGAATAACAAAGTAAGAAAAGGAAACACACAAGCCGACAGAATTAGTTGATATAGTAGATGTCAATATGCTGCGATCAGGCCGACAGCTCAGAATCGGGCATGACCTTCAAGAACCGCTCAAATATGAGCTGATCAGCTTCTTGATAAACAATCTCGATGTTTTTTCCTGGTCACACTCAGATATGCCAGGGATCCACCCGAAGCACGCCTGCCACCGCCTTAATATTGACCTGACCTGCAGGCCAGTTATTCAGAAGAGGAGAAAGTTGGGGTCGTAATAACCAAATCAGGTCATGTACTCATATTTGACTATATGGTCGACGCCACTTCTGGTCATGAACTCATGAGCTTCATGGACGCCTACTCAGGGAATAACCAAATTAGAGTGCACACGGACGATGAGGAGAACACCTCATTTTATTCTGCTTGGGGCTTATATTGCTACAAGATGATGTCGTTTGGGCTAAAGAATCCTGGGGCTACCTATCAAAGGTTAGTCAACAAGATGTTCGATAATTTGATAGGTCAGACCATGGAAGTATATGTTGATGATATGCTTGTAAAATCTCTGTATGCTTCCGATCACATATCCGACCTCAACAAAATGTTTAGTATTTTGCGCGAGTATAATATGATGTTAAATCCAAAACATTACACGTTTAGGGTCGGGTTAGAAAAATTTCTAGGGTATATAGTTAGTCAAAGAGAGATTGAGGCCAATCCAGATAAAATAAAAGTAATAATCAACCTCGAACCACCCAACTCAGTTAAAAGAGTGCAGAGCCTAACTGGGGGCCTAGCCGCGCTAAGTCGTTTAGTGTCAAGGTCGACAGATAAATGCAAGCCATTCTTCGAAATTATGAAGAAAAATATGAATTTATAATGGACTAAGCAGTCACAAACAGCTTTCGAGTCTCTGAAACGGTACTTGGCCACTACCACGGTTCTCAAAAAACCGAGCCGAGGCAAAAATTTATACGTGTACATGGTATCTTTGGGTATAAAGTCAATTCGGTTCTTATTAGGCTGGACAAATCCATCTAGGACCCACTGTACTACATCAGCCAGGATCTGCATGATGTCGAGCTAAGGTACCCACCCATGGAAAAATTGGCATATGCACTAGTAGTTTCTTCTCGAAAGTTTAGGCTTTATTTCTTGGAGCATAAAATCATTGTCCTAACGAATTATCCCCTCAAGCAAGTGATGCATCGACCAGACACATCTGGACGGATGATTTAGTGGGCATTGGAGCTCAACCAATTTGACATTCTGTATAAGCCCCGGACAACAATAAATGGGACAAGTTGGTAGATTTCATACCCGAGTTCATGCCGTCAGTTCAGCTCAACATCGATGAAGAACAAACACGAAACCCTTTGTCGATGGATCTTCCACCGCATACCGAGCAGGAGGTGGGATTGTGATAATTAATCCTGATGAAAAATGTTACTGCTCGGCCATGCGGTTCTAGTTCCCTGCGACAAATAACGAGGCCGAGTATGAAGCCCTATTGGCGAATTAGAAATGGCAACATCCATGGGTTTGAAAAAGCTAATTATTCATAGTGATTCCCACCTCGTGGCCAACAAAATTAATGGAGACTATGAAGCCAAAGAGCCCAAGTTATCCCAGTATTTGGAGCTCACAAAAATAAGCCTTCCCAAATCAAAGCAGAGATCGTTCATATTCCGAGGAGCAAACATGTGCAGGCGAACGCCCTAGCTCGACTTGCATCTAGTGCGGGCACCGAACTCATTGAAAACGTGATGGTTACTCACTCATCTTCTCCATTTTTAAGCACAACAATGATCAATGCCAACAAGAGCACCGACCATGGATGACCCCAATCATCCAGTATCTTGAACATGGTGTCCAACTAGAGGACAAAGCCAAAGCAAGGACGTTGAGGACACAAGCTGCTTGGTTCACTATTGTTGATGGAGTCTTATACAAGCGTGGCTACTCGTTTCCCTTGCTCAGGTGCCTATCTGAAATCGAGGTTGAGTACGCCCTCAGAGAATTGCATGAAGGTATCTGTGGAAACCATGTTGGAGGTCAGTCATTGGCTTACAAATTGATTCGACAAAGATATTATTGGTCTTCACTTAAACGAGATGCCATTTCTCTGGTGAGAATATGCAAAAAATGTCGAAAATTCTCACCCCGGTCGATACCATCCGCAATGTACTCACCTCGATTTTAGTCCTTGGCCATTTCCCAAGTGGAGAATAGACCTGATCGGACCTCTCCCTACTGGCAAAAGGGGTGTGAAGTATGCCATTGAAACAATTGACTATTTTACCAAGTGGACCGAGACGAAGCCCTTAGCTAAGACAAATGAGGATAAAATTGTAAATTTTGTCTAAAAATCAATTGTTCATCAATTTAGAATACCTTACTCAATAGTGACAGATAACAGAAAGCAATTCGATAATCGAAAATTTCGAACTTTTTGCGAAAATTTGCACATCAAGAACTGCTTCTCTACCCCATATCATCCACAATCCAACGACCAGGTCGAGGCAGTCAATAAAATCTTCAAGTACAGTTTGAAGACCAGACTAGAAGATTCCAAAGGAAGTTGGCCTGAGGAGCTCCCTGGGATACTCTGGGCATATAGAACAACACGCCGATCAGCTACAGGAAAAACACCCTTTGCCCTAGCTTATGGGGCCAAGGCCATCATCCTAGTTGAGATTGGTGCCCCAACATTTCAAATTGCAAAATTCTCAGAGGATACGAATGAAGCCGCTCCGAGAGTCGAGCTGGATATATTGGATGAGAAGAGGTGCAATGCCGAGATGAAAAACGCGGTGTATAAACAAATAAGTGAATGGTATTACAACTCTAAAGTGAGAGAAAGAAGGTTACAGGCCGACGACCTAGTCTTGAAAAGAGTTACCGGGGCTGATCCAGGTCTACTAAAACCAACCTGGTAGAGACCTTACAGGACCAACAAGGTTTTACAGAATGAGGTGCACGAGCTCGAATATTCTAATTGAGAAAAATTCAACCACCTTAGGAATGTAGTCTATTTGAAGAAGTATTATCAATAAAATTGTCTATTCTCGTCCTAGCTCCGAACACATTAATCTCGGCCTAGATCCAAGCACGTTAATCTCATCCTAGATCGGAGCGCATTACTTGATAAATTCTTGTCTTATAAGTCTCGGCCAAGATTCAAGCACATAAATCTCACCTAGATATGAGCGCATTACTTAACAAATTCTTATCTTGTTAGTCTCAGCCACGATCTGAGCACATCAATCTCGGCCTGGATCCAAACACATTACTTAAATAAATTCTTATCTTGTCAGTCTCAGCCTAGATTCGAGCATATTAATCTCCTAGATTCGAGCATATTACTTAATAAATTCTATTTTGTCAGTCTCAGCCAAGATCCAAGTACATTAACCTATGCCTAGATCCATACACAGTACTTAGAAAAAGTTTGAAAATAAAGTACAAGTTCAAACAAACACATCATGAAAGGAGCTGGAAATAGGAATTTCATTGATAACAAAATATTTACAGAGTATAGCCCCGGGGCCAATTACAAAATAGCAAAATAAAAAAAAATCCTAAGGAGCAGGATGCTGGTCATCTTGAGGCTGGTCGTTAGGAAAGGTCGGATCCTAAGGCTAGCCACTTGACGATACTTCTTCAATGCCTTACTCCTCAGCCTCGACACCTTCCTCCTCATAATCAGCTACTCCAGGACACCGAGGCTTGGCCTCCTCAATGTGGGCCCATATAGTCCTGAGCTCATCCTCGAGATGAGAAATAGTCTTTCCCTTCTTTAGGTCATCCTAGACTTCACCCATGCTCGTGGCATGACCACAAGTGAGTATAAAACCATAAGTCTTAGATTTTTTGAAGGCCTTCGTTGTTGCCTGGCAGGCCTCCTGACGGGCCTCCTCGAGCTATTTTTTGAACTCTTCCTCGCACCTAGTCAGCTCTTCCTGGCATTTGGTTACCTCTTCAGTCAGCTCCTTGATCTGCACTTAAGAGTCTCCTTAGCCAATTTGGCCATATTCCCGGTGTTCGCCAAAAACCTTTGGATCATACAACTGTAAGTGTACAGTGTAATTTATAGGATAATGGTAAGCAAGATCGTATTCCTCAGGGATTGATATGTGAAACACTTAGGCTATAATAACATCGGATTCCAATTTTATTGAAGCGACCGAATATCAAGTTTTAATAAAAATCGAAAATAAAAGAAAATAAATAAATTTGCAAACCCAACAAGTATTTTCAACAACCATTGAAGTAACCCTAGACACATAATCTCAACATGTTTCTTCAATATTAAATTCAATTAAAGTTTCAAAACCAATTCATGCGTTTCTATGGGTTCAATTCCTAAAATAGTTTAATCTCTCTCCCTGGTGGCACATAAACAATAGATTAATATAATTGAGGTCTCTCGATCCATCACTGTAACGCCCCAAATTCAATAGACCAAACTAATAACAAAATACCAATTATCAGGTACATATCTGGATTTATACCAACTTCGGCCCCACAAGAATAGTTACCAATTTATACGTCAAACTTAAAGTGACTACTACAATCATAATATAATGACCCATGATTACATTTCAATATTTTGCTCAACCCAAATACCAACAATAAATCTAAACCTCTGAATACTCAAAAGAATTGAAACCTAATGGATCCATCAAATAAATCGGCAAAAGAGAGTTTACAACATCTTGCCATTGTATATTTGTATATAGGTAATATCCATAATCGTCCATTAACAATCCACAAAGCGGTATTCAATTACTATACCCAAAAGACAAGTTGCTTACATCGATCTGTAATCACAGTGTTATTATGCATATCACATCGCAATTGGACTCGCCTACAAAATACTTAATCCCCAACTCAGTCGTAAGGTAATGTTCACCTTATCACATAAAATAATATCATAGTCTATCTATCAACTGTAAGTTAATAGGTAACCGAGAGGATATTAACCTAAAGTGTCACGCACATTATTTCTGTCAATATCTCTTTTCTTCTTGAGAAACTATTTCCTATCAACCCTTTAAATCTATTTCTTCATTTCATTCTAAACCATAATCGACACTTATGTTAGTATAAGATCAAGGTGATCAAATAATACGGTATACCCTACACACTATACTGACCTGAATAAGAATGTTATTTCAAATTAGTATTCCTTAAATAATGGCCAGGATCCAAACATAAACATCGATACTATTCCAATAACTCATCGATAACCTAAATTAGTAGTTAAGTAATTCATCCCCTTAGGTGTATCCCAGTATGTGGTAACTTTATATCAAACTTATAACCTAGGCACCTCAAGTCTCAACATAAACTAATAACGATTGGAAAGTAACAAATCTTGAAAAGAAAAGAGAATGTCACGATCTTGACAAGAGAAAATGTCTACCAAGATAAGCGTCTAGTTGCCACAAAATTCATACTTAAGTATATAATTCATTAACAATTTGGATGATATAGCCTCAAAATATATACTTGTAGATCCATCTACCGCCTAAACATCGGTCAACTTAACACCAGTGCCATCATCAAATTCATGAAATTCATTGGTAATTCAATTCAGACCCAGGTAATTTCCATTCTACTTGATAATCAAATCTTAGTTGTTAATTCGATCGAGACGACATGATTATCCTAAAGTAACTTAAAATTCGGGTGTTAATATCGCATATCATATATATCGACTATATGTAAGATTCACACTTATATATATAACCTATAACCAACATCGATACTAGAAGCCCAAATGATAAAAACATATATCCACCTACGGCTAGCACCCTCATGCATTTCCTATACAATTACATTATCCATTGATAATCAAACTTAAACCCAAATAATTCACATCCTATTCGATAATCAAACCTTAATCTTTGAATAAATCTTAGCAACATACTTATTTCAATTTAAACTTAACTAGAGTTTTAAGATCACCCACTAGTAATAATCTAATCCACAGGTGGAGAATCTTATCCTGGTTAGCTCGAGTGTAGTTCCTGTTACACCGAAGCTCTGATACCATAACTGTAACGCCCCAAATTCAATAGACCAATACTAATCACAAAATACCAATTATCAGGTACATCTCTGGATTTATACCAACTTCAGCTCCACAAGAATAGTTACCCAAAACTACAATAACTGAAATATATAACTTGACAAAATCTAAATCTATAGAAAAGTCCAGAAAATCTGAGATACATGCCTAAGTTTATTACATATAATACAACAGAAGTCTTAACTTACAAAATAAAATAAGGACAAATAATAGAAAATAAGATGACAACAATCCCAAAACTAGTCCAATCCAGTAGTCTCAACGCTACTATTCTTGCGTAGGTGGTTCAGTGTTAGTCTCACCAATCTCTGAAAAATTTAGAAAACATGGGGTGAGCTAAACGAGCCCAGTGGGTATGGGATGGGAATGCATAGTAGTTAAGGAAATGAGAAACATATAATTTTTTTAATAAAATATCGAGCATAGCACTTGGTGTGAAAAATAGTTTTCATGTGTATAAAATATATATAGAATAATCAGACATTAAATTTACTTACAAACTTATAGAATGATTATAAGTAAATAATATATATGATTATCACAGTCATGTAGATATAACACAAGTTCAATGCGAAAAAAATAGTTTCGGTAATTGAGACGATTTTTAAACAGACAAGGTTCTATGCCCCATTTTAAAATCCAACGTTGGGGATAAACAAAATAACGCTGGACCGATGTGGAATAAACACTACACCTTAACGTTCAAATTCAAGCCTGATTTTAAAATGGGCAAGGTTCTATGCCCCATTTTAAAACCCAACGAGATGCACAAAATAAATGCAGGGTCGATGTTGATCAAACACCGAACCCTATTGCATTCTCTAACTCACCAGGCCGAAGCCTCCAGGCACTTTATTCCTCCGAGTGGCTCGACGACTCTTTAGCTGTGGGTTTATACCCAGAGTTCATCATATTCGAGAATATACCAGTACTACGACCCAAGTTTCGCCGTCGTCTCCGGCCCGACCAGAAAAATGGAAATAGGCACATATGTAGTCGAGCAAACACCAGTAGGGGACCTATTCGATTGATTGCCCGAACCACACACGCCAAACGGGAAACATGAAATAAGATTCATAATTACTACTCGAACATTATGAAGAAATACGGACAACCCGCAGCAGTTTTTTTAAAAAAAAATTAGAACAATACAAAAAATTTTGAAAATTTATTGATTGACCTCAAGAATTTCAATTTTTATGAAATTACTACAAAATGAACTTTTAAAACCTACAAAATCCACTCCAAGTTCCTTAAAAATATAAAATAAATCCAAGTCAGTTTTCAAATTCACAGAAATGGGTAGGAAAATTTCTGGAAAGTGCAATTTGGTCCCAGATTCTTGATTTTTACTAAATTCACCTCCAAACTCTTGATAAATTAAAATTTAACCCCTACTAATAAATGTAATCAACAAAGATCCACAAAATAACCTTTTAAAGCTTTCAAAAACAGCCCCATAATTTTAGTAATTACAACTTAGCCTCCAAATTTAACAAAATTTTGAATAAATAAACCAACCATCAATTGGTTAAACCATGACAATTATCACATAATCACACATATAAATGCATACTAGCTCAATCAATTTCATGATTTAACAATAATCTTAAGAAACCCATTTGAAAAAAGATAGAATAAAGTTTTGTCCACCTTCAATTAAACACCAATTCTTTGAGTTTTCCTTAATATCACCTCGATTAAAGCCTCCACTACTCACCTACACAATTTTATCAACTCGGCTTAAATTGTTAAATATTTAAAACCATTGCATGTCCATCAAAACTTGAAAATATTAAGGATCAACTTACAAGCCTAAGTACCTCAAGAACTGGGCAAGCTAATCCCCAAGTTAATTTCAAGATTTCACCAACTTTGATCTCCAATTGATGCCTGATAGCCCACGACTTCATGAATGGTCACATTCGAAATTTGTCTGTCATTAGATTACTATTGTTTAGAGGATTAAAAAGTATGGGGAAAAGATGAAATAAGGAAGAAAATTCTTGGTTTGCTCCTTGATTAACTCGGCAGATTGGTGAGGAAATGGGAAGACTAACATGTCATAAGCTATTGTGCATAATGTGAGAATGTGAGGGGGTTTGGTGATGGTGGCTAGAGTATTTGTGTGAGAAATAGAGAAGAACTTGAAATATAATTTGGGTCTCTCCCTCACAACACTCACGGCTGGCCAAGTAAAAGAGAGAAAATAATTCTTGTTTTGGTGGCTTTGTTCAAACTAGAGTGTAGAACTGAGATTGAGAATTGCTCCTGAATTTATATAATTTTTCCAATTGGGCGTGACTTGGGCTAAGTCTAAATGGGTTTTGAGTTGATGAACTTGAGAAAAGGCAAAAGTTGTTAATATGATTTGGGCTAAAGGTTGATTGATAAAATATTGATGATGGGGTTTAATAATTTGGTTAGAAGTGGGCTTAAATGAAATTTTTGTTAATAAAATGGCTAAAATGGGCTTAAATTATTGAATGAGTAGAAACGAACTGGAAGATGGTTAATATCTATGCTTTCTTTATAATGATTAACTTCTAAAAACAATACTCTAGTGACGTCTAAGGTAAAGTCCAAATCCAACTAAATTTTAATAACAATATAGCAAAAATCTAATTTGAATTTCAATAAATTAAGTCTCAATAGTAATTGTAAAGTCAAGTAGATATTGATAATTATCCTAACTCCATAATTATTATTCAATTAAATGACATAAATTATTAGAAACATAATATAATAGTTATCTCAAATAAAATTCTAAGTTTATTGAATATGGGGTATCACATACTCCCCCCCCCCCTTAAAGATTTCGTCCCCAAGTTCCTTTTCATCATTGGAAAATTGTAGATCTGACAATTTCAAGTTTAAAGTCCCAGGTCGCTATTTTCTTCTTTTCAAGCTTAATGTCTAATTGCCATAAGAGCTCGTTGTATAATGTATCCATACCTAGGTATCTAATGTATAAACAATTTTAATGCTAAAGTCCCAAAAGATAAATTCCTAGATTCTATCCTCGATCTAAAAGTTGTCAGCTTGCCACTAGTGCTTCCGAGTTCCTATGAGATCCATTAACATTAGATTCAAGGGTAAGTAATTCCAATTATACCCGATAATCAAATATAATTGTCATTTCAATCCTAATTGTAGTTTAATCTATAAGAATTCAATAATTTCATCTATACTACGCAACTATAAGAAATAAAACTCAAACTCACAAATCAATATCATCAAATAACGGTGATCTGATCCACAAGCAATGCACATATCCTGGTTTTGTCATGATTCCTCGACGGTAGCTTAACATCTACAATCACCCAATTTAATGAATCATAACTTTGACTTCTTTAGTATACCCAAACTAAAACATCTCCATGATGCCATTGTAAATCACCAAATCTTTTCACAAAATATGTTACCTTATCATAGGCTCCTAGCTAGTTAAATATGAATAATGTCTATCAAATAAGTTATTTATTGAGAGCTACGAAAACAACTAAAACCAATAAGATGTGTTTCCAGAAAAATAATTCGTTACACAAATTGACTTTATAATGCACCGGATCCAGCGACTAAATTAAATATCTATACACCTTTATCCATCCATTTATTATAACATATATAATTCAATTCATCACTCTATTTTTAACCAATTTATACGTCAAACGTAAAGTGACTACTACAATCAAAATATAATGACCCAAGATTACATTTCAATATTTTGCTCAACCCAAATACCAACAATAAATCTAAACCTTTGTATAAGCAAAATAATTGAAACCTAATAGATCCATCAAATAATTCGGCAAAAGAGAGCTTACAACATCTTGCCATTGTATTAGTATATAGATAATATCCATAATCGTCCATCAACAATCCACAAAGTGGTGTTCAATTACTATACCCAAAAGACAAGTTGCTTACATCGATCCGTAATCATAGTGTTATTATGCATATCACATCGCAATTGGCTTGCGTACAAAATACTTAATCCCCAACTCAGTCATAAGGTAATGTTCACCTTATCACATAAAAATAAAATCATAGTCTATCTATCAACTGTCAGTTAATAGGTAACCGAGAGGATATTAACCTAAAGTGTCACACACCTTATTTTTGTCAATATCTCTTTTCTTCTTGAGAAACTATTTCCTATCAACCCTTTAAATCCATTTCCTCATTTCATTTCTAAACCATAACGACACATATGTCAATATAACATCAAGGTGATCAAATAATACGGTATACCCTACACACTATACTGACCTGAATAAGAACGTTATTTCAAATTAGTATTCCTTAAATAATGGCCATGATCCAAACATAAACATTGATACTATTCCAATAACTCATCGATAACCTAAGTTGGCAGTTAAGTAATTCACCCCCTTAGGTGTATCCCAGTATGTAGTAACTCTATATCAAACTTATAACCTAAGCACCTCAAGTCTCAACATAAACTAATAACGATCGGAAAGTAACAAATCTTGAAAAGAAAAGAGAATGTCACGATCTTGACAAGAGATAATGTTTACCTAGATAAGCGTCTAGTTGCCACAAAACTCATACTTAAGTATATAATTCATTAACAATTTCGATGATATAACCTCAAAATATACACTTGTAGATCCATCTACCGCCTAAACATCTGTCAACTTTACACCAGTGCCATCATCAAATTCATATGAAATTCATTGGTAATTCAATTCAGACCCAGGTAAGTTCCATCCTACTTGATAATCAATCTTAGTTCTTAATTCAATTTAGACGACATGATTATCCTAAATGAACTTAAAATTTGGGTGTTAATATCGCATATCATATATATCGACTATATGTAAGATTCACACCTATATATAACCTATAACCAACATCGATACTAGAAGCCCAAATGATAAAAACATAGATCCACCTACGGCTAGCACCCTCATTCATTTCCTATACAATCACATTATCCATTGATAATTGTAGGTCCCAAGGGGTGTGAGTGTAAGGTTTAGAAGGGGGGGTTGAATAAACCTTACCAAGATTTTCGATTTAGTCCTTTTAAAAGTTCAGAGTTGATACTACACAACGTGTCCTTAGTGACGTACCAATTTAGTTAATCAAGAAAGTTAGTCACTCAACGCACTCGATCGAGCTTGTTGATAGAATAACTCAAATTGCTTAAGACCAATTAGCTCAACTGTGGTTTGATTTCATTGGAAGACTTAACACCCTTAATTATGGTTAAGCGGAGATATAAAGCTTGATTTAGTACTTAGGAATTATCATTGGATAGCAAATATGTCACAGATTTAAACAAATAAGATGCAGGAATTAAAGTCTTTGAAATGTAAAAGACACGATAAGTTTTTATAGAAGTTCGAAGATGGGGTAATTCTTCTACTCCTCTCTTCTCCAACTCCTGGAGGAATCCACTAGGTATTGATCAAGATATACAAAGTGGTAACAATCCGGATACAAGTCTTGATCACACAAATGACTTGATCCTTTGGGACTCGATGCGAGACGCCTTGATCACTCACCAAGGCTTCTCGTGCGACTCACCTTCTTCACAGGCGCAATTGCCTTGCTACTACAGCCCACTTGCTCAAGCTCTTTGGATTTGATCACTAAGCCCTCCAACACTCAAGACTTGGTTCAACCTTGAACCTTCTTACAATCCTTCGTGGAATGTAGACCCCTTTGATTCTTCAAGAATTTCCTCTTCAACCGATTGAAGTTATCTTTCATTCACAGGTGAGTGTTGGATTGATGTTCTTCGTAGTGTAGGCTTGAGGATTGAGCGTTTAATAACTTGAGAATATTTAAGGTTACAAAATGTTTCTTTCTTGCTTGTATGGTCAAGGTAACCTATGTAATCTTCGTTTTTTTTTTCAGAGTTATTCCTCAGCCTTTTATAGTGATCTTTAAAAAATCTGCTCGTTGAAGAGATAGGCTTATTTTTTGAAAGTCACTTGTGGTCGTTGGCTTGTCTTCTTGCAGTCCTTGGAATTGCCATTTCCTCGTATGAATTGTTCTTCACCTTATCAGAGTTCTGACACAGTGTAGTGCTTCCCATTGGTTTATTCCTTTTGCACGCTTCTGGGACTGAGCACTTCGAGAAAGGTAGCATGGAGATATTACTTGTTTAAGTAATTCTCTTGATTTTTGTGCAACGGATCTTTTTCAGTTATCTCGACTTGACTGCACTTCCTTGCTTTCGCCAGGTGACTTAGAGTCAGCTTCCAATCATTGGATAACTCTTCTGTCACTTCAACTTGAGACTTGGCTTCTCTTGAGTTGACATGACTGATACTCCACTCACCGCATCTCACCGCTCCTTCAAGAGAGTTCCCATCTTCTCTTCTTTTTCCATACTCACCGTTTGCAATGAGTCTTCCTTCTAGTCTCCGATTGTCTTCTTGCATGTTTGGGCATAGTGACTTAACTTGGCCTTTGACCAGCCCTTTTTTATTACAATGCGTTTTTACAATAAAAATTGGGGTGCCAACTTCCAATTCTAAATTTTACATGGCATTCATCAAAATCTAAACAATAAATTTCCCAACAATTTCCCCCTTTTGATGATGCCAAAACTAAAACATTCAAAATGTAAATAGCAAAGATACATACAGATAGTGCATTCACATAGAATGTATGCGTAGAATCAATTCTTTTATTGATCATAACATTCTTGTTCTTTTACAATCAATTACATTACAAGGTGTATCGGTGCAAACATTTATCTATACAAAAATAAAGAATTTTACTGACTTTATTGCGTAAGACTTACATAGTATGTATTTACATGGTAAAATACATGAAGGGGTGGACAACAATACTTCATCTCCTTCGCCGCCTCCTTCTTTCATCTTCCTCGATTCTGTCATCTTCTCGGTCTTCTTCTTTTTTCTCATCTCCACCGCCTTCTTCTTCTTTTCATATGCTTTCCGGGCGCTTCATCTCTTCTTAATCTCTCTTGTCTTTCCTCCCATAGCTGAGTTTGTCTCTTATTTTCTTCTTCTATTCTTTTCGCATACTCAACATTGCTTTTAGCCACTTGCAAATTGGCTACTTGGTCAAGACCATTGACCAGCCCCAAGAGATCCCTCCTTTCTTGCCTGGATCTACGTACTCAATGTTTTTGGGCGAGGCCTGGGTCCAAACCTCTTCCTCCACCATCGCTTCTTCCTCTTCCTCCGGCGTGTATTGTCTTCTTCTTTCCACCGAGTGACTCGGTGAGTGACCAAAGCAGAGTGACCGCTGAGTGGTCCGGTAGTCTGGCTGTCGCTTCTTCACATAACGTGAGACCCTTTTCCCAAGATAAGTCCCAAGCTTGAGCCATAGACATATTTGCAAAGTATCCTTCGATGCGGCGTTTTAAATTCATCAACTAATCGTGGCTCGGTCCCGACATCCGAGATGGCATAAGTGTCTCTGTCTACTAGAATGCCTCCATGTTGTTTCAAGATGTTCATAACCCGGGCATCCATTCTTCCTTCCATTTCCTCCATCCCTGCTTCAATTGTCTTTCTCTTTTCACCATAGATATAGCAGAGTGTTGGAGTGGCGAGTCACGGGGAGTTTGCTTTGGCCGATAATATCACCGTGTGACAAGACCTTGTTGGGGGTTTGTGCAATCATCAAGGTCACATCTTTCGATCCTTCCCCCTCAACGGACTTTCCTTCTTTTGTTTTGACACTTCCTCACCGCTCTTCCCTTCACAAATTCTTCCTCCTTTTCAGCCTTCGATCTCTTTAGCGCTTTAAAGTATTCCTCTTCCCCTTTTTGGCATCATCAAAGGAGAGAGGAACACCTAGAAACATATCTTGGCAAGCGGGAAGTCGAGCCTGGCGATAGTCGAGTTCTGTCTCGAGTCCGCCATGCGGAGTATGCGGCACGAAATTCGAGCGAGTAGCGTTGAACTCTGCGAAATTAGCTTCATTTCAGCCATGAGAAGGCTGAATTTTCTATCCATATTTTCTTCCGCACGCCAGGAGATCACTCTTATCTTGCTCACGCAGCTTTATCTCAAATGTGAGCTTCATGCATGTGCTCAATGTGTTCTCTCAATTTCGTCTTTGCATCAAAGATTCTCACCGCCATACCAACGTGCCTTGTTGAACAATGTCCTGAAGTATCTAACTTGTTCCACACACATTGTTTGTCATTGTTGCCACCATTCCTTATCCCGATCAAGTTATGCCTCTCAAGTCGGTAGAGGTTGGCATCTCTGTTGTCCAGGTCCGTCCATAGAGGCCTGGTGCCTCTCCATCCGCTCAATTTCAACAAATAATGCTTTGAACACCTCCCGAACTCTCACTTTGTTTCTTCCGTTGCGGTGATGGCCACGCAAGCCAAAGTCATAGTCGTCACTAGAACGATGGTACCGACGGAATGACAGAGCTGGTCTGCAAGTAGGAAGCGTGCGAGTTCGTTCTCGACTCTTCAGGGAGGTCGGGTACCTCCAGGAGAAAGGAAATGATTCTACAAAGGAATTATCACGCTAACTGGTATTTGTTCAATGATGAGAGGTGCGCGTGAAGTTCCTTTTTTGGAGTCGAACTCTAACGCGGCTTGGGAGCTCGCGATGGACTCTGTGTCACCGGGTCTGTTGTGAAGTGGACCCGACTTGCCGAGCCTCACTGTCTCAACAGCCTTCGTTGGTCTCACCGGTTTCTCCAATTGAGTGGATCGGTCCTCGGCCTTATCGGAGCGTCATCGGACGATGATGAGATTTCCATTGGTGGCTCATCATCAAAATTGAAAGTTTGACAAGTAGTCTTGAGATCGGACTTGCTCGTCTGGGAACATCCGCACTGAGTCTTTTGGATCATCACGGGGGATGACTCGGCTTCTTTCGTGCCTTCTAATCCCGGAAAAGGTTACATCGGGATTATCCTGGGAATCATGAAGCGCGCTTATCTCTTTTTCGAGATGGATCAATGATAGCATGAGGGATGTTCTCTACTTCAGCTTCTTTACCCCGGAAGTCTCAACCTCCCGTGGGCCTTCATTACCTCCCCTGCGCCTCGATCGCCGAGGCTCTGACCTCCTTTCGACAAAGTCACTGTCTTAGGGTCTTCTCGTGGTGGCATCCATTGGAGTCTCAACCCCATGTATTGCACTTTCATCGCCCGCAGTGTTAACTCCTGGGCTGTTCCTTCCCGTGCCTCGAATGCATCGCGTCGTCATTAGCCTTCGAGCGATTGGCACCTCACCGAGACACCAATCAAGCCTCGAGCCGTTGATGGCAACTTGTTGTTCGTTTTGTGTTTGTACTTTCTCCACCCGCCTCCTCGATTCATTGTGAAGTCATCTGCAAAGCATCCTCCGACCTTGCCGCAGTGGAGGGAGTTTCCCCTCGGGCGCACCGAGAGTGACTTGGAATGGGGTCACTCGTCTCCAAACTCCCGGCTATTTCTACCGAGTGTTCAGCCGTTGGGGCAGGTGGTAAGACACCTTCATTAGGGGTTGCTCAACTGGGTCCCCACTAACCCAGTTTCATCGCCAGCCTCCTTAAATACTTCTTCCGAGTGAGTCAAAGTGGTGGCGGCAAATAACGGTGGCGATTTGCTGCACTACTCCCATTGGATCGATTTCACCGTGTTTTGGAGGACTCTCCTGGTCCCTCCATCAAGCTTTTCTCAAGAAGAATTCGGGATTCATGCATTGCTTGCGTGCATTTGCAACTTTTCTCGCGGCGGCGGGTCCGGATCCTCATCACTTTCGATAGAATGTCGAAGTGAGGATGCGTATGTTCTGTGGTGCCGGTGAGAGGGCGTTTGGCATTCTCTCTTGCCTCGACTTTCTATGCCAATCTCTCCTTCTCCTTATCCTTGAAGATCTGCAGGATATCATGCGCTTTTCTTCATCCATCTTTGAGATCACGAGAGGTCGTCGAGGAAGTTCAACAGTTCCTCTTCTTCTTCGATAAATTCAGGCCGAACTGTTCCCCAGATCGACTCAACTTCCACTTCCTCCACTCTCGCAGCACGATTTTGGATGTCCGGATAAGGTGGGGATAGGATCATCACATCACTATCATCTCTATCGGCCTCTTCTTGTGTCTCACTTTTGTGCGAACTACATTGTGTCTTGATTGCCTCTGTCACGATAGCCTTCAAAGCAGACTTAGTTGTTTCATCTATAATGTCCGAGACTCTACTTCTCCGGCAGCTCCTATCTGCTCCCGGTGAGTGGTCGACTCGGCCCGGTTTCTCAAGCTCGAGTGCTTGATGATTCTTCTTCGTCTCCTAGTTTGTACCGCAGGGATTTACTTTGTTCGTAGAGAGTGTCTTCGAGTCTTGGGCGGCGGGGCCGGTGGCTGGTGTTTTTCACCGAGGAGTCCCGTCTTGGCTTATCGTTCTCCTCTTTTGACGATCGAAATAGGTATTTGAGAGTCCTTCTCGACCGCTTCTTTCTTTGGGGGCGGAGACACGGCCGCGGGGCGGGTGACTTTGCGAGGCGGGGCGGTTTTGTTTTTCTTTGCTGCGGGAGCAGCGATCTTCTTAGTAGGCGGGGCAAGATTCTCTTAAGCGGCTGCAGGGCAGCTTTCTTCTTTGGTGGAGAGGAAACAATCAGATCTTCGGTGGTCATTCCCCCTCACTGTGTCGCCTCTCTTGGCGTAGGCTCTCTTCATGCGCCGAGAGGTTTGATCTGAACATCCTCTTGTTTACATGGAACGCCTTTCCATGTCTAAGAGGGACTCCTTTCACCTCCATCACCGCCAATCACCGGGCCATATCCTAGAGATCCTCCAAATGCACCATCTTCCTTGAAGGATTTGTTCCCTACATTCTCGGCATAGTCTGCGTAGACAAACTCAGCCCAATTTATTTTCCTTTCTTCAATGATCGCAGCCATTACGATCAACTTTGCTTTTGATTTTTGGTCAAAGTCGCCAAATTTGATGTCTATGCATTTGGCAACTATGTCCAACGACTTGTGGTAATCCTCCTTCAAAGACCTCTTTTTCTTGTGTGTAAACTATTTTATCAAAGATAGTCGGGCTTGGCTATTTCCTTCCAAGCGGCGGCCAGGTTTACATCAGCCGTTGATTTCGATGCTCCTTCATCGGGTAGTGAGCGGTGTTCACCAAATCCTTGGCAAAGATGGTGAGCTTCTTTCCGTGAAAGATGACTTTATCCCTTCATCGTGAATCTCGGCGTTCACGTAGAATCGTGCGACCTCTTCCACATAGGTCATTGAGAACTCCATCGCCGAAATGGTTTCACCCGACGTTTCAAGCTTTTTAGCGATTTTCTTTATGAGGCGTCATCGGACCCTGTTTCACCATGCCGTCGAAATCCACAAGAGACCCGTGGATTTGCTTTCCTAACTTGACAAAATCATAGGTTGATGCCATTTTTCAGATTTCACCGAAGAAAACTTAGAGGTTGATTTGAAGATAGATAGGGTTTTGAGAGAGTTTTGCCTTTTAGCTTCCGAGAGAGCCGAATTTTGGTAATATGAGAGAGAGAAAGAAAGAAAGCTTAAGTATGGTTTATGAAAGGACGTGTGGGTGGTTTTTGAAATGTGATCGAAATCAACGGCTTAGATTTTGCACGCCGATTTAGCATTTAATGTCTCGTATTTAATGCGGCAGCATTTATATCCAATCATAAGCTTGGTGTGCATCTTTTGCCTGTACACGTCATAATTATGTTGACGTAATTCTTAAAAACATTCCCGCTTAGTAAAAACGACTGCGTTTTTGTCACTTTGCTCATAAATGACTCAGCTTTTACCCTTAGCTGGTTTAACTCTTCTTCTCACAGTTCTCTTTGTGACTCAAATTGTCACAGCGACTCGGTATAAATGTCTTTCCGATACGGCTGATTTACTTAGCTGATTGGTGAGTTTAGCTCTTTTTCCCTTTTTGTGTTCAATTTCTTTTCTTTGATTCTTCTGAGTGTCAGCTCAGCTCAATTAACCCTAACTCATGCTTGAGTTCTTCAAATCTCGACTCACATAATGGTTTTGTGAAGATGTCGGCCAATTGTTTATCGGTTGAGATATATTCCAATATGATGTCCTTCTTTTCAACATGATCTCTTATGAAATGATATCGACATTGATATGCTTTGTTCTTGAGTGCAACACGAGATTCTCGAGTGATTGCAATTGCACTTGTGTTATCACACATGATTGGAATTTCCTTTTCTTCAACTTCATAGTCTCTCACTTCTTTGTCTCATCCATAGGACTTGGGCACAACAATGCCCGCAGCCTATGTATTCTGTTCACCAGAGGTGTGGCTATTGAATTTTGCTTCTTGCTAAACCAGAAATCACTGTTTCCTAGCATTTGACATGTGCCCGAGGTGCTTTTCTCACAACTCGTGCATCCAAAGATAGTCGAGTCTGAATAGCCAATTAGTTTGAATCCACCTTCCTTTGGATACCATAAGCCAACTTCTTGCTTCCTTTCAAGTATCTCAAGATTCTCTTAGTCATTCATATGGCTCTCTTTTGGAGCGATTGAAATCTTGCACATACACCTACAACAAAGGTGATGTCCGCCTCGCTTTGTGAGATAGAGCAATGATCCAATAAGTGATTTGTATCTTGTTTGATCTACAGGCTTGCCATCTGCATCCATGTCCATTTTGACTGATGTATTCATTGGTATTTTCACAGAAGACTTCTCATCCATACCAAATTTCTTCATTAAATCTCTGGTGTATTTTGTTTGACTTATGAAGGTTCCATCCTTCAGTTGTTTCACTTGGAGTCCAAGGAAGAATGTCAGCTCTCCCATCATGCTCATTTCAAATTTGCTTTGCATGAGGTTTGAAAATTTTTCACATAGCTCTTTGTTTGTGGATCCAAAAATGATGTCATCCACATATATTTGAACAAGCAGTATACTCTTCTTGTCTTGAATTCTGAAGAGTGTTCTATCTACTTTTCCTTTTGTGAATCCATTCTCAGTTAGGAATTGTGACAAAGTATCATACCATGCTCTGGGTGCCTGTTTCAATCCATACGAGCTTTCTTGAGTTTGTATACCTTATTTCCAAGAGTCTTCTCGCTCAAATCCTGGAGGTTGTTCAACATACACTTCTTCTTCCAATAAACCATTTAGGAATGCACTTTTTACATCCATCCGATATACAATGAAATTCTTGTGAGTTGCATAGGCAAGAAACATCCTTATAGCTTCCAATCTTGCTACAGAGCAAATGTTTCATCAAAATCTATTCCTTCTTCTTGACAATATCCTTTGGCTACTAGTCTTGCTTTGTTTCTTACCACAGCCCTCCTCGTTCATCTTGTTTCGAATACCCATTTAGTACCAATAACATTTTGATGGGTGGGTCTTTGAACTAATTCCCATACTTTATTTCTTTCAAATTGATTCAGCTCTTCTTGCATAGCTTGAATCCAATGTGTGTCATCCAATGCTTGTAACACATCTTTGGGCTCTATTTGCGAGATAAAACATATGAACATAGCTTCTTGTTGAGTTCTGGATCTTGTTTTGACACCTTCTCTTATATCTCCAATGACAAGTTCTGGTGGATGGTCTTTCAGCCATCTTACATCAAAGTTGAAGTAAGTTAGCCGATTCGATCGTCTAGCACTTGTGTTGCTTTGATCGCCTCTCTCGCACTCACTTAGCGCAAATTTTCCAGCATTTTATGAGACTCAACTGTCTCATCTTCATCCGAGTTTATAATTCCAGCTTCACTTCAAAGATAGGGACTCTTCAGATGGTTGGATGATTCAAATTATCACCGACTCTTCAATGTCTTCTCCATTTACATTTGGCTCATCGAATACCACATGAATGGATTCTTCGCAACCATAGTCCTTTTGTTGAGTACTCTGTAGGCTTTGCTTTCACCGAGTATCCCAAGAAGATACCTTCATCGCTTTAACATCGAAGGCCTTTAGATTGTCTTCGCCATTGTTGTGGATGAAGCATTTACATCCAAATATTCTAAAATATGCAACATTTGGTTTTCTCCCCGTCCAAATCTCATAGGGAGTCTTTGTCACCGCCTGTTTATCATACATCTGTTTTGAGTGTAGCAAGTGTGTTGATTGCTTTAGCCCAAAATCTTTTTGGTAACCCTGCTTGACTAACATGGTCCTTGCTGCTTCTTTGAGAGTTCTATTCCTTCTTTCTCGCAACTCCATTCTCATTGTGGAGTCCTTGCTGCAGATAATTCATGACCAATGCCATTTTCAATACAATATTGAGTTATTATCCCATTGACAAACTCGGTTCCTCTGTCTCGATCTTATTTTGATAATGGTTTGCTCTTTTCATTTTGAATTTTCTTCATCAATCGTGGCGCTTTACGAGAGTTTCTTTCTTTTTACACATGAATATAGTCCATGTATATCTTGAGTAGTCATCTACTACCACCAAGGTGTATTTCTTTCCACTTATGCTAGCTGGTTCCACTTTGGGCCAAATAGATCCATATATAGCGGATGTAATATTCTTGTTGAAGATGGGCGGGTCTTTTCTTTGAATGATGATTTGATTTGTTTTCCTTCTTGACATGCGTCACATATACTCTCATTCTTGTATACTGAGTCCGGAAGTCCTTCCACAAGATTACTTCTTGCAAGCTTGTTAATTGTTTTGAAATTCAGGTGACTCGATTTTTGTGCCACACCAACTTGATTCAAATTGTGCTCTTTGCTAATAGACAGTCTTTGGGTGTAGCGGTTGACCAATCTACTACATACATGTTCTTTTTGTCCGCATCCTTGCAACACAACTTCATTCGATTCAAGATCCTTGATTTGGCATATACCCATGTTAAATCCAACATTATAACCCTTGTCACGAGTTGGTGATGCTTAGCAAATTGAAGTTGAGTCCTTCAACATATGCAACATCTGTGATTTCTAATCCATTTTTCTTGATGGATCCAATGCCTCTTATTTCTCCCGAAGCTTCATTTCCTCCAAATATGACTTTTGCTCCTTTAACTTCCTTGAATTTTGACAGATTTTTCTTATTTCCTGTCATATGTCCGGAATGTACCACTATCCATGTACCAGGTTCCGCACTCACTTGCTCCTTGAACCCGCAATCAAGGAAATTAAGTTTTAGGTACCCATATTTGTCCGGTCCCGAGGGGTTAGAATTGTAAGATGATCCAACCAACTTATAGCCAAATGATTTGACTCTAAGAGATTGCCATCTATCGATTGCCATAATCATAATTAATCTTGGCAAATTGCTTGGGGATTCTAGGTTCATACTGACTTTCTCTTTTGTCCGTATGCCTGTGTATGTGTTTTAGCAATCGCCTTCTTTGGGTAATTGTGGTGTCTCCGAGTGTAGTGCCTAGGTGCATATGTGTGTTTGATGAAAGCTCTTATACTTTTGGAATGGCCTTTCTTTGAGTTCTAGGCCTTTGCCATTTGGGCTTATATTCCATAAGTCTATGCTTGCGATAGTTCACATCATTCCAATCACTTGGCTTGGATATTTTCTACCATTCTCATCATATGTATTTCTTTTATAGATTTTCTAAGGGGTTTTTGGTAGCTCTGTTTCTTCTTTACGAGTATTTTTTTTTGGAGTTTGCTTTGAGGAACTCGGCCGATCTCTTCTCACCGTCCTTTCAAATACACTCAACTCGATTTTTCCTTTTCCTTTATAACCAAGGCCGCTTTGCTTGTAATTGTGCTTTGGAGTGAATGTGTGTGCACCCTTTGGAGTTTTGGATTTTTTAAACTCTTCATTGCTTGAAGATCCATTTTCCAAAATTTCTTTTGGAGCTTGACATAGCACAGAGGAATTAAATCCTAAGCCTGTCTTGTCTCCACATTCTCTTTGACTCATAATAAGATCATCCAATGATTTGGATGCCTTAGTGAATGAGGCAATCACATTTTTGAGGTCATTCTCTCTCTTTTCTATGGCAGCTATTTCTGCTATTAGCTTGGCATTTTCAGCCTTTAAACTTTTATTCTCATCAGCTATTTGACTTAGAGTACTCAGCTCCTTAGTCAACTATGAGTTTTGGCTCTTGAGTAGGCTGTTTTCCTCATTTAGTAGTGTGTGTGAGGATTTAATGTGTTCAAAATCTTTCATCATTTTGCCTAATGAATCATAAAGATCAGTGGGTGATGAAGTGTGTGTGTCACACCACTATCACTAGAATCGAGTTTGATGAGTTAGAGTGTACCTCATCTTCTTGGTCGAGTTGATCTTGTTCCTTGGCCATCAAACGAATCAGGCTTCTTCTTGAGTCACTTGAGTAGTCGCCTTCACTTTTGCTCAATCAATTTGTCTCTCTTGACTTGGTTGTCTCAAAGCTCTCTATGCCAACATTGCCTTTTTTCTTTTCTTGTCTTTCTTTCTCTCAAGACCTTTCTTTCTTCTTCATTCCTCGTATTTGTTGACTACAAGATATGGGCAATCAATGGCGTAGTGACCTGGTTGCCTACGGTTCGATAGATATTCAACCTTTTGATCAACTCTTTCCATTCTTGGATTGTCACCCCTTTGATATTCAACTTTTGGATGATCTGCTCTTGGTTGGCCTATCTTCCCTTGATTTGGAGGAGCCGAGTGTCTTCGGAGGATTCGCCCTTGCCTCTCTTGTAGTTCTTATTGAAGAACTTGTTGAACCTTTTAACCATCAGGGCTATTTCTTCTGGATCAATGACTTCTTTGACCTCGACTCTCTTTCCATCCTTAACAATTAGAGCAAATTGTTTTGGGTACATAAATTGTCTCTTCCTCGATCTTTTTCTTCTCGGCTCAAATTCGTAGGCTTTGAGATCTGAGAATAGTTCATGGTTGGAGGTCTTCGATAGGTCCATGGAATGTCTTAGTGCCATGACCTTCATTTCCCATTCAGCTGGGAGACTTTTTAGTATCTTCATACACATTTCTCATACGTGTATATTCCTTTCCAAGTGCGATAGCTCGTTGGTGATTTCTGTGAACCGAGCATCGAGTTGATCCAGGTTTTCTCCTGCGATCATTTTGAAATTCTCAAATTTTTGTACAGCCACTGATAATTTATTTTCTTTGACTTGCTCTGAGCCTTCACAAATCAATGTTAGTTTGTCCCAGATTTCTTTAGCCGTTTTGCATGATTTGACTTTATTGAACATGACTTTGTCCAAGGTTTTGTAAAGGATGTCCTTGGCTACATTGTCCAGGTTGTATCTTTTTCTGTCATCATTTTTGTCCATTCAGTTCTTGGTTTTTCAATCATAGATGGTCTAGGGGCAACATCCTCTTCACCTTCAGCTGCAGCTCTTCTTACAGCTGTGTTCACCTTTAAAATTTGCAGTGGCCCATCCTCTATCACTATCCACATCTCGTCATGTAATGCTGATAGATGAGCCTGCATACGAATTTTCAATCATCAAATTCTTCAATTGTGAACATAGGGATGCATATCAAATTTGCTTCCATGATAATAAATTTTAATGATAAAAGGAGTTTTGAAAATTTAAGTACTAAAGCGGACTTTGAAAAGTTTGGAGATCTAGTTCAAGAACTGCGGAAGGCTCAATGAACCAACCACTCGATACCACTTGTAGGTCCCAAGGGATGTGAGTGTAAGGTTTAGAAGGGGGGGTTGAATAAACCTTACCAAGATTTTCGATTTAGTCCTTTTAAAAGTTCAGAGTTGATACTACACAACAGTTGTGTCCTTAGTGGACAACCAATTTAGTTAATCAAGTAAAGTTAGTCACTCAACGGAGACTCGACTGAGCCGTGATAGAATAAATCACCGTTAAGACCGAATTAGCTCAACGTGGTTTGATTTCAAAAGACAAGACTTAACACCCTTAATTATGGTTAAGCGAGATATAAAGCTTGATTTAGTACTTAGGAATTATCAGTTGGATAGCAAATATGTCATTTTAAACAAATAAGATGCGGGAATTAAAGTCTTTGAAATGTAAAAGACACGATAAGTTTTTATAGAGGTTCAAAGATGGGGTAATTCTTCTACTCCTCTCTTCTCCAACTCCCCGGAGGAATCCACTAGGTATTGATCAAGATACAAAGTGGTAACAGTCCAGATACAAGTCTTGATCACACAAATGACTTGATCCTTTGGGACTCGATCTGAGACGCCTTGATCACTCACCAAGCTGGCTTCTCGTACGACTCAACTTCTTCACAGGGCAGCTGCCTTGCTACTACAGCCCACTTGCTCAAGCTCTTTGGATTTGATCACTAAGCCCTCCAACAGCTCAAGACTTGGTTCAACCTTGAACCTTCCTACAATCCTTCGTGGAATGTAGACCCCTTGATTCTTCAGTAATTTCCTCTTCAACTGATTGAAGTTATCTTTCCTTCACTGGTGAGTGTTGGATTGATGTTCTTCGTAGTGTAGGCTTGAGGATTGAGTGTTTAATAACTTGAGAATATTTCAGGTTACAAAATGTTTCTTTCTTTCTTGTATGGTCAAGGTAACCTATGTAATCTTTGTTTTTTTTTTCAGAGTTATTCCTCAGCCTTTTATAGTGATCTTTCAAAAATCTGCCCGTTGAAGAGATAGGCTTATTTTTTGAAAGTCACTTGTGGTCGTTGGCTTGTCTTGTTGCAGTCCTTGGAATTGCCATTTCCTCGTATGAATTGTTCTTCACCTTTTCAGAGTTCTGACACGGTGTAGTGCTTCCCATTGGTTTATTCCTTTTGCACGCTTCTGGGACTGAGCACTTCGAGAAAGGTAGCATGGAGATATTACTTGTTTAAGTAATTCTCTTGATTTCTGTGCAACGGATCTTTTTCAGTTATCTCGACTTGACTGCATTTCCTTGCTTTCCCCAGGTGACTTAGAGTCAGCTTCCAATCATTGGATGACTCTTCTGTCACTTCAACTTGAGACTTGGCTTCTCTTGAGTTGACTTGACTGATACTCCACTCAGCTGCATCTCACCGCTCCTTCATAGAGTTCCCTCTTCTTTTCTTTGCCATACTCACTGTCTTGCAAATGAGTCTTCCTTCTAGTCTCCAGTTGTCTTCTTGCATGTTTGGGCATAGCTGACTTAACTCAGCTTGACCAGCCCTATTTATTACAATGCAGTTTACAACAAAAATTGGGGTGCCAACTTCCTATTCTAAGTTTTACATGGCATTCATCAAAATCTAAACAATAAATTTCCCAACAATAATCAAACTCAAACCCAAATAATTCACATCCTATTCGATAATCAAACCTTAATCTTTGAATAAATCTTAGCAACATACTTATTTCAATTTAAACTTAACTAGAGTTTAAGATCACCCACTAGTAATAATATAATCCACAGATGGAGAATCTTATCCTGGTTAGCTCAGGTGTAGTTTCTATTACACCGAAGCTCTGATACCATAACTGTAACGCCCCAAATTCAATAGACCAAACTAATCACAAAATACCAATTATCAGGTACATCTCTGGATATATACCAACTTCGGCTCCACAAGAATAGTTACCCAAAACTACAATAACTGAAATATATAACTTGACCAAATCTAAATCTATAGAAAAGTCCAGAAAATGTGAGATACATGCCTAAATTTATTACATATAATACAGCGGAAGTCTTAACTTACAAAATAAAATAAATACAAATAATATAAAATAAGATGAAAACAGTCCCCTAAGCGAAATCTTTAAATGAAGTCCCAAAACTAGTCCAATCCAGTAGTCTCAATGCTACTATTCTTGCGTAGGTGGTTCGGTGTTAGTCTCACAAATCTCTGAAAAATTTAGAAAACATGAGGTGAGCTAAAAGAGCCCAGTAGTTAAGGAAATGAGAAACATATAATTTTTTTTAATAAAATATCGGGCAGAGCACTTGGTGTGCAAAATAGTTTTCATGCGTATAAAATAGATATAGAATAATCAGACATTAAATTTACTCACAAACTTATAGAATAAACAAAATAACGTTGGACCGATGTGGAATAAACATTATACCTTAACGTTCCAATTCAAGCCTGATTTTAAAACGGGCAAGGTTTTATGCCCCATTTTAAAACCCAACGAGATGCACAAAATAAATGCAGGGTCGATGTTGATCAAACACCGAACCCTATTGCATTCTCCAACTCACCAGGCCGGAGCCTCCAGGCACCTTATTCCTTTGAGTAGCTCGACGACTCTTTAGCTGTGGGTTTATACCCAGAGTTCGTCATATTCCGGAATATACCAATACTACGACTCAAGTTTCACCGCCGTCTCCGGCCCGACCAGATAAATGGAAATAGGCACATGTGTAGTCGAGCAAACATCAACAGACGACCTATTCGATTGATTGCCCGAACCACACACGCCAAACGAGAAATAGGAAATATGATTCATAGTTACTGGTCGAACATTATGAAGAAATACGGACAGCCCGCAGCTGTTTTTAAAAAAAAATTAGAATAATACAACAATTTTTGAAATTTATAGATTGACCCCAAGAATTTTAATTTTTATGAAATTACTACAAAATGAACTTTTAAAACCTTCAAAATCGACTCCAAGTTCCTTAAAAATATAAAATAAACCCAAGTCAGTTTTCAAATTCACAAAAATGGGTAAGACAATTTCTAGAAATTGCAATTTGGCCCCAGATTCTTGATTTTTACTAAATTCACCTCCAAACTCTTGATAAATTACAATTTAACCCCTACTAATCAAAGTAATCAACAAAGATCCACAAAATAACCTTTTTAAAGCGTTCAAAAATAGCCCCATAATTTTAGTAATTACAAATTAGCGCCTCCAAATTTAACAAAATTTTGATTAACTAAACTAACCTTCAATTGGTCAAACCATGACAATTATCACATAATCACACATATAAATGCATACTAGCTCATAAATTTCATGATTTAACAATAATTTTAAGAAACCCATTTGGAAAAAAAGATAGAATAAATTTTTGCCCACCTTCAATTAAACAACAATTCTTCGAGTTTTCCTTAATAGCACATCGATTAAAGCCTCCACTACTCACCTACACAATTTTATCAACCCAACTCAAATTGTTAAATATTTAAAATCATTGCATGTCCGTCAAAACTTGAAAATATTAAGGATCAACTTACAAGCCTAAGTACCTCAAGAACTGGGCAAGCTAATCCCCAAGTTAATTTCAAGATTTCACCAACTTTGACCTCCAATTGATGCCTGATAGCCCACGGCTTCATGAATGGTCACACCCGAAAACGGACTGTCGTTAGATTACTATTGTTTAGAGGATTAAAAAGTAAGGGGAAAAGATGAAATAAGGAAGAAAATTCTTGGTTTGCTCCTTGATTAACTCGGCAGATTGGTGAGAAAATGGGAAGATTAACATGACATAAACTATTGTGCATAATGTGAGAATGTGAGGGTGTTTGGTGATGGTGGGTAGAGTATTTGTGTGAGAAATGGAGAAGAACTTGACATATAATTTGGGTCTCTCCCTCACTGCACTCACGGTTGGCCAAGAAAAAGAGAGAAAATAATTCTTGTTTTGATGGCTTTGTTCAAACTGGGGTGGAGAACTGAGATTGAGAAGTGCTCATGAAATTATATAATTTCTCCAATTGGGCTTGACTTGGGCTAAGTCTAAATGGGTTTTGAGTTGATGAACTTGAGAAAATACAAAAGTTGTTAATATGATTTGGGCTAAAGGTTAATTGATAAATTATTGATGATGGGGTTTAAGAATTTGGTTAGGAGTGGGCTTAAATGAAATTTTTGTTGCTAAAATGGGCTTAAATTATTGAATGAGTAGAAACGAACTGGAAGATGGTTAATATCTATGCTTTCTTTATAATGATTAACTTCTAAAAACAATACTCTAGTGACGTCTAAGGTAAAGTCCAAATCCAACTAAATTCTAATAATAAGATAGCAAAAATCTAATTTGAATTTCAATAAATTAAGTCTCAATATTAATTGTAAAGTCAAGTAGATATTGATAATTATCTTAACTCCATAATTATTATTCAATTAAATGACATAAATTATTAAAACATAATATAATAGTTATCTCAAATAAAATTCTAAGTTTATTGAATATGGAGTATCACAATCACAAATATTATTAACTCTCAAAGGGTCTTTGAATTTAATACTCCTCACAAATAGAAGAAGTCTCCTGATACATTACCCTGTTTATGTCTGAATTCGATTTTCGTCTCGTTAGAACTCACCTCCGGGATTATGGACAAACAAGTATGACATGCAAATTATTGATTAGATAATAAACAATTAAGAATAAGCACTCGAATTCATAAGATAGAACACATAAATCAATTAAGAAAATAATTAATCAAGATTTAACATGAATCCACAGTTTAAATTATGCCCCTAAGATCCCAAAGATTAGCCAAACATTGATAACAAATTCATTGACAAATTTGAAATCAACATTATTACATCGTTTAAGCACAGTCAAGAGATCTACACATAGAAAGAAAACCCATTCTTGTAAGGATGGATTCCTCTCCTAAGCCTTCGAAACTCTTGTGCTCCCGTAGATGCGAAAGGCATTGTGGTGTTCTTCGCGACCTAGCCCTTCTCTCTCAGAAGACTTCGAATCTTGTGTTCCTGTATAATTTGATGTGTTATATGTTGCATGAAGTGATTATTTTTCGTGCAAGCCTTGGGTCCCTTTTATAGATGCTTGGAGAGATCACTTGTAGAGTTGGAACGGGAAAAAAACTCCGAAAAACGCATTTGGCAGAGTCCTACACAGCTTGGCCGTGTTGCACCACATTGTCGTGTGGTGTAATGTGTTGCCCTTTCCCACACGGTTGTGTGGGTTCACACGGCCTGGCCGTGTGGGCTTGATTCCATCCCCTGTTTTTTCCCCATTTCACACGGTTGTGTCATTCCACACCGGTATTTTCACACGGCCGTGTGAAGTGTTTTTGTCCATTTTCTTCGTCGTTTTGATCTTCTGTTCGCATTCGTCAGTCTTAGCCGGGCATTCCAACTGATATTTCTTCGTTTTAAGCTTCGTTTCTTGTAAAAATTACAAGAATACGCAATATAATGCATTTCTAAGGAAACCAAGTTAAAACATATCAAATATGCGTGCAAATGCATCAAATATATATCATTTGAAGTCCCAAAATGCATGTATATTTTATACACATCAAAATCCTCCAATCTTAAAGCATTGCTCGTCCTTGAGCAAATTAAAAAAATAAAATCAAGGGGTAAAAATGAACACCCAAGAACACTATGAACATTAAATTGCATTTGACTCCATACTTAAGAAAACCATGTAATTCAAAATCAAGAAGTCATCATTCATAAACTCAGCATGATCAATACTCTGTTGGGTACTTGACATCGCGACTCACAAGTAGGTAGTGTATCACTCGACTCTCAAAATTGTATGGCTAGTGTTTACACTCAAATTCATTTCAGTGAAAGTAGAACTACCATAGGCTTGCAAATCGTCTTAACATCTCTATCACTTTTGTGTGCACAACTTAAGAATCAAAAAGGACTTTTGTTAGATTATAATGTAAGCTCTTTGGTAAGGGTAGGGAAAATTTAGATTAAGTGACTTGACTTGAGCAAATATAATTTAAGCATATAGACTTGCAATTCACCTACCCAATTTCAGCATAATACTCTTTTTTTTTCAAGATATTTTCTTTTTTCAACTCAACTCCACCCTTTTTTTCTCCTTTTTCATTCTTAGGTCTTGTTGCCTATTTTTTCTTATCTTTAGCCTCAAACTCTCATTTTTTTCACAATTTTCAGAATTTTTCTTTGCTTTGCTCGATTTTCTCTTCTTTTTCAGAGATGTTTCTTTTTTTTTCGAGCTTTATGCTTTTTTTTTTCATTCACCTAGACACTGGTCATCCCTCTTTCTTTTGCCAACTTTCTCTCTTTTTTATAAATTTTCACCATATCTCCCCCAAACTTGTTCTCTTTCTATAAACTCAAGAAATTTCAGGGATAAAATCATGTTTTCAATTTTAAAGATCAATATGGCCAAGAATAAAAGTTTTGGCTCAAAATTGGCTTACTAGGGAATCATGAGTTCATAGGTAGACTTTTTAGGCTAAGTAGGCTAAACAAATATGGCCTTAAATCATTTTCAAAAATTACACACACATGGCTTCAATGAAGATACCAGAGCAAGTTCTAGAGTTCTATCAATCATGAATGACACACCCAAGAAACAAATAAGTCTGTATAATATAAAGCAGTTTAAAGCTCAAAAGCTCACATGTTTATTTTTCACAACATGGTCAAATACCCAATTTTCTCAACTAATGCTAAGCAAATAAATGACATCTTTCCAATAATTTATCACATTATTCCCTGAAGTATGTTATCTCATTTTATAAAATGATCATAATAAAATCATACGGAAGCTGGGCATTTTGAAAAATCATGATTAAAAATCACACATAAAAGCAATTAAACGTGCTAAAGTGGTAAACGTGCTAATTTTTTTTTAAAAATTGAATTTTGTTTTCCAAAAATTTTATATGCAAAGTGCTCTACATGCAATCCTAAATCAATGCAAAATACAAGAAAGTACTAAATTACGCATTCTTGACTACCCCCCAAACTTAAAATATATTTTGTCCCGAACATATGAGAAAATTATCTAAAGAAAGAGGAATGCGTAATAAGTACTTAAATGGATCACTACGATATGCCACTGGTCCATACGTGCTGGTAATGGCATCGAATCACTGTGAGTACTCATGGTGGTACTCATTAGTCGTAGCCGTCAACTAATCTATGTCATCTATCAATCTACCCACATCAGCTTCCATCCTTTCGAGCCTCTCACTCATAGTCAGCGGTCGGTCACCCACTTGTCTAGAGGATTTTGGCTCATCATGCTCTTTTTGAGCAGCACCCCCTGTTCCTCTCTAAGCAACCAATTACTCCTATTTCTGATGGATGTTTCTTTGGGGTTAGGAAGCCTAACCTTTGTTCTATCTGCTTGATTGAGCCAGTAATTACGCACATCAAATTTTATCATTTTATCACGCCAATGCAAATTCCATCCCTCTCAGATTTTCTTATCCTATCAAATTGCTGGGCTATCATAGCCCCGACATTTGGCAGAATTTCAGTCCCTGATGCCATACACCATATGATGAATAATTCATCTACCCTCAACACCCCTCCACTCTCCTCTCTCGTAAAAATTGTTTCAGCTAAGACTCGCTGAACATAATGGAATACTGGGTTTTGAATACTAGACGCATTTGAGGTACTTGGCGTGTAGATTCATTTCCCAGTTAGCTTTCTCTAAAACATATCCTTATTAAACTCCTCGTGCTCCTCAACCCATAAGCCGAAGTTTGGTAAATTTCATTTAGTTCATCAATACTTAGTTCCCTCGGCTCATTCCCTAGTCGAAACTTAATTCCCACCAAGTATCTTTTTCGAACCACCAATTCAAAGCTACTCAAAAATTCAAGTGTGATAACCGAATAAGTGGCCCAATGCCCATTTAAATATTCATGCCAATAAATTCTACCACACATAGCTCTAAAATCCTCCAATAAACCTAAATTAGTAAGAGTAGGTTCATCTGGATACCTTGTATTAACAAAAGTAGAGTATCGCCCATCTAGTCCGGTGTGTTTCATTTGGCAAGATTACATTTGAAGCTTCGGGATCCTTGGGATTGAATATTGGTTGAGACTCAGGTTCGGTTTCTTCTTGTATTTCTCCTTGTTCCTCTCTCATCTCTAGAAGCCATGATTTTCAAGATATTGAGGTGAAAAATCTAAAATTTTAGAGTTTTGGAGTACCCCCAAATTTAGTGTAGAACTTGGAGAATTTGGAAATTTGAAGGTTTTTGGTGGTGGGTTTCTTGAGAGGATGAAGGATTTTTGATTTTGGGTTAAGATTTCTGGTGTATTTGGAGAGATTTGGAGAGGAGTTTGGGAATTTAGGGAGAGAATTTTCGTGTATTAGGGTTTGGGTAGGAAAAAGTGGGAGAAAAAGTGAGATTTTGGGATAAAATAGGGGGTTTTGGTGTTCTGCCCGTTTCTGCTTGTTGGGCCACACAACCGTGTGGCTCTGGGCGTTGCTCGCTTGCACGCCCATTGTTGGCCCTTGTTCACACGGTTGTGTGGTGCCACACGGCCTGGCCGTGTGAGATTTTTCCGTACTTTTTTTTCATACCCGGGAGTTTGACGTGACGCCTCCTACACAACAATTCAAGAAAACTAAACAAAACTAAAAATTAAGTTAATAAAAATAAAAATAAAATTGAAATTAAAATTTGAAGGCGATAAAAAAAATAAAAAAATAAACGGAAATAGGAAATAAATTGGGTTGCCTCCAATATAGCGCTAAGTTTTATGTTTTCAGCCAGACTTCAGATTTCTAATCACTTTCGCCGAACCGTGTCATTTGAAATCTGTGAACCCTCAGTGCCATCCATCAGACGAATGGCATTGCATTGTTCTCGTGGATTCAGCTCAATATCGCTTGGGAATTTGCTTTTTTGATGCTGGCCTCCCACAACAGTTGCGATCTGGGCTACTTGTGTTTCTAGAGATTTCAGTCTTGTGTTTATGTTTGTGTTCAGCTGAGTGACCTGTTCTTCTATCCTGTCTATCTTTGCTTCATCTTTGTTAAGTTTTGCCCTTATTTCTCCGATAAACGAGGATAGCATCTCTTCGACATACGCTTTCTTTTGTTTGACTTCGCTACAAGTCTACAATGGTTTAAGTGGAAACACAAGAAGTACCAACAGGTCCAGTACTTCTATAATGGTTTAAGTGCCAGCATCTATAATTGTCCTTGTGTTGCCACTTAAACCATTGTAGAAGTACTTGACCTATTGGTAGTCGGGATATCCGTGTTGAGGGCACTTCCTTAGCAATTCTCTGAAGCTATCCCATGCTTCATATAGTGGCTTAGCATCTAATTGCCTAAACTGAACGATCTCTGATTTCAGTTGCAGTGTCTTACTGGTGGGAAAGTATTTGCTAGAAACCGCTGACTTGGTTCTGCCCAATTTGCTGCTGGTGGTGTTAGAGAGCATAACCATCCCTTAGCCTTATCGCGTAGAGAGAATGCAAAAAGGCGGCATCAAATGACATCCATAGAAACACCATTCATTTTAACAGTATCGCAAATTTCTAAAAAGTGCGCCAGATGCGTGTTTGGATCCTCAACGGCTCTGCCCCCAAACTAATTTTGTCACACCATCTGGATCAATGCAGGTTATAATTCAAAGTTATTTGCATTGATCGGCAGATGGGCCAAACCCCCATAAGTTTGACTTACCTCCGGCTGGAAGTAGTCTCTAACTACCCTTCTCGCGGGTCTCTCCAGAATTATGTCATTGGTGTCTGCCGCAAGTGGCCGCTCCTCATTGTTTCTGTTGTCTACTGCGTTTGGATTCGTCCCATCCTGCCATTGCTTAGGCTCTTTTCCTTAGTTGCTTCGTTGTCTTTTCGATTTCCAAATCAATGGGTATTGGGTGGGTAGATCTGGAACGCGTGATCATGCACTATCTGCAATTAATAGAAACAATGTTAGAACCGAATAATAAAAAAATAAAAGATAATTTCGAAAAAAATTCGAATTTGTTTTTTAAAAGATTAAAAATATGTTTCAATTAAGATTCAACTACTTATTACTATATCTAAGTAGAATCTAATCAATCCTCGGGAACGGCACCAAAAACTTGTTCGCCAAAAACTTTTGGATCATACAACTGCAAGTGTACAGTGTAGTTTATAGGATAATGGCAAGCAAGATCATATTCCCCAGGGATTGATATGTGAAACACTTAGGCTATAATAACATCGCATTCCAATTTTATTGAAGCGACCGAATATCAAGTTTTAATAAAAATCAAAAATAAAAGAAAATAAATAAATTTGTGAACCCTACAAGTATTTTCAACAACCACGGAAGCAACCATAAACACATAATCTCAACATGTTTCTTCAATATAAAATTCAATTAAAGTTTCAAAAACCAACTCATGCGTTTCTATGGGTTCAATTCCTAAAATAGTGTATTCTCCCTCCCGGGTGGCACATAAACACTAGATTAATAATAATTGAGGTCTCCCGATACATCACAACTATTATTAACTCCCAAACAATCTTTGAATTAAAATACTCTCCACAAATAGAAGTAGTCTCCCAATACATTACCCAGTTTATGTCTGAATTCAATTTTCATCTCGTTAGAACTCACCTCCCGGTTTATGGACTAACAAGTATGACATTCAAATTATTGATCAGATAATTGACAATTCAGAATAAGCACTCTAATTCATATAATAGAACACATGAATCAATTAAGAAAAAAATTAATCAAGATTTAACATGAATCCACAGTTTTGATTATATGCCCCTAAGATCCGAAAGATTAGTCAAACATTGATAACAAATTCATAGACAAATTCAAAATCAACATTATGACGTCGTTTAAGCACAGATAAGACATATATACATAGAAAGAAAACCTTTTCTTGTCATGATGGATTTTTTTTCTAAGCCTTCGAAACTCTTGTGCTCCTGTAGATGTGACAGACCTTGTGTTGTTCTTCGCGACCTAGCCCTCCTCTCTCATAAGTCTTCAAATCTTGTGTTCCTGCGTAATTTGATGTGTTGTATGTTGTATGAAGTGATTATTTTTCGTGCAAGCCTTGGGTTTCTTTTATAGATGCTTGGAGAGATCACTTGTAGAGTTGGAATTGGAAAAGAACTCTGAAAAATGCGTTTGGCAGAGTCCCACATAGCCTGGTTGTGTAGCACCACATGGTCGTGTGGTTTAATGCGTTGCCCTTTCCCACACGATTGTGTGGGTTCTCATGGCCTAGCCGTGCGGGCTTGGTTTCGTCCCTTGTTTTTTTTCCCACTTCACACGGATGTGTCATTCCACACCGGCATTTTCACATGACTGTGTGACACCACACGGTCCGGCCGTGTGAAGTGTTTTTGTCCGTTTTCTTCGTCGTTTTGATCTTCTCTTCGCATTCGTCATTCTTAGCCGGGCATTCCAACTGATATTTTTTTGTTTTAAGCTCCATTTTCTATAAAATTACAAGAATATACAGTATCATTCCCTTCCAAGGAAACCAAGTTAAAACATATCAAATATGCGTGCAAATACATTAAATATATATATATATATATATATCATTTTAAGCCCCAAAATGCACGTATAGTTTACACACATCACCTAGCAGCCATGACATCTTGCTCAGATTTCTTTGCAGCCTCCATTTTCTCCTCGCCAAAGCGACTTGGTGCTCAAGAGATCACAACCCCCAAACAAAGGTTGTGGGCATCTTGTATATCCTCAGAATAAAGTTTCCATCTCCCTGCCACCTGCTCGTCGGTTGACATGGAACACTTGGCAAATTTCACAAAGTAATGTGGCCTCATCCCGACCATTCCTTCACAAGGCTCCTCCTGAGTAGGGTTAGGAGGATCCGGCCCCAAATAGTCAGAAAAGGTCCTCCTGGGGGCCTCAGTCGTCCCACCCGAAGGAATCACTGCGGGCTCGATTCCCGAAATCTGCTCAACCCCTGGGATCTCGACCCTAGTACCCCTTCTCTTCCTCAGAGGCATCTCGGTCTCAGGCTTGACCTTCTGTTTCCCCTGCTGGATTTCAGCTTTCTTCTCAGTAGTCTTCTCAGGGGTCTTTCCAGCCGTTTTCTTCACCTTTTTAAGACAACCCAGGAAGTCTATACTAGTTTCACTTTTTGCACAAGGACAACAATGATATTAGCAGCTACAAATGCAAACAATTATACAAAATGTTCGAGATGTCCAAGCACATTACCTTGGATCTCCTCTCTTTGCTCAGTCCTTCGAGGCGCAGCCTTTTGCTCGGTCCTCTAAGGCGCAACTCCCTGCTCAGTTCTCTGAGGAGCAACCCTTTGTTCAGCTCTCTGAGGCATAGCCCTTTGCTCAGTTCTACGAGGCGCAGTCCTCTGCTTGGTATCCGATGGAACTTGACTAGTACCGCACAGACCGACCTGAACCAAAGTGGCCTCAAGAGTCAGAAGTTTGATTTGACGGCCTTTCTTTGAAACATTTTTCACTTCGTCAAGCCTCTTCAGGAACTCGCTGGAGAGACACCCTCGAGAAGGTCGATTCCCTACACAAAGAATAAATAAATTAAGGATTAGAATTTTCCTGGAAAAAATAAAGAATGAGGAAAAGTACTAACGAAAGTCATATCAAAATTCGAGATAGGGAGTAAGGAACGGCTCGCCCCCTGCGACTGAGGCTCATCAAATCCCCGTCCACCCAAAACCATTTATCTCTCTACTCTTTCAAAGACCCAGAAAGACCCTCGACAAGATTCTCTAGGTATCCAACTTGGGTATGCAAATAGTACCATCCCGACGGTCTCCCTTTCAAGCTGCCCAGAGTGGCCTTCTAAATGAACAACTCGTTGATTTCTTCGAAGGTAGCCCTGGGAAAGCTGAGTCGATGGATGCACCTAGGCCAACACGATTCTCCACCTCCAAAACCACATCGTAATCAACCTCGAAAGAGGGAACCTCAACTCGTACTTGAGACTATGGGAATATATTGCAGTATATTCTTCCGTGGGAGCTCGGGCACCTCTTCGGGGTCAGGCAGCCAAAACCGCACTATGTCAGGAATCTCATAGCCACTGAACATCATCTCCAGCCCGGCCTTGAGCATCATGTATGATACCAGGTTCTGATCGGTCTCAGTCCAATCCTGGCTAGAATTTCTTGGAGGCCTTCGAGCCACGCCCTGGGATCCCTCATCAGCCCGACCAGATGTCGAGGGCCCTGCACCTCGTCCAGTCCCATTAGACTCAGCAGCTTCGCCTCTGCTCGGCCCCATGGCTTGCCTGCTCCACGGGCCCCAACTGCCGCGCTAGTGCTCGACCCCGGCGCCCTCGCTTCTTTGACAGAAAATTCTTCAGGCCCGCACACCACACCACCTTACAGCAGCAATTAGGGCAGGAGACAAAATTTCTTCATTTTCCTCCCTTCTCAAAGGGGTCTCGTACTCGGAACCTTCATCCGAGTCTGTAATTTCAACCACATCATCCCCCATTGGGACTACCTCCATTTCGGAAGGAGGGTCTTCAACCTTGACTTCAACATTATGCTCTACATTTTGGCTATCGGAATCGGACATGATTAAAGAAAAAAAAAAGGAGAATTACCTAAGTAGGCTTGGGACGTTGTTTCTCTCAGATGTCGACCTGAAGTTTGCTCGATCTTTTTTTTCTCCGTAGGTTTGCTATTAGAAGAAAAAGTGAAAATGAAGGATGTAAAGGCCTATTTATATGCGAAAGTCTCATGAAAAGACACGCCCATTTGAAAAGGTGCGACCTTTCAAACATGTTTCAAATGAGGGATGTAAACACGTTTTTTTCATTTTTGATCTATGTTTGACGTATAATATATCAAATCAATCATTTTTACGATCTTCAATAAAATTAAAACATAACAAGTAAAAATATATAAGAAATATTTAGTCATATAATTTGTAATGGGCATTAAATAGTATGTATTTGGGCTATTGGACATCAATTTGTATATTCATGTATTTTAGCTATTTGTGATATATGTATAGTTGTTGTTTGGGCTTAACCTATTTCTTAGTAATTGAAGAAAGTTTTTCAAAAAATGTATCCAAATTTTATATATCATACATATCCATAAATAGTATTATATACATTTATGTAAGAAGTAAGATTTATTTAATATGAAATTATACTCATAATAGTATTATATATATATAATTATTGTTATCAGTGTTGTAAAAACCGGCCTAAGCGGCCATCTGGCCACCGACTAGGCACCCCTAGGCCGATCCTTTTTTGCTAAAATCGCCTAAAAAAATAGTTTGGCCAAAAATCGGGCTAGGCGGCTAGATATTGAGCCTAGGCGCCTGCGTAGGCGAAAAAAATCGGCCAAAAATGGTAAAATTTAAAAACATATATATAAAAGAAAGAGAAAAACAATATTATTTCTACTCGCCCGCCTAGGCGTCCTAGGCACTAGGCGCTGGGCGACCGCCTAACAAGCACCTAGCGATTTTTGCAACCCTATTTTTTTATATATTAACATACTTAGCATGTTATTAGAAATTATTTTTTGTTTTTATCAACGTATTTTGATATTCATGTTTCAAAGTTGTACATTTGGAATTAGATATGAATTTGTTTTTTTGACAATTTTATGATATATGTGTATATATAATATAAAATAGCTTTTATTTTCTTTGAAATATTTTATTTTCCCTTAATATTGCCTTGATAAATATAAAATATTATTTTTGTTTAATTCCTTTAATAACTTTGATAATAGTTTAGCTTTTAAACCCTAAAAATATTAGAATTTAAATGACTATATTGTTGATTGTATTGAAAGTACAATTTATTAAATATTCAGAGCTAGTAAAAAAAATTCAACATTGGGTAGGTAAAATATTTTTCAAACTTTCACTTGCTTATAGATAAAATATTCTACAATAAATACAATTCGTATTCACACAACCAAATATTTCGTATTTAAAGCCTTTTTTTATAGTTTATAATGATTTACTTTTTATTGTTTAATCATATGATTTGTAATTGAATTAATTATCTTTATATTTTAATTATTTTTAAAATTTTAAATTTTTTGCAATCACTATTTTTTTTAAAAAAACATAGATAACATAAATCCATAATTTGTAAAATAAAAAATAAGAACAAGAAAAAATATAAAGATTCTTAGGTTTAATTTTTAGAATTAATAAAATAAAAAATTATAAATAGAATTAATATTACTAATAGATAAATACAATATACATATTCGGGGAATGGGGATGGAAATGGAGAATCCCCATTTTATTTAATTGGAATAGAAATGGGGACAAGGATATAAATACCGTCGATGTCCCATTCCCAATTATAGAGGCGGAAATCTCCATCTCCACTCACATCCCCGGATTAACCAAGGATTACTCGTCCCATTCTATCATCCCTGCTCACATCCCTAAATTAACCAGGGATTCCTCATCCTAATCTATTCGGTTACCAACAAAAATAGTTCCCTGCGGGGATGTTACCTATCCCTAAATGTAGGAGATAGAATTTATAGAACTATTGAAAAAATGTACATGTAGCAGTACGAAACAGAGACCTAACAGATATACCTTTCGTGCATCAGATGGGTAAAAGACTAGTTTAACTAAAGAATCTAGGTATCATATGGTCCCAGACAAAGACAATGAATATATGTGCCACAAATCCTCAGTTAGAAAATAAAAAAAATTGTTCGTGGGCCATGGGCCAGTTACATTTAGCCCGTGGGCTAAGAAGTCCGGGCCAAATATCTTATCTATAATAATTATTTAGTAAGATGCATGAGTATTCTGCTGATAACCATATAGTTTATTTAATTAGATTTAAACCCTATCCGTTTTTGCTCTTCCATTATTTTTTTCTTTTTCATCCTCATCCTCATATCCTATGGATGATGGAGGAAATAATTCTCAATAAATTTGTCCCCAATATGTAGATGTTATTTGTCCCAAATAGGTGTCTTTTTCTGTAAATAAGCTTGTCCCACATGTGAATTTTATCAAAAGATTCAGATGAGTCATTTCCCGACCATGTTTTGTGTGTTGTAGGTTGGTTCCCCGAGACAACTCTGGGCCCTTCAAACTTTGCTTGTGTGTTGCAGATTGGTTCCTTACACGTGAATTGGACTTTAGACTTAGATAACCTTAACTCGGAGTGAGTATACAATTTTTAGCAGCATCAAATAAAGTATAATTTTGAGTTTTTTTACTAGTCAAGTCAAGCTCGTGTTAGAAATTGGTTTGAGAAGTAATGGTTGATACCTAACTTTGACTAATTTTTTAGTGACTAATTATTTAATTTTGGAGGAATTAAATATTGAAATAAAATTCTACGTTTCGAGTAGATGAGTGTGGTATATTTAACTTCTCAAAACCATTTAGTGGTGAGTGAGAAATAAAATCCACAAGCTAGTCACTTTGAAATGGGATAATGGATGATGGGAAGGTGAAAAGACACCATCCCACATGGGAATAAAATGTTAATTTTATTCAATATATAAGTAAGTGGGTGTATAAGAGTGTGCAAGATGAAATAACTATACACATGTGAGATGTGGTGGGAAAGGCCACATGCGCGCGCGCGCGCCCGCCCGGCCTCGCGCCGGAGCCCATGCCCGTGTCCGTGTCCCGACTGGACTGGGCCTAGTTTTGCACAGAAAATATTTGTTTTTATTTTTTAAAGAATAAAAACAAATAGTTGCAAATTAAAAGCTGAAACTGCAGTTTTTAAAGTGAATCAACACAACTCTCCCACTACTTGGAGGTTACAACATAGTGGAGTGCCCACTACATGGAGGTTACAGCATAGTGGAGTGCCCACTACCTGGAAGTTACAGCCATTATCTCTGGAGTTACTGCCCTGTAGTAAAGAGTCCCAAGGCCTGGATGGAAGTCCTATAAATAGGAGCATTTTGTTGTTCAGCATACACACTTTCATACACAATTCTTTCTTGTACTTGCATAGTGTACTCAGTTTTGCACATTTCAGTTCGAAAGATGCCTTGTAATTTGCAGTGCTGCTATTGCAAGGACGAAGTTGTTGTATCTTTAGGGATAACACGTCTGTTCCGTCAGCACTTATACGGGATGTATTTATCTTGCGGATAGAGTGTTAAATCGCCTCAGCTTTTCTGCTATTTTATACTCTCTGTAATAGATAGGTTCTTGTTGTAATTCAGTTTACAGAAATAAACACCAAAAATTTCAACAACGCAAGATAAACAATTTTTTCTTGCTTCTGTAAATGATGGCGTCTACTTCAAGGGTGAATGTTCCTACTGTTCCTGCTGTTGCTGAGAAGCCAGAAAAATTTTCTGGTGCTGATTTCAAAAGATGGCAATCCAAGATGCTGTTTTATCTGACTACGCTGAGCCTTGCTAAGTTCCTGAAGGAGGATCCACCAGTGGTGGAAGAAAATGAAACCAACAATGAAAACCGGGCTGCCTTTGATGCTTGGGGCCAGGGTGACTTCTTTGTGCAACTACGCCCTAAATGGATCGTCTTCGACTCGCTATACAATGTGTATAGTGAAGTGAAATCTTCGAAAGAGCTCTCCTGATTCTTTGGAAAAGAAGTATCAACCGAGGACGCTAGTTCCAAGAAGTTCGTGGTTGGCGGGTTTCTAGATTTCAAAATGGTGGATTCTAAACTGTCATGGATCAAGCTCAAGAATTGCAGTTAATTATGCACAATATTCGTGTTGAAGGAATGCAATCGGATGAAGCTTTCAAGTGGCGTGCATGATTGAAAAGTTGCCACTGGATGGAAAGACTTCAAAAATTATTTGAAGCACAAGCGAAAAGAAATAAATCTTGAAGATCTAATTATGCATTTACGAATTGAGGAAGGTAATCGCAAATTAGATTCAAGGTTTGAAAAGGGTGTCTTTGTTGATGCAAGGATTAATTTGCTAGAACATGGCGTTATAGTAACAACAAAGAAAAGGAAACATGACAATAACAACAATAACTACAAGGAAAGAAGCCTGTAAACAAAAAGCCGTTTACAGAAATTGTCACAATTGTGGAAAGCCCAAACACATGGCTAAGACACGTCTTCCTAGAAAACAAAAAATATAGACAAAATTGCTAATGTGGTTGAGCACAGTGGTATGTGTTAGATAAATGTTTTTATCATGATTTTGATGATTTTGTTCAAATGAGTTTTTATACCAAAACAATGTCCCTAAATATTGTCCCAACACTTCCGATCGATCTAAAATGTTTTTACTATTTTTCTAGTATTTCTTGAAGTTTATATTCGATTTAAAATTGGACAACACTTTTGTTTCAGTTCGACTCGTCCGCCTATAGGCAACCCGTGAAATGAGTTTTTGAAACAAAAATGGGACGTAAGAGAAAATGGGGAGCGACCATCCGACCAGGTGGGCGACCGGTGAGGCGACCGGTCGACCACTCAGGCGACCGGTACTGGAGTGCCCTCTCAAATGCGAGACTTCTCTTTTGATTTTCTATCAACCCCAACTGGTCAAGACCAAGGGCGACCAGGTCGAACCCCCTTCGACCGGTCCCCTGTGTAAAAAATTCTTGTAATTCAATTTCAATCTTATCTCTGTGCGACCGGTCGAACCCCTGTTTATCAAAAACTATCGATTGCATTTTTCGAAGCCTTTTCCTAATTTGTGGGATTGATTTCTAACACTCTATTGATGATTTTAAATGGTTTCTTTTATGCAAAAAATCACTCCCCAAGGAGGAGCCAATGTCTGGAAATCAAAGCCAAGACCTCCCTATAAATAGAGGCTTCTTTCAAACAACAAGATAAAACACTCCATACAAGCAAAGAGCAAACAAAGCAAACACTTTCATATATCTTGTTGTATTAGCCTTAGCACTTTCACTTGCAAAAATTTGAGGTCTAGGCTTTCAATTCTTGATTACACTTGTACTCATATTGTATCAATCATTATTGAGTTGTAATCTTGATTTTGGTCATCATTCAACACAAGACATCCTTGTGAGTATTCTTGTGGTAAGAATACACTGGGGTGATCTAGGTGATAGGTGTTTGAAGGTTGTGGTAATCTTCAAAGGTGTTGTAAGAGGATTGTGGTAATCCTCAAGGTGGTGTAAGAGGGTTGTGGTAATCCTCAAGGTGTTGTATTAATTTTTGGTAAATTAATAATATCTTTTTTCTTTTGAAATCCATCCCTGGATATACTGGGTGGTAGAGGATTAGGCCTAGGTGGGTTGAACCTCTTTAAATCGACGAGTGTTGTTTAATTTCCGCATTTACATTCTCGTCTTTGTTTGATTATTCGAAAAAGAGGGCAAAATCTGAAAACCGAGATAATCTATTCACCCCTCTAGATTATCGTAGCCACTGACTAACAAGTGGTATCAAAGCCAAACTCTTTGGCTAGCTCGTTCGAGTAAAGAGGAAAGATCCATGGCTACGAATGACGCTTATCTCACCACCGGCGCCTCCACCAACAAGCCACCATTGTTCGACGCCAACAACTACGCATTTTGGAAAGACCGTATGGAGTGCTTTCTACAAGGGTGCGGTTTGACATATGGAATGTGGTTATTGAAGGAGTTGATCAACCAACGAAAAAAATGGAGGATGGCACCTCGGCTCCTAAACCTTTCAAGGAGTTCGATGAAAATGATAAGAAGGCTTTCTCTCTAAACGGTAAGGCCTTAAATATTTTGCATTGCTCACTTACCGCCACCGAGTACAATCGCATACGAGGCATAAGGTCGGCACATGAGGTTTGGGAAAAATTGGAGACTATATATGAAGGGACAAAGAAGGTCAAGCAAGCTAGAAAGACCATGCTTGTTAAAGACTTTGAAAACTTTAACATGTATGATGGTGAAAGCATCTCCAAGATGGTGGAAAGGCTTGACAACATTGTCAATCCTCTTGTGGCCCTCGGTAAAGTCATCTCCGAAGAAGATAAAGTGACTAAGGTATTGAATGCTCTTCTTCCGGCTCATGGTCCGAAAAAGGTGACGGCAATCACGGAAGCACAAAATCTTGAGACACTCAAGTTTGACGAGCTCATCTAGAACCTCCTCATCTATGAAGTCAATCTCGAGAAAGGAAAATACCAAACCAACCATCAATCAATCGGGTATGCAAAATATTCCTAAAGGTCTTGCTTCCTCTTCTAATAATGCATACTATGATAATGATGATGATGATGAGGAGACGGCCGCACTTGTTCGAAAATTTGCAAAATTTGTGAATAAAAATAAAGCAAGAAAACCAAGAGATAATGCTTGCTTTAAGTCAAAACCCGGCACTTCATAGCCGATTGCCCAAAACTCAATGAGGAGGAACAAAAGAAAAAGAAGCCTTTTCTGAAAAAAGAAGGCTCTAAATGCGGATGTCAAAACTTGGGATGAGCTACTCGAGACATCCGACGAGGAAGGTGAAACCGAACATGGTCTTATGGCTATAGGACGATGAAAATAATGAGGTACGCCTCTAACTCCTCTACCTCCTCCTTAGTTGATGAATTGCAATGTGATTTTGATGAGTTGCAAATGAATTTCAAAAATTGATTGTTAAATACAAGAGTTTAAAGAAGGAGCATAAAGAGCTTAAAATAGAAAAGGATAAATTATTTACATCTTATGAGACTCTTGATCATGTTCATGCTATTACCCTTATTCAAATTCAAACTCTTGAAACCGAGAAACAAATGCTCACTAATGATATTGATAATTTGAAAAGGTTGTGCATCGTTTTAATTTAAGCACGGATAAGGTTACTAAAATTTTAGATGCACAAAGAGGTGCATTCAAAACAAGGACTTGGTTACAAACCATTTCAAAAAGTCTTTAAGAAAATAACCAAGGTCCGAATTTTGTACGTGCTAAAAGTGCCCATAATATTATTTGCTTTTATTGTGGTAAAGTTGGTCACTATGTTAGCAATTGTAAATTGAAGAACAATTTTAGCTTTGTTTGGAGACCCAAAGGTCTCAAGGCTAACCCCCATGGACCCCAAAACTATAGGGTACCTAAAAATGGTTCGTTTGTAGGTAATAGGCGCTACAACAACCATGGAGGATTCGAAATGGCTCGTGGACAGGATGTTCACGCCATATGACCGAAAGAGAGAACTTTTTTACCAACATCAAGTTCCAAGAAGAGGGTATGGTCATGTTCGCAAATGGCAAAGGAAGAATTCTTGGAAATGGAGAAATTGGTAACTCTTCTTTTTCTCTCTTAATAATGTTCTTTTAGTAGAAGGCTTAAATTTAATTTGATAAGTGTTAGCCAACTTTTTGATTCAAATTATAATGTTGTTTTCAATAAAGAAAAATGCCTTATTCAGAAAAATGATGAAATTATTTGTGAAGCAAATAGAAAAGGCAATCTTTACAAAAATTTCTACTAGTGATTTGGTTAGTCAAAATGTTTCTTGTCTTGTCGCCAACAATGATTTAACGAGTTTATGGCATAGGCAACTGGACATGTTGGATATAAAAGTTTGAAAATATTTACAAAACCAACATGTAAAAGGACTACCCAAATTGAATTTTGAAAATCTTGGCTTATGTGACACTTGTCAAAAGAACAAATTAGTTAAGAGTAGTTTTAAGCCCAAAATGAAATTTCCACAACCAAGCCTCTACAACTTCTCTCACCTAGATTTGTATGGGGATATTGGTACGGCTAGTCTAAGTGGAAAACATTACACTTTTGTAATTGTTGATGATTTTTCTAGATACACTTGGGCTATTTTTCTTGCAAATAAAAGCGATGCCCGTTAATGAGTTTGTTAAGTTGTGTAGACGCATTGAGAATGAAAGGAAGATACTATTAAAACTATTCAAGTGATCGAGGCGGAGAATTTGACAGTGAGTTTAGAGTCTTTTGTGAAACAAGGGATATACACACAATTTTTGGCTCAAGGACACCTCAACAAAACGGTGTAGCCGAAAGGAAGAATCGGACACTTCAAGAAATGAGTCGGTCCATGCTAAATGAATTTTCACTTCCAAAATATTTTTGGGCCGAAGCCGTAAGTACCGCTTTGCTATGTCATTAATCGAGTTTATATTCGTCCTAAAATGAATAAAACTCATATGAGCTTTGAAAGAAACTCCCAAATATTAGTTATTTCAAAATATTTGGATGTAAGTGCTTTATTTTGAATACTAAGGATCAATTGGACAAACTTGATCCTAAGGCCGATGAAGGAATATTTATGGGTATTCAACCAAGAGCAAAGCATATCGGGTTTACAATAAGACTAGCATGGTTGTTGAAGAATCTATTCATGTCAAATTTAATGAAGCCCTCGTGTTGAAAGAATACCCAATGACGATAGTGATGAAGAGGATATTGTTGAACCTATTGTTCAAAGTGATGCTCATAATGATAAACCTTCTATTTCAAATGATCAACCTTCAAGTTCAAATGTTCCTCAAGAAGATAGGGGTGATACTTCGAATCTTCCCGTAGCATTGAAATTTAAGGAGATCACCAAAGATCTTATTATTGGTGATCCCCTTGATAAAGTAATGACTCGAAGAAATTTTGCCGAAAAGCTCTTATATCTCAAAAAGAGCCTAAAAATGCTAAGGAAGCTATTGAGGATGAAGATTGGTTTTTTAGAAATGCAAGAGGAGTTGAATCAATTTGAAAGAAATGATGTATGGAAATTAGTACCTTGTCCTCCATCTCAATCTATTATTGGTACAAAATGGGTATTCCTAACAAACTTGATGATCAAGGCAACATTGTTCTAAGGCAAGGTTAGTAGCTCAAGGGTATTGTCAAGAAGAAGGTATTGACTATGATGAAACTTTTGCACCCGAGCACGTTTAAAAGCTATTCGTATTTTACTTGCCTATTCTTGTTTTAAAAATTTCAAACTTTACTAAATGGATGTTAAATCCGCTTTCTTAAATGGTATTATTCAGAAGAAGTCTATGTAAAACAACCTCCGGGGGTTTGAAAATTTTCTAGGCCTAATGATGTTTATAAACTTAAAAGGCTTTGTATGGTTTAAAACAAGCACCGGGCATGGTATGATAGACTTAGCTCTTTTCTTTTGCAAAATGGTTTTACAAGAGGTAAAGTTGATACTACACTCTTTTTTTGAAAAAGGGCAAGATTGTTTACTTGTGCAAATTTATGTTGATGATATTATCTTTGGTGCTACTAATGAATCTTTTGTGCAAGAAATTCTCCAGTTAATGCAAAGGTGAATTCGAGATGAGTATGATGGGGGAGCTAAATTTCTTCTCGATCAAACTAAGCAATGCTGCATGTATTTATATTAGCAATACG